>JAZGUH010000153.1:0-1200000 GCA_037893225.1 Hippasteria phrygiana
CTTGTGACCATAATACCTTTTCGACATACTGAAAGCATCATGGGAAACAGCATCAGCTCATTTATATCAGTATTATCGCGGCAATCAGCATTTTTTTTTTTTTTTTTTTCTAAAACTCCTCTCGACCATGTCGGACTACGGACTAGCAATTTTATATCCAATTCATCAAGCATAAGGACTTTCTACTGAGTTGTGTAAAATGACGAATAAAAAAATGTATGTGTCGGGACTTTTTAACGATTTTAAATAAATATTTACGTTTTTCCCAAAACTTGTACATTTTGCCTCACCTAGTCCGAGTAAACTTGGACCCTCTATCGCCTTTTTTAACATTTGGAAATGATCTGGCGATAGATCATGTCCAAATGGCAAATGTTAAAAACGGCGATAAGAGGGTTGAAGTTATTTACTCGGACTATGCCTCACCGTGTCTGCTAAAGATACCGTCCATATTTTAACATAAATCTTTAATGGTGCTCTGTCCATAAAAGTTCCATTGTCTGATTCCCATTCTACAGCTGCAAAATGCAAAATGGACGCCTTAGCACGATATTTTCCACACGCGAAATTGTAGAAAAGAACATTTACGGATCAAAATAAGGACAGTTGCGGTAAAACAAATAGAACCGACGCACCGTGTAAAGTGAATGGCGCCCCCAATCGTCAATCAGTAGACTTGTCTCAGTAAATTTTGTCGCCTTCCAGGGGGGAAGGAATGGTGTGAGAAATCATCCATGCAGGCCTAATCGTCTTTAATCAACTTGAACTTTACAGGGAAAATATCAGACTTTATTCAGGGATGGTTTTGGTCAAACATTTAACATGAATAAAAAAGTTGAGATCATTGTAAATACCACTTCCCATGCACATACCGCGACAATACAGAGTCTGTACTCCGCCGAGCAATGGTGTGCATGTCTATTTTAAACAGGCATCGACATGGGAATATATAATATAGTCGGATGTCGGACAACTCGACCGTTGGCCGACCTACGACTCGAGACAACTCGATACCGTGTTCAAGGCACTCGTGTACAGTATCCAAGTCGATCCGTTGAGACATGGAGACAAACTCGACCGTGCGATGCGTTGTACATAATGCACTAGCGGAGCGCGTAGTATTTTCAACACAGGTATGCTCCAGTCAATGTTTGGGTATTTGCGTGTGCGCGTGAACCAGAATGGTTTCATAATGTGTGGTATTACCGTGCGCGCGCGGGGACCCGGTCAGGTGTACAGTGCAACGGCATGCACGGCGAGCGCGACGCCGGGACCGGACCCCAGTGCGTGCAAAGGCCCGCGAGAGCGACGCGGCATGCACGGTGCATGGCCGCGGGCAGGCAGGCGCACCGGTATTTATCGCCGCACCGCCGGGCCGCACCGATGCGGTGATAGGCCAGTATTCTTAAGAACTAGGAAACTAAAACGGCAAAACAAATTGTGACTTTTTTTACTTATCTGATAGTTTATGCCTCCCCAAAACTAATGTAACAAGTTTCATGATTCTGAAAAATCAAAATAAATGTTTTTGAGCCTTTTCTTTCTGAGCCACCTTTGACTCGATTCAGAAAAGGCCGAGGTCAACTGCGTGCCGTATCGCGCGAGTATTGACGTATACGTGTAGAAACATATGACATCACTGTATTATACGACAATGTTTTACGTAGAGTCTGTACGTACTTTTTTGTCTAAGGCTATGTATTACTTAATTGCTGTGCTTTTTGCTCATGATTCAGGAGTAACACTACGATAAACATATTTTAAAGTGTTGACATCTTTGTGAGACACATTTAGAATGGGGGTTGTAGGCTTGTTCTTGCTGAAAAGCTAGTTATGAGTCATACTTTCCTTTGTTTGCAGTCGGCTTTTAATTGGAACCTGCGCGGTGAGTTTGTGTGTGAGTTGATGCTATACTCTAGTCTGGCGACTTTGCTTATGCAGCCCTCATAAGGACCCGCACCAACCTCGTTACCCATGGGCACGATCTTGCGGCGCCATGTTTTCCACCATGCCTTGCCGATCCTAACCCCTGGAATTGTGTAATTACCATATCCCACATAGTAGGGATATGGTAATTAGGTACTGCAGTCGATGTGTTTAACGCGGCGACGCAGTTGTTTTTAGTAGGAAGGTTTTATTTGTTAGAATCAATCTTTTGGAAGGATGAGATTAGCTCCTAATAATTATGCCTAATGTTTGCCCGCCTGACGTTAATCTAACACTGCACTGAGTACGGTAGTAACAGCCGGCCTGGTGGGATCGGGAGGAAGGAAAAGTATGGACGACCGTCATGACCGTTTCCGCCCATTATCGCCGGATGTCAGTTGTTTAATTTTCAAATGTTTTTCTCAGCTGTTTTTCGCAAATTTGTCAAACCTTTCCATGCATCTTCTGCAGCGGCGCAGTGTACTGTCATTGAGAATGAGCCTGCTTTCTTGAACTGGATAAATGAGTAAATTTACTATCGATTGAGAACAATTTGATTTTCGGCCTCGACTCGAATTTATAATATGTGTGCCTTTTCTATCTCTGTTTTAAACATAAAATACATGTATTTCCTGACCAGAAAAAAAATCCATATCGTTTATCGTAGCCACCAAGACTAGTGGCCTTTGTCCTTGATAATGGAAAAAAAAGTGCTCGGAGTCGTTTTGCTGATGTGACGTGACGAAACAGGATATTAACGCGGGCGCGAGCGCACACAGGAGCGTTTCAACATTCGGATTACGCGCGCGGTTTCACTTTCAGTACATAAATATTCATTTCGAATAGCCAGTCAGCGTCGTTTACGTATTCCACACGGCCAGGGGTTAGTGGAAGGAACGCACACGCGCCCATGGAGTCGAGGATGGACCCGCACCTTCTCAGAACCATACACACAATTTCTGTTATAAGGTACCAGACTCAATCGCATGCAGCGCATGCCGGTACCGTGCGTGTACAATGCATGTTGAAGTCAAGCGAGCAGTGGACAAGGGAGACGGCCGGGGCTCTGGCTGCTCAAGACGGCAACACGCAGGCGACGTGCGTCGCGGTGGTGCGCGTGAGTCCGGGGCACGATTGGAATGCTCGGTGCCTAGAGTTGGAATGGCTCCAGCCTTTCAAACGGAATTGTGCCTTCAAACCCATCTGAGTTTTCATACTAACACTATCATCTATACAGTCCTTTGGCGAAATGTTCTGCACATATTTTCGACCATTTCGACAGCCCAAAATTCAGATATTGTATTGTCTACAAAGCGGACCCACTGTCGCCTTTGAGCTCCATTCAGCACTGGGAAATCGCAGATAAGGTTAGGTCAGGGTTTTTGTCGCTGTTCCTCGTGCAACCCCCAACTACACACGATCGAGGCATAATGATTATCTCAGAACCATCTTGCTCATACTGAAATAATATCAAAATTAGACAAAATAGACGGGAAAAACGGAGGAGTTAGGTCGACAAAAAACTCTTCAGCAGCATCAACTCCACGTACGTACACATGCATAGTGTTTGGCTGTAGCATCCAACCGACTCTACCACGTTGTACGTCACGGGGTCACGTACATACATTTAACATACATAATGAGCTTTCGCAAAACAGGATAAATGGTTCAGAATAACAACCTCTTTTTTTTTAATAAAAAATTCCTCTCGTCTGCAAACTAATCTCCATCAGTTTAAAAGAGTATTTAAACATGTCGGAAAAGTCCAAAAAGTCAAAAGAAAATTGCTCGTTTTAGTTCCTCTTAAACATCTTAGATGATGATTGCCAGTGTAGAGGCCAGATGTAAAATTTTTGTGAATTACAAATTTACAAATGTGTAGTTTTGTTATTCAAAGTTTATTTCTAAATCCCTCATACCGTTGGTTGACAATAAGTTTGTTGCCCAGGTTTGTTGCATACTCGAAAAAAATTGGCCGACGCGGCGGACTTTTATCATCATCATATAGCGCCCTCAGTTGAGATTACATGTTATTATCAATTTGTGTCAAAGGTTAAAACTCCTCATGATTCCGAGGATTCGTAAATTATTTACTCGTTTTGGAAAGAGTTCCATATCCGGCCATCCTAAATTCGTGTTTCTACATCAGATTTACACTTTTTGCTAATTTGTAAATCATTTAAGGGAAAATAAGTGATGGCCGGATATGGGAACTCTTTCCTTTTATGATCCCGCTCCCATACATATTTAAGTACAAAAACGGATAACCAAAAAAACAAAAACAAGCATTCGCTCAAGCTTTCATTTCACATGTTGAAAATGTTTAGATTTATTTATCATATATGGATTACAAAATATACACATAAAAGGCCTATAGTAATTTGTTTTTTGAATATCAAATGAAGTGAAGGTGGTTGCTGAAAAAAAAATGATTCTTCGCGTGTGACTTAACAGGCAAATCTAAACATATATCCCGGCCCCAGTGTACCCACAGCCCCTCCCCAAAACGACAGCGCTGTCCGGCCCATCAACCCAGTCACCCCGCAAAAAAACCTTCCCGGCCCCGCATACATATCCAAGGCCTATCCCAGCCCCCGTGTTACAAAATATAGATGGCACGACAATTCACGTTACCCGACACCCTGTCATGCCTGTGTCCATCCCGTCCCATGTGTACCCCAGCCCCTCCCAAAACGACAGCGCTGTCCGGCCCATAACCCCATTCACCCCGTGCCGTTCCTTCCACAACCAATTCCCCCTATCTACGAGTCGACTTGTCTCAACGGACGAGTTGTCTCAACGGACGACTTGTCTCAACGGACGACTTGTCTTCCCATTTGACAAAAAAAACGGTCGAGTTGTCTCAACGTCGAGTTGTCCTCAACGGTTCGAGTTGTCTCAACGGTCGAGTTGTCTCAACGGTCGAGTTGTCTCAAACGGTTCGAGTTGTCTCAACGGGTCGAGTTGTCTCAACGGTCGAGTGTTCTCAACGGTCGAGTTGTCTCAACGGTCGAGTTGTCTCAACGGTTCGAGTTGTCTCAACGGTCGAGTTGTCTCAACGGTCGAGTTGTCTCAAGTCGAGTCGGCCAACTGGTCGAGTTGTCCGAGCCCCCGGTCGGATTTTTTTTATGTCTGATTCAGTGCTAAAAAAAGCAAGAGTTGTACAACACAAAGGCTAAGACAGGACAATTTGGGAAGGTTGGTGAGCAATCTCTATTCCGTCGGGAAACGTGATAAGTACCGCGATAATACAGCGTCCATAGTACTACTGGGCGAGTATCTGCATGCACTCATCAAGTCATGCGTACGCGCAACTGTAACTCAGACCATACAGAGTATAGTACAGACACAGCTAGTACAGACAGACGGCGTATGAACATGAGGAACTACCGCTCATTCAGTGCATGCTGCGCTAAATCCTTTTTAAAATGTGTAATCCCATGCCATGCTTTCCCCTCTTGCCACAGTGGCAGATAGGCGGGAGCGCTAGTGATCGTGAGTGTATCAATATTATGGGAGGCCTTCCGAAAAAGTTAAAGTACTGTAGCGCCGGTGCCGGTTGCCCCCCCCCCCCCCCCATTTTCAAATAATTGTGCGAATAAATGGCAAAAAAATCTGTGAATTTTTCACGCAAATGTAATTTGGTTCTGAAAATCTGGGGGAACAATGGTCGACCACTCTCTAATGGCTGCCCCCCCCCCCCTCCCCCCCCCCCCCCCCACCCCCCCCCCCAGAGTCTGGCTACGCTACTACCTATTAAGGCAGTAGGGTTCTGTCTTTGGAAAGTTTAGGGCGCCGGGTGGGTACGAGGTGGAGAGCGGGGGGAGTGTATTTAGCAGAATTGTCCTATCGTCGAAACCTTCATCACTAGCACAGGAGACCATAATTAGCAATAAGCACAGGACATGCGGTTGTTGCCTGCCCCCGAGGCTTGGAGGGGGGGGGGGGGGGGGGGGGGGGGGGGGGGCGGGGGAGGGGGGGGGGGGGGGGGTTTCGGGGTCGTCAAACCCCAAAGTGGCATATGCGCAACATTGTAAACATTTTATTTATTACGTACCACGAAGTGCTTATAAGCATCATTTACCGTATTAAGTGGAACATTCAGTGATATAAGTCTACTTTTAAGGCAAAATTTGTAGTAGGTTAGCCTCAGAGTTCTGGTGACTTAACGATTTTGTTTATTGATTTGTTTATTCGGAGCGGAACTCGTCACCGAGCAGGGGGGGGGGGGGGGGGGGTTCGAACCCATCGAACGGTCGAACCCCAACCTACGGGCCTGCATGCTCGTCTTTCGGAGGTAAACATTGTTAACTATAGTAGCGAAATCTTCAGAAATCTTCAAACGGACTGCTAGTCAGCGGTGGCGATTTCTCGTCAAGGTTGGAGGACGGAGGGAAAAGCACACAATCCGCAACATAATTGTTATAAGCGCTAAATTTCAAGTTGTACTCGATGTCTCTTGTCTTGCGTAAAAATGTGCGAACTTTGTGTATTCTGGTGCATACTGCATGACCCATAACATGTAGGCCACTGCAGAGGGAATTAGGAAACTGCATTAGCCGTCCCCTCCCCAAAAATATGGGGGAACGGACGTGTCCCCCCCCCCCCGGGATCGCCGCCTGCTGCTAGCACGCCTGGGTTGGCCGTGAAATAATCATGCTTATTCAAGCTAACAACGTGTTTCTGCTGCGATTAACGTTTTGCGTTATAAAAATCGATTCTTTGCAGCTTCGTCAAAACTATGAAAAGTATATAATAGATTCTAAAGCAAAGATATTCGCAGGCGTTGCTGCAACGTGCATGCACAAGTTTATGGCTCTGTGGATGTCCCCGCATTCACGTTTATCAGGTACGGTGAACGCATAGGTATGGTTGTGGGGTATAGGTAGAAGAAAGGGCAACAATGGGGACAATGCTACCCACGGGGGTGTCTTTAGAAATCGACCTACCCCTCAGAGTTAACGCTATGGGTTTTGAGATTTCAATAGGGACAAAGGAGAATAAAAGAAGAAAAGTAAAGTCTACAATAGAGGTACCCCAGATGGGTGCATAATGTGAGGATGTGTGCGTATACACGTGATGACGGTCATGCCTATTTTGACAAGCGAGTGCCCCGTGCACGTGGCCTTACACGTGCAAACCCATCACGTTCCATGTGGACATTCCTTTGTTTTCATGTAGGCCCTATAGTTAAACAAAATGGAGACAAAAGCTGATTTTACTCGCACTGTCAGCGCTCTTTTAACCCGAATTGTTAATCGTGATCCCCTTCCCCTTCATTTTGCGACAGATAACCCTAACCCAAAAATGCCTCTAAAGCTCGATCACAGGGGGAAACTATAAGTAGGCCTATGCAAGGTTAGAGCACTGCACTTATTCCGCAACATCACTCATCCCAAGATTTATTTTTAAAATCAGGGACAATTCCTACGCGAAGGCTTTGTCATTACTCAGCATATATAAACCATAACTACCCGTCTATATGCATTAATGATAGTCCTCGCATTATGAGCTTTGTCATTAATAATATGACGAATCTAACTGCCCTGTATTATTTATCTGCAATGCCATTCCTACGTGATTGGGAGTAAATTTATTCATTGTCAGAGACAAAATTAAAAATCTACGAAGAGCACTCTTCGGTTGCCGTTTATGCAGTACACAAGCACCACGGCCGCACACCACTAGACTGGTTCCCAGTCCATCCATGATTGATCCAGCGACTTACATAGTGCCCGCCGGTATCAGGTCATGATACTAATTTATACAGCCTGTGTGTATGCTAATTAGGGTGGTTATATTGTTATTTCCATGATGCATTTCGATGTTCCTTACCACTGCCAAATCTTTCCAAAACTATGTCCAATAATCAATAAAAGAATCAATAATGAAAAAATAATAAATATATTTCTTTATGAATAAAACGCAATAGAGATAATGCAACTCTTCACCCAATGCGCGCGACTTAATTGTGGAGTCGGCAAGCCCCAAACTTGCGGTACTACACCATGATAAAACATAACGTTTTTATATTAACGATATATCTTGTACGGGTTGATCTTCAAGGAGCAGAACCGCTAATTTCCTGATCATGAGACACCTGTAAGAATGGCAATAGTTTAACCACAAGGCCCTCGTGGATAGACCCCCATCTTATCCCAATACCCTATGCACACTCCAGACTATTGTTACCTGATACACCCCCCCCCCCCCCATATCTGAAAAACAATTCCTGAGATTCCGGGAACACAATAACCAACACAAAAGAGGGGGGGGGGGGGGGTTCCCTCCGTCCCATATCTTGCTTCAAATGTGACTTTTGGTTTGACTGGAAGGCCGCAGTGCATCAGCCCACGGACGTTAGGAAAACCAACTGTTCAATTATTTTGCCTAGCTCCACCCCCGGACACAAGTGGACCAAACACTTCCAATGCTGTATTATTAATATTCCAGAATTAGTGAACAATCCCTAATATTATAAGGCAAGAAAACCTGTTAGATAGTTGTGAGATTGGAATGTCCATTTAGTGTACACATGTATATAAAACCAGTAGAATCTAGAAATCAGACAGAGCATCGCCGTAAACCAAATAAACCATATCATCGCGCGTTTAAGGTCACGGGTCATTCGGGATAACTATGTCATTGTGCACATGCGCAGTTGAAATACCGAACTGGCTTATTGGGGAACGGGAATGTACCATTTTAGCACGGGGGTGTCGTGAGTGTGAGGGGTTACGTAAATGCAATAGATAAAGGAACGTACCATTTTCTGTATGGTATTTGATTTTAGGTACGTATTTCTATGCATTTGATATACAAAAACGCGGTTTGACAAGCGAAGGAACGTAATGTTTTTATGTGTAGGTCATTTGTATATATACGATACCGTACGGGGAGGTAGCCTAAAGTTGAATAAGTAAACGAGAGTGCCCCTTCGCTAAACAAAAAGTATAGGGTTCGGATTGTTCGCTGATTATAAATAGCATATATTTGTTGCATAATTTATTCTTAGTGACCGTACTTTGTAAAATGGGTCAGTAAAATAATCTTGTTGGGTTACTTGATGTACCTGAACCACAAACGAAAAGGGTTTGGTCACATAAACAAAGCGCATTAATACAGAAGAATGGCTGGTGATTCGGCTTCTCGTAGCGTCACCTTAGGAACAGGTAGATAAGATCACACAAAAGTGAGGGACATTTTTTGTTAAATTTTTGCATGCATAATCTATCTATGTACCAATTATCACGTATAAGCGAACACTTGAGTGCTATTTTATGAGCTTTAGGCTCAGAGCATTGACCAGAAACTTGTGTAATTCTGCGCTACTCGCGTGTTCTATTTATAAACACCTCACAAAAAGTATCGAAACACTTGAATCAGACCCCATCATTTAAAAAATATAACTGTGTAATAAAAACGAATGGTCCCTTTGAATTCCCAGTTTTGTCCCGAGCATTTTGACACTTTAATTGTTATGATACGACATCAATTGCCAGAGTTATGGATGTTTGAATGTTCACAAGTCGAATTTCAAAAACTAGTGCATGCTCGTTCAAAACGTGTCATTTGGAATTGGTGGATTTTTGTGGATTTTGGTGGATTTTGTGAGAACCGCTCATCCAACAACTTCAAAATTTACACTGCACATTCTTGGGTCCTGAGCAATACACCTGCCGGTTCTGGAGATAATCGAATTACGGACAGACACACACATGTACATGTAGAGATTCCTGGAATTATAGTAAGATTATAGAAAGATGACACTTAATGTGGATGGACCGCGTCACACGAAAATGGCGCGCTTTTGAAAGGAGGTACAGCATTGGCTCTCCGCAAAGAATATAGGCAGTACTCGGCTGAATAGGCTTACTATCACTTTGAAATTCGACCTTTGATCATTTAAATGACTATTACTCCGGTAAATGATGTCAGATCATAACATGTGTGGTGTCAAAATGCTCGGGACAAAACTGGAAATTCAAAGGAACCATTCATTTTTATTACGCAGCTATAATTTTCAAATGATGGGGTCTGATTCAAGTGTTTCGATACTTTTTGTGAAGTGTTTAGCTGTTCAGCCCTTCAGCGTTGAGTGCTGGGTACTGTACGTAGGACTACTAACGTTATAATCATGTACAAACATGTACATACATGTACAGTACATAGGGTTACATGTATCCCCCCCCCCCCCCCCAACCCAGAAATTGGTCAACATTAATTGAGACCAATATTTCGAAACTATTTTGGAGGACTGTCAAATTTACCGCCTATAAGTACTGAAGTGCTCAAGTTAAATCACTGTATTGTTTGGTATATTACTGGTATAGAATGGACGCGGCGTAGCCAGGACTCTCTCCATAGGGGGAGGGGGGGGGGGGGGGCTGGATGTTACAGGGGGGAGGCGACTAATTTATATCAAACCAGTTAACCAAGATGATCACTTAAACGTAGTTTACACCATTTGCAAACATACAAAAACCAGAACTGCTGAATCATTACGAAATACCGTTAATAGAGTAATAGAGTGTAAGTAAATAGCAGTCTCAAGCATCCTGTGAAATCATGACACCCGGTGTGCTGTCGTTTTCAAGAAAAGTTGAAATATATATCGTTTTCCAACGATTGTCGGCCGACAATCGTTGGAAATAGTCTAGTTCCCCGACGTGATAATTCCCTGACTCTATAAAGTGCTCCGTTTGTCAGGGAACCAGACTACTAGAACATAACTTTTTTCTCTCTGTTTTTCCAGCATATCTATGCACACAAAACTTTAAACAGGTCAGTGTTACAATATTTGCTAGCACGCTATAAAATATTTACCCCCAAATCAATTTATTTTAAAAAATTTAATCAAAAGCAAATGATGTATTATAAACTACCTTTAATATAGGACTAACACGTGTTTCATAGTTATACAGTAGTTAAAAGTTTCTAGTGTCAGTATTTCTTCTGAATAATACTATTATTTTCTCCGTTTGCAAAATTGACAGTGAGGGGGGGGGGGGAGGGGGGGATTTACGATTTTTGTTATGGGGGGGAGGGCTGTGCCCTTCACGCCCCCCCCCCCCCCCCGGCTACGCTTATGATAGTGTGTGCGTGTGATTGTACCCAACGGATAACTCAGTTCAGATTTACGTTTTATGTTGTATTGTATCCATTCTTGTATTCTGTATTAATATTTTTCATATATATTACGGTAGTTATTACGGTATCGTATACAGAAGGCCTAAACATAAAAACATTACGTTCTTTTGGTTGTCATGCATGCCGCGTATTGTATATTAATACATACGTATCGTGCTGGGTCCCAAATTCGCGCTGCCCAATATTCGCGCGACCAACTTTCTCGGCACGTAACTTTTTGCACGTAGCACGCACTGACATCAAATTTGCTGTCATGATCGTTCGTCACATCATCTTTCTTCTGTGTGCAGTTATGTGGAAAGTAAAAGCTTTTCCCGTAAGTATTTTGGCAAAATGTAAAAAGAGAGTAAAATCTTACCATATAGACTAAATTCAATACACCGCTTGTTTAAATTTCCCAAAAGACTACTAAAAATTCACTGCGAGCTCCCGGTCAGTGTTGCACGACCAGCTCCGACTCGTAAATGACGTCTTCAGTTTACTTTAGCTAAACAACAGAAGGCGTTATCAAAAAATGGAGCCTGAGAAAAGACGTGCGCCTTATAATTGTTTACGATCGTTTTGCGTAGATTACCGATATCATCATTGAGTTGTTGTTTGTCGGCATACATGTCTTAAAATTAGGCCTACTTAATATGCATATGACCAAACTTAATACGTTTGTCGTGTCCAAAATCACATGCAATGTACAGGACTAAAACCATTATTTCTTTTCATCTCATTGGAGTTCGGAGACTCCTTTTAATTTTATTCAACCTTTACCCCGCATGCGCGAATTTTGGTCACGTAACGTTTGGAAGAACCAATCCGACTCGTTTGCGTAGGTGGCGGTTCTGTTGCTTCAGTTACTTTAAATATTCCTAAAAAAATTTCCAGGTAAGATATTAGTCATACTAACAATTGTAAATACCAAAACCATGTAAAGCTTAGTTTATACTGTTAAAATTTCGGTCAAAGTCTTAAGTGCGCGAATAATGGTCACACGAGGATACATAAAATCCAATACCAGACAGAAAAACGTTCCTTAATGTATTTTCATTTACGTAACCCTCACACTCACCACACTCCCCATGCTAAAATGGTACATTCCTGTTTCTCATTTTATGGTAATGGTCATTTATGGTAATGAGCTCATTTTATGGTAATTCTGCGCTACTCCCGTGTTCTATTTATAAACACCTCACAAAAAGTATCGAAACACTTGAATCAGACCCCATCATTTAAAAAATATAACTGTGTAATAAAAACGAATGGTCCCTTTGAATTCCCAGTTTTGTCCCGAGCATTTTGACACTTTAATTGTTATGATACGACATCAATTGCCAGAGTTATGGATGTTTGAATGTTCACAAGTCGAATTTCAGAAACTAGTGCATGCTCGTTCAAAACGTGTCATTTGGAATTGGTGGATTTTTGTGGATTTTTGTGGATTTTGTGAGAACCGCTCATCATGTACAGTACATGTACAGTACATAGGGTTACATGTATCCCCCCCCCCCCCCCCCCCCCCCAAACCCAGAAATTGGTCAACATTAATTGAGACCAATATTTCGAAACTATTTTGGAGGACTGTGAAATTTGCCGCCTATAAGTACTGAAGTGCTCAAGTTAAATCACTGTATTGTTTGGTATATTACTGGTATAGAATGGACGCGGCGTAGCCAGGACTCTCTCCATAGGGGAGGGGGGGGGGCTGGATGTTACAGGGGGGCGGCGACAAATTTATATCAAACCAGTTAACCATAATGATCACTTAAACGTAGTTTACACCATTTGCAAAAATAGAAAACCAGAACTGCTGAATCATTACGAAATACCGTAATAGAGTAATAGAGTGTAAGTAAATAGCAGTCTCAAGCATCCTGTGAAATCATGACACCCGGTGTGCTGTCGTTTTCAAGAAAAGTGGAAATTTATATCGTTTTCCAACGATTGTCGGCCGACAATCGTTGGAAATAGTCTAGTTCCCCGACGTGATAATTCCCTGACTCTATAAAGTGCTCCGTTTGTCAGGGAACCAGACTACTAGAACATAACTTTTTTCTCTCTGTTTTTCCAGCATATATATGCACACAAAACTTTAAACAGGTCAGTGTTACAATATTTGCTAGCACGCTATAAAATATTTACCCCCAAATCAATTTATTTTTAAAAATTAAATCAAAAGCAAATGATGTATTATAAACTACCTTTAATATAGGACTAACACGTGTTTCATAGTTATACAGTAGTTAAAAGTTTCTAGTGTCAGTATTTCTTCTGAATAATACTATTATTTTCTCCGTTTGCAAAATTGACAGTGGAGGGGGGGGGGGGAAGGGGGGGATTTACGATTTGTTTTATAGGGGGGGGGGGGGCTGTGCCCTTCACGCCCCCCCCCCCGGCTACGCTTATGATAGTGTGTGTGTGTGATTGTACCCAACGGATAACTCAGTTCAGATTTACGTTTTATGTTGTATTGTATCCATTCTTGTATTCTGTATTAATATTTTTCATATATATTACGGTAGTTATTATACGGATGCGTTCGTTTATTTATTAAACTTTAAGCTACCTCCCCCGTACGGTATCGTATACAAAAGGCCTAAACATAAAAACATTACGTTCTTTTGGTTGTCATGCATGCCGCGTATTGTATATTAATACATACGTATCGTGCTGGGTCCCAAATTCGCGCTGCCCAATATTCGCGCGACCAACTTTCTCGGCGCGTAACTTTTTGCACGTAGCACGCACTGACATCAAATTTGCTGTCATGATCGTTCGTCACATCATCTTTCTTCTGTGTGCAGTTATGTGGAAAGTAAAAGCTTTTCCCGTAAGTATTTTGACAAAATGTAAAAAGAGAGTAAAATCTTACCATATAGACTAAATACAAAACACCGCTTGTTTAAATTTCCCAAAAGACTACTAAAAATTCACTGCGAGCTCCCGGTCAGTGTTGCACGACCAGCTCCGACTCGTAAATGACGTCTTCAGTTTACTTTCGCTAAACAACAGAAGGCGTTATCAAAAATATGGAGCCTGAGAAAAGACGTGCGCCGTATAATTTTGTACGATCGTTTTGCGTAGATTACCGATAGCATCATTGAGTTGTTGTTTGTCGGCATACATGTCTTAAAATTAGGCCTACTTAATATGCATATGACCAAACTTAATACGTTTGTCGTGTCCAAACTCACATGCAATGTACAGGACTAAAACCATTATATTTTTTCATCTCATTGGAGTTCGGAGACTCCTTTCAATTTTATTCAACCTTTATCCCGCATGCGCGAATTTTGGTCACGTAACTTTTGAACCAATCCGACTCGTTTGCGTAGGTGGCGGTTCTGTTGCTTCAGTTACTTTAAATATTCCTAAACAAAAATTCCAGGTAAGATATTAGTCATACTAACAATTGTAAATACCAAAACCATGTAAAGCTTAGTTTATACTGTTAAAATTTCGGTCAAAGTCTTAAGTGCGCGAATAATGGTCACACGAGGATACATAAAATCTAATACCAGACAGAAAAACGTTCCTTAATAACCCTCACACTCACCACACTCCCCATGCTAAAATGGTACATTCCTGTAAAAATGTCATGTGTGTTTTGTTGATTTTAAGACAGCTTTTGATTGTGTTGATCGATCTTTACTTTGGTTTAAGTTAATGAATTCTGGGTTTAGTTCTAAAGTGGTAAATATTTTGCGCAGCATGTACAGCTCTGTGCAGTGGCGTGTAAAACTAAAATGTGGGGTTATACTCCTGTTTTCGGTTGTAATGTTGGTGTTCAACAAGGTGCTGTTTTAAGTCATTGTTGTTTTCTCTATTTTAAATGATATTGAAACTGACTTGAGTAGGGCTCCGTTCCATGGTGTCAAAGTGGGTTCACGTAATTTTAGTACTTTACTTTATGCGGATGACATGATTATTTTATCTGATACATATGATGGCCTTCAATTACTTCTTAAAAGATTCGAAGTTTATTGTAGTAAATGGAGATTAACCGTTAATATTGATAAAACTAATGTTATGATCTTTAATTGTGATATGTATCCAAAAAGTGATTCTGAGACGGATTTTTATTTTAATGGTGAGTGTATCAATATTGTTGACATGCAATCATACTTGGGCATCATTTTCCAAACATCAGGATCTTTTAAATTCTCTATTAATAAGGCCTCCAAGGTTGCAGGTTTATATCGCAAGAGTGTTGGCTGTGATTTAGCTCCTAAATTATTGTTGAAAGTATTCGACACTTTATTTAAACCTATTTTTTATGGTTCTGAAATTATATGGAAAAGAGTTTGTAGTCGTGCTGAGGCATTTCCATTAAACTGGTTTAGATTTGTTTTAAATGTTAACAAACGAACTTCAAACGATGCAGTGTTAGCAGAACTAGGTTGGTTTCCTTTATATATTGAGCACAGTGTTAACACTCTTAAACACTGGCTTCATTTGTCTGAAAAACCAGAGTGTTCTACTTTGTATGAAGACACCATGATAGGAATTCGTCGTAAACCTTCGCTCTCCTTTAGGTTGCGCAAGTGTTTTGACTCGGTTTATTGGAATGTTCCAAATAGTATCTTCGGTAGTAACAAAAGGTTTGTATTGTGTACTCTTACTAATCTTATGCAAAAAAACTTTATTAAACAGTGGAATGACAGACTGTATTGTGACCTTAGAAAGAACCATACCCAGAAAAGCAAATTACGTAGGGCCTACTTGCCGTATGTTTAAACAAAGTTATGAGTTTGAGCCCTTTGTTATGCTATTTATTGGACTCTGGTTAAAGATCTTGTTTGTCGCGCTTTAGATGTTCATCTCACAAGCTGATGATTGAAGTTGGTAGATACACTTGTTTAGTTGTACAGGAAACATTGTCCACATTGTTTACTCGATGTTGAAACTGAATTACATTTTCTCTTAGAATGTCCTTTGTATAATTATCTTCGAGGAAAGCCTTTTAGTGACATTTGTAAAATGGAACCTGGTTTTAATGGTCTAACAAAACATGACCAATTTATTTTCCTAATGTCGTCTGCAGATAAACGTATCATTATATGTGTAGCCAAATATATTTTCCAACGTACAAAACTTAAGGAGAGGCAAAGCATGATGTAATCTCAAAGGATACTCTCTGTAAACCCACCTGCCAAATAATTTAATGTTTAACTATGGGGTTTGTTCCTATTTGTGGAATAAAACAAAGCATATTATAAAATCCAATCTTCACTCACGTTCGACCTTCCGGCTTTGCCCCTTTCCGGATGTTTCACGTCTCTTGCAAAAGTTTGATAGAATCTCGGCCTATTTGGCTCTAAATTCAATTTTATATTCATTAGCAGAACAGCGATGTCTAGTATTTGGTATAAGATCATATTAAGATAGTTTGCATTAGGTTGTAAGGATATACTTGTTCGTGAGTTAAATGCATTGGGTTTCCATGTTAATCGAATGCCTTGCATGTTAATCGAAAGCAAGTAAATGTTAGATTCGTTATTTATGGATCATAGAAGTTGTGAGAATGATGTCGTTTTCCTGAAGAATAATTATGAATATTCCAGGTAGTGCAGTTTCCCTGTTAATGAATGCCTGTTATCCAGCTGGTAAATGAACACACTGCAGACAAACTGCTACTACATCCATACAATAGGCCGAATTTTAAAAGTCAGTATTCACTCGACATCACATTAACATTGTCCAATATATCAGACAAATTAAATGACTATTTCAGTTGTGGAAATAAGTATGCCACATACACCCAGATCCACGCACGCAACATAGCGAACAGAAGCCCACGTCGCGTTTCACGCCGCCCGTGGAAATTTTTTTTTTTAGCACACACAGAAACATTTGAATATTTCGTCGCAGTTCAGTTTCACTTGTATGTTTCTTAAAACTAAAGCGGTAGCTTTGTTATGCGCATCATTATCTTCCTTCACGATGTTTTTTTTCCTGATGAAAATAAGGCGTAGCTAATTCCACAGTAATTTATATTCTTATGGGAGCGAATTCCTCAGTTTACTTTTATTATGAATGAAACCAAGGATTCCTCAAAGGCGCATATCGCACTGCAGCTGGAAAGCCTGAATAAACCTGTAGGAAGACGGCGAGGAAATGTTCAGGGGGAGGAAACCCAAGAATAATATTCCGGGGAAACCCACAGAATATAGCCATCCATTTACCATGTTAACTTGCAAAGAGGCATCAGAATCTCCATCAGAATATGTGCCCGATTGTACAAATTGATAGATTTTGCACAAGTGCCGGAAATACAAGTTGCTTGTATTTTTTTTTGGGGGGGGGGGTATATTTTTGTTGAGATACTTTTGCCACCAAACTTTGCTTATAATGTTAAATATCTGGGTCCTTGTCACTTCTTATTGGACTAACAGGCAACAGTCATCATGTCAGTGTCTTCGGAGACCAAGAAAACTAGTCCGGAGATGGAATTCGTCAACTCCACCAGCCTCCATGGCATCGCGCGGGTGGCGGAGAACACCCGGACCGTCTACCGGCTGGCCTGGCTAGTCATCATGCTGGTCTGCCTGAGCGTGTGGTCCAGATTACGGACCGTTTGCAGGGGTTCTTCATGTACAGCGCCAACACGGCCGTCTCGGTGGAGTACGTTCGGGATCTCGACTTTCCCGCGGTCACCATTTGCAATTTCAACAGGTACGTGCATTGTTTCTGTATTATTGACGAAGCAGCAGCTTTCTGACATTCTTTGGGAGATCAATATTTTTTATTTTTGTTCTGCAGTAGGCCTTTTCATTTTCGTATAAACGAAAATATCCGTATAAACGAAAATATCCGTATAGTTGTCTTTTAGTTTTGCGATCTTCAGCACGATCTTCTAGACGATCTTAAAATTGCTGCACTCAAAAGAATAGGTTAGGCCACTAATTGATTTGTTTCTCCGTCTGTTCGGTGGGTTGTTTGTTTGTTTTCTTCAACAAGTTTCAAGGGCCAGTGCTATAGCACTTGTATGACACGAATTTGTTTTCATTTTAGAGGGCTGTTTCAATGTAACCATAAAGTTTAGGAACCGTTGTAGCAATTGTGGCGTTTATGTTAATGAAAATGTTCATGTTCATAAGCCAAAGCCTGATGTCATCAGGGGCAAAACATAGGTGTTCAGTTACATTGAAGCAAACCTTTTCTACATTTTTCTTGAAGATGGTTTCATGTTTTAGGTTACGATTTCCATACTCGTTTTGAACCATTGGTTCATCAATACACTGTTGATCACTGGGAGGATTCTAGTAATTTAATGATGCTATTTTGACAGCGTGTTTCTTCTAAGTTCTATCACCACTATTTTAGTGTGTAAAAAGTTTGATATCTTATTGGCTGTGCGAGTTGAAACCGCCATCCGCCATCTTACCATGCCCACTGGCAAAACAATACGTTTGACAACCTTTTCTCCAGTGTTCACCTATAGGCCTATTCTTGTTCTCAATGATACACGTTAATCACTGTATTGATACGGAAACGATTCCATACGATGGGAGTGGTAATTATGGCGGCTGCTGGCTTCAGAAGTCGTACGGCTGTATACAGACACGCATTGCGAGTCCAGGTTATTAACGTACGTCCGTTAATGATGTGCAAACCCGACCCGAAACCGAACCTGACCCGACCCGAAACCGACTTCGGGTCGGGTCGGGTCGGTTTTTCCATCATTTCAGTCGAGTCGGGTCGGTTTCGGTTTTGCGTTTGCGATTTTCGGGTCGGGTCGGGTCGGTTAAGTTATGTTGTGAAAAACCCGAAATAAACCGAAAAAATCCGAGAAAAAAACGCAACAGGAAATTCATGTGATGCAATATTGTTGCAGAGTCACTCTGCCGGTATACAACCTACGCGCATGTTTTTTTTTGCAGGGGAATTCGGTGCAGTTCTCCAGTCCAATCACGGCACAGTACAATACAGGGTGTCCGTGAAAATATCACTAGAAAGAAACTACTACAGTGCTTAATTACTGTTGCATTGTACAATCTAACAAAATTCTCACTTTTCAAACTGTATACAGAAGGCTCATAGTCACACTTAAAACAAATGGAAGAAAGGAACTTTAGCATTTCAGTATTTCCTTAAATATCGGCTTAAATATTACAATGTATTAATGTAAGACATAGCACTGTACATGGTATCCAAGGTAATCACTAAAAGAAACTGAATGTTTTAATTCTGCCCCAGAAGCTTGTGTGTTGAACTTTAATAGTTGCCCATTGTATAATATAATTAAGCAAAAACCTTGTACAGTCACTCTTTATATCAGGCGCTTTTATATATTTCTCAGTGATTCCTCATCCCTTATCACTTATTGCTATCTTGTTAAATTTCAAGTTTTGCAAGCAGTTGTTGGTCCGCAAGCAGTTGGTAGTGTTGTTCCCCCAGTCTTGTTAATTCTTTCATGCGTGAATTATATGTGGAGCATCAAACCAATAAATGTATTTTTGAGTTCTCGAGCCCAAAATGTTGGGGAAAATATCGCGCGATTTTTATTTCGCTTTTGATATCGACCTGTTTAGTGCGCCGTTTTTAAGCAATTGTGCATGTGGTTTGCGGTCTATCACATAGTCTGTAACATTAAGGCCCGCCAGCAGGTAACGTCAGGAGTATTTACCGTTCCGTACTGTATGATTTTTCACTGAGAGACGACAAAAATTAAAATATCATTCACGCGACGCGGGTAAAACGTTCAGGCAGAAAAACGGACACAATTTTCGTGAAGTATAGGATGATTTGCCCAAGTCAGATATTCGGGGTTTTGTTCGGGTTCGGTTCGGTTTTCGTCGGTTCGGGTCGGTTTTTCCTTTAAATTTTTGTCGGGTCGGGTCGGGTCGGTTTGGAGAGTTCAGATCGGTTTCTGTTCTGATTCGGGTCGGTTTGGCCTGGTCAACCCAACCCGATGCACACCTTTAACGTCCGTTTCTATTATCAATCAAAAATAGCGCCTTCTTGCAGAATAAATTGTAAAGTTTTGCCTTCGCCTTCTCTCAAATGTAAACAAGCATTCAGATCATGCTTATATATAGCACTGCTCGTTATTAGCCAAATGACCTAAACATTTGCATGAACCGGGACATGGCCCGATGACATTAGCTGACCTAGGAATCTTCGAAGATATGATTCCCAGGTCAGGTCATGTCATCGTATTGTACGTGCGTACGGCCGCGAGAGGCAAGTTCCACATGCACATATACACACAAAATGTCCAGACTAACATTTTGACGTCATTAGTGAACAATGCTATTGTAAGAGATGGTTAGTAGGAAACAACGTGAACTTGGTATTTGTGCATGGTTTCTTTATGATATACTGTCCGTGCTCTTCAACAAATGAGATATTTTGTCTTCTTAGTACAAGTTTCCTCTTAATACATACATGTTTTATGTTAACGAAAAACCTACTTTTTGCTATTTTGGGCGTCTGCAACCCACCCAAAAAGTTGTCATTCTTGGTTGCTTTCGCACAGCTTATACACGCAAAGATATGCCCGAATAAGCCAGTTCGGTATTTTGATGAAGTAGCTGGAGCCAATTTCACGGAGCTGCTCAGCACAACAATTTGCTTAGCACCAAAAAGTCTTGCTTAGTTAAAACAGGTTACCAGCCAAAAGGCCATGGGATTTTCATGCTAAGCAAACAACAGCTGAATGCCAGCACAAGCGATACACTTCACATTAAAATGTTGTTGGTAATCCTGTATTTTACCAAGCAAGACTTTTCATGCTCAGCAAATTTCTGTGCTTAGCATCGCCGTGAAAACGGCCCCAGGTCAAAGGTTATTAGGGATAAAATTGCTTACCCACGTAATGTCACGCGATGTTACGCGAACGCCAATTCTGATTGAATAAGCCAGTTCGGTGTTTCAATTGCGCATGTGCACAATGACATGGGTCACTAGTCTGGTTCCTTGACCTGAAGATTCCCTGACGTCTATATCTTAGGTCAGTGCCCGCGGTTTAAAATATATCATGACGTGCGTGTTAGTCCGAGTGACGTCAGTGGCATCATTCAAATTTATTAATCTTGTAAAATCCGGTCGGCAAAATACTTGCAAGAGTACCGGTATGGCATTGATTTTTCAGTTGTTATGTACAATTGGGAATTCAAATTCCAGGATCTGTAACGGGCCTGACAGACATTTTGTTATTGCGAACATCAACGTTAACAGCCGAATATTACCGAAAACAAGTTCGGAAAACTTCGGATATTTTCGGAAACGGGAGGAATTTCTCCCGTTTTCGTCACGTGACATTGGCGGCTACCAGACCCTACATGAAGCACGATATGGGGGAAAAGGGACCCCCCTCTTTTGTGTTGGTCATTGTGTTCCCGGAATATCAGGAATTCTATTCAGAAATCTAGCTAGGGGGATGTGTTAGATAACAATAATCTGGAGTGTGCTTAGGGTATAGGGATAAAAGGGGGTACTTTTCCCCCATATCGTGCAGGGTATCAGACCCTAATATCCATCAGAAATAGTCAGAATATTTTGGTCTGGGAACCAGACTAATGGGTCACGGGTCATTCGGGATAACTAACGCGCGCGTACGAATGCGCAAGGTGATCGCACAACGCGCACGTGTTAACTTCAATCAGAGTAAACGTTCTCATAACATCGCGTGACATAACGTCAGCAATTTTATCCCGAATAACCTTTGACCTGGACTACTTCATCGAGATAGACCGTGTAAGTCTCGCGCATAAAGGTCACGATTAAACTTCCGGGCACCTCCGAGCTGGCTGGTATAAAACCTTTACATGTGTAGTGATTTTGTTTTCTATAATACTTTGTTAAAATCTGAACTATAAAACGGCCATAAATGTTGATAATAAATTCAAAATAAATTTTGCAATATATGAAAACATGCATGACTTTCTAAATTATTGAAGAAAAGTGGAACAAAATTTGACCTGAGCGTCAGGTTGCATCGTGATTGGCTCATTGGCTTATTGTACCACATGGATTTTAGCGTTGATGCGCAAATCGCATGCATGACAGCGCTCGCTTAACGCTTGCTTGACATGCTTGAAGGCGTGCAAGATGGTTTTGATGCTATCAATATGCTTTATGTTTCGATTAAAAACGCCTGGCAAAAGGATCGAACAAACATGTATTCCACATTAAATCGACAGTTCAACTAGAGTATTAGGAACATATAGAAGAAGCACCATGGATCTCATGATCGGAAAAATAGGTGAATTTCGCGAGGGAGAGGAAACGTTAGAATGCTACCTGGAGAGGCTCGAACAATTCTTCGCGGCTAACGCCATAGGCATAGCGGATGACCGGGCGGTGAGTGTGTTCTTAAAGGGACACATTGCCCTCAAATGTCATGAAATTTTGCTGTTTTGAAATGTTCCTTATCTTTTATAAGAGTTGTTCATGCAAAAAAACACGTATAATGTGTTGTAATTAGTGAGTAGTGATTACAAAACAAACAAATTGGCCTCTGACCCCTGACATCTGACCCGCAAAACATAGACTTATTTCCAGTAGTAAATACCACCGTCTAAATAATGCGCAAAATGCGCTGTAAGAGTCTTTAGGCTGGCGCCGCAGCCAGTGGCCTTGTAAACCTATCAGATGATGGCCAGGTACCATTCTCTACCTCGCGACACATATCGCCAGTGCTGCGCGCCTTGCCACAGTACATCAAAATGGATCAACAGAACGTACTTCAACCAGCTGCGACTGGAAATACGACTGGTGAACGCGGTCCGCCATTTTGTGCAGTCAAAAATTTGGTTCTACAAAATGGCGGACCGTTATATGTCACGAAATTGAACAAGAACCACGCAATTTGAAGGGATAGTTATGTGAATCTTTATATTCTACTTTTAAAAAAGCTTCCCAACCATATCCATTTCAGTTTCATAGCCCAAATCGCAAAATCCAAAGCAATGTGTCCCTTTAAGGGTCATGCTAATTAGTGTCAACAAGCGTCAACAAGCGTCAACAAGCGTCAACAAAGCGTCAACAACTTATAAAAGCACTGTTAAGCTTAAACATGTTAATCACAATATTTAATGGGTTCCTATGATTATTTTAAAGTATCATTAGTATTTAAAAGTATCTTAAAATGTGTGATTTTTAAGCGAAAAACTACGACATCAACGGTGCTTTTTCCCGGCAGCCATCTTGTTTTTCTGGGACATGGTGCAATCGCGCATGCGCAAAAGAGAAAACAAATATGGCGGCGCCCATTCATCGTAATTTTGTCGTCATATAATTTCGTTTTTATGTAGGATTGTGAACGAGAATTCGCCCAATTTCTTACATAATCGGTCCCAACTCCCAAGGCCTACGGTCTTTTCAAGAACCTGGTGTCACCTAGTAAACCAGGTGAGAAACTCTTCGAAGAGTTGAAAACCACTCTCAAGAATCATTACAACCCGGAACCCCTCGTGATAGCTGAGCGTTATAAGTTCCACAAGCGTGAACAAAAAGAAGGCGAAACTGTGGCAAATTATGTTGTCGAAATAGAGAGACTTGCTCGTACTTGCCGTTTTGGTACTTTCCTGAATGAGGCTCTCCAAGATCGCCTGGTTTGTGGACCGATTAACACTCAGAGTCAAAAGAAATGGTTGACTGAAAAACAGTTAACATTTGACAAAGCGGTGGAAATTGCCACTGCCATGGAGCTGGCTAACAAGCAAACCAAAGAATTTAGTCACTTTGGTGCATCTTCGACAACAGGCTTGCATAGGAATAGTAAATATATGACTGTTCACAAGTTGAAAGCCAAGTCTTCACGTCAAGACACAACAAAGACAGCCTTTGACAAGCACAAGTGTATCTGGGGACACTTGCTACCGTTGCACAGAGCCCCATGATCCAAACCAGTGCCCATACAAGACTTACGTGGTTTCCAGGAAGAATAACCAGAGTGTGTGGCCCTCGTACTTATTTAGTGCACATGTATTCAAATGGGAAAACAAGATTTGTGCACATTGATCACGTTGTTAAAGTCACAAGAGCAGTATATTGAGGGACACAGTGATGTTGTCACATCAGTAGTTGACTATTCTCTATCTACAGCAGTAGAAACAAAACGAGTAACGGTGCTTCTGTAGTAAGTGGATCTGTTGGAACCCAGGTTCAGTCTAAGCCAGTGTTGTAGTCAAGGCCACAACCTCCGAGGCCGAGGCCAAGACCGAGGCCACAACCTCCGAGGCCGAGACCGAGGCCGAGGCCACAACGTCCGAGGCCAAGGCCGAGGCCGAGGCCACAACGTCCGAGGCCGAGGCCGAGGCCGAGGCCGGTTACTAAACACGTAATAATCCACTCAATCAAGGTTAAAGGCAGTGTGTATGATTGGTCATTGTTGCAATTTTCAGAAATGGGCGGATTTGGGGGTTAGTATTTTATAGGAAATATCGTTCCACTGACCTGTTCAAAGTTTTGCGTTGTTGGATGGCGAGAAAAACGGCGCTCGTTTTCAACCGTCGGGCGGATGATAGCCTTTAGTCAACAAGACGCGCGTGGCTACCTGGACACGTGACGCGCCCCGAATGCCAGCATGTCCGGGGCGCACCACTCGTCCGGGTAGCCACGCGCGCCTTGACTAAAGCCTACAGGGCAGTTTTCCAACGATTGAAAACAATATAAATTTCCACTTTTCTTGACAACGACAGCACACCTGGTGCTATCATTTCACACGATGATTGAGACTACTATTAACTTACAGGCTAGTAAGGTATTTCGTAATAATTCAGTAAAAACAAATTAGAGGATTACCAATCGTGTACACTACCTTCATTGTTGGATTTTTTATTTTATTTTCAAGTCACGTCAATGGCAGGTTCCTTAAAGGATATGTTTATTGCATTTCAAGAACATAAGGGTCTCCAGCATCTATTGGGATAGCTTTGCACGGTGTGGCCTCATAATAATCCCTCCTCTGCTAAAAATGCGCTCCACTGGAGCACTGCTGGCTGGAACATAGTCTTGGGCCCAAGACCCTTGTGTTGTTATTTCGGAGCGCCCGCGCGCCAGATTCACTAACGTTGTGTCCTCGAAATCCCGGCTTCGTACGTGCGTTCTGGCCTCACGCATGCGTAGTTTACAAAATGCTGCCGAATCCGCAGCCGGTGTTTGTCAAACGTGCACGATTTTGGATCGCCACAAGGGCCTTGGATAAGTTGGCAGGCAATTCTTAACTTTTTCTTTACTTTTCGATGATTCTCCCTCGCTTTTCCGAGGGATCCAATCAGTGACCGAGTTTGAGCCTTATCATAAATTATTCATTACATGCAAATACATAGGACATGACGAGGCATCATGACCATTGATCTGCAGCTGCGCGCGTCACATGCGCGTGCACGCATGTCGGACATAAACCACGAATGTGATTGGTCAGAACACCATCAGGCGACGCTCACTGGATCGGTCTATTGCATAACCGTCCATCATTATCACAGTCCACAGTCTGGTCGCGCCCCCGAAATGCCAACTTATCCAAGACTTTACTACAGATCCAAAATCTTATCGCGCTGTCGGCCTATTGCAACTACACTGTACCTGATCGCGCTGCCTGTGCATTGCAACTGCGAAAGTACAAAAGTACAATAGTAACGTCTTTGAACCAAGACTAGCTGGAACAGAGAGGACAGTCTTTGCAAGGGAAGGCACTGTTTCAGAACCACCAAAACGACATCGTCATGTATTACTGAAAGCGCACTGGGCCTTACTGAATAGGCACAAGGCTTTATTGAATAGGCACAAGGCGTGACGAACTGACGATGTCATTTTGGTTGGTCTTTTTAAGTGCTTACCCTTTGCAAGGGCATGCAGTTATGGATACATAGACTAGTAGACATGTGACAGGCTTCGCGTTGCGCGAGCACGCGTGAATAACAGGTTGGTTCCCTCAACTTCACTGCCGGCCATTATGATTATCGCTTTAACGTTCACTCGTTCAGGGCCGAGTGGTGGACCAGGAACCAGTCTATAGCGGGAGTAGACAGATTATCTAACAAAAATATTAGATGCTACCTGAGTACGTGTAACACAATAGTGGCAGTTCATGGGGCGAGTGAAGCGCTGGACCAGGAACTACACGTAGTCTATTACCGGGAGTAGACTGGTTCTACAAGAAGATAATACATATAACGTACGTACGTAGTACGTACAATCGGGGAGCTATCTATAGCTCCATGGTGCAATAATGCAAATACCAGTTCATTAATTCGTGCGTATCTGCTTGAAACTTCATTTCGTTTCACGGAACTCACTGTGGCAGCTTCTCGAAAGTTTCATGAGGTAAACAATTTAAATTAATTGAAACAGAAAACACATCTGAATTGGTGGGAAAATTGGTCAAAGTGGGCGGCCTCGAGCCGGCCTCGACCAGATCTTCGAGTCCGGAAGGCTCCGAGGCCGAGGCCGAGGCCGAGGCCTTGCACTCCGAGGCCAAGGCCGAGACCGAGGCCATAAAAATCGGCCTCGAGGCCGGCCTCGAGGCCGAGGCCGGTCTCGAGACCTCCAACACTGGTCTAAGCCACCAGAAATTCAGGAAAATCAAGCTAAAACTTCTGTTCAAGGTCAAGGCCAACCCGAAATTGTTGGTGAAAAAGCTGGGATCTCTGTGGGTAGTCCTCCAAGTACTCAGGAAAGACGATACCCACTGAGAATTCGAGAGGCACCAGTAAGGTTAGATTTGTAAACCAGTAGGAGTTAAATTGTACAGGACACAAGAAACATAACTCAAACAATATGTACATTGTACATGTATTATTTAACTGTATTTCTTTGTGATGATTACAACTGGTTGTTAACACATTCACATCATATGATTATGTTAAACAAAATTTAAAAAATATAAAAATACATAAAAGCCTGTATTGTATGAATTCGGAACGGTATTGTACACCACATAACACATTTGTTTTAGTACTATCTTTTTAAGGGGAGAGGAATGTAGTAAACTGCTTTATATACAATGTCACGCATGATCCACATAGAAAGTACATTGCGCCCCCTATTGATTGTATAGTGAATAACCTAATATTATTAAACGAATTACTCTTAACGTGGCAGCCATCTTGTAGACCGCGTGTCCGTGTTTCTTCTCAGTATATGACAATCGGGTTTATATTATAACACAACACACATGTACCTCTATCCCCAGTGTATGCTGACCAAAATCCCCACCTCAGAGGTGGGGTAGTCCGGTAGGGGGGGGGGGGGGGGGGAATCAATTGATAGGCGCATACGTACGCACCAGCTGTTTCCTAGCCAAGCACTGATCCTACGGCCGCCTTGTACTGCATACGGTCTAAGCTTTAGAAAGATTGGCGCGTAGATGGCGGATGACGTACGTATGACGTATCTAGACTTGTTCCTTCTCCTTTTACCTAATTTGGTATATCGTTCACCTTTTGTCAATTGAAATGAAAAATACTATTTTGTTTAAAGCTTTTATCTACCTTTCACAAAAACCAACAGCGTCAAAACAAATTATTTCAAGAAAACTACTCGCTTTTGACGTTGAAGCTCCTATTCGAGGTGCCCAGAAGTTTGGTTTCTCGTCAACTCGCGTACGTTCTCGGGTCAACTTACACGCTCTATACCGAACCGGCTTACAACACGTGCGCGCTGTACGACTACCTTGCGCGCTTATGCATACGCGCGCGTTAGTTATCCCGAATGACCCGTGACCCATGTCATTGTGCAAATGCGCAGTTGAAATAACGAGCTGGCTTATTATTGCCGGGTTCGCAAAAAAATCGATATTGTAGCGCCGGTGCCGGTCGGTCGGCGGAGGGCGCTAGCACGGCACCACGGCGGAGCCGTTGATACCCTGCACGATATGGGAGAAAAGGGTACCCCCCTTCTATTCCTATACCCTAAGCACACTCCAGATTATTGTTATCTAACACATCCCCTAGATTTCTGAATAGAATTCTTGAGATTCCGGGAACACAATGACCAACACAAAAGAGGGGGGGGGGGTCCCTTTTCCCCCATATCGTGCTTCATATGGAGCCGTTGCGGTGGAGCCCCAGCTGACCGGCTGGTAGAGGGCACCAACACAGCACCACAGCGGAGCTGTTGCAGCGGAGCCCCTGCTGGCCGACCGGGGAGACCCGTTGCCGGGCGGCGCACACGCAGTGGCCGGTTGCCATGAGCAACAAGCAATGTGCGTTTCTGGAATTCTCTGTACAGTCTTGAGTGATATTTGTGCTCGAATAAACGGCCTAGAGCCCTTCAAACCCAGACAAAGTGTGCCGGAGTTGTTTCTTTGGGTGTGAAAGAGTCCCGCGCACGGTCAACGCTACAATATTTATAACAATCATTCAATAACTAGTGGGTTTTCATTCCATGTCTCATGAAAGAATTAACTGAAAAACGTTTGTATGGCTAGAAAAATATCAATTAAAAAAGAAATTAGATGTTGGGGTGAAATTCGAAAAGAGCACGGACAGTATATCTTGAAGTATTTAGAGCAGTGGCGATTAAACCCCTTGATTCTACAAGCCCTATTCCTACTTAAACATGTTTTCTTTTTTACTCTAGGTTTCGCCGGAGTAAAGTGTCGGCGTCCGAACTACAATGGCTGCTGGATATTTTGGAACCCATCGACTATGATTTCGACCAGTACGATGACTACGTATACACCAGCGGCAGCAGTAGAAGCAGCAGCAGCAGTAGAAGCAGCAGCAGCAGCATTAGTGCCGCACAACCACCGGACACCGACCCGATGGATGACGACAACTCCTCCTCAGCTTTCAACTTCACGGAGTTAACGCTGAGGGCGGGCTTCGTCCTGGACGAGCTGACCCTGCTGAACTGCGAGTGGCGCGGAAAGACCAACAGTTGCGCCGCCGCAGTAAGGCTTCCATAATCATTCACTCGATCGTGCCCACCGACCAAACAGGGCGCTGGGAACGTCTGAAGCGCTTCACAGATTTTTGTGAAGGAAACGCACGGCATTCTGGGTATAGTGTACCATGACTTTTGCGAAATGCATGCAGCGCTTTCGCTCCATACCGTACCCACGAACGAATGCAGGGCTGTGAAAATGGCGACACCTGTGAAAAGGGTGGGCGATATGTGTATCGTGTGAGCACTTGTATTGTCTGCTGCAAAAACACGTTTTATATGTATTCTCGTGGTCGGCATGACGTCACATCTTCCCCTTCGTCTATTAATTTATATACGGCGCGTATTTTAGTTTTTCTCTTTGGGCTGCATAGCAACCCATTGATCTCTGTACAAAGTTCAAGCGAAGTTCCCGGATGTCCGACTGCGAGAATTGCTGACAATACAGGGCTGCGTTCTACTCACGCGAACAACGCGAACGTTTGCCAACAACGCGGACAATTTCACATTGGATGTACACACAAGTTTGGCGACAGTTGGCGAACGTATGCATTGTTCGCGTGAGTGGAACGCACCCCAGGAATCGACCGAATGAAAGTGAAAAACCGGCAGATTCAATACAGATATCGAGCTACATCATATATATTTAGTTTTCGGCAGGGAGTTAAAAGAGAAAATGCTTTTCCTACCGGTATGTCCCTGCATTATTGTTTACAGAGAAATATGTTCGAGACTGGCTGGATGCACCTGCAGCGGCACAAATCGCCCGACTGCACCTGCACATGAGCGTGTACTGTGTGTATACAATTTAATTTGTCAGTGAATGGAAAAAAAAACATCCTACGAGTTTACATGCTGAGAATCGTCCAGATATCATATTGGGAGTCAGACTATTGTTTACTCCACGCGGTGACGTCACACACAATTAACTGACAGGGTACTGCCGTTTACCTCATCTCACTAGTCATACTAACGGTAAACTTGTCATAAATCCACCGAATTATTGAAACCACCAAAATGATGTAAACATTTTCCAGCCGTTCTGGGAAATGATATGAACTGGAAGAACAGTCTGAGGTAATTTATCTCGCTCATAAGCTTTCTGTTTGTGATTTTTATTTTAACAACGCAATACGGACACAAGGATTTCGGGCCTTAAAGGTGTAATATAGCTTTAGTAATGACAAAAAAATTGGTTCATTTGGTTTCAATCTGAAAGCTGTTTACAAAGATGATACCAGTACTAATCCTCCTGAGAAATATTTTTATGTGACTCACATTTTGGAAATGCTGCCGTCTATACACCGTAAAAACGTTGGGTAAAACATAATTGGGCAACTGTTATTTACCCCAAAACAAATGTATTGGAAGACCTTAAAAAATGCCATGGATTATTTCGATTTCAACAATCGACATAAACACACAGTGCACATAGAATCACTGTTAAAACAGAACAGTTTTCATTCTTTTTCTATTACATATGGATGGCAGATTAAGATGAAACTTACATACTAGGCTTGTTTTATGTATAGTTTGACTCACATACCGAGTATGAACACTGCCCGCAGCGGTGTTGTCAGCTCTACCAATACCTTCAAGTCGCTATAGAACTAATGCTAAATCATATCTCTCGTCTGCTACTTAATGCAGAGAGAGTACACGGAAACCCCGACAGGGGCCTTAGAGGCCGGCTTAAAGGTTCTTCTCCACGACCAAGGCGTCCCGCCCCCAATCGATTCCCAAGGGTTGGCCATATCGCCAGGAGTGCATGCCTTCGTAGGCACTCGTAGACAACAAGTAAGTGCTGATTGGTACTGGCTCGAGCATGCCTGCTTTCATTCTCCCAGGAGGTGTCGGGCTTGTTGTTTGCTGGTGTTCTCGTTATTCAGCTTTCTGATTTAATTTTGCCGGGCCTTCTGCCACTCTACCCCTGGCGCGTATTATTGGGCTCATAACAAACGGAACATTTCTGCGTAGCACTGTGCAGAGTGTTACATCGTCGTACTTAAATTTTAAAACAGTGCTTACTGAGTATAACTTTGCCGAGCTTTCGGACTTCTGTCTTTCGTCGAGGGCTGAATTTCATTTTCACCTATAGGCCTATGTATATTTTTAAATTGTTTTCGGGGGGGGGGGGGGCAACAAAACCCCGGGTATACTACTGCAGTGGTTACTCTGTGTGTTCCTACATCGATGTGTATTCACTCGGGCAAGCAAGAGCAAGCCATGCATTTTGAATTTGATGTTAAGACAGTCACTTAATAAAGCAAACCTGATAAGACAAGGTGGATACTCATTGGAATCTTACAATTTTCACCGTTTTCAGTTTATAAATATGGAGCATCCATATGGCAAATGCGACGCCTCCAAGACACTGACCAAGTTCCAGGACTACACGCTGGAAGGGTGTAACATCGAGTGCCGAGCCCGGAAAATCTTCAAGAAGTGTAAATGCAGACTTGTCAGGTAAACGCCCCAAAAAACGTGCAAAATGTGAATTAACCGTGGTATTACTTTGCGGTCATACAGTCGACCAAATGGATGGAAGCAATATGAACGCACAACAACGGATCCATGCTGTCGAAAGATTAGGTTACTAACCTACAGTTTATCGCATATCGTGAGGTACCGTATTTCTCAGGTCAGGATACCAGACATTTTATCGTAGAGTTTCTCAACGTTGTACAAGAGCAAACGCAAGCCAGTTACTGGAACATTTCCAGCATTTTTATCAGACGTTCGTATATTATTTAGTGAGCGTTTACGAAAAAATACCTGTGCGTTGGTGAACTGCATGAAAGAGGCCCATACAGTTTCACTTCTGCAGCTAAATGGATCAGCCCATGTATATTGTACACAACGTGCCTGTGACCATATAAATCTGCAAAATGATTAACAAATTTGACTTAACTCATGTGCATAGTCAGACAACATTTTGTGGAATATTGAACTAAACAAAGATTGAAATGTGTGGAGCAGTAAGAAGTTATTATGGAACACATCTTTCAGAATGTCCCTTAACACCACTGGCCCTGTGTACAACAAAAACTGCCGGAATTCGGTGGCTTTCCATCTATCACCGTCAGTCAGTGACCTGGATTTTTTTACAAATTCTACTGGAATAAATCCCTGCATAGAAATAAATGAATCGGAAGTTCGTTTTACAGCTGTTGCACCGATTCTACAAGTGAGAGGACCATTCATCCAAAAATGGAGTAAACGTTTCATGACACCAAAACAAACTAATTGTCTAAAGGAAATTGGGATACATAACCAATATCTATTCCTGTAAAAAGAAGGTGATCCATTGGGATGATTTTTGTCTGCCAAAAAGCAACTTGCTGATTAGTTCTCAGCTCAGCATCACTGTTTGGATATGTCATTCTTCTGTCATCTTTGCCATATTTACCAAGTTGCAAACTTTTATCGCATCCTGAGTAGGCATTGCTATAACGTACCCAGCTTTTTGTGCCAAGGAGGGCAAACAACGTCTAAACTGTCTTAAAACCGCCTAAAACCCTCTTTTGTTATGACGCCTCAAATGCAGCCGGGGGGGGGAGTTGCTTGCCCCCCCCCTGCGCTCCCCCCCCCCCCCCCCCCCCCGCTGGATACGCAACTGAGGCGTTGTGACCTTTGACATTGTTAACAACGAGCAGGTGTGTCACATCGTGAGGGAAACTTTACGCTATAGTGTCTGCCACCGTGGAACTCATTGATTAATAATAATGTTTTATAATTACTCGTAATTTGTTTTAACCAGCTTGGATTAATAATAATAATAATAATAATAATAATAATTATAAATCTCCTGGATGCGGCAAATGGGCGACTCTTCCCGAATAGAGCACTTTCCCTACGCGCCTTACTAAAAAACACTCCAAAGGGGGACTTTTACAATAGGGCGACAGTTATGTGTCGCCCTATTCGACCAGGTCACCCTAACCCACTCCTTTCTAGGATTATGTGTCGCCCTATCCGGCAATTGAGGAAAATTATAAATCTGCTGCCAGCTTATTAAATGTACTGGCTGTACTGGAATGCACATACATGCATACGTGTACATTTTCACAGGGTAAAAGTCAATCGAAACATCAGCTCTGTTTTCCACTAAATCACCAAGCTGCTATAACTCAGAATTTCATGAAAATAACCAAACCATGTCAATCTCTAGTGTCCGTTCTAATTGTGGTGCACTTTACCTTACAATAAATGTCAAGATGAACCCAAAGAGCATAGAATTCGATTGTTAAAGATCTTTGAAATCTGTAGCTCGGCTGTAAAATGGCGTAGTGTGATATCGACGGGGTGACCAGAATAGAATCGGATACGTCCGCTATATGCATTTTAAAATTCTTCTAGATTTCGCAACATTCTGCGAAATCACCTAAAGTTACACAAAACAATTATAAACCCTTGTTGTCACGTTCAATTTCCTTATGAACGATAAGTTAACTTGGCTACCATGGTGTCCCCGTTGTGAGTTTTTGGTTATTTTTAATAATAAACTTTTGTTCAAATAACTATTTAATAAATGTTGAATCACAACCTGCACCCAACGTTGGCCTAGTATTTGCTTCCAACATTTGACCGACAAGACGATTGCCAACTTTTGCCCAACATTGGTCCATTCTCTCTAACCAGCATGACGCCAATGTTGAATCACAACCCACAACCAACGTTGGCCTAGCATTTGTTTAGTACATTTGGCCCACGTAACGTTTGCCAACTTTTGCCAAACGTTGTTTCACTCTTCATTACCAGCATGGAGCCAATGCTAAACCACAACCTACAACCAACGTTGGTGGAGCATTTTCTTCCTACATTTGACCGACATTATTACGATTGCCAACCTTTTGCCCAACGTTGTTCAAACCTTAACCTTCCTATCCAGTATGACGCCGATGTTGAATCATAACCCATAACCAACGTTGGCCGAGCATTTGTTTCCTACAATTTTTTGGCCGCCGTCAGGACCGCCAACTTTTGCCCAACAATGACCCATTGTCAACCACCAACTTTAATCCAACGCCGACATTGCCGATCAATTTACGACATTGGCCCAACGTTGGCTGAACACAAAATGCCAACGCCGACATTGCCGACCAGAAACCGGCATTGACGCAATATCAGCATGCTATCTGGGATGTGATGGTTAAGATAGATATCATTTAAATTCTGTATTTTAACAGTCACCCAGGAACTGAAGTCGAGTGTACACCGATTCAGAAAGATGGCTGTGCAACAAACGTGCTCGGTAAGTTTGTCAAATTTGTGTTTCTTTCTAAATTCCAGTTGTGGGGTGGGGACACATTGTGGCAAAGGGGTGCGGGTGTTTGGGGAATGGAAGAACAGTAGAATGCAAAATTGAGAAAGCTTCCAACTTGTTACAGACCAAAATTGACCTTGTTTGCTAGAATCGCGTGGACGAAGCTGGTAAAACAATTCCTTACAAAATTCACATCAAATGTCTTGACTTTGCCAGGGAATTAGTTAAATCTGAGAAAGACAAAAATGGACAAAATTCCACGGACTTGTCAAAGAGTTGCCCTGTTTTGAAATGGATCCAAATCAAATTATACATTGTGTTTTTGATGTGAAAAACCTATACTTCTTTTGTGTGGTCACATTGAAAAATACGCTGCATTGTAGCATTTGCAATATACAAATATGGTCAGTTATTTGGCGAAGTAGTTGCCAACGTTTGTTGACTGATCATTATGTTTAAATCCAAGTCATCCTTGATTAATTGACCTTCGAGAAAATAGAAAATTTCAACCCAGGCTATTACAATTTGATTAAATAAGCAATTGCTCTTGCCGAATCATTTCACTACTGTTTCCTGAATACGGAAATTCTCATCAAAAATGACGGAAGGATCACGGAACACCATGGAAACGGTACTAAACACGTTTTGATTGACGGTACACTTCAAAAAGCTGGGGTGTTTATTTAACACCATGTGGAATTTGTATTGAGCCATTCGTTTCATAATATCTTATGGTGTTGATTTAATACTACAGTTTTTAACACCATGAGACCTTCAAACTTTGCTCACCCGTTTACAGAAAAGCTCCGGAGCGGCGAGATATCCGGCTGCGACTGCCCCATACCCTGCAACTACACGTCCTTTCCCACCACTCTCTCCACGGCAGCCATACCCAACCAGAATGTGGCTGAACAACTGATTAACCAGTATTACGACCTGTCGCAGTATGTCTCCTCAGCAAGCAGCGCTGGCAGCTCGAGCGCCAGCGACTCTGTGGTGCTCGACGAGACCTACATAAGGTCAGATTGTTGTATTACCCCTAACAATCCCCATCCAGCCAAACTCCAACACCAGGTTTTGTTGGAATTTGACGAGTTGGGTACTGTGTACTTTTGATGTGGTGTTGGATTTTGTTGGATTTTGACGGGATGGGTACTGTAGTTGCACAGTAACAGTGTTGGGTTTTGACTGATTGAGGAAGGTTGGTTTGAGCAATGGCCATAGAGCTCTGATGTTGGGATGTGTGTGTGGCTGTATGTTTTGTTTGACATGCACTGAACAATGGGGTACGGAGGTAGAACAAACAATGGAATCAACAGCTTGTATGGTGTCTTACATAATACTTATAAGGAACACATACATTGAAAAATGTATGTTGCATAATTAGGGCTTGAATATTTTGCACATGAATACAATTGTTTGATTTTGACGGGATGGGTACTGTATGTCCCCATTGTTCATGCTGTGCATTTGGCTAAGTGTACCCACTCATACAATCAAAACCCAACAGCTAAGGGGGTGTTGGAGTTTGACGGGTTGTGTACTGTTATATGGCAAGTGGGCTGTTGGAGTTTGACGGGTTGGGTATTGTTAACCAGCAACAGTCAAACATGGTGTTGGAATTTGACGGGTTGAGGAAGGATTCTAGTAAAAATGCTCTGGGAGTTAGGGTCAAGTCAATCACAATGCAACCACAAATCAATCAATCACAGTCAAATTCAAATACCAAGTCAATCACAAGTCACTCACAAGTCAAATCGCAAATCAATCATAAATAATCACAAGTCAGTCACAAGTCAATCTCGAGTCAATTGCAAGTCAAGTCACAAGCCAATCGTAAACCAGTTACAAGTCAATCACAAGTTCGTCACAGGTTAATCTCACGTCAATAACACGGTCAATCACGAGCTAATAACAAGTCAATCACAAGACACTCACAAGTCAAATCACAAATCAATCATAAGTAATCACAAGTCAGTCACAAGTCAATCTCGAGTCAATTGCAAGTAATCACAAGCCAATCTTAAACCAGTCACAAGTCAATTACAAGCCTCAATCGCAAGTCAATCGCAAGCCAATCACAAGTCCATCTTAAGTCTATCACACGCCATATCACAAGTAAGGCAGGGTAAGGCTGTGAACACTAAAATAATAACGTTTAACTTGACTTGAGACCGGAATTGCGATATGGCTTGTGATTGATTTATTGAAGTTCTGCATAAAGAAGGGCCACCCTTATGATTCTGACTTTCCATGCTCTAAATAAGAAGTGAAGGTATAACTTCATGTTGCAGTAATTAAACCCAGGGCCCAAATTTAAAGCCACTTACCGCAAAATTACCGCTGCGAACCAGTTACAAGTTGTATACACTACATGCAGTTTTGGCTGGCAACCCACTTTTTAGCGAAACTTGTATGTGCCTCACAAAGTTTTATGCTAATATAGCATTTCTCTTATCAGCAATTGTTTTTCCAACACTGGTTTACTAAAAGAGGAACTGTATCGTAATTACGCTGAGTTAGCCAATGAACATTTCCGTTGAATGCTTGGCAGCCATATCCGAAGTTTGTTTAGAGCGAGTTGCAGGGTAAACCAAGTTGGGGTGTGCATTTACGGGTAGTAAAAGAACCGGGTACCCGATTAAAAAAAATACCGGTTAAAAAATACCGGTACCCGGATACCCGTTAAAGAAACCCAACCCAAAACTTCCAATCCCGGAAGTTGCAATAATGTCTTTCTCTGAGATTCAAAAGTCTGATTTCAGACAAAAGTCTGAAAAATCTGATGCCTGTCCAGTAAACATGATCACTACTCCACCATACATGTTCCGGCACGTGCATGTTCCGGCACGTGCATGCGCGCCAGCATATCACAAAAGACAGAAGCTTTATACAGTTGTATTTATTGTTGGAATGAGGCATGCTATTATGTCTCGTCGAGGCTCTTTATCCATACCCAGACTACAAAAACCACAACCGGTAAATTCCTTCCCATTATTGTCAATTTTCGTGAGCGTCATAAACATGAAATCTGTGCTGGTTTCCCATGTAGTCGGGTTTTAATTTTAAAAATTCCCGACAAATAACATTCAAAACCTTTCCTTTTTCATTTTCTAGGAAGTTACTATGCGATGATGTAAAGTTGTACGGGTACTCGATTCCATAATCTGGAACCGGTTCCTGACATGAACGGTCGGGTACTCAGGTACCCGGTTCCAATGCACACCCCTCAACATCACACTTCGGTACTCAGCATCCACCGAAACCACCAGCGCTCAATATGCAGCATCTTTATTATCATGTTTTCCTCTTCTGATTAAAGCTGTCATTGACAGTCAAAACACCAACTTCTGTATTTCAGAAACAACTGGGTTTTGCTGGATGTGTTCTACGAGGACATCAATTACCAGTTGTATCAACAAATGGAAGCCATTTCTCCATCCGCGTTAATTAGTAAGTGAGCCATTCTATTCGAGACGCTTAGTGGTAGCAAACATTTCTTTTCTTTTTGGAATTGTTGTGTATTCATGCCCATGCTCAAAGTGAACAATAGAAAATGAACGTTATGTCTGCTGCCACCAAGCGTCGTAAAAGCCTCTAAATAGTTCGAAACTGTAAAACTGACTTTTGATCAAGAGAAATTGATAATGAAAAAAATGAAAAGGTAACGTTTTTTTTCTTTTATGCCACTCGGAAGGTGACATCGGCGGTCAGCTCGGTCTGTTTCTCGGCGCAAGTTTCATCACTTTGGCGGAGATCCTCTCGTATCTCGGCCGCAGGCTGGGTAAATGCTTCAAGATAACGGCACTGAAAAGGGTAACCACGAGCCCCGATTCGTCCCCGGCGTTGGATTTAGAGATGACACAAAAGGAATAGAAATGTTGGTAGTTCATGAAGCATGCAACTCTCGCTAATTCACGATCACCTTTTATCACTTTTTATGTGAACGTCTGCGTATCAAACAATGACTAGTCTAGCAACGGACTCTTTAGAGTGTTTTTACCCTATAGCAATGTAAAATTTTGATCAGAAGTTGAGGTCAAATTTATCATTAATCTTTTGGTCGTTAATTTGCAATGTTTAAAAACGTCGTGAATTTAAATGCCTGTTTTTCCATCACAAGACCAGATTTGTGTAGTTTCCCTGCTCGGCCCAGTCTGAAAGCACAATACATGTAATTTCATAAAATATATAGGACACCACGCACATTACAGTAAGGCGTGCCATGTAGGCCTATTCCAGCCAAATCTCCTTGGATTGAGTTTAACTACCACGCTCCATTACCCTTTTAGAGGTCAAATATCAACACTGCTTTCCCCTAGTAGTAGGCATTGGGAAATCGAAAAAAAATTGTGTTAGTTAATATCTTTGTAATTTCTTTAGTGAAATAATCTAATTGCTGGACTTAGTTTGATTGAAAGTTTAGTGTCCGACTGAAATAAAAAATTTTTGTCTGAATATGTTGTGTGTATCTAGCGGCAATTATCCTCTATCTAGGAAAAACCTAAATCTTTCGACCGTGGACCGGACGGACAACGATTTCGTTTAGCTGTGGGAGCTGTGAGGCAGATTCTTGGACTTTTTCCCCTAAAGGTCATACAACAAACGCACTATCCACTATAGTTGTGTAAATAAGCAACAGCAGTACGCTACGCTGTATACATAATGAGCGGCACCTTTAGGCCAAGTTTTTCGCAACTATCTGAACGGCGCCACCAACGCCCAGAAAGAGTAACACCCCCCTCCCCCCCCCCCCCCCCCCCCCCCCCCCCTTTGTTAATGCTCCATGGATGGTAGGGCGTGTACAGGTTCAATTGCCCCCCGGTGTAAACGCTTGTGTCTCCCGTGTGAACAGAGTGTGATTCTACCTCGTTTTCGATATGCAACCTCGAGACCACGTAAGAGCGCGGCGTGACCAAGCGAGTTCATTGTGCAGCTGAACCTCGCGACGTTCAGACGTGACTTTTGTCCAGGGCGAATAGCACTTGCTTGCTATTAGTTTAGTGTACACAACATGGCTGGACAACCGGCTGAGCACGGCGAGTTGATCCTGAGCCCGGAGGATGAAGAACTGGTTGCTCTTCTCTCACCTCAATCTTGTAAGTTTGATAGTCCTGAGGGCTCAGGGTTTCCTGGCGCGTTCTCTGGTTTTCCACCCGCGCAACCTGTTGGCCACGAATGGCGCACCAAAAACAGAAAATGCCACAAGTAAAGGAAAGTTTCCTCAAAAGAAAAAGCGAGGCCATGATGAGCAAATGGACGAATCACAGTTGGATAATTCCGAAACTGTACGAATGACTTTAGGCCAAATAACGAAAGGTGCAATGGAATCAGTTCAGGCAAGCTTCACCGAGCAATTCCAGGAATTTACTCATATGTTCATGGCCTCCCAGCCGCAGTCTAATGACGAGGCTCAGAGTAATTCTGGTCAGGAAGAAGTGTTGCCGTGGAGAAAACGGCAGAAACTGGATGACGGAAATAGCTATGATCATGCGTCTAGCGTGGCAAAATTGCTTGAGGAAACAAACCCTGATATACCAAGTACAAGTACTGCAACAACAGATAATTCTGAACAAAATGATATACTTGCACATTGCACAAGTTTTTCAGACAGACGAACAAACTTCTGATGCAGTACATGCCCAGTTAGCATCCATTGCGAACTCTATAATGCGGGACAAATTGCCTGATGACAAATTAAAAGAATGAAATGTATACAAATTACAACAGACCACAGAATTGTGAGCGGGACAATCGAGCAGTACCCGCGCTCCCATCAGGACGTGAAATTTCAAAAAGTTCAAACGTCCATCATTAAATCAGTTGTATCTGTGCTTCATCTTTCGGAGCAACTGCCCCAATCATAAAAGAAAATGGAGCTTGATAAGCTTGACATAAAACCACCGCTGCGTAATGCAACAGATGCGATCGCACTCGTGGCTAATGCCAATTATCAGTTGAATATGCGACGCAGGAAATTTATCAAGCATGATATTAATCCCAATTTTTAAATATCTTTGTGATACTACTGATCAGTTCACTGAGCAACTTTTTGGGGATGACCTACCCAAACAAGTAAAAGATATATGTCGGAGGTAAATAAAGTTGGTTTACAATTGGCAGCCGTTTCCCGTGGGGGACGTGCTAGAGGGCGGTCTGGGCACACGTCGTATGGCAGAGGTGGCCACCAGTACCGGGGCGCAAGAGGCGCCGCAGGCCGGGTTTTTTTGTACTCCCGTCCGTACACCTACAACCGCCAGTCAGGCCACAGTGGCAAACAACCTTACAAGAACAAGTAACACAGGAGGTAAGCCAACCTTCAAATCAAAGCTCAATTGAGGCCACAATAGCAGGTCGTTTAAAGGATTTTGCTTCCTCTTGGACGAATATTACCTCTGATAGGCAAGTCCTTGATACAGTTAAAAATTGCCATATTGAATTCCAGGAAGGGTGCAGCCCTTTTTAAATTTGTCCGCCGACAGAAATTGACTTTCATGAGACGGAAAAAATACGTCTCGATTTGGAAGTAGACAAGCTCATTACGAAAGGTGTGATAAAATACTCTGTTTATGAAAAAGGACAGTTTGTGTCAACAATTTTCCCTAGACTTAAAAGGGATGCCACTTACCGGTACAGAATGATTCTGAATTTAAAAGAATTTAATAAATCAGTTGCCTATCATCATTTTAAGATGGATACGCTATAGCCTCAGCAGTGCGACTAATGAAACGCGACTGCTATATGGCTTCTATTGACTTAAGAGATGCCTACTATTCGGTGCCAATTGCCTCGGAACACCAACAAATTCTCACATTTTCTTGGAGAAATAAACTATCAGTTTACTTGTCTACCAAATGGCCTAGCGTCAGCGCCTCGAATTTTTACAAAACTGCTCAAGCCAGTTTATTTATCCCTAAGAAAGAAGGGTTTTCTATCTGTTGGTTACATTGATCATAAAAAGGTTAGCAAAGAAACCAGAAGTATATGGAATAACCCTTTCGCTACCAGGAGAAATAATGCACTCATTACCTCAATACCAGTCCCCTTTGTAAAAATTTCATTGTATAGCGCCCTCGTAATTCAGCGAGGAGAAAGGCCGATAAGATCTAACACAGTATGTGAACAGGATAGACCCGCCAATCTCCCACCCCCCCCCCCCCCCCCCCCCCCCCGTTCAAGGTTGTGTGAAATTGAGTGTGCAGGCAAACCGGCTAATTCTCCCACCCCTATCAACATTGCATTGGGGGGGGGGGGGAGGGGGATGAGTGGGAAGGGAGATGAGTGGGAAGGGAGATGAGTGGGAGGGGAAGGGAGGATGGGGGAGGGGTATTGGGTGGGGAGGGGCGGCGAGGGGGGGGGGGGAGGTGGAGAAACAATTATTTATATTCACATAACTGTGATCTGGAATGTTTCAAACTACGGTCGCGGTGCACGCAGATGCGAGATCGACTTTTTGTCGATAGGGGGCGCTATTCACATTTTCGCCAAATACAACATGAGCTTGGTGCCAAAAGGAGCCACGGTAAGGAAGTGGCGTGGAACTTTGGTGCCAAGCGGAGCCCATGGTAGTGAAAGGGTTAAACGGGTTTTGTCAAAAGCTGGAATTGACGTGTCCGTCTTCAAACCACACAGTACTAGATCAGCTGCAGTGCCTGCGGCAAAAAGGGCTGATGTTAATATAAATGACATACTAAAAACTGCAGGCTGGAGCACAGAAACCACGTTTGCTAAGTACTACGACAAAGCTATTGTCACCCTAGCCACTGATGCATTTGCCCGTGGTGTGGGTACTTCATTCGTAGCGAATTCCTTGCATGCAGTCCAAGTAGGTTGAACCCTTCACCTACAGTTTTATTTATTTTCAAAAATGATTGCAACTTTCATGGCAAAAGTGCAGGCATTAAATCTATGTAACATGATTTGGAGTAAACGGATGTGTAATAATTGTAAGCTTTACTAAGCTCGACAGATTAGTGGAGTTGACTGGTAAAAGATGCATACCAGTTGTAACAAAAATACCGAACTGAAAATGCTATAAAAGCAGGTGAATTATATAGAATATTTGCAGCAACACTGACACTGAACCAAATAAATAAAAAAGTTCTGTGAATACAAGCTTCTTTCCTCAAAGGCTCATTCATTATCCTGCTTTAAAATCTCACGTGGTCTCGAGGTTGCATATCGAGAACGAGGTAGAATCCTAAAATTAAACGAGATGAAATCGAAGTTTGATTGGGATTCTATCGAGTGATCGATAGAACCGAGGGATCATCACGTGCCCTCCACAAAATCACGCAATTACAAAATTCATGTTGTCAATGGTCCCACCCTGTTTGGGGGGATAATGTATTCGCCGTTAAAAAATGAACTCGCTTGGTCACGCCGCGCTATCTCACGTGATCCCTCGGTTCTATCGATCACTCGATAGAATCCCAATCAAACTTCTATTTCATCTCGTTTAATTTTAGGATTTTATTTCCCTCTCGCAATTGTCGATTTTGTACTTTGGCATTTTGCTGCAATAGGCCGATCCGTTAAGCCCCGCCCCTTTACCTTCTGACCAATCACAGCCGTGGCTGTGATCCGAGATGCGTGCGCGCACGTGTGAGTTACCATTGTATTCTTTTTGTGGACCAGGCAAACAAAGGATTTTTGAAAAGTGATTTTAGAGGCAGTTTGGGGTGAAGGTTGTTTGTAGCAGAATAATAATAAGAATAGTCAAAACATCAAAATTTCATATCCAAAAAAGTGTTGACAGTTCGAGTGTATGTAGTCTTTAATTTGTTTGGCTTAACTACACGAGAAGAAAGGAATGTCCACACGAGAGATGCAACAATGACTTGGGTGCGCGCGCAGCTGTATACATGAAGGGACGGAACTTAAAGGAAACATGCTTCTCAAACTGGCCGGATCACATTTTATTTCATAAATAAATTCATTTATATGTATTAAATGTGAATTAAAAGCCAAACTGGTTCAAGTGAAGTTTTAGTGTGATTATTTGCCGCTCAAAAATTTACCCTCCCTTTTTAGAATTTGTTGAGACTCAAATTGAGGGCGCTGTTCGTGACGTAGACCAAGGCGCCGAAATTCATGGATCGACTCGATAGTCTGGACCCGGCCCATATACACACTAGGTCCACACGTGCAATTTCGTAAGTTGCAACAACAACTAACATAGAACTTACCCTGATTTTCTCCCTTTTAGCGAAGGCTCCTCTGGGAATGGGCCGTTTAACTGCTTTCGCCTATATCTTACTCACATCTTGGAACTTTGTTGGGATGGAAGTGGACTTGAGCATATTTTTAATGGTCATCCCAAAGGATTTGAAAATACCAGTATCGAAACACGACGTCTCAAAGTGGTCGCTACATAACGCTGAGAAGCTGCTGGGGCCGGACCACTACGTTCTTGTCACCTTCACTTTCGCCGTCCAAATTCTCCGATATTTCGCATCAGTTGGAAATAAATGAAGGCTTACTCCATCCGTCGTTGTTTTGCTGCACCCAGCAGCCACACACCTTGTCGGCATGGCCGAAAAACACTATATTTTGCTTAGATTTTGGACGAAGAATTTTCGCCGTACAATGTACACACAATCATGCATACCTGTGACGAATGGGTAATGTGCCTCGATCTACGTCACACACTTATGTTAATGATGGTCCCACTCAGGGGGCGGAGTAGCTTTGACAAACATTTTCAATTTGTTTTCTTCTCATATTTAATCTGGGAAATAATTGTCTCTGGACACAAAATATTATTGTCAAGATAATACTTTATTGTTTTAAGCAGGAATAATGCAATATAAATCCTAAATCATGTTTCCTTTAGTGACCGGTCTATACACATGCAAAGCCGTGACTTTCTTATTCAATATGTTGCTGTTGCATTTATAACCGCTGTAAATATACTAAAAAGTAAAAACTCTTATAATAGATCTGATTTGACAAAATAGGAAAGTAGGTTTTTTATATCCATGTGCCATGACAGTTTCTCTGAAAACAGATTTATTATCGAGAGTGAAAGGATGATTTATTCCATAGTTTATATCTTGCTGCTTACATTGCTCTGTTTGTATATAAGGAAATGCCCCGTTGAGTGGAAACACTTGAAACCAATATTGTGCTGGCTTAGTTTGTGTGATGAAAAATGTTAAAAGATAGATAACATGTAAAATCAGCATCTAAAAGTTGTCTTGAGATCTTAGCCTTTTGAGCCAAAGTTTTAGGAATGAAATATATCGAACAAAACTACTGCAGTGAAACACAATGGGTTCAAGACGTTCACAATTTGTATTTTGAATTGCCGAAACAGCTAATAATAACAGTAATTATTTTGTTCACCTTATGTGGAAATATATAATTAGCGTCGTCTATTACTTACGGAAGACGGATAGTGCCACTGAAAAGGGATGAATATATTTTTTGCAAACGCGCGAAAACATTTTTTTGTACCGTTTATCTGGCGGCCGCCACTTAATTATGTGGCGGCCGCCACTTAATTATCTGGCGGCCGCCACCTAATTATCTGGCGGCCGCCACTTAATTATCCGACGTTAAAAACAGCACCCCTTGTGTCATTGACTCAAGTAACAATCCGCCCCCCCCCCCCGGTTTTTCTTTGACCGGTCGGGATTTTGGTCACCCCGAACCCTCGATGAAACGGGTTTACGCCACTGTGGAAAAAAAAATCCTACTTCTTTGACGAGACGTAACGCTGCAGTTTTCGGGGATTAGAGGAACTGCGAACGGTATACGACGAGAACTATTTCTAACGCAGGGGTACGGCGTTATGTCTATTTAAAAAAAATAGATTTGTTAGTGGTCCAAATTTCTGCTGGCAGAAAATTTACAATTTTGTTAACTGTTTGCGCGACTTCAAAAAAAATCATAAATCGTGTTTGCAGAATCATTTGAGGCAAGTGACAGAGGGAACCCCCCCCCCCCCCCCCCCTCTCTTTCTTTTGTGTTGGTCATTGTGTTCCTGGAATCTCAGGAATTCCTTTCAGATATCCGGGGGGGGGGGGGGTGGGTAAAATAGTCTGGAATGTGTATAGGGTACCAGGATAAGAAGGGGGTGATGTACCCCTTGGTCCCATATCTTGCTGGGTATAATTGAAACATTTTTGAAAACAGTTTCCGCGACTTAAAAAGTCCGAAAGTCTGCTTGCAGAAAATTGGAAAATAGGGTTGTCCATTTTTGGGGATTTATATTTCCCGTCGTTCTGATTTCACGAGTTGACTGTGGCCTGAATTACAATTCCATCATTATGTAGCTGTCACCAAACAAGTACCGGCCGTCGGATAATTAAGTGGCGGCCGCCACATAATGGCGGCCGCCAGATAATTATGTGGCGGCCGCCACATAATAAGTGGCGGCCGCCAGATAATTAAGTGGCGGCCGCCAGATAATTAAGTGGCGGCCGCCAGATAATTAAGTGCGGCCGCCAGATAATTAAGTGGCGGCCGCCAGATAATTAAGTGGCGGCCGCCAGATAATTAAGTGGCGGCCGCCAGATAATTAAGTGGCGGCCGCCAGATAAACGGTACAAAAAAATGTTTTCGCGCGTTTGCAAAAAATATATTCATCCCTTTTCAGTGTCACTATCCGTCTTCCGTAATTACTCTATGAGGTAAGACAACCAAAATACTAAAAGATGAGTAATAAACATTTAAAGGATGCTAAAAAATGTCAATACTTGCTATCTAAAATCTAAATTGTAGTTAACTTCTTGCTATTTGGATATTTGAGTGATAATACCCCAGCAGGCTTTTCAACAAATGTAATCTCTTAAAAATGTGTGTATTTGACAGAGCATGCATGCTTCCACTATTACCTCGAAAAGTAGCAATAAGTTCACCAAATAGGTTTTTGGAAAGCGTTCTATTAAAAGAAATGTAAGAAACATAGCAAACTTTACAAATTGTGCACTTAGCCAAAAATAAATACCCCCTACTGCCGCTTTACGTGTTTATGTTGTGTATCGAGGACAGGGAGCAAAAGAGTGACAGAGGACAAAAGGTACTCGATTGACAAACTGTCATCAGTTGAGAATCGTAAACAAAACCAATGGGGACTACAAACAAAAGCGGGGGTCAGAACAACAATGGGACGTCCTCGGAGTACACCATAAACACGTGTGGGTGAGTCAGCGAGCGTCTGCACTTGACTTGCCACTGAAACCGATAGTTATATCGACTCTAGGGCCTCAGACTTGTAAGCTGGCGGTAGCTCTTTGATGTCCACAGCTTCGTCCGGTTCTTGTTTCTGAGGCTTCACCGTATGTCGTTGGGAGCAGCAGGTCATCATCCGGCCGGCTTTACGGCACAGGTAGCTGAGAATCTCAGCCATCGTGATGAAGCTGGCCCCTAGGAACAGGCCCAGCTGCCCTCCGATGTCACCTGGGGAATGGAGCAGCATGGAGGAACAGGAGCGGTTACGTGTATTTGGTAAGGATCAGTTCCAAGTGTGACAAAGAAAGTGCGAGTGAATGGGGATCGTAAGCCCAGGCCGCTGAACTGCTGTTCCGCTGTTCCACGGTTCCAGTGCTCCACGAGTGCAAACGAATACAAAACGCGCGTGTGGTACGTGAAGCTAGGCCACGCTACTGACGATGATATAATGGAAGACGGTAGATTGCAACAGCACAGCAGTACCTTTTTCGGGGGGGGGGGGGGGGGGGGCTTTTCATGCAGTATTCCCCCTAAACTGAAATTTCCTTCGTCGTCTTCTCTCAGTTCTGAAGCTGGGATAAATCAATAAACGATGAATCAATAAATCAATAAACTCACTGATAAATCCCGACAACGTGATTGCCTCCGTCTGCACGTATTTCTCGAAATTCATGGATTCGTAGTACACGTCCAGTAGGATCCAGTTATCTCTACAATTATAGAGAAAAGAAACTAACAAATTATTACGTTTTCTTTGACTTTCATGATTTCTAAGACTCGCACATCTTACACTCTAAAAAACTGAAGTGCTAATTTAGCACTTGAACTCTTGAAGACCTAAAATTTTGCACTTCTAGGTGCTCGTATAGTGACTGCACGTGCCGTGCTGGTCTACAGCGCTCATCTTACCCGTAGAGCCACTACTAATGCATATTTTCCTATAGAGGGCGCAATACGTCCGCCAAGAGTTCACACAATAGCCTACCCACCATGCCCTGCGGCCCACCCGCCATATTAGCTTCCTCTTTTCTCTTGGCGTCGGACGGTGATATACGTGTTTTTTCCCGCAGCACAATCCGGGAATTTCTTCACCATCCTTAGTCCGCTTTGAGTTTTTCTTTTTCGATAATAAAGTAGAGTATCTTCCTTCTCTTGTGTCTTCATTTTGTCTATGTGCTTGTCCCGGAAGTACGTTTATTTCCGTACTGTTTTGACTTCACGTGTATGTATGATGGATAACAATGTGAAGCGTAGATCGGCTAGGGGCACGGCGGGCCCCGTGGACGGAGGTTCCACGGGACCGCCGGCTTCTTCAGGGGGTGAGTCTCGGGAGGTTTTTCCCTCCCGCGGACTCTCCCTTGACCGGGAATCTGCCGGGGGCACCCCCTCGTACGCATATTTCAACCCGCTATTGCCAGCCCACTCCTCCGGCCGCTAGTCACGGGGACAAACAGCCGATCAAGAAGCCTGCCGGTAAGAGCCGTCAGCATAGAGCCACGACAGTTAGCTTCAAGGGCAAGCAGGGCAACCCCCCCCCCCCCCCCCCCCCCCCCAGCCACTTGCCCTCTGTTGCCTCGGCACAAGCTCCGGTTTCAAGCTTTGTGTTCAAGGCCCCCGGCACGCCGAGCGTGACCGGGCCTCCGGTGGTAGCCTTTGGGTCCCAACGGGTTAAGACCATCAGGCTACCCCCACATTCCAGTCCGACACCGGCCCGCCAGTGCCTGGCCCGTCGGTGGGGGATCTTCACCGGTCTGTGGAGTCGACCATTCCGGTCCCCCCGACTAGCCTGTCTTCAACCTCGGAATTCTTTCGATGTTCCGGAGTACCCGCGGCCCCACCTTCATCCGAACCCACATCGGGAGAGCGCCGGGGCCGCCCAGCGAAGAAGGCTAAATCCTCCCGCCATAAGCGGCGCCACCAGTCATCAGACTCGGAGTCTTCTTCGGACCGAGCCCAGCACCGCACCAAACATCGCAAGCGTTCGGGGTCGGTTTCGACGGCCGATTTTCTGCAGGCTTTCCAGGCTCGGATTGGGGCTCGGGCCGGGGCTTGGAGGTGTTCTGCTCTCCTCCCGTCGCCCCGCTACGTGACCCCGGGTTCCCCGCAGAACCCCACGGTCGGACCATGGTTCGGATAACGAGGGTGATGACGTCATCGACACGCGACACTTGTCCCCGCTGGAGACCCAATTCCGTCTGGTACAACGTGATATGATCCGCGTTTTGGGTCTACCGGATTCGACTGCCACGGAGCCTGTTCTCGACCCCTCAGGCCGCTCTGCGAGATCTTTTCAGGGCCGACCCTTTCGTGGCCGTTCTGCCGCTACGTCGAACCCACGAGCTACGACACGCCCGACGGACCAACACCGAAGCCAACCCACCCGGCCAAGTGGCCAGACTTACAGACCAACGGCCCCCCGGTATTTCGGGGGCTGGCGGCGTTGACTGTCTAGTTTTTGGCGAACCCCCCAAAGCCGGACCCGTAGAGGGGCGCCTTCAAGCTTTCATAGGGTCCTGGTCCCAGGTCGTCTCCGACCGGTGGGTGCTTCGGACAATTCAGTTCGGTTATCTTTTGGAGTTCACGAGCACCCCCCCGTCGGACACCATCCTCCCTCAAACCGAGGTTCCAGCCAACCCGGCCAAACGCCTCGCCTTGGAATCAGAGATCGAGTCGCTCCTGCTCAAGAACGCAATCCACTTAGCGCCACCAGCGGGAGAGTCGACCGGTTTCCTGTCAACCTTTTTCCTAACACCCAAACGAGACTCAGGAACCTAGCGCCCAATCCTGAATTTGAAACCTTTGAACAAATTCATCCGTCCCCGACTCCATCCCGGTACCATCATGACCCACATCACTCGACCTGAAGGATGCGTATCTGCATGTGCCCATACACCCACGTCATTACCGATTCCTGCGCTTCCAGTACAAAGGAGTAACCTACGAATTCACAGCGCTCCCTTTCGGTCTGTCGACCTCCCCACGGGTCTTCACCAGGATTGTGAAATCCGTGGGTGCAGCTCTCCACAAGAACAGCGTCAGGGTGTTTATGTACCTGGACGATTGGCTCATTGTTGGCCGCTCGGAGCTAGCTCGAAGCAAACCGAGCCCTCCGCGAAACTCTAACTTTGACCACTCAACTTGGGTTCGTTATCAACATCGAGAAATCAAACCCAATTCCTACTCGAACACCAACGTTCCTGGTCGCCGTTCTCAACCTCAGCACAAACACGGCCTTCCCTACGGACACACGTGTTCAAAACCTCCTATAGTGCGTCCGACTATTCCTCAGGGAATCGGCGGCCCCAGCAGCAGCATGGCTGAAACTACTGGGGCTCATGGCAAGTATGGTGGACCTTGTGGCACATTGCCGACTCCATATGCGCCCACTCCAACTCCACCTCTTAGCACACTTCCACCCGAAGCTTCACTCCGCTTATCGCATGGTCCCAGTTGCTCCCTTTCTCTGCCCACACCTCCAGTGGTGGGCGGATCCACTTCACGTGGCGGGCGGACTGGTTTTTCCGAAACCCCAACCGACGAAGATTATTTCCACGGATGCATCATGCCTTGGCTGGGGGGCCACTCTTCACCCGCGACAGACTGCAGGGAAGTGGAATTCGGGCCAGAGGGACCTACATATCAATGTCCTCGAGATGCACGCGGTCTTCAATGCTCTCCGACATTTTCGCAAGTTCATACAGAACCAGCATGTCCTCATCAAATGCGACAACACGACAGTAGTGGCATATATCAACCGCGAGGGAGGCACACGATCAGCCCAGCTCTGCCTCCTAACATGGGGCATGCTTCACTGGTGCATAGCTTCCGACATAACGCTGTCAGCCATTCTCTTTCAGCCGGACTCGACCATCACTCACTCAGCTCCCGAGAATCTTCACCTGACATGCTGGGTATTGTCGAACAATCCTTCCGATCAGCGGCCTTCGGCGGATGCTGCCACGTTTGCAGCACGTAGCCGCAGACCATCCACCCGGAAAGTCTACAACAGCCGACTTCGACATTACTATAAACGGTGCAGACGAAACGCTGTTGATCCGATCAATGCTACTCTAACCAAGGTCGGCGATTTTATCGTCTATCTCTTCAACACGGGCATTACGGTAGCCACCATCAAAAATTGCCGATCGGCAATAGCGGCCATTCATGGAGGCTTCCCTGACGGCTCATCGATTTCCACCAATCATGCCTTAGGCCACATCCTCCGTGGTATGTTCATCGAGAGACCTCCCACTCGCAAGCTCCTTCCCTCGTGGGATCTCCCTCAAGTCCTGCAAACGCTTTCACGACCTCCTTATGAACCCATGGGACAGGCATCCTTACTCAACTTATCCATCAAGTTTGCCTTCCTTTTGGCAGTGGCCACGTCAAGACGCCGCAGCGAACTTCAGGCTTTATCTCTTGACCCTGGCCATATTCGTTGGGAACCACATGGAGTCCGGCTAGTACCACATACATCGTTCCTCACTAAAAATCAGTCGGAATCCTTTGTTCCTCCTGACGTCTTCATACCGGACATTCAGTCTTCCTCTTCTGTGTCCGAAGACAGGAAATGGTGCCCAGTTCGCGCCCTGAAATGGTATCTCAACAAAACCGAACTGCTATACGGGGAAAGGTGTCAAGTCTCTTCATCACATCTATTCCCCCACATCGTGCAGCCTCACGAGCTACTATTGCACGCTGGATCGTCACATGCAGCCATCCAGTCAGCTGAACGAAACTGGCCGACTGCATCAGAAGTGGACTCCAAAGTCAGAGCACACGATGTCAGAGCAGTGGCAACGTCGTGGGCCTATTTCAAGGGAGTACCACTACGTGACATTATTCAGGCAGCGTGTTGGAAGACTCCTAACACGTTCATATCTTGCTACCTCCGGGACGTTCTCCAGTCCGAGGGATGCGCAGGAAGATCAGCGCTGCTGACGGCGAGAGACCATGTTCCACGAGCCTCACAGGTCACCCTTCAGCAGCCGCAGTAGACGGGACCTACTGTTCTGTCACACGGTAGCATCTCGCAACCCACCTCCTAACCTCGGTGCTAATCTGCATTAGTAGTGGCTCTACGGGTAAGATGAGCGCTGTAGACCCCCCCCCCCCCCCCCCCCCACAGCCGTGTGGGAGGGGTCTACTAGCGAATACTTACCCGTAGAGCATCCCTCCCTCCTCCCCACTGAGGAAATCGATGCAGACTTCACTTGCTATGGCTCTCGAGAAAAGAGGAAGCTAATATGGCGGGTGGGCCGCAGGGCATGGTGGGTAGGCTATTGTGTGAACTGTTGGCGGACGTATTGCGCCCTCTAGGGAAATATGCATTAGTAGTGGGCTCTACGGGTAAGTATTCGCTAGTTGGGGGAATTTAGCACAAGCACGCGTGCTACAAAAATAGCACCCCAAAAGAGCTAAACTAAAGCACTTCAAGTGCTATTTTCAACAACTCATATGACACAAAATAGAGAAAAACGGAAAAGGTAATACTGGAAGTTTGGTTGACATTAAATAACTACAAATTAACAGAAATAATTAAATTAGGAACCAGACTTAACAAAAATAACTTATACAATTCTATGGTAGAGTGTACACTTGCTATACGATAACCTACGTAAACACTATACATACTGAATGATGCTTTAGCTTTATATTCAGCTTATCCCACCATAAAGAAAGTCATGGCTTCCCATGAACAATTTCAATATTTGAAAACGAAGGGAGATGTAATGAAAATATACACCTAAGTTCGTAAAAAGGAAAATCAAAATTCTATTGTGGAATTCTTTGAATAAAACATATTATGGTCAAGAAAGTGTGTTTTTGGACTAAAAACTGCAATTTAACCTGACTTTTGTAATCACAAATTTCCTCATTTCTGATTGGTCGTGCAATTGCTACGTAATTTTACACTTAAGGTTCAGTCAAGGACGCCTCGGTAATCAGCACTCAATTTCAGCACTCACCGTACAGCACTTCCACTTTTTTTGGTCAAATTTAACACGCGAGGTGCTAACTTCTCAACGTTAGGTGCACGCACTTGCTTAGCACTCAGTATTTAGCACTTTTGTTTTTAGAGTGTAGCAATCTTAAATCACCACTTATTTCATAGAAAACATAGAGAAAATTAAATGCGCAACACTATCCAGTTACTGTAAAGATCAAACCGGGAATGATATGAACCTGGTGAGATTTATTCATTTAATAAGTTCTTCTTTTTAATGTGGTGTTCAGCACTATGCTCAGTGCTTTCCAAGAGCCTGGGAGTAAAAGCACAGGTTTACTCCGGCAGGACTCGAACTCACGACCTCCTGCTTACTAGTGCAGACGTTTTAACCACTCGACCACCGAGCTTGTCGGGATTGATTAGCAGGTTCGAATCCAATGTAGCAGGGGGTACCGCGTGATCAATGTGATGATGGAATTTCCGTCGGGGATGATGTAAATCAGAAGAGAGATTTTGCTCTTTCCTGTATATGCTCAATGCTTTTCGAGAGCCTTTAGGAAAATTCACAGACGTAATCGGGTTGAACTCGAACCCACGATCTCCTGTATATTCGTGCAAGACGTCAGCGCGGGGGGGGGGGGGGGGGGGGCATACACAAGTTATCTGTAGGGACGGATGCGGGATTTTTGTAGCTGGGTTTTGAAATAGAATGATCATAAATTTGCCCCAAACGTTGGCCCCCCAAAATTTCCAAATGCAAAATATATTTTACAAGCGGCGGAGGGGAGGAAAGGGGGTGGTCGTACTGTTTCATGATGTTGGTGGCGCCATTTGACCCCCTATTTTTGTTCTTACCCGTAGAGGCAAAACAAGAACCGAGAAGATTAATCGTATATAACAGTACGCGTAAAGTCCGATTTTTTATGAGAGTCGGATATTTATGACACCGTCACTGCAATACGCTCCAAGTTGACATGCTCAAACAATGAGAGGGCGTGCTGGGCCTAGGGCCTATACGAGGCTAATATCTACTAGGCTAATTTAGACGTCCCTTTCCTAACGGAGACTACTCACCTAACATAGGTTTCTGAGATCTCATCAGTGTAATTACGGAATTCTTCCGTTGCGTACGCATTCCACACTTCCGACAGCAACTTGTTGCTGGGCATTGTTGCCATGGACAAAGCCGTCCGGAACTCGCTGTAGTTGCAGGGCACGGGGCAGTCACAACCTGCAAGCGCGCCTGACTTTAGCTTTGCTACGGAGTGAAAGAGCGAGTAGCAGGTATAAGTTGTCTTGGTCACCTTCGGTCATTCTTTCATCGGGGTGTCAATGTTTACGAAATGCCTTAAATTCCATACATTCCACAAGTCTGGCTGGCTTGGGGAGTGGCCTAATGGCCAGGTCATTGCATAGTTTCTTTTCTTCTCATTGGTCAGTGCCTTGCTCTATGGTCAGTGGTAGTATCACTCCACTGATCATTGGGCACTTCTGATTGGATGAAATGAAATGAATTGTATTGTATTGTATTGGGTGGATTCAGATCCCTAATATAAGCCCATGTTTTTTAGACTCTGTAGGGATTCTGTGACCGGACACACTCTAGTCTTGGTGTGTTGTGTTGTATATAGTAATGTAGTTTTCTTGTATCGGAGAAATGTACACTGCGGGGACTGCATGGCTCGATGTTAATTTCGTAAGTTAATTTTGTTTTCCCTTTGGGACCCCACTCCAGCCAGCCTTGTTAATATTATTTGTCTTACTTGTACCCTGGAGATGATTATTTTGGCGTAGTTATAGAGGGTGGGAATTTACCTCTACCTTGGGTGTGGTCCTGCTGTGGGCTTAGACATTTGCCGTCGCCTCTGGGTGGTTGCAATTGGGGCGTTGGCTTCTGCCGTCACCTCTAGTGTTTACACTTAGAGCGTGGGCTTTGGCCATCGTCCCGTGTGCCGCCGCCCTTGGAGAGCGGGCCTTTGTCGGGGCCCGCAGTGTGCCCGCATTCGGGGTGGGGGCGGATTCCATGATCGGTCCTTTTATAATTATTCTCCGGGAGTGCGGGTGCGGACATATTAATAACTTTTGTGAATTTACTTTAATATCGAAACATGTTATCTGATGTAAATATTAAGATTAGACATGTATAAAAGCCAGTGGCGAAATAAAGCCGGAATACGGCATGATTCTGGCAAGTCGATTTGTCTTTTGAAATTGATTTCTTTTTTTTTAGATTATATATTTTTTTATTCGTTCGGTCTTACCATCCCAACTGGCGTCATCCAATTGGATTTCGTTACAGTTTTTGGTGGCAGCGGTGGGATGTATTGATTGAATGAATCGAAAAGACTAGTGATAATTGTCGACATGGATGTCAGAAGGAAAGTTATAGATGATCAAATTGAAAAGACATTGTCGATGCTTCAAGAAGAGATCGACGATAAATTGGATTTGCTTAGAGGTACGAGTATGGCTGGGGTGGAGGGTACACCTAGGCCCGTGGATGTTTTTAATTATAGGCCCGGTCACAGACCCTCCATTTCACGTGGCTTGGGTGGGCCCCAAGGGAAACGCTCTGAGCCTAAACATACTTGTAAAAATAGAATAAGCAGTACCCCAGCAGCTGTGCATGCTCCTGATTTAGATACATGTATTGATGATACTTGTTTCGAGCATGGTGTTGCCTATCCTGGTAATCGTAAACCGTATTCTAAGTTGCTCTCTGTGACCAATGTTAAACCTGTAGAACAACCGGATAATTTTGATGGTAAAATTCCATTGGATGACTGGCTAACAAATTTCAATTTATGTAGTGAAATTAATGGATGGAATGAGAATCAAAAAATTCGGTTTTTAGCCGTTAGATTAAGGGGACCAGCTTTACAGGTGTATACAGATTTGCCACCAGACCAGCAGTACGATTTTGACATAATAGTGAATTCTCTTAGGGATAGATTTTGTCCTAAGGGACAGATGGATTTGTATCGAGCCCAGTTAAGGTCTAGAGCTCGCAGTAAGGGCGAGTCGTTGCCGGAACTATCAAGTAGTATTCGAAGACTTGTAGTAAAGGCTTACCCTGATGCCCCACCCCAATTTAGGGAAGAATTGGCAAGAGACCAATTTATAGAGGCACTCGATCTTCCCGATGTGCGGATGCAAGTGAGACGGGCTAGGCCAAAGACGTTGGGTAGCGCACTTTCCTTGGCACTAGAGGAAGAGGCTTTTATTCATTTGGAATGTAATAAAGTAGTGCGTCCGAAACCAATAGTGGCTACTGCACAATCACAGAGTAATGTTGATCTGGAACAAAAGATAGATCAAATCGAACATTCGCTTAATGAACTAAAACAAGTGGTTGAATCTAATCCTAAATATAAACGACAATCAAAAAGGCCAATTGTTTGCTGGGAGTGTAAGCAACAGGGACACATACAAGTAAAATGCCCAAACACAAGAATACCAGTGAATAATCCATCGACGAATAATTATCCTAATTTAAACGCACAGGGACTGAACATGGGGGCAGTGTTCGGTCACCCATAGTTCAGCCCCAGTCTAAGGTTTGCTATGTGAATGGTCTCGTCAATGGCGTTAATGTAAAGTTTCTAGTTGACACGGGGTCTTCGGTTACCATTTTGCACCCAGAGTTGTGGGAGTTAATGTCACAAGAAGTTCGCCAATCCATTAAAAAATGGGACGAAGACATTATAGCAGCAGAGGGTAGTGTATTGCGAGTCACGGGTTGTGCCGATGTTACCATTTCCTTGGGAAGAATTAAGAGAAACCATCAAATTTTGGTTGCCCCAATCACCCAAGCAGGCATTCTTGGTATAGATTTTCTTGCCGGAAATGGAGGAATTATTGACTTTGCTAGAAAGCGACTTAATTTTGATAACATTGAAATCCCATTGGTTTGTGAAGAAGTTGGTGTCACATGTTGTAGAATTTCCCTAGCAGAGACGGTGACAATTCCAGCAGGGCATGAAGCCATACCGGTAGTTTATGGCGACGTACACAATCGTAATGGTAGGATTTCGGAAGGAGTAGTTGAACCTTCAGGCAAATTTTCACAAAAAGATAGTGGAATGTTAATTGGCAGAACGTTCGCTTGTGCAAATAATCTCAAAGTACCAGTTAGGGTTTTGAATTTAAAACCTGAAACTTCAATTTTGTATAAGGGTACACAGATAGCACTTCTTCACCCAGCGGAGGAAATTTCCCCCGAATTAAGTGATCATGAATCTCTACACTGTGAGCTAGACCCTAGTATTGACGACCTACGTGAACGTAGTTGTAAGCATTTGAATGATGCACAAAAAGTTGAATTTGACAAACTATTAACGGAGCATGACCAGGTTTTTTCCAAGTCTGGCGAATTGGGTCGCACTAATTTGGTTTTTCATGAGATTGATACAGGTAATGCAAAACCTCGACGCCAACCTGCCAGACGATTACCGTATCATCGGCGACCGGAAGCACAACAACACGTAGATGAGATGCTAGAAGCTGGAGTTATTTCTCCTTCAAATAGTCCATGGGCAAGTCCTATCGTACTAGTTAAAAAGAAAGATAATACCACTAGATTTTGTGTGGATTACAAGAAGTTAAATGAAGTTACCAATAAAGATGCATATCCACTTCCACGTATTGACGACAGTTTGGATGCATTGTCCAGTTCTCAATGGTTTTCTTCATTAGACTTAGCCAGTGGATATTGGCAGGTAGAAATGTGTCCAACAGATTCAAAGAAAACGGCATTTTCTACAGGCTCCGGCCTATACGAATTTAATGTAATGCCATTCGGCCTATGTAATGCTCCAAGTACTTTTGAACGATTAATGGAGTTAGTTTTAGCTGGCCTTCATTGGAAAACATGTCTTGTGTATTTAGATGACATACTAATTTATGCACGAACATTTGAAGAACATGTAGTTAGACTAAACGAAATATTTAGTAGATTGTCGAAGGCCGGTCTTAAACTAAAACCTCAAAAATGTTCACTTTTTCAGAAGGAAGTTTTGTACTTGGGACATGTTGTCTCTGAACAGGGAGTAGCAACTGATCCAGGAAAGACACAGAAAGTCAGTGAGTGGCCTACCCCTTGCTGTCTGAAAGAATTGCGTAGTTTCATTGGTTTGTGCTCGTATTATAGGAGATTCATTGAGAATTTTGCAGATATTGCTGCACCTTTGCACAAACTTACTCATAAAAATGTCGATTTCAAATGGACTGAGGAATGTGAACTTTCATTTCAGATGCTAAAAAGAAAGTTAACCACATCTCCCATTTTGGCCTTTCCTGACTTTTCTTTGCCTTTTGTTCTGGATACAGATGCAAGCGGTGTCGGCATTGGTGCCGTGTTGTCGCAGGTTCAAAATGGAAAAGAAAGAGTTGTTGCATATGCTAGCCGCAAGTTGTCTAAAGCGGAAGAAAATTATAGTGTAACCAAGAGAGAATTGTTGGCTGTCGTAAATTTCATAAAGCATTTCAAGCATTATTTGTACGGACAACGTTTCACTCTTAGGACAGATCATGGGTCACTAAGATGGTTATATAATTTCAAAGATCCCCAAGGTCAGATTGCTCGGTGGTTAGAGATTTTGGGTGGCTATACCTTTGATATTATTCACCGTGCAGGCACTCGGCACAAAAATGCCGATGCCCTTTCTAGAACTCCGTACTGCATGGAGCAACCGTGTGCTAAAAACATTGGTTGCTCTGCAGTAACACCCGATACTAACGATGTTTTCGTAGGTTTGAGTAAAACTGAGTTCCGAAACCTCCAGTTGGAAGATCCAAATTTAAAATTAATTATTCACTGGAAAGAGAGTAACGCACAGCGACCATCACGTGATTTGGCTCTGTCCAGTAGTCGTGAAACGAAAGGATACTGGTACCTATGGGACCAGTTAGAAATAAAACACGGTATTTTGTACAGGCGATATGAGAGCAACTTGTCACCGGTTTTTCAAGCTGTTGTACCTACATCCTTACAGAAGGACGTGTTAACGCAGGCACATAATTCAATCACGGCGGGTCATTTTGGCATCACCAAAACGTTTAAAAAGATACAGCGTTCTTTTTATTGGTTAGGATGTCGTACCACTGTCCAAAATTGGGTGAAACAGTGTGTTAATTGTGCCCGTAGAAAATCACCTTGTCAAGCCGGAAGAGCTGCACTCAAATCATCTTTGGTTGGTCATCCAATGGAAAGAATCGCTATAGACATTTTTGGCCCATTACCACGTTCACGAAGAGGTAACCGATACATTATGATTGTGATGGATTATTTTACGAAGTGGGCCGAGGCCTATCCTATACCAAATCAAGAAGCAACAGTTGCGAAGACATTAGTAGAACAGTTTATTTGTCGTTTTGGTTGTCCTCATAGTATTCATACTGATCAAGGTACCAATTTTGAAAGTAGACTTTTTCGTCAGATTTGTAGTTTACTGGATATTAATAAAACTCGCACTACCCCTTACCATCCCCAGTCTGATGGCTTAGTGGAAAGGTTTAACCGCACCATTCAAACAATTTTGAGCATGTATGTGCGAGAGGACCAAGCCGATTGGGATGTTCATTTACCATATGCAATGATGGCTTATAGAGCCACTGAGCAGGACACAACTGGTGTCAGTCCAAATCGTATGATGTTAGGTAGGGAAACATCGTTACCCTTAGATTTACTTCTAAGTGAACCATGCCCTGACACTGAATGGGTTAATTCTGAAACGTATGCTGCTGACTTGTACGATCGTATGAGAAAAGCTTTTGAGGTAGCCAGGGAGAATATCGAAGGTGAACAAAAGCGGCAAAAGCGCTTGTACGATGCCAAGTTAAAAGGCAATCCTTTTTCGCCCGGTGATAAAGTCTGGCTTTATAATTATGTCAGAAAGATTGGTTTGAGCCCGAAATTGCAGTCGCATTGGAAAGGGCCGTACGTTGTACTCAGTCGCATTTCAGATGCAGTTTATCGGATAAAACATACAGGAACTGGGCAAAGAACAATTGCCCACTTCAATAGACTAAAGCCATGTTTTAGTTCTGTTACTACAGATTGTACAGAGGATGTGGGCATTTCTCCACGGGAAGTCTTCGACCCGGAAAGTTCAAGTGAACTGCAGGATCAAGACCATGGCGGAGGAATGCTAGATGTTGACGCAACAGAGGATGCTGCAGATGGTCAACAGAAGGAAGTTGATTGGGAAGCTCTTCGTAGTGCAACGCCTGGTGACGACCAGCCGCTTGACTATGGGCAAAGTACAAATAGGGTGGCTTGGACGCCAGACAGACAAATGCATAGGCCTATGCCGCATCGTCGGCGAAAGCCACCCCTGTGGATGACAACTGGCCAGTACCAAATATAAGACTATCACACTTGCGGTTCCTTTAACGCGAGCCAGAATTGGGGTGCACACCAAATCTTGTAGTCTTAAAGTTAATGAACCGTTATCTTATGAGGTACATGTACTTACTGGCCAACGTTCCCAACTTCCTGTATATATTTTTTTTGTCTTGTTTTGTTATTGTAAAGTACTTAAAATACTGTAAAATTATTACCAGAGATAGGCACACCAGATTACTGTTTTGTATAATTACTTTTAGTGTTTATTGTTTACGGTGCAGGGACGCACCTTCCCAAAGAGGAGGGCAGTGTTACGAAATGCCTTAAATTCCATACATTCCACAAGTCTGGCTGGCTTGGGGAGTGGCCTAATGGCCAGGTCATTGCATAGTTTCTTTTCTTCTCATTGGTCAGTGCCTTGCTCTATGGTCAGTGGTAGTATCACTCCACTGATCATTGGGCACTTCTGATTGGATGAAATGAAATGAATTGTATTGTATTGTATTGGGTGGATTCAGATCCCTAATATAAGCCCATGTTTTTTAGACTCTGTAGGGATTCTGTGACCGGACACACTCTAGTCTTGGTGTGTTGTGTTGTATATAGTAATGTAGTTTTCTTGTATCGGAGAAATGTACACTGCGGGGACTGCATGGCTCGATGTTAATTTCGTAAGTTAATTTTGTTTTCCCTTTGGGACCCCACTCCAGCCAGCCTTGTTAATATTATTTGTCTTACTTGTACCCTGGAGATGATTATTTTGGCGTAGTTATAGAGGGTGGGAATTTACCTCTACCTTGGGTGTGGTCCTGCTGTGGGCTTAGACATTTGCCGTCGCCTCTGGGTGGTTGCAATTGGGGCGTTGGCTTCTGCCGTCACCTCTAGTGTTTACACTTAGAGCGTGGGCTTTGGCCATCGTCCCGTGTGCCGCCGCCCTTGGAGAGCGGGCCTTTGTCGGGGCCCGCAGTGTGCCCGCATTCGGGGTGGGGGCGGATTCCATGATCGGTCCTTTTATAATTATTCTCCGGGAGTGCGGGTGCGGACATATTAATAACTTTTGTGAATTTACTTTAATATCGAAACATGTTATCTGATGTAAATATTAAGATTAGACATGTATAAAAGCCAGTGGCGAAATAAAGCCGGAATACGGCATGATTCTGGCAAGTCGATTTGTCTTTTGAAATTGATTTCTTTTTTTTTAGATTATATATTTTTTTATTCGTTCGGTCTTACCATCCCAACTGGCGTCATCCAATTGGATTTCGTTACAGTACCCATTGGTTTGCTGTGAAATGATGTTTGGACGAGTGCGTGTTTTGTTCTATCAAGAACACGTAATGTTTATGACTGGTCACGGGCATCGCTAGAGGGAGTGGGGCGAGACACTCCCCCATTAGTCGTTTTTGCCAGCAAAATTGTGTCGCTTTCGGCAAACATTTCCACAGCCAATACAGTATCCAGATCAAGGTGACCCGACAGCGTTCGCAATAATATAATACGAAGGTAGCCTGAAAGGTCCGCAGGTTGACTCTGAAGGAGTAATGCCAGATCAATGAAACTCACTCAGCATGCATTTATTAGAACCCTTTTAATAACTAACTGCATTGTTTGTTTCCAGTATTTGGTGGTTCGTAAACGACTTCGTAAAAATGAACAGAATTTGCCATTGAAACGACTAGGGCCTTCTTTGGAGGGAGTGAGGACCGGTGTTTCCACTGCATGGATTGCCTCTTTGTCTCTGGCTCAAAGTGATGGACCCAGCACTCATCCTGGGTTAGGAAACGTTCGATGAAATTAGCTGGATCTGCTTCAAAACGCTCCAAGTTATCCCTTGACATGACCAGCCTGGTGTGCTTTTGATCAGGGGTCAGAAGGGTTGAAATAAATGCATGCCAAGTTTCGCTGATCTCACATTACTCCTTCAGAGTCAACCTACGAACTTTTCAGCCGACCCTCGTAGAGTTGGGCTTGTTCAAGAAAAAAGAATTTAGTATATATATTTCTGTCACTAGAATCTAAGGGCAGGAGGTATACCAGGTGGGTGGGAGTAATAAGCCTATAGCCTACCCAGAGTCGGAGTGGCGCAATTCTTGACTTGCTTAGGAGTGCATTCTGATCCGTTGACTGGGTGCCTGATAGATTGGGAAGTACAAAGTTACATTTAACGCTGAAAACATTGCTGAAGCTGCCCTTATAATACCGTGTGAGTTTAAAAAAGTGCACCTGAATTGAACCCCAAATAATTACATATGCATCATACTGATATCCCAAAATTGTTAAATATAAAAAATAATAATAACATCGCCTATGATTTTCTCTATGAAATGAGAGATCATCTTCCAGATCAGGTCACGGGTTACCGAGTATGAGGTGTCTAACCAAAACATCACAAACAGTTGATTTGTAATTATGTTGATTTGAATATACTCGGAATGAGTGCGTTTGTTGCTCTTACAATTGTTTGTGTGTATCGACCATTTTCTGTGTTTCTGGACTTGAAATAGCCTTTGTAAATGTGTACAAGCAACTCATGGATGTAAACATTCTTCATCGATTCTATAAAGAAAACATGTTGGAAAATGAAATAAAACAGATGACCCTTTTGGAATTTGGGGTGTGTGGTGATCTCTTAGTGCGTAGCATGAACTTCCAGATCCCAAATACGTGGGCTTCTATGGACGGCACGTGAAACAACGAAATCGCGCGTACTCCATTCGTTTGCTTTGCCTTTCCAGATCTCATGACGTCACACTTACGAAGAGGATAACGGGTACGTGTACGCACCCACACACAGATCCGCGTTTTTGCATCCCTGGAGACATGGCATTGTTCTCCCCTTTGTCCCTGTACTTAAGCAAACCCCCCATAGACTTTGAACACAAAATTCCTTGTGGAGACAACCTAACCCATAGAATTGCCCTGTGGAGACCCATTCAGTCCCTTTGTCTATTGTTTTCATGTCTCCACAGGGTACGGTATATCTCTCCACACGTGTGTTTGTACTTTAACTTTTTTTGAAAGGATCCTCATTGGTTTTGTACACGATTTTCAACCGTGGACCTTGACTCAACCGAGGACCTTATTGTCCTCTTTGTTAAAGGTCCACGGTTTAAATAGCTATGCAAACTCATCTTGACACACAATCGGGGACCTCCTATTGTTCATAACTTTAGGCAAGGCCCCTCATTGGTTTTGTACACGATTTTCAAACGGGGACCTTTCTCAACCGGGGACCCTATTGTCCTCTTTTGTTAAAGGTCCCCATTGAATGCAAAAAACCACACACAATGTGTTTCAGATTTACCTGACAAGTCTGCAGTCACAATCCTTCAGTATGTGCTTGGCTCGACACTCGATGTCGCATCCCGAGCGTGTGTATTTGCGAAAATAATCCAGGCTCTGGGTCTTGCATTTACCCCACGGAGATTCCAGGTTGTTGTACTGCCGAAAATACGTGCCAATATTATAGAGAACACAGTTTAGCTATTAAAGGGTCTAACCGCTTTAGAACCTGTCTCGTTTCATGAACATTAAAAAGTTGTATGACACCAAATAGAGTGTAATGCATGAACTCGTGATAATAACTCAATTTAAAAATGCAATAGTCAACGGACCTACAAAGTCATGCCGTCGCACCGTATTTTTTAAAAAGTTTGCCAAGTGGGGGCATGCGGAAATATGAACACGTCGTAGTATACAGTAAGGTTTGCCCGACAAAATGGACTTTATACGTACTGGTAGATTATATTTTGAGGATTATTGTGATTTCGTATTAGTGACCTAAAGGAATCCATTGTTGTTTCCTTATGGTTTTGAAAAACCTATATACTTTGTGTTTGTCGCAAAAACAGGCAAAAAGTGGCGTGATACCCACTTGTTTGTACTGAAATATATGCCGTGATACCATAGCGCGCTGTTCCGTCCACCACCTGACCGCACGAATTCAACGAGGTCAACATCGTGTGATGTCATCACTTCATAGGACCATTGTTATCCCGAGGGCAGTAGTTAGCAAGTGCGCATGCCCCAAATGAAGTTTTGCCGATTGTGAACCATTGCAGCAGTATTTGATTGTTGATGAACTATTTTAGAAGTTTTATATTATTATGCTCTTTGCAAAGAATTGAAGAATTGAAACGAAATCAAAAAGCACCAGCTTGTTTTTTCGTTTACAATATTAATCAAGCTCGTGTTGTTGCTAAAAATTGTTAAACGTGTGTGAAAAAGAGCTTATAATAGCTCGTTATTCTTTGCATGATTCTTTAATGAGACCCACTGAGTGGAGCGTACCAGTTGTCCTCTTAATCCAAGTGGATCTGGCGAGATTATGGTAATTCCGTGCACCCCGTATAGGGGTTATGATAATGAGCAGCGTCATATCTTCTGATGGTTCTGATTATTCTTCTGTTTGTGACTGGGCTGAGCTGGAAAACTATGGTCCCGTGAAGAACAACGAGGCATTTCAATGTACAATATAATTATGTTTATAGCAATGAAAATAATCGATATCAACTTTCGATCAATCAATCAATCAATCAATCAATCATTTACATTGCTCTAGGGTCAAGTCAGACTGAAGAGTCTGACGAGTCAGTGTCTGGTGCCTAGACTTTCACATAAAACGAAATTTTAAAAAGGAGATCGTAAAATCGAGAGACTTAAAACGCTCTACGTTACCTCTATTTTGCGCACTCCCACGAAGGCATGGACCCCCGGGGCGATGGCAAATCCCTCTGAGTCGACAGAGGGTGGTGTTTCCTGATCATGAACCAGTACCTTTAGTCCGGCTTCCAAGTTACCGTTTTGAATTAATTCGGTGTACTCGTCCTAAAATGTAACAAAAAATACGAGTTCGGGATTTAATACTGAAGTGAACAAAGAAGTGAACCTACGACCTACGGAATACCGTACTGCTACCAACTGAGCTATCTTAGCCTATGTTGGCGGTCTCCCAAATTGTCAGTATCTTTGTTCGGAGGGCGCTAGTCAGAATTTATAAACCCAGAATGCCGTGTAGCCAGGGATCACGCCCAATTTTACGATAAATGGGAAGCGACATTGTGGGGATCACTCAGTGAGGATACGACTTTTTGTACTTCGTCAAACAATCCACAGGGGAAACTGACTAGTTAAATTTAAAGCTGACAATTTGGGAAACGGTGTTCCGGCGGTCGCTGGTTCGAATGCCGCTCCTGCAAGCTTTCTTTGTTCACTTTGAAGATTTTAATATTTTGACAAATTATGGAGAGCCAGGTTGGCGAAGTAGTACTCTCCTTGTCTTCTACTTACGATTCCAACTGGGGTCAAGTGTTCTTGTTTTTCAGTCCATGTCTGATTCCGTGGACTCCAATTCCTCCAACCTCTAAAACTCACTCGAGTTTCACCCCAAAAATAATTAATTTTGTTAATTTGCTATTGATACAAAAGTTATTCACTTTCTAATGAGACAACGAACGAAAACAAAACCACACACGTTTAGTTATCGAATAATTACGATACAAATGTCGAATTATTTACGACCCGACAATAATTCGGCCGTATCTTTGTGTGCATTGGATGCGCAAAAGCAACCAAGAATAAAAGCCTTTTTTTTAGTGCTACAGAAGCCCAATATGTACATGTATAGCAAAAAAGTAGGCTTTTCGTTAAAATAAAACACGTAACAAGAAAGAACAGAAAAACAAAAATCAGATTTGCTGAAAAGCACGGACAATAAATATCGGTCCACATCGTTGACTGCATCGTGGGACAGTAGATAAGTATTGCTATCATTGTTGTTTACGACGATGAATAACTTATTCGATAATATATCTTTAATTAATAGAGCGTTCTACATGCCGATTTCTATTTTTATGCTAATCCCAAACCGGCCAGCGCTAGACATGCCGATTTCTATTTTTATGTTAATCCCAAACCGGCCAGCGCTAGACAACCTGCCCACTAAGCCTGAAAGCCGACCGATCACTTATCCTGACAGCCATCCAATCAAGCAGCTCAAACTTGGAAGACAAATTACCCTCTTCCCTTAATAAAACTGGATGCACTGACCGGTATTAATAAGGCGGTCGTATGGTAAACAGCCAGGTTTATCCAGCACTGATGAATAACTCGTTCCACCTCATCAAGTCTGTGTAGGCTGATATAATGAACATTCTCCTCCAAAGGAAACGCGAACCTTCCGCGAGAGTTCGAGTCAACCCGAAAATAGTAGCCACACAATGTGAGCGGCGTGTTTTTATATAAATTTATAAAAACGTATTGTTTTCTAGTTGGAATGAGTCGTCTTGTGAGGGCAAAAGAGGGATTTTCAGTTTACAGCGTTTTTGAAATATTGCAAATTGATGACGAAAGTAATAAATGGAATATTTGACTTACTTCAACGTCTGATAAATCTATGCTTTACATTGCTATACTGCAGAGTCCGTCGTTTAGACTAGTCATGTACGTAGGTGTTCACATAAAATGTGATGAAAAGTGATCTCGAAGTGGCGAGAACTGCACGCTTTTGACAGGTGCAGAATCCGTCATTAGAATTTGTGTCAGCAACTGGGTGTCAACTGCAATCGCAATCAAGATGTAAGCCTATATAGACAACCAGAGTTTAGGCAGCTATAACGATATTTGTTTTGCTAATTACTTTTCAGACAGCAATTCCGTGATGAGTCATCAGTATGTTGTAAATAATAGATGTATATTGGACTACACAACATTTACGAACCTTTACAACCTTTACGCACTGATGTACGATTCGGAAGACATACTTAGAATTATAAGGGCGTCTGCTGCTCATAAATTATTTTTGACCAAATAAGGGCCACCTCATTTGCGTTCTATGCGCTGCAAAATTTGCTATTCACGAAAATGGGTTTGAACCACAGAGGAATTGATTTGTTTGAATGCTGGAATTTGGCAGATGTTTGGGAAGTATTTTGGATCGGTTGATAACATCGCAGTGCATGCTGGGTAATGTCAATAGCATATAACAACATAATTTTCCCAGGCTCGCGGAAAGCCTGAGCACACAGTGCTTCATACACTACGTCGGGAAAGGACACAAAAGTCTTTCTAATGAATTTCTCTCGACAATTAGTACTGCCCGCTACGCAATCCCCATAATTTGAAGTCATCCAGAACGATAGTTGGGGGACCGGGAACCAGTCTGAGGACTTAATGAGTGAAGAAAACGAATGGAATGAAGCCATTTATTGGTATCTGAAATTCCAGTGTTTCGCGTCGAAGTAGGCCTAAATACCGTACAGTCATAAAAACATTTCGAATGCTAGGTACGATTTGACTTTGGTAATGATCAAACACCAAATTGATTTAGTTTCAATCTGAAAGCTTACTGTTTATAAATACCAGTACCAATCCTCCTGAGAAACATTTCCGTCTGAGATGCTGTCATCTTCCAGAAAATTGTATTTAAAGATCTCCAAAAACGCCGAGGATTATTTAGATTTTAACACTAAACAATTTATAACTAAATTTGTATTGTTTTTGTATTACTATAGTATTGCCTTGCATTTTTGTATTTTTCATTTTGCATATATATATGTACATAAATGAAATAAAATGAAACACTCGGAATAAGCCCATACAAAAGTGCAAAAAATCACTTTGACAGATCAGGTTTCAACATTTTCTTCGGACTCGGTTGACGGATTGACCTAAAACGTTCACAGGTTTTGTTATTTCAATTATAATTATGTTGAACTGAACAAGCATGAACACTGTCTGCAACTCTGTTTGGAATGCTAATGTTGTATCATACCCTTAACAAATATACTGTCTGTGTTCTTTTCGAGTTGCACCCCGAATCTATTGTTTAGTTGCTATTTTTCTAGCAATGCAACAGTTATTTACTTTTGAATGCAACATGGAATGAAAAAATCCACCCATGTTTAGTTACTAGTATCAAATAGGAACTTCATTAATAAAAAAGGATTTGCAGCTCGACAATCATTCAGTTTTCCGGTGCGCATCTTTTTGTGCGGAAAAGGCGCGAAGCTTTTCTAAAAATGCGAAATCTAAAAAAGTACTTTTTTAAATAAGATAAATGAAAATTTAAAAATTCGCTACAAGAAAAATCAATTTGTTGAAAAGCACGGACAGTATATCTTTAACCCTAACTCTCTTGAGCGTGTGGAAAATCATATCAAAATTGGAGAATTCAGGACTGTTAGGGTTAAAGAAGAGTTGCGTGACCTACCTGTTGAATATTAATGACCATTTTCAGGCCGTTGCCACTTCCTGGCTGGATCTGATTCAAGATGCCCGTGTTCTCTTTTCCAGAATTGAAGGTCCAGCAGTTCCCGAATGAAGTAAACCCATGGGTGAAATTCTAGTGGAAAAAGTTAAGTGATAAAATACTTCGAAGAAAATAATAGCTAAACATGATTGGAATCCAAAGTCTTTTCAGACATGAGGTATAAAATACCCAGCAACGTAGCCAGGGTTGTCTCCATAGGGGGCGAGTGGGGGGGGGGGGGCTGGTTGTTACAGTGGAGGGGGGTGCCGCTCACAGTGTTTTTTCTTTATAATACTATTATTTTTTGCGTGTGCGAAATTTTCAGTGGGGAAGGGGGGGGGGGGGGGCGTGCGCCCCCAAGCCCTTCCCCCCCTTAGTTATACCCATCAGTGGCTATGCCACTGAAAATACCACTCGGTGATTGTGACGTCATCTGTAGAAGAACACGTTGCTTGAGCGTGATACCCTGTTCTCACTTGAACGATTTTTTGTACAACTGCGGTGCGACTAAAAAATCGTACTGCCGTGCGATTTCCGTACGACTTTCCCTGTTTCTTTCCCGCGCAGTCTCACTTGTACAACTGCCGTGCGACTGCCGTTCAACTCTCGTGCGACTTTTCCTCCCGAAACATCCGATAACGGTTCAAGTACCGTGCGACTGTCGTACAACCTGTACGAGTCCCGCGCAAGCGCCGTGTGATTGTTGTTCAACTCACGTGCGACCTGTGCGCATGCGGTACAACCGCCGTACAATCAATCAGAGCGCCGTGCGACCGCCGTACAAGTGCCGTTCGATCCGCGCGAATCGCATAAAAGCAGGGCCTTTTGGCGTTGATCTTTAAAACCGCACTTGATGTTCGACAGTCAACAAGTATTCAACACAACACAACGATGCCACCGAAGAAGAGTGATGAAGCAGGCAGGCAGCAAGAACGGCCAGGTTGGACGGCAGTCGCACCGCACTTGCATGAGATTCCTACAGCTTGTACAGCAGTCTGATGGCAGTCGCACCGGGCTCTCATGAGATTCGCACATGTTGCACGGCAGTTGCCGAGCCGAGCCGAGCCGAGCCGTGCGACTCTCTTCAGACTCCCGTGCCGCCTATCAGACTGCCGTGCGACTGCCGTGCGACCAATGCGAACCGTGCGACAGCCGTATGGAAATTTTCAACATTTGAAAAAACTCGCACGGGCATGCGACCCGTCCGAATTACACACGACACCCCTACAACCTGTGCGAATCATCAACGGACTGCCGTGCGACTCCCGTACACCCTGTGCGATTTGGTAGTCGCACGGCATTCGCGTAGAAAATCGTTCAAGTGAGAACGGGGCCTTATACTGTGCACATTGTGACAGTTTTGTGCGCAGCTTCAGGGGCGAAGCAAGCAACGTTCGTTAATGTCCTTTGCCCTTTGCCTCATAGCTAATGATAAATTACTAACCCAAAAAGCACACACAAATCTGTATACCTTATATTCATCACTGTGGAACCATTTAGGCATTTTTTCGACTTTATTTCTGGTGGCTTTTACACAGGGTCATCAGTATGCATTTACATGTCATGGTATCGCATTAAAAGTGAGGCAAACTAGTGCTTAGTCTAAGGGGATGGGTTATATCAAAGGGAAACAAAGGAATGTCCTCACGTGCAGTGGCGGGTCTACGGGGGGGGGGGGGGGTTGGGGGTTTAAACCCCCCCCCCCCCCCCCCCTTGGGCTGAAAAAAAAAAATAACCAGTGTCGGGTGCCGAAAATTCGGCACAGTACGCTGGGGTGTGTAGGCCAATCACCTCAGGTAACCCCCCCCCCCCCCCCTTAGTTAAAACCTAGATCCGCCCCTGACGTGTATAGCGATACAAAAATGCGTGTATATAAGTAGTGCATCGGGTCAGTATAGGTAGTGCCCCGCCCCCCCCCCCCTTTTTGTGCACGTTGTAAAGGGATTGCGGAGGGGGTGTGGCTAGATTTGTGGAGGGAATGTAGAGGGAAGTGGAAGGTCACAGTAAACAATAGATAAGAGGGTTACAGGATGTATTGTTTAGGGATTATGTAAGAGGTCGGTTGCAACTAATATATGGTGGAAAGTCAGTACAAAAGGCACGTAATTAGGTGGTATTGATGGTCATGCGGACTATGCCTATAGACGCTTTCAATCACCCTACTGTAATTTAGGTCTGTATACCATAATTGGTCTATTCATTGATGGGTTTGGGTCAAGGAATTATAATGGAAATGGTTTGCTACGGTTTAGTCACGACATTTATTTATTTATTTATTTATTTATTTATTTATTACATGTCCAAACAGTTTAAAACTGGTTTCCATTGGGGCCCTGCATATTATTAGTTAAAACTGAATATTTACACATTCATACAAAATATTTAAACAAATACAATAATGTTTACACAAATAAATCAATTTTCGGTTAACTTTTCAACTCTCCAGAAGCCTATTGCTGATTTACGGGATGGGCGAAAAACCCGCGAAAAAAACCTTTTAGGGTGAAAAACAAGGGGAAATTCCCATCCGGCTCAAAAGTATTTTGGCAACCAAGTTTATAACTCCGCAGATCAGCGTAAATGACAGAAATATCACTGATAGATGGCTTTACGTAGCTCCGATTTAAATGTACTTAAGGAGTTTATGGTTCTCATTTGTTCTCATACATTCTTTTAAGAGCTCGGAGACTCTGTGTGGCGCTGGGGGACTGCTTGCAATGAATGCGTGGGTCTGTCGTTCATACTTTAGACAGAGCGGCACAATGGAAAAGAATACACGGAGTCTAACCGTCAGGTAAACCTATTCCATTTTGCAATAAAACTCAAATAAATTCAATATTTGTGTATTCACTCATATATTTATCTGTACAAACTCTGCCCATTTATTGAAGATTTCCTTAATCGCCAGTTCTATGTTTTTCTTCTTTAACATTGGACGAACATTATGACAGGTAGTAAATTACATGACACTGTTGCTCCTAAATGTACTTGTTTTATCGGACCGGGAAGTACAAAGTGAGCCATGTAACGGGTTTTAAAGGTAAGCGTGCTAAAAGTTCACGTAAAAAATTAAAACATAAAACATAAAATTACGAAAGTAGATTACGAAAAAGCGAAAACTAAAAGTAAACATTTTAAACAAATGTACAAATTAAAAGTAAATTTGTAAAATATACGCTAGTGTGATTAGCATTCGGCATAAAGAGGTAAAATTTTAAAAAATACAACATTCTTTCTGAAACTATTGGTCATTAATCATAACTCTCGTCCTCGCTATTCAAGTTCCTCTTCATCTTGTTGGAACAGTCCATCAAATTTGGCCTGGTATTTAGGCATTACTCTGTTCAGGGCTTTGTTTACTTCTAGACCCTTATCTAATTTTTCTTCGAGATCTTCCACAATATCTTGATGAGTATCACTATCCTTTTAGATGTTGGTAACTTGACAGAAAATCCCTGTATTTGTTGAAGAAGATTCGTTTAACTCCCAAAGAGTCTTTCGATTAGCTTTTTCTCTGGCTTGATCTTCACCCACACCACAGTTGACGTACTTTTCGTATTTTTCACTCCACATCTCTTCAGTGGCTTCTTTGGCCTCTTCCAACCAGTCTAGATAGGTGACATTGTCTTCCAATTCAGAACCAGACTCATCTTCATCCGATAATTCGTCATCTTCTACCTCCGTTTCGGATTCCAAATCATTTTCCTCGAAATCTTCGTCTTCATCTTGCGTAGATTTAGTTTCACAGTTTTCTATTTCTGAATCTTCAAATCTACGCCTTTTAAAATAGGATTCAGAATGATCCACGTCACCATATTCAGATTGAATAGCTTCAATTTCAGGATCATCGTCAACTTGATTCATGTTAAATTCCTTTCCAGCATGTACATCTTCTGTATGCCTGCGTAGGTTATATCTCCGTCCAAAGCTTTTGTTACACTGGTGACAAGCATGGGGTTTGACTGCAGCAATAACATTCATGTTGAATCTTTGGAAGTTAATCTCCGAATGACAAGGAACGGATGAAATCGTTCAATTTAAGCACTTATTTTGCTCATTTTTTTGCTCTTTGTGTTGCTCATTTACTCATTTCGCTGCTCATTTGCTCATTTTTTTGCTAATTTACTCATTTCGCTGCTCATTTGCTCATTTCTTGCTAATTGTGTTGCTCATTTACTCATTTCGCTGCTCATTTGCTCATTTGTTGCTCATTTTGTTGCTCATTTTGCTGCTCATTTGCTCATTTCGTGCTAATTTTGTTGCTCATTTGCTAATTTCTTGCTCATTTTGTTGCTAATTTTGTTGCTCATTTGCTCATTTCTTGCTCTTTTTGTTGCTCATTTACTCATTTCGCTGCTCATTTCTTGCTCTTGAGCAGCGAAATGAGTAAATGAGCAACAAAATGAGCAAGAAATTAGCAAATGAGCAACAAAATTAGCACGAAATGAGCAACAAAATGAGCAGCGAAATGAGTAAATTAGCAACAAAATGAGCAAATGAGCAGCGAAATAGGAACAATAGGAGGTCCACGATTGCACCCGTTTACATGACTGTGTGTGTGTGTGTGTGTGTTTTGTTGTACATGTTGAGCGGGGTAATGACTTGCCTAGCTGCCTATTAGGGATCACGTAAGCTCATCAGCTATCTTGTTAGTACGGCATGAGGTAACCGTGGCTCTGTAGCTTAATAATCCTTGGACGAAACCAAAGTACAGTTAAAGTTTTTGTAATAATGAGCTCTTTTTCAACTTGCGGCGATGTTCGGGCCATTCCGAACTGTACATGCACACACATATGAAGGTTTTGTGGTGAAAGATAATCGATGTGACTTTAACGGAGGCTTTTATCTGGGGATTAAACTTTAAAACCGGTTGATCGAACCACAACGGCTGCGGTAACCAATACGGCCATACATTTTCTTGTAAACAGTGAGCTATAGCAGGTGTTTATACCACCACTGCACATGTTATGTCATGTTTTTGGGTACAATTTTACTTGCTTGGTTCTGGCGACAATGTGGCCGGATATCCTTTGTGCAACTGGCGTTGCACCCGATAAGATATGAGGATTGGTGCGACTATGATTGTGGGGCTGACCATTATTCCGGCCCTGGCCATGGTAGGACGTATGGATTTACTAGCTCTCTGGAATTTACCGTGAACATCTCTGACAGTATCGGACTATACCGTTCGATGATGCTGCTCACCGGTGAGTGTTCCTTTACCACAACTTTTAATACTGAACGTATGTCTTCATATTTTCAGCCACCACAAACATTATGACCGGTACAAACTATTACATGTCTGTAAACGTAAAACCCGTCCGTGCGATTGCACAATATACACTACGAAGGTCAGTCATTAATACAGCGGGTTGTTCCATTGTACATGCGGCCGTTCCCATTGCTCGGTGACGTTTGATTTCAGGGTTGATTCTTTATTTAGACGCTAAAAGTCATTTCTAAAACTTTCAAATACACTTAAAACTCATAATTTTATTACCATTACTTAGTGTTATCTCTATTGTTATCTATACTTTGACTTTTTTTTTTTACGACCCGAATGGGGTCGGTCCATCTGGCTCATGAAACTGTGCTCATCACCCCCTCCGCAATCCCCATAGGACGTGCACACAATGGGGCGGGGCATACCGACTATACAGCCCCTTTGCACTACTTATATAATACTCGCGTACCATTTTAGGTATTTTCCATCATGAAAAGGGCATGACGCTATACATCTTTTCCTTATATCCATAAGGCATGTACCCATTGTTTACTTAATCATACTTATTGGGTGATGTTACCGTGACTTTTCTGCAATGTGAAAATATAATAAGATATGAAAATACAGAATAAACTCACGTCCGCATTGCAGCTTTGTTTCCGGCCCCGCCATTCGCATTCGAGTAAGGTTTTCTCGTCCAGCACGAAGCCCGCCCGCTTAGTGAACTCGCTGTAGCTGAAGTTGGCCGGTTCCATGTCATCGGGGGTCTCGTCCGGATCCTGGTCGTCGTACGAATCGTAGTCATACTCCGCGTACTCGAAGAAGACATTGAGGGCAGCCTCGTCAGCCGGAGTCAGAGCCGACTTGCGGTACCTGCACAAAGGTGGGGAAAAGGGGGTCATACTCAACAGCAGCGGAACACTTTGAAAGGGGAGGAAGGTGGGGGGGGGGGGGAGCCTAGCACTGGTGCCGGCCGGCTGCTGCCCTTTTCTATGTTTTTCTTGTACGGAACTGCCAAAAGTGTCGGTGCAGGGGTCCAAGCAAGTACTGTACTAAAAAGTACTGTATATTACGTTAACCCCACTTTTCCATCTTTCCAAACTGCCTCGCTCAAAAAGTCACAGAAAATGGCCAGTTGCAGCATTGAAACTAATCCATCGTAAGGATCGTGGAAGCTAATCAACTATCAGTATGTTCTTGCCTTTTCAAAAAGTGAAAAAAAAACGAGGTAGGAAAAGATGGAGCAAATGCACAATTCTATAATGTACAATATTATTTGTCATGCATTTACTAACACTTGCCACAGTTGTGATTTCTCACTTGTTTAAAGGTAAGAAAACACTGACAGTCTATGGGAAGGAATAAGTAAGGATCATAATTAAGTATGATCTGTACTTGCTATACTATAAGGACCAGTTTTAGTGTTGCAACTGGCCGTTTTGTTTGACTTTTTGGCCGAAATGTTTTGGAGGTGCAAAAGTGAAGTCAACATTATTAATAAATATTTTAGAGCAGTACTTCTTTGGACTCTGTCGGTCTATAACCAGGTGTTAAAAGTCAGCATTTGTGGACAAGTTCAGTTACTCGTACTACGTATGTAGTCATGTTTTCACTTCATTAATTAATATTATTTATTGGATTGAAAGCGCCTAACTACGTTAAGGAGAAACGACGAAAAAGTGGACATTCTTTAATTCAAATGGGCGAGGACGCGAAGCGCCCTCGCCCATTCGAATCAAAGAATGTCCATCTTTTGAGTCGTTTCTCCGACTAAAACTACGTCCGCCTCACACCCATTGTCAAGATTAAATGAAGAAAAAGTATTCGTTCTTACTAATGCTTTGAGGTATGAGATGAATTGAATTTTATTGTTCAGTATTGGCCAGAAGTATAAAAGCCCTATACTCCTTGCCTTATATGTACTTGCACATTTACCCCATGTTATTGTTAACATTTCGCATGGGTGCACAACTTTTGTTCATTCAACACGATGCACAAGTAGAAATGTGTGCTCACACAGCCACGCTGTGCAGCATTGGTGGGGAAACGCCCTCTTCGTAACCTCTCAAATCCAAATGGAGTTATACGTGACAGTGTTACAGCTACGGAAATATACTGGGTTAAAAAAGACCAAATGCTACTGGCGTGACCGTACGGGATTGAGGATTTCTAACACCAACACCAAGGAAATTTGGCAAGCAGCTTATGGAACCAATGTCATTGTCTGCGTCTCGGAATATCTCAATCACCACAGAAAACCGTTTCGTTTGGAAAATACATAACGTTCGAAAATCATCTGAGAAGTATTCATTCGGTAAGTTTCTTGCGGTCACTTTGACTATCCATTCTGTATATATATCCATGGATTTCCCTTTCTGTCAATATATTTAGTGGTCATTGTTTAAATAACGGATAGGAACAGTTATAAAAAGTCAAATAAAACGGGATAAATTATTTTAGTCTAATAAAATGAAAGTGAAAAAAGTGAATTTCGTGACAAAGTCGTGACAATGCTAATTTTATAACGAACGAAAAAAGCAAAGGCAAAGACATAAGGCAGACATTAAGTTATAATCTTAACATACAAATTATACATGTATATACAAATTATATAGAAAACTAAAAAAATAAATAAGGAGAAAATCTCACTTTAAATGAAAGTGTATCATCGGCACCGAAAATAAAATTTAAAAATTCACAGCGGGAAGTTGAAAAATGCAAAGAAAACATTCAGTTGTGTAAACGGAATTAAATAATTGACCAAATTGCCAAAAGTCCACTGTAAACAAAATATATCGTAAAATTTACGACGAAATGTTAACGATTAGCCCCATAACAGAAGTTCCACGGAAATACATAATAGCTTTAGCGGACGCAGGGTATTATTTCCGCTCGAAGGTCTTTGAATTTTCCTTTTTTCACGCAAAGATACTGTTATTTTACATGTACATGTATATGCACTGTAAAAAAGTCCTAAATGTTACTGCTCAAATTTGAGAAATTAAAGTCGGGTATATTTCAAATCATAAAAAACCCAACGAAACTTGTAAATTGTCCCCTAAAAATATTTACTTTCAAATTAATCTCGTTTACACATTAAATTGTCTGCAAGTGCTTTTCACAACAAAGCCTGTAGATTCTCAAAATAATATAAAGAATGTACAGTAAAGTGTAGATTCTTAGAAATAATCTGCACTTTACTGAATGGAGTGACGTCACAAGAGTAGTTTAATAACAGCTTAAGGTTACAATGCATTACTCTCCGACAAAAATGCCCTTGCATATGCCGCGAGGATGTGTGGGTGAGTGGGTTTGTTTTTGCATTCAATGGGGGACCTTTAACAATAGAGGACACTAGGGTCCCTGGTTGAGAAAGGTCCCCGGTTGAAAATCGTGTAGAAAACCAATGATGGTCCTTGCCAAAAAGTATGAACAATAGGAGGACAATAGGAGGTCCCCAATTGAAGGTTTTTGCACAGTCACTTAGGTGCGTGTGTTCACAACACACTAATCGCCAGTTAAAGGCAGTGTACACGATTGGTAATCCTCCAAATTGTTTTTACTGAATTATTACGAAATACCTTACTAGACTGTAACCCAGATAGCATCATGATATTGAATATATGTTGGGCCATCAAAACTGTTTTGTTGGGCCAACATTTGTCAATGTTGGGCCAGTGTAATTATTTTGCTCATCGGCATCTTATTGGCCCAATGTTAAAGTTGGCCTAACGTTGGCCAAACATTACAGCTACCTCAACATTGGACTGCTGTTGTCCCACTCTATTGAGAAACTATGAGCCACCATTGCACCACCATCAAGAGCCTACAGTGGTATGTGTTTTTATACTCTTTCTATAGTTTACTTTATTTATTGTTTGTGTATGTGAAGTTGTGAGTTTGATATTAAGGTGTGTAATTTTAGTATGATGTGTGATTATTTTAATATTTAAAAGTGTTTTAATGAGAGACGACAGCATGACAGTTTTGATGGCTTAACGTGGGAAAACCTTTGAACCTTGATGGTGCAAATGGTGGCTCAAGGTTTGTCAATACAGTGGGACAACAACGGTCCAATGTTCAGCCAACTGTCAGGTTTGGCCAACGTTAGGCCAGCATTAACATTGGGCCAACAAGATGCTGATGAGCAAAATTACACTTGCCAAACTTTGACAGCCAATGTTGGCCCAACAATACAGTTTTGATGGCCCATCGTTGGAAAAACTTTAAATGAAAATAATATTTTGCTAAAAAAATGTATCTACCTTTTAGTAAAAAGAACAGCGTCAAAACAAATTATTTCAAGAAAACTACTCGCTTTACATGTAAAGCGAGTAGTTTTCTTGAAATAATTTGTTTAGTTGTTTAATTTATGACCAGAATAAAATCAAATACGTCCTCCAGATGCATTGAAACATTCCGTTGGATTTCACAGCATTATGAACAATAAATTAAAGTACGCACGTACGTGTCTAACATGGTATCCCTGTTGTTCAAGGGTTTGTTTGAAATAATAGAAGTTTGTTCAAATAGTTATTTAATAAATGTTGAATCACAACCTGCAACCAACGTTGGCATAGCATTTACTAACTGCATTTGACCGACAAGACGATTGCTAACTTTTACCTAACGTTGGTCAATATGACGCCAATGTTCAATCACAAACCAAAACCAACGTTGGCCTAAAATTTGCTTCCTGCCTTTGACCGACATGAGATTATTTCCACATTTTGCCTAACATTACCCTATCTGCCCAACCAACATGACACCAATGTGTGGCATTTTCTTCTTACATCTGTCCAACACAACGATTGCCACCTTTTGCTTAACGTTGCTCCACTCTTCTTCACCAACATGACGCCAATGTTTAATCATGACCTACAACCAATGTTGGGCCAGCATTGTCTTCCTACATATTACCGACATGATGATTGCCAACTTTTCCCCAACGTTGTTCCAACCTTCCTAACCAGCATGACGCCAATGTTGAATCACAACCCATAACCAACGTTGGCCGAGCATTTGTTTCCTACATTCGGCCGACGTCAGGACCGCCAACTTTTGCCAGCGCCAACATTGCCGATCAGAAACCGACAATGACGCAACATCAGCGTGCTATCGGGGAAGTTAATATAGCAGTCCCAAACATCCTGTGAAATCATGGCACCTAGTGTGCTGTTGTTTTCAAGAAAAGTGGAAATTTATATCGTTTTCTAACGATTGTCGGCAGACAATCGTTAGAAATAGTCTAGTTCCCCGACCTGATAATTCCCTGACATCTATGAGTTGTTCCGTTTTGTCTAAAGTATGGTCAGGGAACCAGACTACTAGAACAGAATTTTTCTCTCTACGCAGACTACGGTTTTTCCCAAGATCTATGCACACAAAACTTTAAACAGGTCAGTGATACAGTATTTGGTAGCACGCTATATATAGAATACTCAATCCTATGGCGGTTACTCAATCATCCACCGCGGTAGATAATTCACGCTTTTTCAGCAACCGGAAGATCTTTGGGTACACAATGACAATAGCTTGGTGCTATCACCTTGATTCATATGTAATACATCTGGGTTCAAATATTCCAGTCACAAATATCGTATAGCACCACACTAAACATGCCCGAAACACCTCACGCACTCGAACATATATCAGGTGCAAGACGTACATACGTAATAATACACCTTTTATACAAACTCACCTGCTGGACTATTATAATTTTGCGGATACACCTTGTGAAGTAAGTAATTAAAAAAACGAGAAGCATGTTTCATAGAAAGAACCGGAGGTATAAATTCGACGTTTCGGTCAATATGCTCTGACCGTCACCAGGAGAATACCTAGGCCGTTTTCCAAACCCCAACTTCGTCTCTGTCTTTGGCTTCGTTCATGTAGTTTGGCAATGATGATGGAGCCGCAGACGGAGCCTAAGCTGGGGTTTGGAAAACGGCCCTAGACTCTAAAGAGATGAATCCCGACACAGGCACAGTGGCGTAGCCATGTTCTGCTGGGGCGAGGGAGGGGGGGGGGGGGATCGGCACGGTCATTTTCAGGGGGGGGGGGGGCTGATTTTTTTCAAAGTTTTGCAGAACAACATTTTTACATCTTTGTAAGAAAAAACCTCCAGATATTTTTGCGGCCCGACAAAATATTTTGAAAACGGGGGAGAGGTCCAATTGGCGGCGCTTAACTAAACGCATAATATGCGGGCTGCAGCCACGTCTTCTTGTGTGTTCATAACACCATAATTCCTTCCTCCATGATAACACACAACAGAAGACGTGGCTACAGCCCGTACAATTCTATTAAAAAAGAAGGGTGAAACAAGCTAGATGAATGACAACCTCTAGGCCCACACTTAGTGAAGTGTAAAACTGTAAAGACTTCTGGATTCAGAATTTTGGGAGAGAAAACCTTAGTCTTAAGTTTGAGGGAGATGTGAAGACAGTACGATCTAATGGTTACTAGAACGAGTTTATAAGTCGATTTTATAAATGTCGAATTTATACGTCGTTTTCAATAAGCACCATGCTTCTCTTTTTGTAACTCATGTTACCTCACATGGTGTATCCGTATATCTCTCTAGTACTCTCCACCGTACAAAGCCTCAAAGCATATTCACCTGTTGAAGTTGCAGATTGTCACGGCCGGAAAGTTCAGGTCTCTCACGTACTCCACGGACACCGCAGTGTTGGCCTCATACTTAAGGAACCGCTGGAACCGATCAGTGACCTGCCAGACGCAGACGCCCAGGCACAGCATGAGAATAGACAGCCAGAGGAGTTTCACCGAGATCCGGGTGTTTTCGATGACCCGGGCGATCCCGTGGAGGGTGGTCGAGGAGGCAAATTCCCGGTCCAAATCCGGCCGCTTCTCCATTGTAACATCCTTCATGATTGACTGCCACGGTATACAAAACAATCCCTCCACACGCACACCTTTAAAATCACACACCACGCCGGCTGCTTATTGATTAACCAAACAGGTTTAAAAGCACTCCCACTCCAAAATGGAAAAATTATATGGGCTTGGAGTGCAACACGTCCATTACAGGATAGAAGGGTCAGGTCTGTTTAATTCGCTCACGCATGTACATACACGTCGGTCGCTATGCAACTTGTTGGCCCAACCCGATTTTCCCGTATAGGCCAATGATGACTGCCCGTTGCTGTTGATGACAGGCCTATTGTATGATTGCAGGGTAATTACGGCGTGCGTGTTGGAACAGCTCTCGAGAATCAACCAAAACTAGCCCAATATTACGAAAATAAATCGGACATTTTGTTTAACAATAGAACCCCCCCCCCCCCCCCCCCCCAAAAAGGAGAAAATACAACAGCATTTTCGGGTAGAGAAATGTTGCACTGTTGGCATTGGCATGTACAGGGAAAAACAAAACTTGTTCAGTGCATGAATTCCACACGATTTTCCCCCAATGTGCCTACGACATACGTGTATTATACGTGCATTAATCTTAGCTATTGTGTTTGCACAGTGATTTTACCTTCACAAGAAATTTCCGCCTTACACACAGCCAACAGCAGTACCAAACTGATCAACGGCGGATCCGGGGGGGGGGGAGGGAAAAGGGGGCCATGCCCCCCCACCCCCCCCCCCCCCCCCCCTCAAAACCAAACCAAATTTATTGTTTGTTTGTTTTTTTTTTGTTTTTTTTACTGACGTCGCAAAAAGGCAGCCACTGCGTACACCCACCCACCCACAAAACTCAGCCAAACATTTTTCTGGCCCCTACCAAAAAAATAGAAAAAAAATAGAAATTTGGCCCCCCAAAATTGTGTTCTGGATCCGCCCTTGAAACTGATTGGTGTAAATTGGTCTATTTATGTGCTTTGTGTTTGACTGGTGTTGTCATAGCGACAACCGATCGAGCTAGTAAAGAAATTAAGCACATAATACTTTTGTAGTTGGTACGGATGTACGTATGCGCACAATTAAGCAAACAATTCCGTCCACCCCGCGAAAAACGGTAGCCGTTAGGGAGCTAGCCTTGACCCCGGGAGGTTTCAACGAAGATAAACAAAAATCTCTTTACGGAAGCCAGCCCCGGCCCATTAATTCAACGGCTCACGACCCCACAGTATTAATTTTGTTTTTATTGTCAATTAGGCACTAGGCCTAATGCAGATTAAAGCAACAAATAACAAACGGAAAGACAGTCTTGTTGCTTGCGCATTCATTATTAAATGACAGCATTTGCCTTGGCAGTTGCAATAAGGCCTCCGTATAGAGTACCGAAGTGATGACGTCAATGCAATGTTTGGAACCAGAATACTTTTGTTATTTTGTGTCAATGTGTTTGCATGGCTGGCTGTTAACAAAGGAACAGTCGAAATCTCCATTGACAGGAATCCCTGTCTGTGTGTGTGAGTTTGTATATGCCGGCAATCGTGGACCTAGAACAAAAGAATTTGGGCGTAGACAAAGGGGTCCACGTTTGACCTAACGTCCACGATTGAAAATCGTGTACAAAACCAATGGGAGGCCTTCCGAAAACGTTAAACAAAAGTATAAACAAAAGAGGAACAATGGGAGGTCCACGATTGCACCCGTTTACATGACTGTGTGTGTGTGTGTGTCTGTCCGTAATTCGATTATCTCCAGAACTGGGCACTGCATGAAGTTGAAAATCGGCAGGTGTGTTGCTCAGGACCCAGGAATGTGCAGTGTCAAGTTTAAAGTTGTTTGGATGAGCGGTTCTCAAAAATGCTGCAAAAAAGCAGCAATACCAGAGGCTATAGACCGCAAACGTGGCAGGATAGACCGCCACGCAGTGCTGCACATTTTGAACGGGCACTGCAATGCACCGCTACGGGTATAGACCGCCACGCATGATGGGGCGTTTAGAGTTTAGAGTTTAGAGTTTAGAGTTTAGAGTTTAGAGTTTAGAGTTTATTTACATCTTCGACCCATGTGAACAATGGGTATGAGATTTTCTTTTTTTAAACAAATACATTTATGTAGGACTTACATAAAAATATTTTACACGTTTAACAGTTTAACAAAACATTAATAAAAGAAAAGAAAATGTATATTATATATATATATATATATATATATATATATATATATATAACGCCCTTTTCCAGCATAGGGCGACCGGTCTATGGGCATTCTGCATTAAAATATATGTAACCTAACCCTATCTCTTCCTATTGCTTTTACCTTAAGGCGACCGGTAATCGGTCGCCCTAAGCCGGTCGGTCGCCCCAAGCCCATAGAAATACGGTGACCGGTCGCCTTATGCTGGAAAAGGTCAGTATATATATATATAATATATATGGTAAAGGTGAAACGGTGCTCACCGGATAGTTTTACCCGAGCTTTCGGTGCAATGCACCTTCTTCAGGGGAATTATGGCTTATATATATAACGTTCCTTCCCGCATAAGGTCGACCGGTCTATGGAGTTTGTGCGCAGGCTTAAATGTGACCTAACCCAAATTTTCTCCATTAGTTATGCGTTATGGTGACCGTGAAATGTCGCCCTAAAGCACCCGGTCGCCCTATAATTAAAGAAAAACGGTAAACGGTCTCCCTATGTTCGAAAACGTCATCCATATATATTATATATATATTATATATATATATATTATATATATATATATTATAATTAAGCTAAAGCTAAACAGTAAACAATAACTACACACCCCTCCCAGTTCCTAGTTACACACATATAAAATATAAATAAATAAATAAATAAATAAATAATATAATACACTCAAACTACATGTCACATTACAGGAACCAGATCACAAGAAAACAATACAAATCTAAACATTTTAAGAAATAAAAAAAAAAATTCATAAGAATATACAACGAACTATTTAAGTTTTAACATAATTATCTGGGTGAATTTTGCAAGATTATCTAATTCATGAATATTAGTTGTGTTAAATAAATAATACATTTTAAAAGTGTTTGGCCTGATTCTATAGTATGAATTTAAATATGTTTTATTTCCATTTCAAAGAATAAACATTAAAACAAATAATGGAATTCATCACTATCTTGATGTTGACATAAAGGGCAGTGCGGTTCAACAATTGTGTTCGTTGAATATTTCTCAGTAACAATTGGTAGTTTGCTGCTTCTACATTTAGATCTACAAAGATTTACACGACGTGAGTTACTTAAACTTGAGATATTGCTCAAAACATGGGTTTTATTTAAATATTCTATAATTTGTACACAAGCCATTAGTTTGAACCTCAGAATTCCAATTTTGAAAAAACATATGTCATCTAATATGCAAATTGGACGCATGCGCATCAGTGTTACAAAAACCAGCTCTTCCCAAGAAAATCACTTCCAAAGCTGTGTTACACGTGTGGCATGTAAACATACAACCGTGGCTTTTTTTTATCGGAAGCCAAGCAATTTTTCCGTTTCGAACAGGCACATTTTGAACGGGCACTGCACTAGTGTATATAAAATGTAATAATGAATGTTTATAAATGCAATGGAAGGAATGTTTTCATGAGTAGCCGAGTTGAATGGAACAGTTTCCTGGTATTCTTTCACCGAATGAAACTATTCATTTCATTGCACGAATTAATAAACATTGATCATTTGCTTTATACAATACCTAGTAAATAGATGCTTGTCATTTGATATTTTATGAAATATTACTCAGGCTTACCTTCAATATTATTTCATTTCCATGGCGATGTACATTGTAAGGTCGACGCGTAATGCTGCAAACAGCAAAGTTCCTTTACCGCGAACGATATGGAAGCGTGAGAAATGAAGCGAAACAAATGGAACCAAAGTGCACGGTTAATGATGTTTGACGTAAATCATACAGTGGAATATTTGTCAATAAAATGGGGCAAAAGATTCAATGCCATGTGACTAAACTCAACCGATAAAATGACAAGGATCTCGGGGGCGGATAGGGGGGGGGGGGGGGGGTGTGGGGTTGCAAAAGCCCCATACCCCTTTGGCTGCTGAGCAAAGTTATTTTTCAGCTCAATATGAGCAAATTCTTCTTTAAAAACCACAAAATTATGCAGCTTCAAACGGTGCCCAAGATGCCTTAGATTGCAGGAGAAAGCCCTTCGATTTCAAAAATGTCCAAGGGGCATGCACCCGGATAGTGGGAACGTGCCGTTGGCACGTTCCACGTTTGATGGGTGAATGGCACAACCCCTCCCAAAATGAAAGGCTAGATCCGCCCCTGGATCTATTTGTATTGTGTTGTACAATGTTCAATCCTTCATAACTTGAAGCAAAGGCGGATGCCATCAGCGTGCAATCAAATTGGCATCCATTTAAATTGAACGTTAATGGGTTTATAATCCGAAAGAAATTGAATACAAATGTACATGAGACTTGAGGGTTTGCATGATGGTGGATATGAAGTATTGAAGGTTTGCGGTAACACCATGGGAAATTGATCTCTTTTGAGTGCAAACCGTTTCAGCAAACGGAGAAAACGATAGTATTGTAGCGTTGACCGTGCGCGGGACTATTTCACACCTGAAGAACCAACTCCGGCACACTTTCTTTTCGTTTGAGAGGCTCTAGGCCGTTTATTCAAGCACAAAATCACACAAAAGACTGTCCAGATATTCCGGGGGAAAGCACCTGCTTGTTGCTCATGGCAACCGGCCACTGCGCGTGCGCCGCCCGGCAACGGGTCTCCTCGGTCGGCCAGCAGGGGCTCCGCTGCAACAGCTCCGCTGTGGTGCTGTGCTGGTGCCCTCTACCGGCCGGTCAGCTGGGGCTCCACCGCAACGGCTCCGCCGTGGTGCCGTGCTAGCGCCCTCCGCCAACCGACCGGCACCGGCGCTACATCGCCCCCTCCGAGGACCTTTGTTCGTCCCCGAACAAGGCGACGAGCACCGATGACTGGACGCCTACGAAGACCCGATCCGGACGGCACCCGCAGCAGCAAAAACACAAAAGGGGCAATCACAAACAGTTCTGGGGAAAAGAAACAACGGGGCGACTGGAAGGGAGGTCATCCGGTCCTCAGTTGGTAGGTGGAGGCTGCTGCTGGAGTCGTCTTCCGTCCGGGAAGAGCACCCTTGCCCCGGTCGGAAGCTGGAAGAGTCGTCCATCCCACGTGGGCTAGGGGGCGTCGGGGGCTGTAGGAGCGTTCGTCGAAGCGTCTTCCTCCGTCCGGGTCGGCCGGCCTCTCCAGCCCTGGCGCCGGCTCCAGCCGCGACACAAGAAGGGCCCCGGGGGGCGCTCCGGGTGGTCACGACTCTCCGAGGGACGTCCCGGGTGGAACGGTCTGGGGTGGCGTCCATCTCCTCCTCGCTGGCATGCACGTCCAGCTCGTCGGCCTCTGCACTCACCGACCCCACGAAGACTCCGGTGCAGTAACGGTGGTGCAGTTCCCGGATGTCCCTCCTATAGAACGCCTTCCCGCACCCCCGGTGGCATGTGTAGGGGCACTCCGGGTGGAGCACTCGGCACGCCGTCCGGAGGTGCCTCTGGAGGTTACGGCCCCGGTTGAAGGTCTTATGGCAATGGGGGCACTCCGCCGGATCCATCCTGCAGGGGAGAGAAAGAGGAACATTAGTTAGCTGGAGGCAGTAACGACTGGGTCGGTAAACTTTCCGCCCAGTCCTGGTGACTCTGCCGGGAGCCGGCTCCGAGGGTGGAGGGACGGCCTGTCCATCGTCTCCTGCCGCTTCGCCGGGCTCGGCCCTTGGCTCGTCCTGCACGCTGGGAGCCGTCGCCGTCGTTACCGTGGATGGTGGTGTTCCCCCTCCTCGCGGACTCGGGGCAACTCTGATGTTGTGGCCTTCCCCGTCATCCGGTTGGTCGTCCGGGGAAGCCGTGGTCGCCGGTTCCGTCCCCGGTCTCTCCGATCGGTCCGGAGTTGCTGGGAGCCCCTCCAGGGGGTTCTGTCCTTCTCCGCTGGGGGTCCGCGAGCAGCACGCTTCCACCAGTCCACGTCGGCGTCGCCCCGGTATGGCTTCAGCCGGTTGTAGCGGACCACCTTGGTTTTAGCCCTGGGGGACTTCTGGACCCGGTACGTGACGTCGCCCATCCTCTTCATCACCTGCACCCTTGCGACCATCGGTCTGGCCTGAGCAGCCGGCTCTCCGCTTGGGTCCTGGCGTCTCGGCATTGCTCCTGTCAGTCCCCGTTGCCGGTCGGGAGCCGACCTCCGCCTAGGGCAGTACCGCCAGATGTGTCCGAATTCGTGACACCGGTAGCACTCCACTGGGGGGCGGGCGGTCTGCACGTACCCGATCCCGGCAGCCGAACGTCCTTGGTCCCTGGCCTCCCTTTCCTGTGCGCCTGTTACTCGAGAAAGGCCTCCATCTCGGCCGCAAGGGTGACTGCCTCGGTCAATGTCGTCGCTTTCCTGGAGAAGATATGGAGTTGCAACTGCTCATTCCCCAGTGCGTTGCGAAAGGCCTCCACCGCCAGATCTTCGCGGGCCTGCGTGGGTAGCTTCGGGTAGCTTTTGTAGACTAATCGCCGAATTGATTGTCCCAAGCTACCAAGTGACTCACCGCTGTCTCTCACGCGCATAGACAATTGCGCCCGGTGTAATGGGATCTGGGCGGCCTCCCCGAACCGTTGTTCGAAATTCTCGAGGATGGAGGCGTATTCCGTTCGCGCCTCCGGCGCTATATTCGCCAATGCCTCCAGAGCCGTGCCCCTCAAATGAGAAGCCAGGAACATCGCCTTCTCGGCCTCGCTCCAATGGTTGACCGCCGCAACGCTCTCGAAATAAATCACGACGAGCCCCCGTCGAACCTGTCGGGAAGCATCACTGGCCTCCGACCCCCCGGGTCGGGATGCCCAGGTCCCGCTGTCTCCTTTCTCGTCCCGGGCAGCGATGTGGCTTCCCACGCCGGTCCGACGGCCCCGCGAGCACCCGGGGTAACTTGCTGGCCCACGGCGGTGGAGGGTGCATCGGTCCCGCACGGTGGCTCCGGGTGGTGCCGCCCCGCGACACCGAGTCCCTCCTTCCGGCTGGCCGGCCCCGCTCCGCAGGCTCCCATGTGAAGCGGCTCTCCTCCATAGACTCCCGTGCGGAGCGCCTCCGTCCCATTGACTCCCACGCAGAGCGCCTCTGTCCCATAGACTCCCACGCGGAGCGGCTCTGCTCCATTGACTCCCACGCGGAGCGGCTCTGCTCCATAGACTCCCACTCGGAGCGGCTCTGCTTCATAGACTCCCGTGCGGAGCGGCTCTGCTCCATTGACTCCCGTTCGGAGCGCCTCTCCTCCATAGACTCCCACGCGGAGCGGCGCTGCCCCGGCGAACGCGGCTCGGCGGCGTTCCGAGTGGAACGCAGCGTTTGCCCCGTCGCCGTGTACAGCGCAGGGCGGCCCCCCGCGAGGCCCAGCGCCCGGCGCGCCGGGACAGGGGTCGTGGTGTATCCCACAGTGAAGCCCTGTCTCCGCCATACCGGCCGGTGCGACTCGGCAACGTTCCGGGTGGAACGGAGCGTCTGTCACCCCGACGTCGGCGGTCTGGGGGGAATTGGTACCGATGGAACATGGAATGCAACAAAATCGGGCTACCTGATCTACAATTTCTGCCTTCCCATTCCCCCCGTCCTCCCACATGAGAGATTCCGATCCCGGTGACCCCCCAGTCTCCCTCTTATCCCGAGGAAGACTCCCTTGATTATATCCCTCAAGAAGGATTCCAACTCACTCAGGGTGACGAACGGTCTGCCATTCTTATCTCCCGGTTGGCCTGCGCTCCGTGGAGCAGTATCCCAGTCCGTGTCCGCGCCGTGTGGCGAGTCGGACACCAGACTATCCCTACTCGATTTATCCAAGCTGAACAAACTCGGAGTTTTAGCTGATTTTCTTCCTTCAGGTATCCCACCGCTGCCACCAATGTAGCGTTGACCGTGCGCGGGACTATTTCACACCTGAAGAACCAACTCCGACACACTTTCTCTTCGTTTGAGAGGCTCTAGGCCGTTTATTCAAGCACAAAATCACACAAAAGACTGTCCAGATATTCCGGGGGAAAGCACCTGCTTGTTGCTCATGGCAACCGGCCACTGCGCGTGCGCCGCCCGGCAACGGGTCTCCTCGGTCGGCCGTAGTGCCGTGCTAGCGCCCTCTGCCGACCGACCGGTACCGGCGCTACAGTATTATTAAGAAAAATACTGTGAGCGCCCCCCCCCCCCCCCCCCAACATCCATCCCCCATTCGCCTCCCTATGAAGAGAGCCCATGCGTGGCTACGCCCGATGCGTGGTTCTGAGGAAACCGGTTGTGTTTTAACTCGACGTTTAGAACAGTATGCTCTGTTCGCCAACAGGAGACTGATTTTGTTTTGAGAGGAACAGTAAACTCCGTTGACGAACAGAACATACTGTTCGAAACGTCGAGTTAAAAAGAACCCAATCGATTCTTTTCATAACCACACAACTTAAAATTGAATACAGTCTGATGAGTGTTTGACGAAACAAAAATGAGAGGAACAGGTTAAATTCAAGGTGCTTAGCCTTATGGGCTCCCCCCCACCCGCATGACCAGATAGCGTGAAATGTAAACAAAACTACCAACTGTGGACCGCCTTGTAATGATATAGTGCATGCGTGTAACCTATGCGCCACGCTAAACCCTGTGCGTGCACACGGCACGCCTGACTGATTTTAATACTTGAATAAGCAGTTCGTTGGTATATCACTACACCATGTGCTCCATGACGACACGTAAAGCGGGTCTTGCCCCCCCCCCCCCCCCTAAAATTTGGCCAAAAAAATTGAAAAGTGGAAAGTTTTCCAAATTGCCATTTGAGACCCTTACCCCTTCCCACGTAATAATTTGATTAAGCTCAAAGCTCAAATTTAAAATACACATCTTGTTTGGTAATGCCTTACAATAAATATTAAACACTCCTCCAAATCACATGACTTCTGCAGTTCATGTGTACGATAGCTAGACTACACACGTACATCAGCGGATCATCCGAAAGGAAGTGGCTATCTTGAAAGAAGCAATATTTTTCGCGAATCTTATAACAAACTATTGTCTCTTGTTTAGCTCTGTCGCATTGGTCACAGTTCACTGATGCTGCGTAGGGACAGCAGAACCGGTTTAGACTTGTGACAACAGCGTCACTTGGTTACCATTGTCCACTCTGACACTGTTTAGAGGCACTTCCTTGTTGTTGCACTGTTTTTGTCGGCTGAGTAACCGTCTGTGCTTGTTGATCCCACGGTGGAGCCAAAAGTCAATCTTTTTACCAAAATAGGAGAGAATCTCTGCCAACGTTATGAAACTCGCACCCAGGAAAAGTCCAAGTTGGCCGCCTATGTCACCTGCAAAGCAAAAAATAGTATGGGACTTAAATAGAAATCATCATGTTGACCCGAAGGGATATACTGGTATTAGGACAGCCACACACCGTAATCAGCCATCCCCAAGCAAGCCTGGTCAACTACAGCAACAACAGCAAAACGAAGCAGCAAGAACAGCAGTAAAATTAGCATTAACATCGACAGCAACAGCATAAAATGAAACAGCACATCGGCAATAACGGAAGCAGCAACTACAAAAACATGAGCAACAGCAACAGCAGTTAAATTAGCATGAGCTAATCTCCCTTGAGGAGAATTTAGGAGGATTTTCGAACAAGTACCAAGTACCAACTAGCAGCCAACCTCGTCCCCTTGGCGATCGAGCGGTACGCTACCACTAGCCGTTCTCTCGCCCTGGCTTTGAATCATTTGCATATATCCAAAAAATCATGGATATTATAATTAGCTGGATTGCAGACGATGCGTTCTGAGTAGTTCAGTCTGGTGCTGTCGAATACTGTGAGTGTCTGTGACAGAGATATACGGGGTACCGAACTGTAACGTACAAAATCCATACATTGCAGGTCCATCGTCTTAATTTCCCAGGCTGGTGCATGCAAGCGCATCAAAATGCGCATTACTTGAGGTGGGTTTCATACGTCTAAAAATAACGGGGGGGGGGGGGGGTGGTGACAGCATTTTTTTAAATATGGCAAAACAACCAAATTGTGTGACTCTCTGGTTTACATAATGGGAATTGTTTTGACTTTTTGGAAAGTTTGTAATTATTTATTGTTTTTCAATGTACAGTATTATGAATATTCTCTTCATGTAATCGTTTATACGGCCGATTATAACTAATTATCAGCTTGTTAATGCAGTAACCAATCAAAAAAGGCGAGGTACTTTCCCATCCAGGTTTTACTATTGAAAACGAGGCTGAAAGTAGACCCTGGGAACAAGGTATCAGCAGCAGCAAAAACAGCAGCAGCAGCAACACTACAAACTGCCACAACAGCAACAGCAACAACAACAACACCAGCAAAAGCAATACTATAGCAGTCAAGCGGATTATGCCAAGCTCTAGAATGAATTGAAGGACGGTATTTTGCTTACTGATCAAAGCCGATGCGGTTATGGCCTCCGATTGCTCGTACTTTTCAAAGTTGATGTCTTCGTAGAACACATCCAATAAAATCCCGTTTTTCCTGCATGACACAAACCCAACATTCAATTAAACGTATTGCCGATAACATTTAACACACCTCTTTCTGGTTCTTTATCCTGGCTGGCTGAAACGCGGTCACGTGGGATTCACTAGCATACACATAACGGACTGGCAATGAGGTCACGCCTATGCGCCCCGAGGGACTGTGAGTGACCACAAGAGGGTCCTATTTCTTGAAGTCGAAGACCGAGGCAAATAGGACCCTCACAGTCCCTCTGGGTGCATAGACGTGCACTAGTGACCTCATTGCCAGTCCATATGTGTATGATAGGCATGTGCTCGATAATATGTACTCATTTGCTGATCTATTAATCTTATAAGGCTTTGTTGCATCATTGCATTCTTATCTTTTAATGAAAGAAATAGTTTTATAATCAAAGTAGCCATACTCTGCGTATCTGCTGTTTCTTGCTGGCCAAGCTGGGACTTTTTTTCTAGCAATGATTGGAAAAAGAGATGGCTGGGGAATATGGCGTCCACCATGGAATCTATCTGAAACAAGATTAACATTATATTCCCGCCAAACCCCAGCCCTGGCAAAATAACTGTTTTGTCAAAGCAGTCACTCACTGTATGTAGCCTTTCTCAAAGAGATCAGACTGTGGCGGCACTTGCTCGCTGTACGAATAATCAGCTGAAGGAGACTGGAAGGACTGCGACATGTTATGTAGGTATTCAGCCACGCTGTCACTGGGTATGGAGGCAGTAGACAACGACGTGCTGTAGGTTGTGTAGCTACATGGGATGGGGCAATCACACGGGATATCTTCGCCACCGACCAGGGCACCTGAAACAAGGGGAGAGATGCCATAAACCACGTGAGATGCTACAGTGATGCGATGATGTTATTTGTAGTTAGGCGAGGAGGTATAGTACTCTCGCCCGGAGCCAATTCCACGGAGCTGTGATTACCGAACACATTTTCATAGAATGTATATTGCTCGTGATATATTCAGTTATTTGGAGTTTAGGCTGGTAAGCTTATCAGGAAGAGAAGGAAGACTTTATGTACTAAGCATTATTTTTTCTTAGCAGCTCTATGAAATTGGCCCCTTTACAACACGCGCTTCGAATTCTTTCGGCAACATTCGCATGTTGTCTAGCAGTCCCTATTTGGTAGTGGGTATTTTCCTATCCCATACGCAAGAGGCTAGTTAAGGCACTTGAGATGAAAAAATAAGGAAATTCGCTCATTTGAAACATCAGTTGCCTAAATTTTAGTTACACCCTGTACATAAAATTTGAGTGTCGAGCATCTTCCATTTGGTTGCGCATTTTTCAAGATGCAAAAACATTGTCCAATCACTACAAATGATAATGCAAGTAACGAAAACAGCACACAATTGTATCATGTAGAATGGATAATTTTGATAATAATTGTGAGAGATAACGAAATGATACAAAATAGCAAAAAGAAAGAGGCATGAAAAACTGATGCAAAGCCTTCATTATAAATTAACACACTCTCTGTCAATACAAATTTGATAAAAGATTATTGAAATTAACATCATAATGAAACAATGGAAAGCAGTCACAGAACAGAATCGGTACAAGATTTGCCAGCACTCCAAACAATACAAATAGAATCTTTACAAAGTTCACTGGGTCAGTAAAATGTGGTTCTCGATAACCTCAAAAACCAATAAATGAAATGAAAATTCATTTGAAATTGAGGAGCGTTCACAAAGTTCGGAAAAGCAACCTTTAACCACATGAAAAACATAAAGCATTGTTTACAAGTCAACGAAATGAACAGTGAGTTTAATTTATGAGGACTAGTACAAAAAAATGGGACAAGCACAGTATTTGGTAAACATTACCGAGGATGTGTCGAGACAAAGTTCGCAACCGTCCTTTGAAAGTAAATTCCTGAATCTTGGAAGAAAGAAAACAGGTTGCTAATGTTGCATAGATATAATACCAGGACGACATTCAAAATCGAAATGCAAAGAAAGAATCACGTAACCTTTATTAGGAAAGCAAACTTCGCAAAAAAGCATTTTCCTCTTTATTATTAGAATTCTTACCCAGGGCATTCATAGCGCACACGCTTGTTTCTTGTGGTGCGCACTCCGTCTCGTTTCCTGGGTGTCTGAAAATCAAAAAGCATAATAAACAAATAATGATCAATTATCATGCAAACTAAAGGAGTCTTTTCAAACTTATAGGTGGCAGCAAAAAAGTGCTAGTCGATCTCCTTCGTTTCGCTGCACACGCTCCGATTGCTCTTAATGGTATGAACAATTAAATGGAGTCTGCTGCCACCAACCGTTTCAAAAGGTGCAGCTGTCCAATGACAAAAACGGTGTCAATGTCCAGACTGGCATGTTAGGCGTATACACAACTGCAAATCGCCAGCTGTCGTAAGAGTTCCAAAGGCCTCATTTGGACTACGAAATTGGGTTAATAAAAGCCGTTACTATTTGATCCCCACCTGACGAGCCTGCAGTTACATTTGTCGAGTATCGCCTGTGTTCGACATTCAATGTTGCACCCCTCCGCTGTATAGTGGCTGAACCGAGTTAGTTGCTTGGAAGCATTGCATTTCCCGTAGGGACGTTCCAAGTTTAGGTACTGTGGGAAAAAATCATCAACCTGAATTGACTGCTAAAAGATCCACAGGCAAAAGGAAACTATTTTTGTAATAAATCTTACTTTTCAAGGGATCCATTTTTTATATTTCTAAAAATGCTTCATTTCCTCAAGTAAAGAAAGAAAGAAGAAAAAAACAACCTTGGATTTAAGTAATCGCAAATGCTGATCTGAGGTAGCGTTTAAAGTTTCTGAAATATCTGAAATTTCCATAACCATTACAAATACCGTGCAACATTCTCAGTGTTAAAACTACATTATTGGTGTTAATAATACCATCATCCACACTGGTAATGTACAACTAAGTAATTTAAACATTTTCTCAAGTGTAAGCCAGCGCATATATCGAAACGATCCTCAAGGAACACAACAAAATAATTTGTTGGAGAATGAAGAAGTAAAGAATGAAGAAGGGAATAATCTTAAAAGCTTACATTACACAGAGATTATCGATAAGAATTGTTTCATGCTATTACTAGCATCACCCTTTCAGGAAAAGAGGCAATTAATTAACCCACCTGTTGTTTTCGAATACCTATAAAGGCATATACGCCAGGGGAAATAGCAAGCCCGGATGATTCGACTAGAGGTGGAGTGTCTTGGTCGTGCACCAGAACCTTCAGACCAGCCGGGATGTTACCGTCTACTGTTTCAGTGTATTCGCTCTGTTGCATTAGTATACACACAACATTATTAAACAGGAATTCATTCATACGATATTTATATATATATATTTGCAAAAGTCAAGACAGCATCCTGAATTGAGTGAGAAACGATGAATTAAACAAGAAACATGAATTTAGTCAGAAAATTAAGGCTGCGAATTATGTAAGAAAAGAGACAAAATGTGCAAAATGAAACAACCACAAATTAAAAATACATCAAAAGGTCTGTGTATAAATAACGCGTAAGTCTAGAAAAAAAAAGAACAATGTGGCACAGGCAATAGCCAGTGGCTTATATTGCTATTATCAGAGACAATTAAAACACACCAAAAAAACCAAAGCAAAAACCAAACACGATTTGACACAAAAATATTAAGGAAAAAAACAAGCGTCTGAAAATGGTGATAAAACAAAATGGAGCCTGTCATACAAGAAGCATGAAAGACAGCTAGACAGGGAATATAGTCCAAAAAGAAAAATAGATACAATTTTGGAGTTATAGTCGTCTGTAGGCCGCTTTAATATTTCCACTGCCCAACTAATATCATTCCAAAGAATTCATAGGAAAACAAGGGGAAGATTGGGAAACTACATTAAAAGGAGGGCAACACGGACTAATTCAAGCTGTAAACGGGAAAGGAAAGAAGGAGGGGCGGAAACTGTAAGCAGGAAATTGAATAGGGGAAGGCAGGGGAGTAAGCAGCCCCAGAAGGTAGGTAGGGGTCCCGAGGCATACAACTGAGTAGCCTACACCAACCTGTTGTATATCAATCAGCATACGGACTCCATTGCCGCTTCCAGCTTGGGTTTCTCTTAAGATTGGGCCAGTTTTTCCAGAGTTAAAAGTCCAGCAGTTTCCGAAGGACGTGAAAACGTGCGAAAAATTCTAAGATTCAAAATAATAAGGTGAACACGAAATTGCTTAATAGTATTTTTAAAATGGTGGCAGTTAAAACGTGTTATACTCTAAAGATTTGTTAGATGTGCAATAGATAGGCCTACTTTTGGAACTTGATGTTATCATATGTGATTTTTTAAATTAATACTTTTACTTTTAACTGCATTTTTATCAGTTAATTTCCATTGGAAAGTTAATCATGGTTGTCCATGCATGTCTTATTTCGGACCAAATTGAGGGCTGTGTTTAGGCATTTGATTTTCAGCCAAGATTTTTAATATTTACTGGAAAGAGCACAATGTAGCTGACATTGTGCTCTTCTGTTCTCTCCTGTGCCACGAGGGTCAAGTTTTCTCCGGGTCCTCCGGCTTTCCTCCCTCCCGAAAAATCAAACACTTTCGATTTCTGGCTGTGCTACGTGGTCATATATGGGTCGATGTGTCGAAGGTACATATCTCACGACAATACCCTCAACAAATGTCTCAAAAGAGCCGCACGGATAATCCTTAAATGTACCTCCCTCACCCCCTCAGCTGATATGTTTGCCAGACTAAATTGGATTCCTTTTAAGGAAAGAGTTCAGTCCAAAAGGGCTATCTTTGTTTTCAAAAGCCTTAACAAAATGACTCCTTTGTACATGACAAATCTGTTCACACCACTTACAGTGATTCGTGAAACACGACAATCGACCCAAATGGCACTGAAAGTTCCTTTCGCCAAAAAGGAATGCTACGTGACAAGTTTCGCTGTTAGTGGTGCCAGTATATGGAATAATCTGCCTGAACAAATGAGAACCATAAACTCCTGAAGTACATTTAAATCGGAGCTACGTAAAGCCATCTATCAGTGATATTTCTGTCATTTACGCTGATCTGCGGAGTTATTAACTTGGTTGCCAAAATACTTTGGAGCCGGATGGGAATTTCCCCTTGTTTTTCACCCTAAAAGGTTTTTTCGCGGGTTTTTTCGCCCATCCCGTAAATCAGCAATAGGCTTCTGGAGAGTTGAAAAGTTAACCGAAAATATATCTATTTGTGTAAACATTAGTGTATTTGTTTAAATATTTTGTATGAATGTGTAAATATTCAGTTTTAACTAATAATATGCAGGGCCCCAATGGAAACCAGTTTTAAACTGTTTGGGCACACCCTGGGTAAAGAAATGTAATAAATAAATAAATAAATGTGGCCGGCTGCCAGAGGCGCCTTTACGTGCCAGCGACTCGACCACGTTTATAGCCGCGTCCTTCGCAATTCAGCATCCCAGCTGCGAGTAAGGATGATTAGCCTCCCAAATTATAATGACAAAAGTACCCTTAAGGAGACACTTTGTCGTCATTTTCTATACCTTAAGGAGACAGGTGGAATTGGGGAGACATTTCAGTGTCACCCTAAGTACCCAGCCCCCCTAAGGAGTGAGAATTTTACTGTCGAAAGTGAGTTATATCGATAGAGGATGGTCCAAAACGAAAATATGCCAAAATTCGTGGGGGTAGGACAGGGGCCGGGGTTAGTTTACATTAAAGTTGAAAACAAAATTTGCACGCGCCTATGGCAAAGTCTCCCAAATGACCCGTCGTCGGTAATTATTATTATTATTAATATATCTTTAAAAAGGCAAACATGAAAATTGCCAGAATGCAAAAAGAAAAAAAATTACCCCAAGTACCGGGTTTTAGTAAAACCTATGGCACATTACGGTGACTTTTTTGAAAATGCAGATATTAAAGTTTATAACGACTTAAGGGTAATGACTTTCCCTAGAGATTACAATGGGGAGATGAGTTAGTCTCACCGAGGTGGAATTCGAAATTACTCCGCCTGGGTCTATAGGTCTGAAAATTGGGATAATTTCTTTAGTATCGATTGAAGGTTTATCCTCCTATTAGATTTCACCCGTGAAACCCGTAAGTGTGGTTGGGCTGGCAACCTAAACATTTTCCAACCCAACCACCTATGTTGTAGCCCTTTACCTAGAGTGGTTTTTAGCTTTGTATTGGGCGACTTACCACCGGGAGACAAATTCTTACAATCCATGTAGGGCGCCTCAGTACTTACAGCAGGGGAACAACTCCTTGTCTTCCGCCGCCACTCGCACTGGCGAAGGGTGACGTCATCCATGAGAAAGCCCGCCCTCAGCGTGAAGTCTGTGTAATTGAACCTCGTGCCGTTGACTCCATCGTCTGTATCCCAGTAATCGACTCCGGCTTGGCTATCACCGAACGAGTCGTAGTCGTAGTCGTTGGCCCATATGATGTACGGCAAGAACATTTCATCACTCTTTGTTAACGCACTGCGTCTATACCTTTAAAGGTAGTATACAACATTTGCTTTTACTGCAATTTTCGGAAATGAATAGACTTGGGGGTTAGTATTTTATAGCAAATACTGTAACAATGACTAGTACCTGTTTACAATTATGTGTGCATAGGAGCTGGAAAAACAAATATAAACAAATGCTGTTCTCGTAGTCTGGTTCCTTGACCCTATACTTCCATATGAAGCACGATATGGGGGAAAAGGGACCCCCCTCTTTTGTGTTGGTCATTGTGTTCCCGGAATCTCAAGAATTCTTTTCAGAAATCTAGGGGGATGTGTTAGATAGCAATAATCTGGAGTGTGCTTAGGGTATAGGAATAATAGGGGGGTACCCTTTTCCCCCCATATCGTGCAGGGTATCTATACTTCAGACCAAACAGAGCAATTTTCAGACGTCAGGAAATTATCAGGTCGGGGAACTTGGCTAGCTGGCTTGCACCCGTTCACTGATGTGTTATCAACTGCCAAACAAAATGTGGACTAACTAAGTTGGTAAATTGAAGGCAGTTCCAACGATGGCCGACCATCGCTGGAAATTGGGACAAAACTTCAACCTTTCTTGAAAATAACAGCACAACAGGTGCATACTATTATTTACTTACAACATAGAGGGGATAATGTCTATAGTCCCCCGTCTCATTGGTCCCCGTCTCATTGGTCCCCCGTCTCATTGGTCCCCCGTCTCATTGGTCTCCCGTCTCATTAGCCCCCCTTTTGTAGTTCCTTCTTCTCGATAGCCCATCTAGAAATTAATTAATTAATTAATTAATTAATTAATTAATTAATTAATTAATTAATTAATCACTAAATAATAATTAATTAATTAATTGATTACCAAGCTAGTGCATGAACTGCATGAACTGAAAGAGAAATCACACAAAGACCGATTGGCGTCACTAAAGGTCAGATGACGGCAGTCAACAACTAAATATACTTCAGATAGCTGATTAAATATAATCCATTTTCAAAGTGAACAAAGAAACTGGCAGGAGCGGGATTCGAACCTGCGACCTCCGTACCGGTACGGTGTTCCGGAGGTCGTAGGTTCGAATCCCGCTCCTGCCAGTTTCTTTGTTCACTTTGAAAATGAATTCAAATTTACCTGTCAGTTTCCCATGTGGACTGTTTGACTAAATATAATCCATTTATTAAAAGAGGGACCAATGAGAAGGGGACCAATGGGATGGGGGGACCAATGAGACGGGGGACCAATGAGACGGGGGCCCAATGGAACGGGAGACGGGGGGGGGGGACCAATGAGAAGGGGACCAATGAGACGGGGGACTATAGAGCGGGCCCCACATAGAGCAAGGATGCTTACAGCAAGTATGGAATTTTATAATAATACAGTATTTTTGTATTTGGGTGTTTGCAAATGTTGTATATTTATTACCTTTAATTTAAATGGTAAGATATGAACATGAGCAATGGTTCCATGAAACCCCAGACGTAATGACGTCACGCTTTGTTAAGGCCATGAGATCCAGGATCAGGGGCAAATTTGACGAGCTACTAAGTACAATTTTGTTTAGCAGTGGCTTAACATTGTGACGTCAATGGGTCCCGTGGCTTTTCGTGAAAAAAAGGCTTTTACCAGAGGCGCACGACACTATACATGACATAGCTTCCCGTGATAAAGATGGGTTATGCACCTATTTCTGTACGGCTGCACATTAATATCTTAAGTACATGCAATGCCACACTATTTTGGGCATTGAAGTTCGACGATGTAATCGTTAGTGGTGAAGTAGGAGCGAGATTGAGGATTTGAAGAGAAAAGCAAAGGGCAAAGAAGAAGGGAACAAACCTAGCCAGAAAGTAGAAAGAAGAATTGATAAAAGGTTCAACTGTAAAGGCAAAAAGGTGGAGAGAACAAGACGAGAATAAAGGAATGAAGCCGGACTGCGGCAATAGGAATTAAACTAGAGAGGAATAGATAATTTTGACACTAATAGAAAACGAACAGAAACAAAGGACAACAACAGGGACACGGAAGCAAGAGATGCAAGCAGACAAAGAAGCCAACAGATGACCGACATGAACTCGAAGAAAAAAAAGGAATTTAAAGGAATAAGCGAAGTTACTAATACTAATTTCGTCTGCAATGAACGGGCAAGCAGTCCAACAAGTACAAATTTAATAAACTCTTCTCTCCGACTGACGCCATCCCTGTACCTGTTGAAGTTGCAAATTGTCACCGCCGGAAAGTTCAGATCGCTGGCGTACTCTACCGAAATATCTGTAGTGGCCTTGTACTGCAAGAACCTTTGGAACCGGTCGGAGATCTGCCAGACACAGACGCCTAGACACGTTAGCATAATGGCGATCCAGATCAGTTTGACGAGCAGCTTGGAGGCGTTAAACACCCGGGCTATGCCGTGGAGGCTGGTGGACTCGGCAAACTCCTGCTCCAGGCTCGGCATGTTGTTGCAGGCCCGATTTGCCTTGGACATCACGGTGGTTGGTTCACCTGTGCAATTTTTTTTCCTTCAAATTCCACTGCTATCAACTCGGCGCGTTCCTACTTGGATCGGCTTATTTCCTTCCCCGGACTAATATTGTTCTTTGGTTTTTAAACACAGACCCACGAGCACATTTCTTCAGTACGGACATAACGTCTGTCTTTTAATAAGAAAATGTGAAAATTGCTCTGAAAGAAACACATCCGATCATCAGTGGATAACATTAGCCCTACATAGTCGAATAAACGGTCCATTCAAATACATGTCTGTCTTTTAGCTAGTCGTTGACCAAACTGCACCCTCATGTTGCGCAGCCATATTTACAGCGTCCATTCATGCCGATACAAGATACACAACGGCAGCACCCCTAAACTACGATAACAGCACAAACAGTGACTCCGAACAAGTTACTAGACTTATTATTTATCCTCCGGACTTTGAACTTGGCCTTCTTTGTTACACAGTTCCTCAATTATGAGTATCATGTCATTTGTCAGTTCATCATATTATTATATCATAAATCGATTCACAATATCTCATCGCTAAATACAATATCATCAAAACATAAACAAAATGAAAGGCTGAAAGTTTATGAAGTACAGACATGGGTTTGCCTACAATTCAGTTCACGGGCACTTCTTTGGGCTTGTATAGCTGGGGATAAATATGAAGGAGTCAAAAGATTGAAATGTTCGATGACACCACACACACCACCAAACAGCACTCGTCAGTGTCACGACCCTTTTGTGCAAATATGACTATACCCGAGACGGTTGGTTAATGCTGACAAATGTGAACACTCCGATAAATTATCCCATTAATGCGCAAGATGTAACTGAAATGTGGTACTTTGGTTACGCATCATGAAACATGTGCTGAAATTTGCTCATTTTATCATCTCACGTGCCTGAAGTATGTTTTTTACCCCTTGAGCGTGCGCATTTTGAAAACATTTTAGAGCGCAGTTTTGACTGAAATGTGACTTGTATGTAAATCTCTTGCTGAAATTGCAATCTGAATCAAACCCGTCTATGTACATCCACAATCCCGTCTCTCTATGGAAAATTGCATATCTTAATAACACTTAATTGAGCAACATAGTCGGGGCTGGCTATGGTAACGCACACAATCATTTGCAAACCTTTAAAAGAGGCTTTGTGATTGGCCTGGACGCGCAGGGTGGGTGGGGTGTCGCCACCCACACCCTCCCATTCCCCCTTTCCCTTTCGCATTGCATCTAAACTGTGGGGTTAAATTAATACCATGTCGTATCTATATTGAATCAACTGACACGACAGTATTTGCACTTAATGCCCTTCCCTTCTCTTTTCAATCTTCCCCCACCATTCCATTAATCCATTAAATCCATTTACATGTTAAATATTAAACACTAATAAAAGAGTAAAGTGTAATAATTTAATGATAGAAAAAAATCTCTACAGATGCTTCCATGATTAATGCAAAACCATGATCACTTTTGTATATAGTTTTCTGAAAGAAAATTTCATTTTTGCACTTATGGTCAGTTGCTGAGTTTTCTGTATGTCACCATGAAGAATCATGACAAAAGACCATAAAACTTAGAGCCATTCTTAGGTACAATGTGACTTAATAAACGTTTTAGATCATATTTAACTTGACTGTTACTTCTGACACTGTACGTGAATGAATATACAACGCAAAGACTCTACAGATCAGGTAGTAAAAAAGAAAGAGAAATTACAAAGTAAAGACAAAAATCGAAAGAAGAATTAATCATTTGGTTCTTTCATTCCTGCATCAGACGGCTGTTAGCATGTCGCACAAAAAGTCCAGGTCCCGGCATACACAAAAGCTTAGTGTATATCTTTCACAGCAATGTCATTGTTTTTAAAAGCCTTCACTCGAGTCCCTCCACAATTGGTAATCCAGCCTTTAATTCTGCAGCTGAGGTAGGAGAAAACCTCCGCCAAAGTAATGATACTTGCTCCTAAGAAAAGGCCAAGTTGGCCACCGATGTCACCTGTAGGGAATCATAAAAACAAATGTCCGTTAAGGTCTTTTGTCCAAGGCAGCTAACTTGAATTCGGGCGACCAACAATAAAGTGCGCCATCAAGAGTTTGCCCTAACGAAGATCTGTCATTTTTTAGTGGTGTTTCATGGGACGGGTCACACTTACTTTTAATTGAAACCACGGTGCGTATAAAAGTTACACGGAGAGAAATATTCGGCAATTTTAAGTATAATTGATACGCGAATGTTTAAGCTTTTAATATGGTTAACAATATTTGCAAGGTTTCCGAATGCTTTTCAAACACTAGTAAACTGAAATATTATGAGAACACTGGGTGACGATTCGTCCCAATTTAAGGCTTGGCCTGATGAAATAACACAGTGAAGAACTTTGACAAAACCAAACTGGCCTCATTTTAATTGTTCCCTATCGGTAGCGCATTTTTCACGCAATTTCATCCGGCGACTCAATTTTTCTTAGGCTCTATTTGTTGTGTTAATACGCTTAAAAAGACAAATTCATTGCATTAATTCAAGTAAACCAGTCACCCAAAACTACGGAGAAAATGTTTTATCAAACGAGGGCCCTGTAGCGACCCATTTTGGGGTACAAACAGAAGTGGAACGGGGTAACGGAAGTCATTTTTTTATATTTCATTAACCGTACTTCAATTACAAATTGAATTAAATTGTTAAAAAGCAGTTGGGTCATTCCATGAAGTTGGGACACAAGGTGTGAGATTTTGCTATACATTTCCAGTAAAATGTCATCTGTCGACTAACTTATTTGAATACTCATTCTTGATATTTGTCTTGGATGTAGGGCATGGCAAGATTTGTACCGTTCGAACATTAGTTTCCATAAGAAATTTGACATTTCATGAAAAATGTAGGACTTAGATGTAACTGGGGTACCGTGTCTCTTTTACATTGTCTTTGTCGTGTTGCAATATTTATTGAACAAACCTTCTCCGCATACTACAGACTGGAACCCTACATATTTTTATAAGGTTTATATTTTTATATTTTAAAAGGGACATAGGTTTCGATGTAACAAATGTCACATTTAAAGCTTGTATGGGATCCATTATGTGTGTTCTACTTAAACATTCATAGCAAAGCTGTGTAGTGATATGTAGAAGTACTTAAATTGCCTCACAACAGGTTCTGTATGTAACAGAGACACCGTGTTCCAACTTGGTGGAATGACCCAGTTTTCAATGAATGCAGCTTGCAAACTTACTTCAATAACCATTCACTTGCGCCTACGAAAATGGCGTCGTTAATTAATTATTTTTGCTTACTGATCAAAGCCGATGGAGTAATGGCTTCCGATTGCTCATACTTCTGGAAGTTGATCACCTCGTAGAACACATCCAGTATAATCCAGTTTTTCCTGTAAGAGTGAGCCAGTGGACAGGAAGCATGTTGCTAACTAAATTAGATCTGGCGTCACTTCTTGAATTCGAAAGAACAGGTTACACATATTTAAATGTTTCTGTACGTGAATAGAGTACCGAAGTCTGACGTCAGTTGCCGGGGCAATGGTTCTACACACATGCAGTTTAGAATGTATTCTGGTTCCAAACATTGCATTGATTGACGTCATCACTTCGGTACTCTATAGCTGGTTCTAGATAGAACCACGTAAAGGATTCTTTAATAACTACATGTATCTATATGTGTGGGCCATTTCTTCTAGATAAAACCATTACAAACGTAACCCCGACTTTTGAGTGAGTTGGTTGTTTTCCAGTATGGAGTTCTTACTCTACGTAGTCGCAGGTGAGTTCGTCTGCAGCCTGACTCGTAGAGAAACTGTTACTTTGATGCAAGTAATCCCGGTACTGCGGTAAGTTGCGATAAAATGCACTGAGCCCGTCGGCACCTCCGTTGGCAATTGTGGCCGTGGACAGTGAGGTGGTGAAAGAAGTGAAGTTACACGGAATGGGACAGTCGCAATGGTCAGTCCTGTCGCTCTTCAGATCAGCTGAGGGACAAAGAGAACAGAGTGATTTTAATGTCTGAACTTCTCTCATCGCTTAGACCACGTTCACTCAATGAGACTGGTTGGTGCTAGATGTAAACAGTACCACCACGTGTCGACCGCCTTGGTTGATCGTGGTGCAAGGTATGTGACAATTTAAGCCACCCGGCATGCCCGACCGCATTACTTGAATCAACACTTCTCTAAAATCATTACACTAAATATATAGCGATCCACTGTAGACTGGTGAGGTCACATGAAAAGCGTCTATACAGGGAGGATGAATCCATGAAATCTTATGGAATAGAGACCCATTCTTACCAGCAACATTGTACAGTTAAAATAATCAGATCAAGAAGAAAAGGAAACAAATCTGGTAAGCTATTTGTAGAAAATAGGTATGTATTTTTGTGTAGGCTACTGTGATTGAGGAGCAGTTCATGTTTCAGATTACTCTGTTCATCAGCAAGTTCTTACCAAGTGCTTTCATAGCGCAGTCGGTTGTTTCTTTGGGCGAGCACACAGCCTCATCTCCTGGATGCCTAAGACAATCACGGGGAAATGATTGGTAAGAAATTAAAGAATTTTGAAAAGGTACCTTTTCAGCGACAAAGTTAGAAAACTTTTAGGAATTGATGTAAAAGCAATTTAGGGTCCATGGTTTGAATAGAATCTGTAATTACAAAGGGCCACTCTAACGGAGTTGCTTACCACAGAAACGTTTTGCTTTGGCTGCAACTGCAGGTTACCAGCCAAAATTTAGTATGCAATATGTATTGCCCGTAAATGGTTCTCAGCCGATTCTTGCAGGAAAATTTGCCAGGCGGTATTTTCTGCTAAGAGCTCCATGAAATCGGGTCCTGATTCTCAGTACTGCAGTCACAAAATGGACCAATCCAGATAAGCCCCACCCATTGACGCATGGGCCAATCACAGCCCCGCGCCTCACACGGGTGCTGTTACGCCCCAACTATGGCATTGTCCCAACTATACCTGGGCCGGCTCCAACTGTAGTTGGGACTGGTCCCAACTGCGACGGAGTAGTTGGGAAATCCAAACTACAGTTGGGACTGAAGGGGCGGGGATCGGAACCGCACGTGAATATATGCATAAATTACAAAATCGTATGGCGCGCACCAGGCTTGGAAAGGAAGTTTCGTGGGTTCGACGCACGTGGCTTGCCAGCCGGCTATTATTTATGGTTAGTAGGCCAAGCTTGCTAAACATCATACCATGGACGAAATCAGCAACGCCAACGCTTCACTATTTAACCAATTTGAACATAATTTCATCATTTGTTAAAAAAATTATGGTTGCTCATGCCTGCCACAGTTGGGCCAGGATTGAAGTAGTAGTCCCAACTATGGTTGGGACTGCGCTATAGGCACTGAATACTCATTCTTATTACTTGAACACAATTTCACTTTATTACAAAATTATCAGCCATGTTATGGTTGCTGCCTGCCACAGTTGGGCCAGGATTGAAGTAGTAGTCCCAACTATGGTTGGGACTGCGCTAGGCACTGAATACTCATTCTTATTACTTGAACACAATTTCACTTTATTACAAAATTATCAGCCATGTTATGGTTGCTGCCTGCCACAGTTGGGCCAGGATTGAAGTAGTGGTCCAAACTATGGTTGGGACTGCACTAAGCACTGAATACTCATTCTTATTACTTGAACACAATTTCTCTGTATTTAAAAAATTATCAGCCATGTTATGGTTACTGCCTGCCACAGTTGGGCCAGGGTCCCAACTATGGCTGGGACTGCACTGGGCACTGAAAATTCATTCTTATTACTTGAACACAATTTCACTGTATTTAAAAATTATCAGCCATGCGCATGCATTGCCTGCCACAAAGTGGTGGTCCTAACTATAGTTGGGAGGGATGGACTGCAATAGGCACTGAAAACTCATTCTTATTACTTGAACACATTTCACTTTATTTAAATAACAAATAATTAACGAATTGATATAAAATTGCAGTGTATTTTTGTAATGTTACAGACGAAAAATGTGAAGAAATCGAGACAAGTGTACTCGGCACTCTTCGACTATTACCCCAATCACATGCTCATTAAATATTTGAGGAAACAAAACATTATGTCTGTTTCCTTTTGTTCTAGAGTGTGAAACTGTTTTTCATGTGTATGAGCGACGCGAAATAGCATGAAAGCGACCATCCCCCCCCCCCTCCCTTGGAGATCAATAATGACCCCACCTTACTCCCGGCCTTCAATTTTTCATAACCGTCCATGCACCAATGTACCATGATTATACGCGTGGCCCGGCCAGAGATTTGCATAACAGTGCAGCCCCCAAACCCTGTGATCTTGCATAATCATGACGAATGGCTTTTTCAGTCATGCGCCTTACAATAAATACGACACCCCCCGTCGCGTTTAGTCCCAACTATAGTTGGGATTTCCCAACTGTCCGGTTCTAGTTGGTACCGGCCCAACTATAGATGGGACTGGCCCAAGTATAGTTGGTACCATGACCGTAGTTGGGGCGTAACAGTGCCACACATCATTCACGGATGTCGGACCATGGTCATGGCTGTGATCTGTCAATACGGTAAGGGGTGGGGCTTAAAGGAACTGCTAAAGATAAACTCTTACCGGACGAGCCTGCAGTTACACTTCTTCAGAACCGCTTGTGTTTGACACTCGATTCGGCACCCCTCCAAGGTGTAAGAGTCAAATCTTGTCAGTTTCTTGGAGGCATCACACTCTCCGTACGGAGGCTCAAGAGTAGTGTGCTGTTAAAGAGATTGATTTTTCATTTGGTGGTGAAAACAGTTTGCTAATTGTGATCCAAAATATTTCACAAAGGATCGGTCGAATCGGTCCCAATTTCAGAAAAAAAAAGACCCGGTACAAAGGTCAAGCATGCGCCAATCACTTTACAGGGCTTTTGATTATTCATGTTAAGATGCACTCTACACGACACTTAGGCGTACGTAATCGGCAACCAGCCTAAAAGACACGGGTTACCCGAGAATGGGGTTTCGAATACACCCTAGGATTATAGGACTACAATGTAAAAGGAAATCGGGTTTTACCTGTTGTTTTCTGACACCGACAAAGGCGCGTACACCGGGCGTTATGGCCAGCCCCACTGATTCAATTAAGGGCGGGGTAGCTTGGTCGTGGACAAGAACCTTCAGACCCGCCTCAAGGTTACCATTCATTGTTTCGGTGTTTTCCGGCTACAAAATGGAAGTAAAAAGCAAATTGAAATAATGAATCAAAATACACAAAGTACAGTCACAATGAGTCAGGTAGAGGTCGCCCTATCACCACTCTTAAGTGGATCTCTTAAGTGCTGCTGCTACTGCTGGTACTACTGACTATCTTAAGATCGTTACATTACAGCAGTTGGCCTATTGTATGTGCAAGGGGAAGATAAAAACGGATGCTTGAGCACTTGAAATATATGTGAATTATCTGAAGTGCTTGTGGTGGAACTAGAGGGGCACCCGGGTGCACGATATATTTTCGGCGTGGGGGGGGGGGGGGGGACCACTTCAAGGAAAAAATACGACCTAACGTTTTGTAAGTAACGTTTTGTGAGTAAATCTCCAGCGCGGGTACCGGGAGAGGGCACATGCCTCGGCGGGGAGAGTTATGCCACTGCCACTGTTGCGGATAGATTTTTTGAAAACTGATTTAGAAACCATGGCTTTAGCAGTTAAGCAATACGCAAAAGAAATCACTCAGTATATATTGGTTTCTGCATAAATAAAAATAATAATAATAATAAAACTTTATGCAGGTAATTTTACACATACAAATATAGTGTATTATTAAAACAATATCGCTAAAACGGCGTGTCACTTCAACCCTTCACAACAAAGAATACAAACGCGTACACAGACAAGGCACAACGCAAAATATAAACACATAGGTGGGAGGGGTCATAAGAAGATAAGAGGGATTAAAGTAGGGCGGGGATTAAGAAAGGGCGTAAGAGGAGTGGGTAGGAATAAAGAAGGAAACGAGTGAGCGTGGGGCATTCTCTAACGTTAAATGTTACTTAATTTAAACAAGCAGAGGTATATAAATGGAAAGGGCGAAGAGCAAAGTACAAAAAGGAAGAATGGACCACATACCTGCTGTATATCGATCATCAATTTTAGTCCGTTACCGCTTCCAGGCTCCTTCTCTTTTACAATGGGGCCCGTTTTCCCAGAGTTAAAAGTCCAGCAGTTGCCAAACGAAGTGAAGATATGCGAAAAATTCTTTCTCCCAAAAAACAAAGAAAAATAGAAAGACTTCATTCTTATTGTTTACTTTTGAGAGTACTTTCCGGTGTGCATGATATCTAATTCTTACTTAGAGATCGTTCAACATTTAAGAGTAGACCTGTCTACAGTTTATTATAGCATATAAACAGTTATAAAAAGCTGGTACTTGAGATGCTCGGGATGAAACAAATGAGCAACATTTCTCTTTCTGTATCATGTCATCTGACTCAAGTACCTATTTTAATATTGTTATAAATTTGACGATGTTTACAGTGACTGTGTATTTAATTATTTGTACATTGTAGTTGCATTTGATGACAGAAAGCAGAATTTGTCTATTGGGATTGCATGTGCTTCGAATGGTGTAAGATTATGACCACAGCAAATGAGTAAACGTATCCTCGTAGTCTTCTGTAAGTGTTCATTATTGGGAATTTTTTGCTTTTATCTTTTATCCTCCAATTAATAAAATTGTTAAGGGATGGCCACTTACAGCAGACGAACAGCTACCGTTCTTTTCCCGCCACTCGCAGTCCAGCAGGGTGTGTCGATCCATAACGAATCCCGCTCTCAACGTGAACTCTGTGTAGTTGAACGGACCCGAGGAGTTGTCGGTAGTCGAGTCGTCCCAGAATGACGGATAGTCCACGCCGTTGTCGTCATCACTTGCCCAGGAACTGTAGTCCAAATCTCCGAGCGACAGAATGTAGGGGAGAGCTTTCTCGTCGCTCTGTGTTATCTGACTTAGGCGGTACCTGACGGCGAAGAATTTTGTTTGCATGGGGATGACAATGACGAGATTGACGACGATAATGACAGTGGGGAAAATGATAATTCTGAACGGGATGACAACGATGACAGTAACAAAGATGACGATAATGACGACAATAGCGACAGCAACGATGACAAAATCGACGATGATGGCAATGGCGATTGTGAAAAAGACAAATCATTGAAAGAAGAGATGAACATAAGAGGACGGCAACACATGTCGTGAAGGGAAGACGTGGAGATTCAAGAGATTCGCAGGGGGAACAGAAAGAAACCTCCCCACAACGTAGTTACCTGTTGAAGTTGCAGATTGTCACCGCTGGAAAGTCAAGGCGCCTCGTGTACTCAACCGAAACCGCAGTTACGGCTTTGTACTGCAAGAACCTTTGGAACCGGTCGGAGATCTGCCAGACACAGACGCCTAGACACGTCAGCATGATGGCGATCCAGATCAGTTTGACGAGCAGCTTGGAGGCGTTAAACACCCGGGCTATGCCGTGGAGGCTGGTAGACTCGGCGAACTCCTGCTCCAGGCTCGGCTTTGCGGGTGGGTCGTTGTCTCGCACCATGATCGTGAGTAGTGGTTCCGAGGTCTTTTCCCTTATTATACGGCTTTACGGAAGGACACGACTTGCGGCGTCGAGAGTTTTGAGCAAGTCTGTGCGATAACACGATAACAAAGAGGAGACGTGTTTAGAAAATGAATTGTGGTAAAGCTTCTCTTTTACAAACGTGTTTGTTTGTTTATTTATTTATTTATATATTTATTTATTTATTTAAGTAGGTAAAATACACATCAAAATGTTTAAGTAAATTAATTTTGAAAAGAAAAACATTTAGAAATAGTTGAGGTTGATGTTGCTCCGGTTCAAAATCTCGCTTAACAGCATTTTCGAAAAGGTGGAAATCCTTCATTCTTTCAAGCGCAGGCCTAGTAAAAATAAATTGTAAGTCCTTTTGCTACCAAAAATATAAACGCTAATGGTGTTATATTGTAATACCTCCGAAGTCAGGCAACTTGCTAATGAAGGGAAATCATACAGCGATAAGCGGTAAACAAACTGTTAAATCTTTAACGTTAGTAGCAGAATCAACCAGCGATGCAGAAGATCATTGCAAGGTCCAACAACAATATTCAATAATAAAATTTAACCACATTCGACCTGACTTAAACAAAAACAGACCAAAATAAGCTGATTCTGAAAGTTAAGAAATTCAGGGGTAAGGTTTTACGCTAGTAGCTTTTACAGGATATCTTAAAAGTCGATACATGTATGAATTACAAACAAAATGAATGTGCCAATTTTAAGTTAATACAAAACAAATCAGTACATTTAAACTAAATATAATCAAGCAAAATCCCTTTGAATAAAAAATGTGTGTTCTTTTGTGGATTATTCATGATAAAAACTAAAAACTTAAATGAGTAACAGCGGGCATTTCAGGCTGTTGAGATGAAACAATTGCTCATTTGATTTTTCCTTTAAGTGATATAAAAATTGCTCACTTGAATCTTCTCAGTTACATTTTGTACATGGATGGGACAGTTTTTTTGAGAGTGCACATTGTAAACTAGCCTTGATCAAGGCTGTCAAGCTTGTTCCCGAAACGAGCGCCCAGTGCCAGTGCTGGCCTAGCCTGCACGTACATGATATGTACACACATCCGATATCCCCACACCCGATATCCCCACACCCATCCGTAAACAGTGCGTAGAATACAGTACACTGTACATGTACGTACGTGCACAGTCCCCACCATACGTGTACGTATGGTGGGGACTGGGCACGTACGTACAAGTACACGCATTTTTATATCGATATACATGTGAGGACTTTCTATTGTTTCCCTTTGATATTACCCATCCCCATAGGCTAAGCACTAGTTTTGCCTGTCCTCACATTTTCCCGAACAAAGAAACAAATGTGAGGACAGTATTGTTCCCTTTGTTATACCCTCTTTTCTGTCCTCACGTGTAATGCGATACCATAACAGTGTACTGTATTCTACGTACCTACGTACACAACACCGGGAACAAGCTTGACAGCCTTGATCAAGGCTAATTGTAAACCCGTTAGATGTGACTTTCTCAGTATTTCAAATGAACAGGGGGATAAGGACAATGTAATTTCCACAATGGGCGTCCAAAATCACACATGAAGCCTGTATACTATTGTCACACCTTACGTTGTGACTTCTGGGTTTAACAGCTTAAATCCCATGATTCTGGGCTGTTGATGTGATTTTGGACCCGAGTTGTTAAAATCCGGGTCATTCTATACCATTTTGGTGTCCCTCTCACATCTGACCTGTGTAATTTCCCATCAAGTATCATTAAAATTAACTTCACACTATTTTGTACTTGTGTGGCAGATACTTTACTATACATGATCATTCTTGGAGATAGAAGGCATTAAGGAATGTGTCCTGGATTGCAAAATCTTATACATGTCAGATGTAACAGGGACACCAAAATTGGACCCCAAATTTATGGAATGACCCATCCGCCAAATCCTGATGTCCCCCTTTGCGTAGAAAATCACATGGGGTTTACAGTGTCAATAAATCTGGTACCGGTACTAGAGGCTTTTAAGATAATCAAATGGTCAATTATATATATTTTTAATTCATGTGCCTAAAAAAAATACTGGCATTGTCTCTTGCATTTGGAACCGAGAGAGTTACAAATTCCTGTGAACGTTACAATTTCCTGTGAACGTTACAAATTTCTGTGATTGTTTTTAATCATTGGTTGAATAAATAAATCTTGAAACTTGAATCTGTAGGGCTTGCACCTGTTTGTCCTCAGTACCTTTCTGTTGAAAAATGTATACTCATGGTTTCGAGTACATGTCCTAATTGGGTTCTGTTGCAAATATCGATTGCCAAGCAAGATTTTAGTTTTAAATGAAAATAGCCACATACAATAAATTTAAAATGAATTTTAAAAAGAGGTAGAAGCGGGATTTGAACCGGCAACTTCCGGAATACGGTACGGCGCTCTACCAACTGAGCTATCTTGCCCAATGTTGGGGATCTCCCAAATTGTCAGTATCTTTGTTCGATCGGGTGGGCGCTAGTCAGAAGTCATAAACCTATATAAATGCCGGATATTTAGGGATCACGCCCCAATTTTACGATACAAACCGGGAAGCGACATTGTGGGGATCACTCAACGGGGAAAATATTATTTAAAATTCATTCAAATTACCTGGTCAGTTTTTAGTTTAAAATGAGGGCGTTTTTGATTGACGAAATCGTCACTGTTTTCACGAAGTCAAAAATGATTAATTTTGATTCTATTTTTTTCTCACTTTTTGGGTGATTAACGTCGTACTTGACCATTTTGACTTGCTTACATGAGCAAAAGTTATTTAATTTCTTTATTAGACAAACTGTGCAAGGGGTCAACATGTCACAAAATTGCATTTCGCGTTTTCACGAAGAGACTCAAACATGCCTACCTCTTAAACATGCACAAATCATATGGCACGAAGATTTGTTAAAAGTAGGTCAACTGAAATTTTAGGTTTCACGAAGGGACGGACATCTTTGATACATTGGCGCGCGCTGCTTCGTTAATTAAAGACCAACTAAAACGCCAAAAACAATTTGACTTTTTGGACTTATCTGATAGTTTATGCCTCCCCAAAACTAATGTAACAAGTTTCATGATTCTGAAAAAAAAAAATGTTTTTGAGCCTTTTCCTTTTGAGCCACTTTGACTCGATTCAGAAAAGGCCGAGGTCAACTGCGTGCCGTATTGCGCGAGTGATGGCGTATACGTGTAGAAACATATGACGTCACTTTATTATAAGACAATGCTTTACGTAGAGTCTGTACGTATTTTTTGTCTAAGGCTAGTATTACTTGCTGTGCTTTTTGCACATGATTCAGGTGTAACACTACGGTAAAAATATGTTAATGTGTTGACATCTTTGTGAGACACATTTAGAATTGGGGTTGTAGGCTTGTTCTTGCTGAAAAGCTAGTTATGAGTCATACTTTCCTTTGTTTGCAGTCGGCTTTTATTGAGACGTGCGCGGTGAGTTGTGTGTGAGCTGATGCTATAATCTAGTCTGGCGACTTTGCTTATGCAGCCCTCATAAGGATCCGAACCTTTTCAGAACTATACACACAATTTCTTTTATAAGGTACCAGACTCAATCGCACGCAGCCTATTTACGGTACCGTACGTGTACAATGCATGTTGAGTCAAGCGAGCGTGGACAGGGAGGGAGACGGCCGGGGCTCTGGCTGCTCGAGCCGGCAACCGCAGGGAACGTCGTCGTGGACTGGTGCGCGTGAGTTCGGGACAGGATTGGAATGCTCGGTGCCTTTAGAGTTGGAATGGCTCCAGCCTTCAAACGGAATTGTGCCTTCAAACCCAGCTGAGTTTATCAGTACAGTCTTTGGCGAAATGTTCTGCACAAAAAGGTGCACATATTTTCGACCATTTCGACAGCCGAAAATCAGATCTTGTATTGTCTACAAAGCGGACCCACTGTCGCCATTGAACTCCATTCAGCACTGGGAATCGCAGGAAGGTTAGGTCAGGGTTTTTGTCGCTGTTCCTCGTGCAACCCCCAACTACACACGATCGAGGCATAATGATTATCTCAGAACCATGCTCATACTGAAATAATATCAAAATTAGACAAAATAGACGGGAAAACGGAGGAGTTATGTCGACCAAAACTCTTCCAGCAGCATCAACTCCACGTACGTACATGCATAGTGTTTGGCTGTAGCATCAACCGATTCTACACGTGTACGTCACTATGGCATGTCAAACGTTGCAATATTCGATAATCTACGTATTTTTGTGCGATGTTCAAATATATATGTGCGATGTTTGTCATATAGCCTATGTGCGATGTTCAAATTTATATGTGCGATGTTTAAATGTATATGTGCGATGTCTGTCGCTTAAAGGCAGTGTACACGATTAATAATTCTCCCAATTTGTTTTTACTGAATTATTACAAAATACCTTTGTAGACTGTAAGTTAATAGTAGTCTCAATCATCCTGTGAAATTATGGCACCAGATGTGCTGTCGTTGTCAAGAAAAGTGGAAATTTATATCGTCTTCCAACGACTTCCAGCTGGAAATCGTTGGAGAACTGCCCTGTAGCCGTTAGTCAAGGCGCGAGTGGCTACCTGGACAAGTGGCGCGCCCCGGACATGATGGCGCCTTGGCATATCCGGGGCCAGATAGCCACGCGCGCCTTGACTAAAGGCTATTATCCGCCCGACGGTTAAAAACAAACGCAAAACTTTGAACAGGTCAGTGGAATGATATTTCCTATAACATACTAACCCCTAAATCCGCCCATTTCTTAAATGACCAATCATGTACACTGCCTTTAAAGACGGATCATTTTCATGAATATCTAGAAATGCGGTATTCGGAGTTTCGTGTGAAATGCCGTCTTTGAAAGAAAGTGTACCACACATATTTTGAAAAATTCATATTTTTCTTTCATATTCATATTCATTTCCACCTTCCCGGGCACTTTCTCTCAAAGACGGCATTTCACACGAAACTCCGGATACCGCATTTCCAGATATTCATGAAAATGATCCGTCTTTTAAGCGGCTAATTGGAACAGAAGCCAGTCTTGCAATAAGCTCTAAACTTGCTGAAATTAAGTGTGCCCAGGAAGGTGGCAATTATGAATATGAAAGAAAAATATGAATTTTTAATAACATGTGCGGTACACTTTCTTTCAAACAGAAGCTATTGTGCTGAGCCGAAAGGAATTGATGTAGAGAACCCTTTGAAATGGGCCCTCGCGAAACGACTAATTATTTCATAAAAAGGACCCATAAAACAATGTTAAGTATAATATGTACAGCTTTGCTCATACCTATTTTGAAATTTCATGCAAAAATTTGTATGTAATTTCTTGACATTTCTCGAAAATTCGTTGCCTGAATCCAGCGATTTCATTAAAAAACACTCCTTTTGTCGAATGGATTCTAGTTTTTAACATGCGGCTGCTCTGATCGGGCGAATCGCGGGCCCTATTGCGAATCGCGGGCTGAATCGCGGGCTAGCTTCAGCCAGGTCAGTGGAACAGATAGACCGTCCTAAGTAGTCTGGTCCCTGATGTAACTTATTAGAAATATTCATACTATTTCGGTCTGGAAACCATACTATATCCCACAATTCCGTTTTCGAATATATATTGAAAAACATCGCACATATATTTGAACATCGCACATACATGACAAACATCGCACATATAAATTTGAACATCGCACATATAAATTTGAACATCGCACAATGACAAACATTGCATATATATTTGAACATCGCACATATAACAAACATCGCACACATACATTTGAACATCGCATATATAATGACAAACATCGCACATAATATATGACAAAACATCGCATATATATTTAAACATCGCACATATACATTAGAACATCGCACATATAAATTTGAACATCGCACATATAATGACAAACATCGTACATATATATTTGAACATCGCACATAATGACAAACATCGCACATATATATTTGAACATCACACACAAATACGTAGATTATCGAATATTGCAACGTTTGACATGCCATACGTCACGGGGTCACGTACATACATTTACATACATAATGAGCTTTCGCGAAACAGGATAAATGGTTCAGAATAATTTCCTTTTTATTTTAATAAAAAAATCCTCTCGTCTGCAAACTAATCTCCATCAGTTAAAAGAGTATTTAAACTGTCGGAAAAGTCCAAAAAGTAAAAATAGAAATTGGCGTTTTAGTTGCTCTTTAAAAACACGCGCGCCCCTCTATAGGAAAATACACGGGGCAGACTCGAGACAAAAAAAGTAGGCCAAATATTACTGTGATTTTCTTTTTCACGAAGTGACGGCCATCTCTAACTTAATAATTTTGCTAATTAACCGCTGTGTTTATGACAGTTACCGAGGTTATGGAAAAAAATGTAGCTCTCAAAGAACCACTTGAGTGCTTTTTCCCTGCATAAATTATTTACCTTTTGCAGTTTTAAAATGAGAAGAACTTCAAGTGCGATTATCTCGAAATGTGTTTTTCTTAAAAATCGACATGCCCGTCTTTTCGTAAAAACGGTGACGAAATATTGCTTCCTATTATACGTGCAATAATTAAAATTGGTGCTTGAGGTATATGAAATACATGAAATGGGTATCTTTCCTCACTTGAATTATCTCGAATGCTACAAGCACTAATTACCTTTGCCAAACTTTCGCCTTGATTCTAGCCGAATATTACCGCATGGTATAGATGATAAGATAAACTGCCTAGTCAAGTGTGCACGTTTATGAGATGTCCATACACCGGCCGAGTCTTCCGGCCTAGCCTGCGCACCACTCCACAAAATCTTCGTCGAGGAGGCCTCCGTTTTAATTTCCGGTTCGATCAGCAGTATCTGTCAGCACTTCAGTGGTGTGTAAATAAAGCTAGAGTCACGACCAAACATTCGTATAGATATGCGCATGGAACAAGCTGGCCTTGGTTCCCTATTTGTTACCAAGACAACGAGAAGCTCATCAATGATACAGCCGCGTCACGTGACAGCGACAGACTGAATACGCTCCCATTGTTGCCACATTAGGCATAATTCAAGTCCGATACAGTGCTGTTTTTCGCTGAAATACCCAGCCGCATGTTTCGATTCACTTTAATAAATACCTTCCATGAAAAACAATCCAGTCCTATGTTGTGCTGAGAGAACAGTAATATACATTTTAAATAGTGTAAATCAATTTGATTACTCGATGGTGCGCATAGAGTTCGGGTTGCCACTTGAACTTGCGCACAAAATAATTCCGGTATGAGAAAAGAACAGCTTGCATTAAACCTTTAACAGAAAGGGGTAACCGTGTCTTAACAGCATCAGTTTCTGTTTGCTTGCACGAAATTGAAACAAATTATACAGAGTTAATACTGTATTGACACGAGCCAAGTTAAACATTGCCATGTGTCATTCGTTTTGCACTTTGCACTATATGTTCAGTTCGTTAGTTTACAAATAGTGATGTTTATGAGTGTAATGGAAGGAATGTTTTCATGAGGTGAAAGAATAACTGTTCCATTCAACGAGGCGTTACATATTTATAATTTCAGCTTCTGTATCTTCTACAGGTTGGGCGACATAGGCAATAAACACGTTACAAGAGTAATGTTAATTTGTGTTATAAATAATTTTATTGAAGATTCCTTGTACTTTCTTCAGACACTAGTTTGTAATGGATTTTTTTTATTTATTTAATTTTACTCAATTTCTTCCTGTTATGATGTACAACTGAACTGTTTATTATTTTTGGTGTCACATCCCGTCATCTTAATTTGTGACAGCGACCTTCTAGCATTTCCTATCTTTTCGTCACTGCAATGCGCGCTGCACAAACTGTGGTCTTAAAACGTACACCGTTGGTAGAAGATTTAACCATTCCTTGGTGTGTATTTTGAGCAAAGATTTCGGTGTTCATTAACTCCAGTTCCCGGAATTAAAATTAACCCCAACTAAACATTTTTTAAAGAAATCTTTATGTCAATTGAGTCTTTCTTGCTGTTTATTCGTAATAATAAACAAAAAACAAATGTTTAAACATTTTTATTTCAATTTGAAAACCGAAAATAGTTTCATTTCATTTTGCCCGGGTGCTTATTTTGCGAAAGGGTATTCGGATATTACTCGGCACCTAAGTTGTGTAGACTCTAAAAACCTTTCTGATTGGACGTAATCATCTGGTTTTAATCTAGTTGCTGGTGTTATTTTAACACCGACATCAACACCCACAAGACTGAAATAAATTTGGTGTTAAATAGTTTCTGTAATGTGGTGAGGGGAGGGACACCATTGTGGCGTTTGCGCATTTATGTGGTTTGTTTTAAAAAAAAATTGGGGGGGGGGGGGGGGGGTGTTGGAAAACGTTGTCCCACTGGAAAAGTTTACCTAAGTACATTTTAAAAAAGATACAATAGGCCTAAATGCGATTGGAGTATTAATGTAATATATAACTCTTGCAATAAACTGCAACCCGGGACTGCTATAAATAAGCTGGTCAAGAATACCAATTGATTTATATTATTTTTCAAAGTGAACAAAGGAGCGGGATTTGAACCTGCGACCTCCGGAATACCGTACTGGTGCTCTACCAACTGAGCTATTTTGCCCTATGTTGGCGGTCTCCCAAATTATCAGTAACTTTGTTCGGGTGGGCGCTGGTCATGAAACCGATAATGCCGTATAGCCAGGGATCACGCCCAATTTTACGATGCAACCTTTTCGCCACGAATGCTGATGGGTGTGATGGCGAAGAATGCCTTTCCTCTAAACTCAACGTGGCATCTGAAGTCCAGACTGCGGGGGGGGGGGGGGGGGGGGGGGGGGAGCTGGGGGTTGATTCCACAATCTATTTGATCTGTTAATAACAATGGATGGATTGCTGAATGATTTGCATCGTATCAAGGAGTCCCCTCTCTCGGTATGTAAAACGTGATTTTCTTATTCTGCCAACTTTGTCCACACACAAAATTGTATCTGGAACAGTGCGTAATATTTTTTACCTTCTTGGTTTAGTTGTCTACACTTAGAATTAGGGTCCCGGTATACCAGGATGTTTGTAAAATAATAATAATTGAAACTTATAAATCGCCGCTGTTATCCGCCGGAAGTGGCACTCATGGCGCTTTACTGCACACCAACCAATATAACAATGAAATGAAACTGCACAATACAAACAATATTTTAAAAATAACCAAATTCTTCCACGTATATAGGTAGGTTTCAAACTTTTCTTGAAAGCACAAACTGAATTTGAAAGTTTCACAGTTTCAGGTAGGGTATTCCAGAGCTTTGGTGCTGCGATCTGAAAACCTCTCTCTCCACATCGATGTTTCGCCAAGATTTCCAGAAGGAGTTTTTGTTGTGAAGATCGTATAGGCCCCGGGGCATAGAATTGGACAAGATTACTTAAATATGCTGGAGCATTACCATATAAAATCTTAAAAATTGAAAAGCAAATTTTGTACGGTATTAAATTCGTTGTTTGATGGGGACCCAGTGTAAGTCCACTATTAAACACAGGTGTGATGTAGTCCGTTTTCTTGGTAAAGGTGATCATCCCTGCTGCAATATTCTGTAGCCGTTGAAAGCGACACAGCTGTATATAATTAATTCCATACACAAGTGAGTTGCATAAATCTATTTTGGATCTGACAAAAGCATGAACGATGGTTTCAGCAGCACCCCTTGTAAGGTGATCGCAAATTCTGCCAATATTTCTAATTGACAAGAAAGCAGCCTTGTATATTGTTGTTACATGGCTGTCCATTGTCATGGCCGTGTCAAACATTACACCCGAATTACGTACATTCGTGGAGGGTTCAATGTAGGCATCACCGACTCGAACATGTTCAATGGTCACCTTCCTGGTTTGCTGCTTGGATCCAAGGATCATAAATTCTGTTTTTGAGTCGTTTAACTTAAGGAAGTTTCGATTCATCTATGTTCTGACATCGTCGATGCAGTTTTCGATTCATTTTTAAGCGCAGAGTTAAATTAACCTATGCTTGTACAGGCCTATACTGATAACGCTAAGTAATTTTGCATTCACTAATACCATGAATACTATCAATCCCGATTGTCCCAGGCAGTACACATATGACGCAATGACGTCACACTGTGTTTCCCACCGACCTGTTTATTAATCCTTCTATAGACCGTGTAAGTCTCGCGCATAAAGGTCACGATTGAACTTACGGACACCTCCGAGCCGCCGGCTATAAGACTTTTACGTGTGGTTGATTTTTTTGTTTATAATACTTTGTTTTTACGAAGATCTGAACCATGAAACGGCCATAAATATGGATGATAAATTCAAAATTAATTTTACAATAAAATATGCATGACTGTCTAAAGAAAAGTAGGAAAAAAATTGACCTGAGCGTCAGGTTGCAAACGTGATTGGCTCATTGTCAAGAAGAGAAAGCCCGGCCCCCCTAAACCCATGTACTGCATGCGCGCGCTGCTGACGACGACCGCCTTGCTTACGCCGGAGTTCCATGTGTCCGTATTGCGTTAAACCCGGTTCATACTTCATGCGAATGCGTATGCGAAGCGAATTCGTTAAGGTAACGGAGAACGTCACAATGACACTTCAATTGTTGACGTCATGAAATTCGCTTCGCATTCGCATTCGCATTCGCATGAAGTATGAACCGGGCTTTATGCGTAAAAATGAAATTACATGGAAAGCAATGGATCACGCGAAACGGCGCATTGCGTTAACCGTTTCGCGTGTTCCATTGCTTTCCATGTAATTTCATTTTGACGTACGTATATGACGTAGGTCTACTAGACTTGTCCGTTCTCCTTTTCCCTAATTTGATACATCGCTCACATTTTGTAAATTAGAATGAAAAATATTAATATTTTGCTAAAAGTTTGTATCTACCTTTCAGTAAAATGAACAGCGTAAAAACAAACTATTTCAAGAAAGCTGCTCGCTTTACACGTTAAAGCTCCTATTCGAAGTGCCCGGAAGTTTGGTTTCTCGTAAACTCTCGTACGTTCTCGAGGTCAACTTACACGCTCTATTGCATTCGTGAAATGAGGTGAAGGCGGATCAGCGGGCTGTGGTATCACGGCACACAATTCATATCAATTTCTGCCTGTTTTTCTTTTATACGACGACTACCGAGACTACATATTTCAAACTTATACGGTATTTAATACAAAATCAAACAATCCTTAAATTAAGCCATCTACACACAATTCTACACAAACTTCAGAGAAGCCATTTACTTCCGCATGTCTCTAGCTGGCAAGCGTGCAACGCTATGTAGGCCTATTTGGATCCCGCAATAAGTTTAGTCATTAATGAAGGCGCGAAAATTATCACCAGCACTCACTGAATGGCTAAAACAATTGTCGGTCTACATAACACTACTTCACAATGATTACTTGCTTTTCGAGTACAAAGATCAGCCAATAATTCCAATTGTTATTGTGTTCCTAGCTTTCAAACTCTAATGTTGATGAGTGAAAATATTATGCGGAGCTTACGGAGGAACCCCATTAATACCCACAAATCAAACAGAATCATTTTTTAGTCCTCCGCACTGTTGTTCAGCATTAATAAAGTATTCTGGCATCGTGGTAGGTGAAGTCAAATTGCTCTATTATGCCTCTGAATGTGCTTTAATGATTTATCGCGACCAGGCTATATTCCCGGCTTTATCTTGATCAAGGAGCAACATGTTTGCACCGTTTTCATTTGTTGCCACCTGCGTTTATCAGTCTTAAAGGTATACCTCTTGGGTAATTCTTGTTTTGGTTTGGGTAAAAAAAAGTTTGACAGTGCCACTTTAATCAACAATAATATGTGCACCGTTGTGGTTATACACCAGTTGGTAAAAAACATGAACAATTACCAGATTTTAAGTAATAAAGTGCGCAAAGGTTGTGCGTGTTCACTTTTGTTATCAACTTAGAAAGAGCACGCTCAATCCATTTCCCTCCTTTTTTATGAAACAGCTATAATCAAACCTCAATCAGACTGAACACACACCGACTCACTGGCGACGGAACGGGGGGGGGGGGGGGGAGTGGTGGCATAGGCCACTTTGGGGAAATTCCCCTCACCACAACTTTTGGCAGTTCCGCATAAAGAAAAACACAGAAGAGGGCAGCAGCCGGTCGGCGCCGGCGCTGCTTCCCCCCCCCCCCCCCCCCCCTCCCCCCCCCCCCCCCCACTTTAAAAATTGTTCCACCGCACATGCACCGACCACTTTAATTTTGAATACCGCATCGGACAAAATGCTGCAATCCTAACGAAACGACCGGTATTCGATACGTAGATAAGTACATTATTGTAGTACAATAGTTAACAAACATTCAGCCTGTAATTTAATGCCCTCTGCGTAGAATTGTTACCTGTATTATCTTTAAGAGTTAAAAAGTATAGGGCCTACCGAAGTTGAACCCTAAATATGCCAATATCCTATATTAATCAAACTGATAGCACAAAATTAGTATCATTATTTAGCCTAAGACCTTCTCTTCAGGTACCGGTAACTAGTTACTAGATTTGATACGCGTACGGGATACGTATGCGGCTCGGAAAAAATCGCTTATTAAATCACCATTTTGTGTGATAATTTCATCAGTTTTACATTATACATTTCAACATTTTTATATGAGATGTAAATTGCCGATAGTGTACCAGATGAAATAACAACGCAAAATGGTGATTGAATAGGCGATTTTTTTGAGCCGCATACGTATTCCGTACGCGCATCAAATCTAATGGTCCCTAGTACTGAGAATGAGGTGTCTACGCGAACCAAGTAAGAGCACTTCCGTATCCAAGTTTCTGTAGTGTGTGGTGTTGACTGGACCAGGCTTGTGTTCACCAACACTCATTACCATGCAGTAAAAATCACTCAATCCTACACAAACTTGGACTCAGAAGATTTTGCGTAAAATTTCCATAATCCGTGACCTGATCTTGGATGAGTGACTTATCATGTTAAAGAGAAGATCTCAGGCTTAATAATGACACTGATTTGGTGACATCAGTTTTATTGATATGGGATAAAATAATGTACTCTTCAGTATCGTTACCGTTTTTTGTTTTGTTTACTATAAAGCGTGTATAGATGAATGTATGCTATACTACAAACTGTATCTTTCGAATGCACGTAAACCAATGCGGTACAACAGTGACCACGATTTAAAGCATAAACAGAATCTATCATTTGATGCTGTGCTCTCAACCAATTCATCATTATGATCTGTGTTTAAAGGGACACATTGCTTTGGATTTTGCGATTTGGGCTATAAAACTAAAATGGATATGGTTGGGAAGCTTTTTTAAAAGTAGAATATAAAGATTCACATAACTATCCCTTCAAATTGCGTGGTTTTTGTTCTATTTCGTGACAAAAAGCGGTCCGCCATTTTGTAGAACCAAATTTTTGACTCCACAAAATGGCGGACCGTGTTCACCAGTCGTATTTCCAGTCGCATCTGGTTGAAGTACGTTCTGTTGATCCATTTTGATGTACTGTGGCACGGCGCGCAGCACTGGCGATATGTATCGCGAGGTATTGTACCTGGCGATCATCTGATAGGTTCACAAGGCCACTGGCTGCGGCGCCAGCCTAAAGACTCTTACAGCGTATTTTGCGCATTATTTAGACGGTGGTATTTAGTACTGGAAATAAGTCTATGTTTCGCGGGTCAGATGTCAGGGGTAAGCGGCCAGTGTTTTTTTGCATGAACAACTCTTATAGAAGATAAGGAACATTTCCAAACAGCAACATTTCATGACATTTGAAGGCAATGTTTCCCTTTAAATGTCATCTTTGTCTTTGAAAATGTGGTCTCATTATATACGAAATCGTCCATTTCGGAAATCAACAAGCATGCAGATCATGATGCAGCCGCCAAATCCAAGCCATGGTTTTCATCTGACTTCTTTTTAGGCTTGTCAATCAATCTTTCTATTTTCCTGCCAATGTAGGAGAGGATCTCGGCCATGGTGATCATACTCGCTCCAAGGAACAGTCCAAGTTGACCTCCGATATCACCTGTGAATAAATTTTCATCATGTATTAATAACATTTAACCAACAAATGTTGACAAAATTTGTGTTTCGGAGATTAAATGTGTTTCCCTTTATGGATTTTGGGATGCTGAAAATGAATATGACCATCAAAACAATCAATTCGGTCGATTCACAACTCAGTGCGCCGGAAGCGGCAAGAAAGGCCAATTTCCCACTTTCGGGGTCGACATCGCTTCTATCGCGTTTTATACAACACCTGAATAAATCCCCGCCATCCGATTGGTGGAGAGTCGATCACGTGCATTGAATTATTCGACCCATCACACGACGCGAACCCGCCCCGCCCAATACGTTCTATCACATGGGTCTATCACATGGTGCGCGCGCATTGATGATAGAACCAAAACACTTTTCTAATTTCACGGTCACTGGGTGGCGCTACAACAGCGCTGTCATTCACACAACATGGCGGCCAAGTTACCCGAACTGCCGCGGTTTGTTCTCCTAACAGACGACGAAATATTGGAACTTGTAAGCAATGCTGACGCTCCAAATACAAAGAGACAAATCAAATATGCAGTGAAACGATTAGATGAATTTGCTAGACACGCAGGAACAACAATTGAAGCTTTAACTAATTCGGAACTCAACAATTTTTTGTCCCGGTTTTATGCGGGACTGAGAAAGGAAAACGGCACGTACACAAAGAAATCCATGCATGCAATTCGCATTTTAACTTTTCTGGACTAGTACAGTTTGTAAACTTCCATAAATTGGATATGAAAGTGCATTAATTGGTTACTGAAAGTTCTGAATTTGTGAAACAGCTTTTTAACAATTCTGAACAGTTTGATCTTCAACACTTCGGAACGGATATTTTTAGATGACATTCTGCATCTGAAGTGAATAATTCTTCTGAACTTGTTGAAAAACAGTGAACATTTTTAACTGTTTGAGACTTTTCGAGACTGTAATTGGTTACTGGAAGTTCTGAATTTGTGAAACAGTTTTTTACAATTCTGAACAGTTTTTAACTTGAATAAAATGCATTGAAAGTGTTTCCCCAGCTATCAGTGTTACTACATGTTTCTTACATTTATGTAAGCACCAGTTTACAAGTTACCAATCAGATGACGAGAATTTATTCAGGCGTTGTATAAAACAAATAATGAATGTTTCACATTCGTGCGATGGAAAGAATAATTTCATTCAGTGACAGATGGCATGTTCTATTCCACTCGGCTTCGCCTCGTGGAATAGAACATGCCATCTGTCACCTCATGAAATTATTCTTACCATCACACTCATAAACATTCATTATTTGTATAGTATTAGATGGCGGTCAGTACAACAGTTTGTATTTCGCGTAGATGCGAGTGGATGAGTTAAAGCAATTTTTGACTAATCGGGGAATACTTTGTGAGGGGAAAGAAGAGAGAAGAGTTGATAGATTTAGCGGAGAAGGGGTATAAGAAGTACGGTCGATGCATTGGCGACACCCACTTCTGGTTTTGCGATGTCGACTTTTTCCCATGATGCACTACGCAATTTGGCTTTTTCCTGGCTTGCCGCTGGCGGCGCCCTTGTTGTAAGTATCACATTGTACGTATATGTATATACACTATATGAGTAACATGCATGCAGTCACTTATATTGATTAAACCCGATACTAAAACAGAGCGAACCATGAGAAATATTGCCAATTGTATGTAGTTTTAACCTATTAAATCGCGGGTTGGAACAAGAGCTCTTCCCGCAGTTTATTCATTCTCCTCCCTTCTCAAGTCAAGGATAATAGCTAACAACCCGATTCCATATCTTCAAAAAATTGAACCAATTGACAAATTTAGGCATCATTTTCGTACTCAGTGACCTAGAATTAGTAAAGATTGACTACTTAGATTTCCGAAGCATTTTGGCTGTAGAACAGTGTAATTTAAACTCATTTTTGATGAGTTGGTGCCAATGGCTCACACACAGCTCGGGTCATATCTCAAAACATGGCTTCGACTTTGGCTTCGGCCTCCTCTAATTTTAGGTCCACTGATGTAGCTCACTGATCTTCATGTATACAAATCTGGATATATCATTGGTTGTTCAAGTTGATGACGCGTCCGCCATCTTTCCACTCCAAGCGAGTCGGAAACGTAAACAAGTTACGCATGACGTAAGCAGGCACAAGGCTAGGCAGCAATGATTTATGGATGTTCCACGAGTATTAGGCCTATGACGGCTGCTGGCGACAGTTGTTCGTACAGCGCGCAACGGCCGATGAGCTGTCACGATGTTGTTATACATGGAGATCAGTAATGTATAGCTTGATCTGGGGCCATTTTTTGCTACAGATACATAATATGAAATCTCGTATTTAAACCCATTGTATATAGGAGCCTGTTCATTCTTCAGGTTGGCAATGGAGCAGAGTACGGGAGATGGCGCCGAAGTCAAAGTTAAAGGAACACATTGCCTTCAAATGTCATGAAATGTTGCTGTTTGGAAATGTTCCTTATCTTTTATAAGAGTTGTCATGCAAAAAAACACGTATAATGTGTTGTAATTAGTGAGTAGTGATTACAAAACAAAACATTTGCCTCTGACCCCTGACATCTGACCCGCGAAACATAGACTTATTTCCAGTAGTAAATACCACCGTCTAAATAATGCGCAAAATACCATATGATGCGCGATATGGGGCAGAGGGAACCCCCCCCCCCCCCCCCTCTTTTGTGTTGGTCATTGTGTTCCCGGAATCTCAGGAATTCTTTTCAGAAGTCTAGGGGGGATGTGTTAGGTAACAATAGTCTGGAGAGTGTATTGGGTATAGGGACAAAAAGGGGGGTACCCCTCTGCCCCATATCGTGCTGGGTATACAAAATACGCTGTAAGAGTCTTTAGGCTGGCGCCGCAGCCAGTGGCCTTGAAAACCTATCAGATGATTGCCAGGTACCATTCTCTACCTCGCGACATTATCGCCAGTGCTGCGCGCCGTGCCACAGTACATTAAAATGGATCAACAGAACGTACTTCAACCAGCTGCGACTGGAAATACGACTGGTGAACACGGTCCGCCATTTTGTGGAGTCACAAATTTGGTTCTACAAAATGGCGGACCGTTATTTGTTACGAAATTAAACAAAAACCACGCAATTTAAAGGGATAGTTATGTGAATCTTTATATTCTACTTTAAAAAAAGCTTCCCATCAACCATATCCATTTCAGTTTTATAGCCCAAATCGCAAAATCCAAAGCAATGTGTCCCTTTAAGGAAATGACCTAGGTTACCTTCAGTTGAGTTAGACATCGCTAGCGCTTGTAGACTGGCTCCTGCGCCCAAATATTTGGAACACGCTGCTAGTACGCATGACGTATTTCATTGGCCCTTGTGTGCTATAATAGTTTCAAATTTTTAAGAGTTAAATGTGTTTTTTTCCATTGCCGTAAATGGGCTTGAAGCATAGAGAAAATTGCCTTTTCGAATGTAAATGTTGTGGTAAGTTTTCCCAGAGGTTAAGAACAGCGCAATGCATTGTGGTCACTGGTTATCATATAAAGCCGGAGGACTTTCTGGACCCTTGCTCATTAGTGTTATCCGCGACAGGTGTCATGTAATATCAGACTGAAAATCCGACATGTTGGTTATGCTGCGCATGCTTAGCAAGCCTCGTATCCCAAAACAATGAAAAAATAAGGTAAGGGGAAGATTAGGGTTAGGGTTAGGGTGAGGTCATACCATTGCCAAAAATTATTGTGTTCATAAGAAAAGCGCAATTGTGTTGCAATGCATCATGGGTAAAGAGTTAGCTATTTATGGGAGCCGGATGACACCAGTCCCCATCACAAGGAAATGGAGGGAGCGGGAACCAGTCTACTTTACTTTACTTGATGAACATTTCACAATCTAGACCGATTGAGGGCGCTGTCAAAGATAACGGGTAATCAAAGGTAAATCAGTGGTGTATTTGTCAACTTGAAGGTGTTAGTTTTTACAAGCTATACATTTTTGTAAAATTTGAGTAAGCTTATTATATATTCGACGTGCGTCAGTAAAATCGTAACTTCTGCTGTATGTGCATCAAAATGGCGTCGAAACAGTGAACCTCAAGTTGCCTGTGAAAATGAGCTATATGACTTGAAAGATGCAATAATGAAATATTCTTCTTTTCTGATTCTTTGTTTTTTATTTATGAAAACAACCTGTCATGCTTGCGGAGACAGTTTCCTCAAAGAGGATGAGTGCGTTTTAATATATATCGGTGTTATTCAATGCTAATCCTTGGTTTCGTTTGGCAAAGCAGGTTTTTAACAAATGTCTAAACCAAATACTGAAAAAACTTTCTCCCCCTATGTCTTTATCTCATTCTGTTAGATTCATCATATCGTCTGTACTTGGTTTTTCTTCGCCAATGTAACTATGCAATTATAGATTAAATGCCAAGCTGGGGGAATTAAAACGAGAATAACGGAAGAACTTTTAAGTGCGTGAGACAACTTCAAAGAAACATATCTTGGTGACCTTTCACTTTGTTTCTATAGGGCTATGTTTGCGAGTTAAAAACACACATCGACCGTGAACCATATGTTTGCCTTCCAATGTGCACGTCTGTGCCGAATTATAACATTAGTGACTGTACAATGCTGCCCTCACGTGTAGGTCAGTTCATGAACAGCGGGAATATGACAGATGTATGTGTCTAATACTGCCACAACAGTTCTCACATTTCAACGATTTCAAACAAGACACTTACTGATCAAAGCCGATGGAGTTATAGCTTGTGATTGCCTGTACATCTGGTAGTTGATGTCCTCGTAGTACACATCCAATGAAATCCAGTTTTTCCTGCGTGAAGCAATAATTTGACATTTTTGTTCGAATATATTTTAGTGTATATTTTGTAGAATTAGAGGAATGCAAACAAAAATTATTTCGGGGGCAGAGGTAAAGATTTTCATATTTTGTTTGAGTTTTTCCTGTGCCAAAAAGGAGAAAACATGTCACCGGGGGAAAAGTTGCCATGGGAAAAGAAGTGTGAGAAGGCTCGAGCCAGTACAAAGGATGTTCGTCTGAAGGTATAAACCCAAAGCAGGTATCACTATGGGACTAGCGTCTTTGTAATACTCCCCTAAACTAAACCATATCATATTGTACATTGGTAATCTGGTTTGAAATACAATCATGTACGAACAATAACCGAAATGAACCTCAGGTCAAAGTCATGATGAAAATCCGCATTACCCCTGTCACAGAGAACCAAGCCAAAGCGTCTTTATGGTTGACACCGAGGACTTTAATACCGTTGCCCTTTTGATCCTCCTATTGATTTTATACATGGTGTCCAAGTGAGGACAACGTGCCAATCGAGGACCTCTTCACGGTCCTCGTGTCATTTCCTGTTTCGCAGGTTTGGTTTAGGACTTATTTTAGGATTTCTCATTGTCTTTCTGATGCTTTCATTGGTTTTGTACACAATATATAACAGAGGACAGTTTTTCAATCGAGGAACGTTTTTCATCTCATTCGTATGTTTGTTCACCGTCCTCGATTACATCAGGTGTTCCTATTTTCCTTTTGTTTGTATTTTAACTTCGAAGAGCTCCCCCCGTATTGGTTATGAGACGAGGAGGGTCTCCAAACAAAGGACACTATCATCATCTGATGTCATCCTCATCCCCTGTTCTCGATTTACACCAATACAAATCAATTTCTAGGAGAAAAGCCACACGCACTCTCGTACCGTATGTACACTTCCAATTCTGCCAGCGAATCGTTGTTAACTGGCGATCGGCGGGACCGCCCTGTTTCCTGGCGTTTTCTCGTTTCATCCAGTATAGGGATAATCCTCTGGTTGGGTATTGAGGCAGTGGACAGCGTGTGGGAGAAGGCAGTGTAGTTGCACGGCACGGGGCAGTCACACGGTTCAATCTCGCCGCTGACCAGGCTAGCTAAATAAGGAATTTGGATAAGGATGTACTTTATGGAGGGACTTTCTCTAAAAGAGGTATGGTTCTTGAGACTACAAAAGGCCCCTGAAATCATACTTCTGTTTTCGAGCTAACGTCACTTCGTATGGTTATTCGGTGGTGTAACTGGAAGGGGCAAGGGGAAACCCGTCTTTACTGTGGGAACCCTCCCCCTCTTAGCCCCACCGGGAAACAAAAATAATTTTCTCTGAAGAATCATGGGTGATGACCCCGCCATCTGTTTTGCGTTGATATGCGTTTAATGACGGCACTGAAAGCGCTGCCAATGGAAACATGCAACCTACCTGTACCCCGGCCCCCTCCGCACCCATTTTTCAAAATATGTTGAAAATCGGGGACACGTTTTGACTAACATTTTAAAGTTTGGTCCTAAGAATCTTGATACGACTTGCTCCCCTTAAACATTAATCAACCCCCTCAAAAGAACCTGACTACACCTCCGGGTGTATCTTCATTGTACTCTCAGATTACCTGCAAATTTAAAAGCCTCCCACAATAATGGCTTGGTGGAAAACGGCCAATAATTGTTTTGAATTTACTGAATAACCAACTAACGTAAATAAAGAAAAAGTCTTCCTTTGTGAGCCTCCACGTCATTAGATTTTAGTTTTCTCTCGTACATTTTCCCCAGATTGTATTTTCTTTAAAAGTAGGCCACCTATGCATGTGTAGTCTTGGTTCCAAGACGTCCTTAGCGGTGCGTTGCAGCGCGCATAGCTGTACAGCGCTCTCTACACACGCACACCAAGGACACATACAGAAGCAAGTTCTATCAAGGAGCAATGGTTAACTAGTGGTTGGTTCGTGACATACGTAGCGCATGAGCACTGAAGTTGAAGTGCGAACGACTCTAGTCAAACTATTGTCATGTCAACGCGACCATAAGAAAATGGCGGTGGCTAGTTTATTTTACGTTTTTGGACGAGTTCATAGATGAAAGCGAGACGGACGATATTTGCTCAGTATATCAACAATGTCACAAGTGGTAACGTGTGCATTATTTCAACATGTTCAAAGAAAGACAAAGTAACAAAAAATGATCGTTCACTGCTGCTGAATTTTTTCTGATAACTGGTCCTCTCTGCACTGTGCTATTAAAACGGCTATTGGTAACCAGCGATGCGACCAACCTCGTTAGGCTGGTCGCGAATCGTCGACTAGACTAGTCCAACCATCGTCGACTAGCGTGCGTTCGATCAGAGTTAGTCGAATGGTTAACTATAGTCCTTGATGGAACTTGTTCTAGGTCGCGCGCAGTTCCCCTGCGAAAGGGCCAAGACGTCCTCAGCGATGTGGCTGTGTGCGTGTGTAGAGGGCTCTGTATAGCCATTAACCTGCGCGCGCTGCATCGTACCGCTAAGGACGTCTTGGAACCAAGACTATAAATGCATGTGCCGCAACTGATGTGATATACAGTGATCAATACGGCTGCACCGAAAGGGCCATTTTCAAACTGTGCCGTAGAAAAGTTATCCAAACTGCATCGTTGATCCATATTTCTCAAGATATTTCATGACAGCAATAAAAGCATTCGGAATCCGGGTAAATATGAGCAATAACCACCAGTCGAAAATTTCAAACTACTTTTATGAGCTCATGGGTATAAATGCACCAGTTGGCACAAACAATGCACAAGTTCGCTTCATGAAAAATGACACAAAAGTGCCTCTCCGTGACAAACTCCTGGGGGCGCACCGCATTGAGAATTGCCTGATTTAAAAGCAGTGAGGGATCCCTGGAAATTCTAGATCAATTTGCTAAAGCATCGAGTGAGTGTTAGATGAAATGCATAACATATGGCTCCAAATACGTCCATGCCGGGACAGCGCATAAAGCTAAAACGCGTACGTACTCCATTCGTTGTTTTACTGCACATCTGGATGCAAATGACGTCACACTTGAGAGAATAGTAAGGCTCCTTCTTCAGTGAATTTTAAAAGACGTTAATTCTTTCTCTTACCGATAACCCTCTTTGCGCAAACGTTGGTTTGAGTGGGCGTACACTCAACTTCATTTCCCGGGTGCCTGGTTTAAAAACAAGAAAATAAAATAAATACCTTAACACAAAAGAACCAAAATCCACAGATTTAATATAGAACCGAAATGCCACTATGTTTGTTTGTTTGTTTTGTTTTGTTTTGTTTGTGTTACATGTAGAATTACAATGGAATTGCTCTTTTTAGAAGAAATTAAACTACATGTTCTACCATTGCCCATACATTACGAATGGGAAAGAATACATTGATCGAATGTTAATAGTTTTAAAGTACTCCTAATCATTCTATTAAACCTTATGTTAAACAATCAGTCATTTTTTCATTTGCCTTTGAGAAAGAACTTGCTTAAGTGAAAAACGTTAGGCCAGCTAATTTTGTTGATTCGGTTGGTTGTTTTTTTGTTTAGATGCATCAGTTGATTTTCCTTCAAAAACGGATTGATAAATTTCAATAAATACATCATCAATAACCTGCTTAAAAATGCTAGAAACTCTTACTGGATAAGTCTGCAGTTGCATCTTTCCAGAACTGCGTTTGCCCTGCACTCGATATGGCATCCGTCCAAAGTGTAGGTGTCAAATCTCGTCAGCTTCTTGGAGGCGTTGCATTGACCATACGGATGCTCAAGATTCAAGTACTGAAAGTACAATGATGTAATGTATTCATTATTGGGGATGGAACTCATAGTGACAACGTCATAAATATGTTAGACATTACTCCGAAAACAACTAAGACAAACACAGATTACCACACACAATTCTATAGGGTTATGTAAGGGGCGTGGCTACACACCAATAGCCAAATCGGAAGTACAGGGCGCTTGTGCAGAAATTAAAAACAAAATGGATAAACACAATTTCACTTAGTACAAATAATGTACAACAATTACATTTTTTTTCAAAGTGAACAAAGAAAACTGGCAAGAGCGAGAGTCGAACCTGCGACCTCCGTAATACCGTACCGGCGCTCTATACCAACTGAGCTATCTTGCCTTGTGTTGGCGGTCTCCCAAATTGTCATTATCTTTGTTTTTCAAACTATGGGGAAAACATCAATTTTTAACAGATCACGGTTCTATCTACACGTTTCTATTTACTGACTGATCCGTAGAGTCGTTTGCTTTATTTTGGGGCAGCCTGCGTGAAGAATATCCAATTTGATGACAGGTTTTCCCATTGAGGAAGAATATCCAATTTGATGACAGGTTTTCCCATTGAGTAGTGCACAAAATCGAGTCGGTGTGGCCATGTGCATTTATATGAATACATTTAGGTTGTACAGTCGTATTTATTCCAATTTGGCTCATCAGCGATAAGGTAATTAGGGAAGACTTGTTTATTGAACAGGCGGTATTGTTAGCGGCTCCTCTGTTTTTCGATGAGGTACCGCATACAGTGCTCTCATGCATTGAGCTTTCAAATGAAATGCTAACTAATAGGCATAAGGATGCCTTCCGTTGGCCGAGGCCTACATGATGTTTTTGAACTGCCAGAAAGGCGTGTACGCCGGGTGCGACGGCCAGTCCCGAAGATTCTATCATCCTCGGTGCTCCTTGGTTGTGGACAAGGATCTTCAGGCCAGCTTCAGGTTTGGTCGTTTCAGTGTATTGGTCCTGTTTAATAAGGAAAAGGTAGGACTTTTTAGTTTGACAGACACAAGTTATACGGTCACCATTTCCATTCCGATCGCCAAGAAAACGATTTTCCGAGAAATATTTCATATTTTGAAATTGTGAAAAGTATACATTCAAACTGTTTATGCAGTAAGGAAATACCATGTTATTCTTTACAAGCTATATCTTTCTATGACAAATCAGAAGCAGCCTTTAAAGAAATTCGTAGAATGACGTCACAATTCGGTACTATAATGGGTTCCGTATTGTGAGGGCAGTGGTGATAATGTGTTTAGCCGTCTGCGTTTAAGTTCCCAATACTCCCCAATGTGTTGAGGTTTCAGGAATATTTGATGGTCCCGGTGAGCAGGGGTAATAATGTACCGCCTTGAGCGGGAATATCATGGTAGATCTGTGTGCTGTTTTAATATAAATACTGTTATTGAAAAATACCTGTTTAATATTAATCAGCAACCGGATTCCATTGCCGCTTCCTGCATGACTCTGTCTCACAATTGGTCCCGTTTTTCCCGAGTTGAAAGTCCAGCAATTTCCAAATGATGTAAAGACGTGCGAAAAGTTCTATTCCAGCAAGAAATAAGAATGGACACAATTCAGCGTTGGTTTACGTTGCGTCTTGGCCTATTTCATTTATTCCACCTACGTCCAGCATAGAACGTAAAATATTGACCGATCCGGGAAAGGTTGCTGATTTCTTTTGGTATTGTTGTTAAAGATGGCTGTGTTCGTGCTTTTCGGGCATAGCACCCCGGAAAATAGCTTTTCAAATTGGAGTATGTGAAGTGACTTATAAAGTGACTTGTGATGACTTGTGGTGACTTGTGATTGACTTGTGATTGACTTGACTACAACTCTGAATAGCATTACATAAGTTATGAGCGTTCCAATGAGACACACCCACCAAAAATCGATAAAAGTAACACAGAAAAAAGCTTCAATTTTTGCAATATTGGCGCGGGACATTAGTATTCACACATTGTTGATGTATAGGTCAATCATCGCCAATAACGTTATGACCAAAAATAGTTCTCCATTATTCGTTTGTAGGAGAAAATCGATTGGATTGAAATTTGTAGCCAGAGCACGGACATTGTAGCTTTAAGAATTTAACTCACATTATTATAATTGTATTGCCTCTTCATTTCATGAGTTAAGCACAAATTTTGCTTAGCATAAAAATCTTCCTTAATAAAAACAGAATTACCAACCAAAATGTTCATGTGATGACTATTGTGCTTATGACTTGTGTTCAGATGTTGTTTCCTCAGCATGAAAATACACATGGGGTTTTGGCCGGTAACCTGTTTTTACTAAGCAAGAATTATGTTTGTGTTCAGCACATGTTTGTGCTTCTGGCAATACTTACGGCTGCTGAACAGCTTTCATCCTTGCCTCTCCACTCGCACTTGAGAAGGGTAGTGTTATCCATGAGGAAACCCGCCCGCAGCGTGAATTCTGTGTTGTTGAAGTTCGACATGATGTTTATCCCCCCTTCGTCCACCGGGCTCTCTCCGTAGCGATCGTAATCGTTGTCGTTGATCGCCCAGATGTAATCCAAGGCCTCGATATCGCTTGGTGTCAGCGCCTCCTTACGATATCTGAATGGCCCAGTGGAATAAATCTTAAGCAACTTCGTCATTTTCCCTCTAAACAAATCCTGGGCTTTTCCTAGCTTGAAAATTCCAGCTCCAGGCTCATTACATGTGAGATTCGCCATTTAGAGCTGGTAGTACTAATTGTTAGATAGCGGTTTACTTTTTGAGGGCCGATGTTTTCCGTTTCCATGAACATATCAAGCCAACACTCACCGAGCATGATGAAGTAATCATTCATGCAGCAAAGGATCCCCTCAAAATGAGAATACGATTAAGTTAACGATCAAGTATGTACAATAGAAGGACAATGGGATTTCCCCGATTGAAGGTGTTTACACACTTGTGTGGACATGTATTTTTAACGTTCCAAGCGTCAGTGCCATACACTCCATTAGGAAGTTGTCCCGATTCCATGCACAAGAACTAACTATAAGTTTGTAGTTTGAGGTCTGAGATGCAAGAAGTAAGGTTATTTTCTCATTTGAAGCACACTGTAAACCGTTCGTATATGTGATTTTCTATTCCAAATGGAGAGAGAGTTTAGGACGAGGTATTTCGACAATGGGTGTCCAAAAACAAATCCTGTTCTTTTCAGAATCACATGTGAAGCCCACCGTGACAAAAGTGGCGCAGGCCTAACTGGGTGAAATATCTTGGGGGGGGGGGGGGGGGGGGGGCACCTGGGGGGGTGCACACATTTTTTCAAGGGGGCACGGAAAGTACATAAACTTGTGTAATTTTGTGTACATTTCAAGATTTCAAATGGGGGCACCTGGGGAACGAATGTCAGAAGGGACGTTAATGGGCGGGCTGTCTCTGAACCTCCTCAAACACCATCAGAACTTACCTATTAAAGTTGCAGACTGTCAGGGCTGGGAAGTCTAGGTGTCGGGAGTACATCACAGAAACTTGCGTGTTGGACGTGTACTGGAAATATCTTTGGAACCGGTCTGAGATCTGCCAGGCACAGACGCACAGACACGTCAGCATAATGGCGACCCAGACCAACTTGACGAGCAGCTTGGAGGCGTTGAATACACGCGCTACGCCGTGGAGGCTGGTGGACTCCGCAAACTCCCGCTCCAGGCTCGGCTGATGAGGCGAGGGATCGTCTTTATTTGCCATCTTGTTTGTCCAAGCTGTCTCCGGAAAAGAATACACATTCAAAACTGAATGCACCTCTGGAATCTCATGTACCACTGCAATAGCGCCTATTTGTCCCAGAATGAGGTAACTAATATTACCAAGATAGCATTTACATGCAGGGTGCTACATCTCCACACTTAGCCAGGGGGGGGGGGGGGGGGGGGGGGGGTGAGGGGAGGGGGCAAGGGGGGGGGGGCAACTGCACCCCTGTGGGAACTCTTGCCCCCCCCCCCCTCTTTCCCCCCTCCCCCCCCCCTCCTCTGGAAAATTAGGATTATTTGGGGGGGGGGTGTCGCCATCTGTAGTGTGTAGATATGCGTTACCGGTACTATAGCGTGGACCTATTTAACAAAGTCGAATTTTCCCCCTTGAAAATAGCCATGCCCCCCGCCCCCCCCCCCCCCCCCCCCCCCCCCTCTAGGAAGAGCCTGGCTACGCCACTGCCACACTTACACTGTAAAAACAGTGTTTAGCAATTAAACACATTTCTAAACACTTTCTTGCTATCAGTTTTTAACCCTGCGAGCTGCCGCTTGGAGATTTCGGAAGGCACATTTTTTTTCTTTTTCTAATTTCCATATGAAGCCGTCGGTCTATTCCATTCATATTTAAATCTTTTGTGTGTATGTCCAGAGGACCCCTATTCATCTATTTAGACCATTAGAGAAAAGATTGTGCGCACAAAACATTGTATTAACGCGTAAACAAAGGTGCCTTCCAAAATCACCCCATGGAAGAAGCGCGTGATTTTTGTGCTCGCGCAGCTCGCAGGGTTAAACACGTTTACATACTAAACATGTTTAGCGTATTGACGGATGGTGTTTAGCCATTGAACATTGATGTTTAGGAATTGGACACATAATGTTTAGCTTCTAAACATGTTTACAAACCGATAACAAGATTGTGTTAATTGCTAAACACAGTTTTTAGAGTGTAACGTACCCGAAGCACCGGAATTACTAACACCCAAAGCACACCAAGTGAGGTAACTCTATTACCAAGATATTATTGCGAATATAGAATTTGCGTCGGGCTGATATTAGCCTTGGTCAAGGCTGTTGTTGTTGTTGTTGTTGTTGTAACATTTATTTCAATGTTGTCATTCATTACAATATTTACAATCATATAGAAATTACCAAGGAATTTAATAATATATTTGACAGAGACTATGTACACCGTAAGTTAAATAATAAAGAAGCAACAAATTAAGTGACAACATTTAGGTATAAGGTTAAGCGTAAAACGCTTTTGTGCCCTAACCTATTGACAGACAAACATACAACCAGGGAACCAGGCAAAGGACAACAAAACACAACGTACGTAGAGACAAACTGGTGTGAGACAAGGCAAAATGATTAGTTCACTAATAAGACTAAAATTACAAGTACGACTCGAGGAATCGAGCTTTTACATTTTTTACAAAGACAGACAGAGATGGTGATGTTTTGAGATAATTTTCTAAACTATTCCAGTATGAGATGCCTCGATGAACAACACTATCTTTAGACATTGACGTTCTATTGAAATGGACGAACAAATTTCCCCTAGCACTACTTCGAGTATTATATACATGAACATAAGATGTTAAAGTAAAACCACAATTAAAACAGGGAGGGAGTGCATTATGCGTAAATTTATACATGAATTTTCCCAAATTAAGCTGGTATAAGTCATTACATTGTAATAAATTTAATTTAGCAAATAATGGAGCAGAATGATCTCGGTTACCAGCATTTAAAATTACACAAACCGCTCGTTTTTGTAAAATGAGTAATTTGTTACATTTAGATGAGGAACTGGCCCAAGTCAAGATTGAATAATTTAAATATGGCAAAACAAATGAATTATATAATGTTAATAAAATCCTGCTGGGGAGGTAATATTTTAACCGATTCATTATTCCAATATTCGTGGATTTGTTGTTGCTAGCTCATCAATATGACTTTTCTAAGTAAGATTTTCAACAATAGTTACCCCAAGGATTGTTCGATTGAGTCTGCATCCGCTGCACAGTGGCCTCGCGCGCTTTGCACCACGTCACACGTACGGGTCCGGGTACGTACACACGTACGTACACGTATACGAAGCGCAAACAGCGACCCCACGCGGCTATATGCTGCAATATAAAATTATATGCAAATCAGTTGAGTCCGTCTCACAGCCTTGGAACAACCGTTCGCTTTGGCTTATGTTTGTCTCTATTTTTTCGGCCGATTTCTTGCGACGACCTCGTATGCGAATAATAGATGATGTAGGCGGGGTTAATGTATGGAATGTCAGTTCCTAACGAGAAGCCGTGACGTCATCAAATGTGGAATTTAATCCTCGAAAACATGGCGAACCTTCCACATCGTTTGTTTTCTCGATAAATCCGTGTTTTTGGTTCTGAATATTCTGCTGCGGATTCATCGACAATTTTCAACCCGACCAGCGAAGAGCCTTGGAAAAATTTCTTCAGGGTCACGACGTTGTGTTTGCAAGCCCAGAAGCATTGGCCCAATTCACTGGCAGAGCGATCTTGTCCAGTGATTGTATCGCCAATAAGTTGTGTGGGATTTTCGTGGACGAAAGCCACCATGAAAGAAATGGCAATGGTGAGTCAGTATCTGAGTAGGAAATATTTTACTTTAATACCCCCCCCCCCCCCCCCCCAAAAAAAATCAGTCAGGAACTGCAAATCTTGGAAAATATCTATCCATCTGTATTCAGAATTGTATAAACACTTGGCACAACCTTTGAAATGTTCGTGAAATATGGTAAGAAAGTTTGTGTTTTCTGTGGTGTTGTTCTAGGCACAGTGTGTGGTATAAGCCTACATATTGATTTCTGCCTCATTTTTTACAGATTTTTGTGACATAAATCCTGAAATAACAGTTTGTTTCACATGTTGAGACATTTGTTTTCAAGGAGGGTTAGTTATTTTCTGAGATTTTGCTGGTCCTGATCCATTTTGGTGGGGGTTTTAAAGGGAAAAAACAATGAAATCTTACCACTTCTGCCGGATGGCCAGACCTAGTCAAAAATAATGCCGGTCACACGCATTGTTCACATGGGCACATTTAATTAAGGCTTGATATTATTTTGTTGTAACTAGATCTTTTATTAACAGTTTGTATGAACATCAGTTGACTGCATACACTTTTATAGTGGATGTAGGAAATACAGCACAGAGTGAATATTTTGGATATTTATGTTATGAAATTAGTTTTGGCCATATTTTGCAGTCTAGCATTATACATGTTGTTTGCTGATGAAGGACATTATACTTTATGTCTATTTTTTTCTTTGTCAATTTAGGGGGTTTTGCTGATGGAAAGTTGAAGCCTTCCGTGATGAGTATGCCTGCCTTGCACTACCACGAGCACCTGTGCCACTATGGAGTCACTGTCACTTTCCAACGCTGCCATCGTATCAAAGCCCCCACAATGACATAACATCAAGTTTGTTGTTCAAGTGCGGGAGAGAGACATTTTTCATACTTTTGAATGGAAGATACACTAAGGATTGGATGGAAAGGGGTCTTAACACCAACCAAATGTTTACATAAATGAAGCCTGTGTCTGCCACTGACAGACCTTTTGGAAAGTTCCATGCCCAAACAGATGACGAAGTGAAGGCCAACGCCTTCAAGAATGTGGATTTCAACTCTGTGGTTGTTGTTTGCAATATTGGCTTTGGGCATGGGATGGGTGTGGATGTCAAGGAGCTACACACTCTTGTCCAAGAGAGCAGGCAAGCTAGAAGGGACTGCAAACAGTGTTTTGTTGGAAAGATCATGACTTATTTCATTTTAGAAAAATTTTCAATTCAATTTTTCGGGGTGCAACACCCAAAAGCATGTAAATTATATCGTAAATATGTTCATTATATCTGCCACGCTTGGGCTATTCAATATGATTTAGATCTGGGTACTGCATTACATGTGTTAAGCATTACTGTACACCCTGTGAAATTGGAATGTCTTTGTTGACTTGAAGACCCACACCAACTTGAAAAAGACTCAAGACCGAGTCATTATTACCGTGGTTGAACATTGGAATTTTGGTGGTGTCTTAAATTAATTAGTATTAGACTTGTTTATCACTCATCCCAGTATAGACAGCTGGTATAGTTTTGAGTAAATGAATTTGCTCACATGCATACATGTATATTCCTGGGTATGTTTTCTGAAATTTCAACATTTTATTCTATGGAAAAGTTTATGTAGCACTTTAGTGACTAACTAGGGTAAAAATTTCCATTTATTTTTGCCCAACTAAGGCTATCCACCACTGAAATTCATTTATTCCGTAAAATTTGTTGTTGCCAATATGCTGCACTTTATTATGCATAATGCTTCAATAATTAATCCTATGGCATAGGCTTACAGAAACTTAATTTCAGCTTCTCATTACTTGATTAATGATCGCAGTATGTTAATTTATTTTTAATTTCGGTACCCCCTTTTGTCCTTGTACACTCTCCAGACTATTGTTTATACCTAACGCATCCCCCCTAGAGATCTAAAAAGAATTACTGAGATTCCGGGAACACAAGGGGGGGGGGGGGGGGGGGTGTTCCCTTGGCCATATATCGTGCATCATATGTGCTTTGCAGGAATCTGCATATGATGCACGATATGGGGCCGAGGGAACCACCCTCTTTTGTGTTTTTCATTGTGTTCCCGGAATCTCAGGATTTCTTTTCAGATCTCTAGAGGGGATGTGTTAGGTAACAATAGTCTTGAGAGTGTATAGGGACAAGGGGGGGGGGGGGGGTACTTCAGGTGTGATTTAAGGTTTATAGAATTAAAAACCAAATTAACTCTTTAATCATACCAAATGTTTAAACAAACAAACAAACAAACAAACATGCAAGGTTAAAAAAGGATTGAACTACATGCTCATTTTCATTTGCAATAAAAAGAATCTTGTATTTTTGTCCGAATTCTTTACTTCTCAATTGAGTCGTAAGAGAAAGCCCTTATTTTTGTTTAATTAAATAGAGCATAATTACGAAATGTTTTAACAAAAAGTTACTTCCAAATTGATTCTAAATCCGCTATGGAAATTATCAAAAATATTGAATCTTCTCCATGAAAATTGCTTGTTATTATTTTACACAACGCTACGAAGAAACCATTGTTGTGGCTCTTTAGGCGTATCTTTTTATTGTTATGGTTCTTATATTTTGTTGTCTTCAAAAAGGGTCGGTCCTTCGAAAAAAATAGAAATCTGGAGTAAAAACATTACGTGTTGAAGGCTACATGAAATGATGGAAAGTGTTCGATTGTATATTCAATGTCCTGTTCTGTTGTAACTACCATGACTTATAAATATATAAAAACAAATCGTTGGCATTTTCTGGCATCATTGAAATGGCAACTGTATAATTATAAATCTGCACAAGTGAGACATGATTTAAGAATGCTGTTGTGCTATTAAATACCTGTTTTAAGTGCTCGAGCACACTTTCTGTGCAGGATTTTAAAATATTTTCTATTTTGGCAACAAAGTTAAATAAAATAAAAAACAAATCTTTGGAAAATTGCGATTTTGGATTAATTACAATGTTTTCAGCCTTTTCCCACAAAATTGGAAAGATTATTCCTTTTTCTTTCATTTGTTTTCTTGGTAAGAAATTCCAGACAGGGTCGGCGGCATAGAACAAAACGTTTTTATCTTTGGTCGGGAGCCAAAAATAGGGTGAGTCAGAAATGAGAACCAAAAAATATATAAAAAGAGCCGCCCTCATGACATTATGCTTTGGCACATGAATATGCAAATTAATCATCATAAGAAACCAAAATGTTGCAATTGCTGCAAAGGACGTGGAAATTAAGTTATAATAATGTGAAAATAATGCTGTCCGATCCTTTACATGCACTGTCATAAAATCTACTTAAAGTCTTGATAATATAAATCATAAACTTTGACAAAAATAAACCACGAGCGTCACCCAATGACAACAGATCGGAAAACAATAAAATATGTCTGTGCTCTGACTGAACGGTTATCTTTACTGGATTCCCCCACTAACGAATAATGGAAGAGACTACCTTTGAACGAAAAAAAACCGGAAAGAGTTCCATATCCGGACATCACAAATTTCCTTTAATATGACTTAAAAACGACAAAAAAGTGTAAATCTGATAAAGAAACACGAATTCAGGAGGGGAAAAAATTCAACTTATTCTTTTAATACACTTTGACTTTTTCTGTCATGGCCTATAGACTTTGTGCATGAGGTATAAACGATGTCCGGATATGGAACTCTTTCCAAAAAAACCCACACAAAACTACACAGAGCGCTCTACTTTGGCAACCTTTTCGATTTCTTTACAATTTTTCTTGGAATCGATAAAGAAAAGAAGTTGGGTATTAGTAAGTAATTATACAGGGTGAACATTAAGAAACCAAACCGAGAAAAAAAGGGTTACTATTCCAAAAATATACATGTCGTGGATATATCAATTATTGCATCATTATTGCATCATTTAATACCTATGTCGCAAGGCTACAGACACTTGTCAATTTCCGAATTTTGTCTATGGTTTGGAGGATAATAATATTCAGCCATCCGTGACTGTAGCCTTGCGACATTAAAAGAAAGGTTATAGCTCCTGCTTTATGATTGATATATCCATGACATGTATATTTTTGGAAAAGTAACCCTTTTTTCTCGGTTGTGTGTTTTTAGGTTCACCCTATACATAAATAAAGCTTCATGGTATTTTTATAAGGTTTTACTCGGCTAACACACTACGCAATCGTAATGTCCCCCGTTTGGGCTCGTTGGATATTGATGTTTATGTTACGTTATAAGAACGTCATATTGCAGCGTTACATCCTACCTTCAAAATATTTGTTGCGACGTTATCACGACGTTGCTGGAAAGTTGTGGAAATTATGTTGGGTAGTAATGTTTATCGGACGTTGTAATAACGTCAGGATCCAACAATATATCATAACGTCCTGAAAACGTTTTCTTGTGATGTTATCATAACGTACATATATATAGAAAGCTTCCGTTGGTCACGTTTGGTGCTAATCTTTATGGTACCGTAATCTGGCCTACGTAAAGTTGCATGGGTTGTCGGAATGTCGTTTGGCGGCACAAGAATGTAGTAAGCACGTCATTTTAAAACGTCGTAAGAACGTCTTTTTACAACGTCAGTCGATAACGTCACACGACAAGGTAATATAAATCAACGTCGCCATGATGTAACGTCGTCCAACGGCGACTCGATTTTGTTGTTGTTGTTGTTGTTGTTGTTGTTGTTGTTGTTGTTGTTGTTGTTGTTGTTGTTGTTGTTGTTGTTGTTGTTGTTGTTAGCTGGCCCGATTCAAGTTTTATAAAATATGTTGATCATGTCATTGAGCCTTATTTAGATCATCTAAATTCGTACGAAATGTACTTCCCTCTGATCTGGTGCTGTCATTTTGATTCCCATACGGCGGTAAGATGTGATGATTTTGTAACAATGTTTCTAAGGACAACAACTCAAACAAGAACTTACCGTCTTCTCCACTTGCAACGGACTTGGCAAACTGGTCGAAATTTCTCTCCGTTTACAGCGGCCAAACTGTCTTCATAGCGAATTTCAACTACCAGTGAGTAGTTTTTTCTCTAACTTTGAGACTGAAGCGAAAGCACCAAAATCGTGAAGCCCTTTTCCCAGTCGTTCAGTCTGCAAATTGAGTATTGATGCTGGTATACGTGTCCCTGATCTATCAATCGCATCATACATCAGTGACAAATTTAATATCAACGAGGCATCACATCGTCACTCAGGCACGATCGCTTCCAAAGCAACGCACAGACAGCAAGAGACAGATTAAAAGGATGTTGGTCTTCTGAGCTCATTTTAGATCTAGAAAGGCGCATCCTTTCTTGATTACGCTGTATGATTAGAATTTAGAGATCTAAACATTAAGATTTAAACATTAAGGGAATGAAATCAATCGTCAAACAAACCACAAGGGATGAAATAAAGATCAAGTTTGTCATTATTTGTTGACATTATAGTTGGTTGGGTTGGACTGATGATGAATCACATTAATATTTATAATTCAAGGTCAAAACCATTACGTGTTTTCTCGTCTGTGGATTAAAAGAAAAGATACCTTTCAACAATGGAGACTGCAAGTCTGGAGACCTTAAGGCCAAAACAAAAATTTGTTTGGTTGTCCTCGACCGCCCGCCCCTATTTTTCGGCCGCGCCCAAGCATTTTTTTTTTTTTTTTAATTGATTTCGCTGGTTGATTCGTTCCAATCTCGTTTCCATCTTTATTTTGTTATTTGTAATGCACAAACACGACCCTACCTTTTACTCCAGAGTTTGAAAGTTCATATTCTAGTATCAGTGTGTGACTTCGCACAATAAATATCTCGATGGAAATACACGCGGTACAGAAATACACAATTAATGCAGCGTGGCCACTCACCAAATTTCAAACTCCCAAGATTCATCCAGTCAAATTCCCAAGAATTCCCAAGGCGATGGGAAAACACTGTGCAAGGATCATCGGAATAAGCACTTTGCGCATGTGCAATCCATATTTTTCCCACAAAAATTCCCAAGATCTTGGGAAAAATCCGAAGGAGTGGCCACAGTGCACACATGTATAACGCACGAGGCTAAAATGTTATGAACATTGTATTTTGAGAAATAAGGCTTATGAAAAACATTTTTCTAATTATGTTCTTTAATCACTATATATTTTATATTAGTTTGGATTTTTGTTGTTGTATATTTACACAAACGATTAAATAATAAATATTCATACTCAAACAAACAAACAAATGCATCAACTGAACGTGTATATGCACAGGGGAAGCCAATATGGCGTCTTTACTACACGCTCAGCATTCATTGCAAACTGGGTGTAAAAGTCTTGTTTGATTGTATGTGCAGTGTGGCTACCACATCGAAACTTCGTAAGGTCGAATGTTGAGCCAGCTCAAATACAACTGAAATACACAAAGGTCGCGTCCACCAAAAAGTGGTCTATATAGTGACATTGAGCCCCATGGCCCAGGAGACAGTGTCAGCACTGGCAGCCGTAGCCTGAGGGCTATGGTATGTGTTGTTCGGATGGAGTGAAGGACCCGGCGGCCATCGCTGAGGAGGCAGCCGTATTACGTATATTAAACTGTTTATCGGCCTAACAACTTTTGTGTTTGTTTTACTTTGTGTATGGTTTGAAGTTAGACTTCCGGGGAATGTTTAAAAAAATATTTAAAATCCGCCCGCCCGCCCCCTACTGGCGAAGGGGTGTGAAGGACAACCCAAACAGTTTTTTTGGGGGGCCTGATGGGATGCCGTTCATTTTTAATGAAAACTAATGGCCAATTGGCCATCCTCCCTTTTTGTCATAAAAAAACTAAATTTAGATTTAAATAGTTGGGGTTACAATGATTTATCAAACTCGAGCGACAGAAGGTTCGTGCCCAGTCCAGAAGCTATAGGTCACGCAGGGTGTCGGGCGGTTGCCTTGGAGGCGCTCAACTGGGGTACAAGAAGTGTTGGACCTAAAATTGCTACTGTCGGAAAGATCATTAAAATGTAGAATATAATGCACACGACCATCCTTTGCTAATGCGCCGTTTGTCTTAAAATCATTGAAAAAAATACCATTTGGGAGAAAAGATTGCTTGAGAAAAGTCAGATAAACCGGATAGTACGCGTAGTTGTACGGTCAACGATGATCCCATGTCAGAATTTCACTATGGAGACGGGCGGCATGCAAACTTGCCAGCGGGAACCCATGCTTAACCGTCCAGTTCCTAGTCCGTGCAGTCAGCTGTGCTCATCGGCGACCATAACAATACAAATTCAGAGCGTGCCCTTGGTCGAGTCGTGCCTGTACGCCCTTTGGTTAGGATGCATTATATGCGTCTAAAGTACCAGTATCTATGCTGGAAATGCTGTTATGGAGGTCAACAAAAAGCGACCGGGTCAAATGTCAAAACTTGAGGTTTTTTCCACATTTCTCCGTAATGATTACGAATTATGGTAAAATCTTTGCACACAAACCTCGAAAATAGGTTAGGTCACTGCCTTTTATTCATTATTTATGCATACAATATAAGTAGGCCTACATGTAATAAAGTTAACTTGCAAAGAAAAACAAATAATGCATTACTTTTAAAAGAACTTATTTTAAAATGGATACAAAGCGCCAGCAAAGGGGTTATTCTTCCCCGTTCCCTTTTCCGACATATCACCCTTATTATAGCTGCTTTACATTAAACGACATTGAAGACAAGTGACTATATACAAGAAAACAATTAACGATACAATAAAAGCAAAAGGACATCATACATAGCAAAAAGGAAAGAAAAGCAATCATACCATGTTTGTCATTAGCTTAGTTTTACAGCAGGTGTACTGTGACGTTTAATGATGCTAGAATAGGGTAGTCTGAGAAGTCAAAAAGAGATGTGGAATGCGTATGCGTACAGGAGGGAAGGGGGGGTTGGAGCCACTGCGTATGCAATGCGTACAGGGGAGGGGGAAAGTCGGCATTTCGTGCGTACGTACTTTATGGACGGCCCCCTATGCCGCAGGCTGAGACAGCACGCACATCCTTGCATTCAAGGCTACGGACACGCTGGCATGGGGCGCGTCACGCGTCCAGGTAGCCACGCGCGCCTTGACTAAAGGCCATCATCCGCAAGACAGTTGAAAACGAACGCCGTTTTTCTCTCGTTTTTTTCGCCATCCAACAACGCAGAACTTTGAACAGGTCAGTGGAACGATATTTCCGATAAAATACTATCGCCCAAATCCGCCTATTTCTGAAAATGACCAATCATGTACACTACATTTAAATTGATGCCAAGTTTGTTATGATTGCATTCAAAATGGCGATGTACACGAATACAAAAATAAGGAATGTTATGAAGAAAACTAAATACAAATTCCGGTGTTTTATCAGTGAGTTACGTTACTAGAATCTCTTTTTAAACATTTTATTGTACTAAAATAAAAATAAAAACCGAAAACACAGTTTTCTTTTATTTTACATAAACTATCATTTTAAGCAATAAAACGAAAATGTAAGAATGGCGCATATTATCTTCCAACTTTAATACCTCTAATTTAGCAAATAAGGGAGCCGTGTGATCACGATAACCCGCTTTTAAAGAGATGGCATTTTGATGATTTTAGGACAGTGCAGTGGTCTGATGCACTGGAATCTAAACGTTGCGATACTACAATTTGTGTCCCTCTCCACCCATGTGTGAATGTGTACCTGGGATCGGAGGGCAGTGGTGGTTATGTTTGATTGGCCCGGTGCGTTTAACTCGCAGCTGGAGCTGTATAGACCTTTTTCACACGTCGTCTTGGATCGCATGGTGTGGAGATGCCAATGAAGTGCTTATTCGAGTAAACCAGTTTAGTATGGTGTTCTGAAGACGACAGATCACCTCGACCTCGACCTCGACCTCGTCCTCGACCTCGACCTCGTCCTCGACCTCGACCTCGACCTCGACCTCGACCTCGACCTCGACCTCGACCTCGACCTCGACCTCGACCTCGCATTCGACCTCGCATTCGACCTCGACCTCGCATTCGAATTTTGAGACTATGGTGGCGTCCTTCATTTCTGATTTTGTGGACTCATGGGGGCGCAGTTTAGGAATGGTTCATGGGACGATAAGCAAGGGTAATAATGTAGCGTCGTTGAGCGCATTATCATTGTGGATATGCGTGCTTCATAAATCTCCACATTATTATCATTAACTCTCAATTTATATGGTAAAGTGACCAGTTACAATTCATAGAGGAAGCTCTATATTCCATACGTTATAGTTTGTTTAAAAGTCTAACGAATTTGAATGTAATATATATTCAAGTTGTCAACATGAATTTTGTAGATCCAAAGTTATCCATTAATTATGACACTGCGCTATTTTCTGTGTGTATTATTCCCAGGAATGTAAAACAAATGGGCCTTGAAAAAGAAAAACAAAATCAACAAGTTCGACAGCTGCGTAGTCAGCAATACGCATTGCGGTATAACTCTTACGGGTTCGAACACACTGCAACAATTATTTGTTATTTGTGTTCCCCAGCCATGGAGGGTGACGAATCCAAGAAAGACCCCGACCCGCACCGGGAATTCGCCGCGTCCACCACCCTTCACGGTATCGGCAGGCTGGTCCAGACAACCCAGGGCTACTTCAAGCTGGCCTGGCTGACCGTGGTGCTGGCCTGCTTAGGGCTCTGCTCTTGGCAAATCACCCTGCGCTTCCACGCGTACTTCGAGTACCAGGCCAATACCCGTGTGTCCACGGAGTACGTCGATCACCTCCACTTCCCTGCCGTCACTATCTGCAATTTCAACAGGTAAATGTATTTGTCTCAAGATCCTACGAAAGGAGTCTTAAGGACTTTTTACTGCAATTTTTTCTTGCATTAGAAATAACATACCCGGGGTTACGTTCTTTGGCGAGCATTCGCTACTTTGTGTCCACATTCAATTGAAAATTGGTCGCCAACAATGCTGGCCAACGTTTGTATTGTTTCCTTTGGCCCATCTTATGTCACTCGGTATTACATCCTGATGAATATGAACACTATGTAAGTGGAAACCTCGACAGTTCCTATTATTTTACATTGTATAAGTTACGTTGAACAGGCGCGGATCCGGGGGGGGGGGGTTAGGGGTCGAACCCCCCCCCCCCCCCCCCCTCCTGCTCGTTGCCTTTTTCTTTTTTCTTGTAGGGGCCTACGCCTAAAGTTGCAAAGCAGAAACCCTACATGTCCTATTTTGCCTATGGGTAAGAACAAAACAAAGAGGTTCAATGGCGCCACCAATGGTGAGAAGGTGTATCTGCCCCCCCCCCCCCCCCCCCCCCCCCCCCGCTTGTAAAAAAAAAACGCAGACGGAACATTTTGGGAGTCACCTTTCTGGGCAAATTTCAGAAACTCCCCCCCCCCTCCAAAAAATCCTGGATCCGCCCCTGTTTAAGGGCCTGTAACTCAAAGTAGCTCTGGTGACTTGTGACTCACTTTGTTGGGGTAAAAGGCCGGTCAACTGGCCACGATAAAGACGACGATAATGAAAACGGTGAGAATGAACTCCATTGATTGGTGGAATTGTCTCGCGTGTAATACGCGCGCGTTCAACCCACCAATAAAGCGTTTATTCGCATCGTTTTCGTTTTCGTCCTCGTTATTGTGACCTGTTTAGTCAAATCTGTTTGAATTTGTCGGACCCCATTATATAGGCCTATAGTTAAAAGAGAAGTGAAAAACGACAGTTAGACATAAATATGTTTTGCCAAGCATTTCATTCCTGACCAGAGGAACCGCGGATTCTAAATTCCAATCGGGGGTAGAAGAGTCAAGTCCACATTCAAGTTCGTGGCCAAAACAGCTTTACAAACCGCCCCTAACCCCCAACCCCCCCATGGAAAGTTACTCATCGTTGTACACGTATGCCCCCCTTGGAGCCGAAGTGGGAGCTGTATTGCCGGTAATCGTTTTTCAGTCAAGACTTTTAGTTTTCACATATTCACAACGGGTCAACTTAATCTAGCACTTGTAGCATTTGAGGTGATTCAAATTTCGATTCATAGAACATTTATTTCAACGTTGTTATCCATACCATTATTTTCAAATCTTTATAACAGAACATTTTAAGAGAAGAAATCATCATGTAGTACTGTACATAGTGAAGCTTAGTTTATATTACACACTACAACATTGGCCGTAGGGTGAAGGAAGTGCTTTTGTACCCTAACTTTTTTGACAGACAAGTTCAGGCTGACAAATTACAGCTATGATGAACAAAGGACAGTGACAGACGAGGGGGAGAGTATTAACATCGAGCTATTGTAGTATGACAGATAATACAGATTACGAATAAGAATTGAGCAGTTGTGCTTTTAGTTTTCTTTTGTAAATGAAGATAAAATGAATGATGTTTAAAACGAGTTAGACTATTCCAAAAATTAGCATAGTTCGCATATTAAAACCCCTTGCGTACGGATGACGCAAATATGCACAAAAAACTGTGCCACCAGGCCGGATGACGCCATTGGCCGCTGTTTGTGCAGTTTCAATCCATTGTTGGATTATTGTGTATAGGTTACGCTTGACTGTACACACACATTGTAGCGGTTCGCTTGGCTGCCAGAGCCGCCGCGGCACCCCGACGTCTCCCGTAAAATACCGTACTCAAGGGGTTAAGTGTAACCATAGCGTACTCTTAATCGTGAAGAAAATTGAACAGGTTTATTAGACACTCTAAAGACTCTTGTTTTTGTTTTATCTTGGCATATATGGTTTTCAGGTATCGTTTGTCTGCGACAACTCCCGAAGAACGAGTTTGCCTTCGGTCAAGCCTGAAGGCAAATGCCTATGACTACTACAGTTGCAGTCAGAATTTTGAATACTCCTACTACGACAGTAACGACTACTTTTCGAGTTTTGATTTCCATCGTGCCCCCGGGGACGTGGACTGCACAGGTTTCAACTTCACCGACTTCGCGAGGAGAGCCGGATTTGTCCTCGACGAAAAGACGCTCCTGGATTGCTGTTTCGAAGCTGTGAGTATAAAAAAGGACATGGTTAAAATCATAATCTGTTATTGTAGATTTAACCTGATATGACCCCGAACCATTTCTGTGCATGTAGGATCTCCGATGTATGAGGGCAAAAAGAATCTCTCAACAAATCATTGAGTGGGAACATCCACGCACTGAAGATAGCTGAGGTCAGTTCAGTGGGATGAAACAAGTATACAGACAAATCATGTGATGATGAGCTGATCCAATAATATTGATTATTACTGTAGTGGTGGCCCCTATTTTATACAATCCAACGGGAACGTTGAAAAATCCAGGACGAGAAGTATCAGTTGGCGTCCTGATTTTGGAAATTTAGTAATAGAAGACATACCTTTTACCGGAAATTGGGAGGAAGGTTCCAAACGCGTACACTGCAAGTGCATGTCATGGCTAGAACACGCTGTGGATTTAACGCCCATAAACAGTTTTTCACTGCAGACACTGTGGTGTTAAAATTACACTATGCCGTATAGGTATAGGATGAATGGTTCAATATATACATGGTTTTAAACTTGACCCACTTGTTCACTTAGCCAATTATCTCACCTAAATTGTCTTTCATTACACATCATACAAACTTCGAAGGGCTTCAAATTCTTCTTTAACTTTTCGTCTTCGTCAAAAGGATTTCACCCATTCCTTTACCTCCTTCGGAAACTGCAGGACATTCAATTCCGGCCAAAATGGCACGAACATTCTGACCGAGACGTTGCCGGGAAGTGGCAACGGACTGAAGGTTCGCATAGATATACAACATTTATGGACTAGTCTCAATATCGTGAATGATTCAATGATGGTTCAAACAATTTTTTATATCAGCCGTGCGAAGCACGCTCGTCCGATTTCTTTCTTTCTTAATGTATTTGAGCAGTTTCTTACCTTAGTCGTCGGAACGAATAAAGCCTATGTCACACTGTCACGATTTTTGCGACCACAGTCCCCGATTTTTTTTTTTTTTTTTTTTTTTTCCCCTTCATATGTAGGATTAGTTTAATGGTAATGTTTTCTCATGGGGGGATTACTTGTTCTTGGTGTTCACATTGTTTCCTTTTATTTGCTATATTATGTGATTTTTTTCCCCTTTTGAAGGGGGTGGAGTATTTTTGCAGGGCAAGTCTAATAGTAATAGTAATGTTTTCTCGGGGGGGGGTCATTTGTTCTCGGTGTTCACCGTTTCCTTTTATATATGCTTTGTGATTCTTTTTCCCCTTTTCAAGGGGGTGGAGTATTTTGTATTTTGTATTATAATTGTTTATTTCTTTTTTGTAGGGCAAGTCTAATGGTAATGTTTTCTTGGGAGGGTATATTTGTTCTTGGTGTGTTCATTGTTTCCTTTTATATATGTTTTAAGATGTGAATTTCCCCCCCCCCCCCCTTTTTAAGGGGGTGGAGTATTTTTATTTGAATTTTAATGATTGTATACTACCGTGCAATAAGTGTAATTTTAATTACTGTATATGTGCAATTTTAACGTCTGTCGTATTATTATTTTTGTTGCAATAGAAATCTATTCTATATAAATTTTTGTTTATAAGCCAGTGGCATTGGAGTTGGAGGCCTTCGGGTCATAGTTTTTAGGTAAACTTTTTTAACTCCAGGCATGTGCCCCTGGTTAATTGTTTTGTTTGTATTGTATTGTTTATTTGTTTGTTTTTGATATGCCAAATAAATAATAATAATAATAATAATTAGTCGGAGGAGTTTTAATCGGGGTGAACCGGGAGAAAAAGTGCCCCGATTGCACCCTCCTACGAATAATCACGGTCCTTTTATGATGACACTTTGAATATCGACGACCTCGATCTGTACGTCGATGATATCTGTACGATTTTAAAGCCGATTCATGACGACCTGCTACGGTCTATTACGGTGTACTAGTCAAGACTACTCTACGATTACAGCCGAATACAGCCAATAAAGCCCCAGTCCCACTAGGACCTGCGATTTCCCGCGACCAGTTCAGTCGTGCGACAAGGCCGGTTGTGGGTAGTCGTGAATATTTTCTGCGATTTGAGCCTAGCAGTCACATTCTAAGACCAGTCGTGCAACCTGTAGAAGACGTGTTGCCGACTGATAGCTCCACTTATCGCACGACTGTCACACGACTACCCAAGACTACGTACGAGCGGTAAGGAACATTCAATCTGTCACCTCATGAAATTATTCTTACCATCGCACTCATAAACATTCATTATTTGTGTAATATCAGCCGTGCGAAGCACGCTGATATATTGTGGTCCTTCTGTATCTTCGTCTACACCATGAGCTATAAATTGCTATAACTGCCAAACCCTTTGGCCAATTTCAACGAAACTTGGCCCTATGGACAACTGACCCAAGCTTGATATGTGGTGCACTCTGACCGGGGTCAAAGGTCACCTAGCGGTCACTAGTGGTCGTTTTATTGAAATTTACAAATGTTTCTTCTCCCACAGTCTTCATCCGATGAAGGCCAAACTTGGTCAGTCGCATCCCTACACCAAGCCTCATAAAAGTTGTGCACAGAATTTGGCTCAAGGTCACCTAGTGGTCACTACCGGTCATTTCATGAAAATAAAAAAGCGGCTTCTTCTGCCGCATTCTTCATTGCCGATTTTAGCCGTATTTGGTCGAATGCTTCCTCGTCTGAAGCCCTATATAGGGTCATAGCAGATTTAGGTCAAAGGTCACTCAGTGGTCAGTTGTGGTCATTCCCTGGGAAATGGACAAAATAGCTTTGTGTCCTCACTTTTTTCATCGATTTCAGTCAATTTCGGCCAGTTATGGGCCTCTTGCAGGTTTTGTGTGCACTGTTTGCGGGTTGGGGCAAAGGTCACGTAGTGGTCAGTATACTGACCACCGGCTGATATTTGTGCTTCGTGAAGCACAACACATCCTGTTCTAGTTCTTCTTCTTTCCAATTATCATTTAAAATGCTTCTTCTCCGAAAAGCTTGTTTCGATTTGAACCAAACGTACGTGGCCATATTGACAAATGACCCAAGCTTCATATGGCGTGTGGTCAGATCGGGTCAAAGGTCACCTAGTGGTCACTAGGGGTAATTTTATTGAAAATTACAAAATGCTTCTTCTCCCACAGTCTTCATCCGATGACAGCCAAACTTGGTCAGTTGCATCCGTGTACCGAGCCTCATATTGGGTGTACACAGAATTTGGCCAAAGGCCATCTAGTAGTCACTAGGGATCATTTTATTGAAAATTAGAAAATGCTTTTTCTCCCACAGTCTTCATCCGATAACAGCCAAACTTGGTCAGTTTCATCCCTGGACCGAGCCTCATAAAGGATGTACATAGAAAGTTCACCTAGTGGTCACTAGCGGTCATTTGGTGAAAATCTAAAAGTGGCTTCTTCTGCCACATTCTTCAGCCGATTTTACACGTATTTGGTCAGGAGCTTCCTTGTCCAAGCCCTATATAGGGTCTTGGAAGATTTGGGTCAAAGGTCACTCAGTCGTCAGAAGTTGTCATTTTCTGGCAACTGTGCAAAATACACCTTTCTCACGTTTGTTACAACAAGACGTGGTTAGTTTGTTGCCAGTTCCTAATGTGTTTTTTGCAGATATAGACCAAGGGTCACTGAGTGGTCAGCAGCCGTCATTTCCATGAAAAATTCAGAAAAGGTTACTTTTCCTTAATTTGTGTCGATCGATGAATGCACAAATGGTCAATTACAACGTTCTTGACAGCCCGGTGATGGCGTCTTTACACAAATTACAAATTAATGTGAAAAATCAGCCAGTGGTCAGTAGTGGTCACTTTCATGAAAAAGGACAGATTTTGGATTGAAATGCCAACTCAGCATGTTCAGTTTGCTACTTCTCCCAGCCCTAATGCACGGTATTAGACTGGGGTCTCCCAAGGTAAACAAGCCTATGACTTGTGATCGGTCGATTTTGTATATTATATAGCTTTTTGTGTGGAATGTATCATTTAAAAGCTCATAACTTATCTAATGTTTAAAGTAATTCAATTTGAAAATTATCGTTAAATAGCTGATTTGATGCATCATCCGCATTGGTGCGGCTTTTTGCGGTTTTGTTGTTGGGGAGGGGAGTATTTTTTTAGCCTGAGTGACTCAGTGGGAGTGTGCTGGTCCCATAACTCAAAGGTCCGAGGATCGAAATCTCGCTCTGCTGGTTGATTTATATATTTTTAAAGCTGGATTGACTTCGTAGAGGGAGGTTACCCCAGCACGCTTCCATTGAACCTTTTTATGGTTTCGATATCAACATTACTGTAGAAAAATAATCGATTCGTTGATTACTCGCGAGTTGGAATACTGCAGTCATTTTGTATAAACATGTGTACCCAACCCGGCCAACCGTGATAAACTTTCAAAGTGGGAAATCGCAAAATATTCCAGTTTGAATCCTTTCAGGGCCTGTTCTTGATCGAATGCATTTACGGATTGTAGTAGAAAAAGTAATGAGATGAAGGTTGAATATTCATAAACGACATTTCGAATTTCATCCATGATGGGGCCCAGATGGTCTGTAGGATAAAACACATTTTCCTGTTTCAAATTCTAAATCGGTTTTTACCCAACTATTATATGCCCCATTTATTATTGAGATCTGGAAAACAGACGAGAGAATGGTTGAGGCGTGAGAACGGTTGCAGCCTCGAGAATGTTACAGCCTGCTAGCTCAATTGTTCATCCACTATTTATACTGTATTTAAGTTTTCTAGAAATAAACCGTTTGGAAATACGTTAAGCAAACCACCATTTCCAGAAATTCCGGGCAAGGTAGGAAACAGCGCCCTGCATGGATCCGTCCTGGTCTTTTTCCTTTCTTTGCGGTAAAGTAAATTTTTTCTAGGAAAAAACACACTCGTTAAAGGCAGTGTATCTTTAAGCTCACATGTATTATCACAGTGACCTCAAAAATAGACATTGCAAATGACTCTCAATGTAAATACGTGCATCTTTGTAGCATATTGAGGAATGTTTGCCAAATTTTACTTCTTGTGATTAACATGCCGGAATAAAGATGAATAAAATGGGCTTTCAATCTAAACATATGACCTGAAAGAAAGCACACCATACAGCAAACGCGCAGAGAACACGTTCGGAAAAAAATTGGCTTGAACAAAAGTGGTGCGCGCGCTGACGACAATGTCCCCATAAAAACGTTTTTCAACTTTATCTGACGTTGCAATTGAACATTTACTGGTTGTACGTTCCAAAAGTACAACAATCTCAAAATTAATTCGACCATGCGTGACTTCACACAATAATTACTCGAAAACTGGTCTCGGGGAATATTCCTCATTACGCTTCAGAGGGGCACTGGGAACAGAGGTCGTTAGTGTTTCAGATGCGCTGGCGTGTGTGCACCACGCTGAAGTCATAGACAGTAAAAAACCTTGACTAAGCGAACGGTGCCATTCATCAACATGCAGTCTAGGAAAAGATCTATGGAATTAGATATCACAATTATCGTGTGGTTTCCATAGTGTGTGATGACAACGCCATATAGATGCGGACAGCATTGCAACGCCGACTTTAAAGGCTTTACATAAAGACACCTGTGCCACACCTAAATGTAGTCCGATCCCTAAATGTGGCACCATTCAAACATGTATCTATGCAGTCCGTGCCTTAATGTAGCTCCAACCTTGTTCCTTAACATAGTCTTAGCCCTAAACTCAGGTCCTAATCTCGGGTCCTAAAATGTAAACCCAACTTCGTAGCTCAAACTTTGTACCTCAATGTTGAGCCCTAGATGTAGTCAAAGCTCCAAAACGTATAGCCCAAATCTTGCACCTCGATGTTGCCCGAGATAATGTAGCCTAAATACCTCGCATGGACTAGCATGAGCCATAAATATGGCCTTAACCAATGGATGTAAATAATTGTATCCTAAGCATCTCAACCCTATACATTGTGTACATTAAAGTCCGAGCTCTAAAGAAATCCCCAACCATATACCTCAATGTAACTAGAGCCCTAAATGTAGCCAAAGCTCTAAAACGCATAGCCCCAACCCTGTACATCGATGTTGCTCGAGGACCGCAATACCCCGAACTAGCCCCAGCCATAAATCTAACCTTTACACCCAAGCATCCCAACCCCGTACATTAAAGTCCGAGCCCAAAGAAATCCCCAACCATATACCTAGCCTAAATGTAGCTGAGCACTATAAGTGTAGACCCAACCTTGTACGGTACCTTAATGTATACAAGCCCTATATAGATTTGCCCCTACTTTGTAGCTCCATGTACCGCGAGAGCTAAATGAAGCCCCAACTGTTTATCTAAGTGCAGCCAGAACCCTCCAATCCCAAATGGCTCGAGCCTTCTAATTGTAGCAAGTAAGCACTAAATGTAATCCGAAGTAGGCCGAGAGCTCGGGATGCATTTAGATCTGGGAATGCCACACAGATACCTAAGAAAGACATTCTCTATCTATCCGGTGCGAAAAGAAACGCGATGAATCCATGTTCCAAGAAATCCTGGTATAAGGGGGAAGATTTCCGGAAGGCAAGTTTTATCGAGCTCACGCCGCCGAAGGGTGCTGATAGAGTGACCCGACGAGCAGCACCAGCTTCGACAACTAGATATTTATAGTAAAAGAGGGCCTGGCCATATGAATATGTAATCAGACCGTAATACCCTTTTTGATCTTTAAATAAAACCACGCTTTAATTAAATGTTAATTTAACGAGGGAGGTGAGGTGGCCTCACCAACGTTGAAGTACTTCGCCTGGGTCTATAGGGATAGGAAATTGGGATAATTTGAAAATACAAATCTGTGAATTTGAATATTTTAAAATATAAGCCTGGAAAACCTATAGTTAGACTGAGGGCTATGTAAACAAGTACCAAGTGGTACAGCCCACGGAGGGTAACGCGTTAACACCGGTTACGGCAATAGTAGAGTAAAGAAACCGAAATCCGTACATTTTTGTGTGCCACGCGTGCAGCCTTTGCAGCAGATTTTCCCATTCACAAACTTCAATCGGTCCAAAACTTCACTTGGTCCACGAACCGTACAACCGCGAATTTTGCAATGCAATACCGCGTGATCTAATATGCAGATTAGACGCATGCGCATCAGTGTTACCAAAACAGCTATAGAGTACCGAAGTGATGACGTCAATCAATGCAATGTTTGAAACCAGAATACATTCTAAACTGCATGTGTTTGGAACCAGTTACCGCGGCTACTGACGTCAGACTTCGGTACTCTATTCCCATACTCACTTGCAAAGCTGTGATACACGCGTGGCATGGAAACACACCCGGATAGAATGGGCCGAGTAAGCTGTCCCCAACCCACCCACACACACACCAGTGTGTAAACACCTTCAATCGTGGACCTCCAATTGTCCTCCTATTGTTTGTACTTTAACTTTTTTTGAAGGACCCTCATTGGTTTTGAACACGATTTTCAACCGTGGACTTTCTGACCCAACCGTGGACCCTTTTGGCCTCTTTGTTAAAGGTCCACGGTTTGAATAGCTATATAAACTCACACATACTTTCCCAATACTTCCGAGGACAACAAGTGTGTAAATGCCTGCAATCGGGGACCTGCAATTGTCCTATTGTTCATACTTTTTGGCAAGGGCCCTCATTGGTTTTGTACACGATTTTCAAACGGGGACCTTGTTAAAGTTCCCCTATTGAATGCTAAAACATACTCAACCCCACCCCCCCCCCCCCCCCCCCCTTCCCAATCACCAACATAGCGAGCAGAAGCCCACAGCGTTTCACGCCGCCGTGGGAAAAACAAAACTAAAACCAAAACCGAAAAATATCCCCCCCCAAAAAAAAAAAAAAAAAATAAAGTGGAGGGTCTTTGCTTTCGCCTGCACGCCCAAAGGATACAACTGTAATGTAGGGTCAAGGGTCGTTGTCTACGCGTGCACGCCCAAACAACCACAATTTAGGGCCAATGGCAGTGGAATTTATTCAAATGAACCGTGCAGGTTGCTTGTAATTCGTACCACCAGCTTTCCTCCAGGATTGAAGCCAGATGCAAAGTGTTTTGGCGTTCACAAAATATTACAAAGCGAGGTTTATGAAAAGCCCAATTGCCCATGACATAACAGGGCGTTCTTTTCTTTATTGTCTATTTCATGATCCATACTACTGTGTAGACGTTTGAAGTAAGATATGCGACAGAAGGAATCCCCCTCCCTCTTTTGTGTTGGTCATTGTGTACCCGAAATCTCAGGAATTCCTTTTAGATATCCGGGGGGGGGGGGGGTAGTCTGGAGCGTGTACAGGGTAAGAGGGGGTCTCATATCTTTGCTGGGTATACGTGTACAGTGTACGCTGTCCACCATAAAAAAAAATTAATGTGGTATTGTTCATAATGCGACTGAGAGGCTCGGAATGTTTAATTTGCACGATTTCATCTCATGCTTTGTTTTTTGCCTGTACGTTCAATTGGTTACTTTTAGGCCTACGGATGGTATAGCAGGGCGGACTAATCAAACAGCGTGGATCACGACTCCGAGACTCCTGTATAATACATTCCCGTTAAAATACAAAGTACTGAACCTACAGATTTAAACAGGTTCCATATCCGGTCGACTAGGCAAGACATTCTGGAGTTGAAAAACGATGGCTATAGCGGCGTGTTCAAACCTATTCTCGATTTTCCATGCTGTGTTCTCATATTACGTCCAGTTGGCGGATCATTGTTCACGCTAGTCTCGGCATGACATCTTTAATAACAGGCAAACGGTGCAAATTGATGTGTCCATTAACGTTCATATTAGCTACCGGTAATGATAGTGCCGGGAAATACGATCTTGAATCCTGTGTAAACACCCACGCCGAAGAATGATGATGCCCTACATATACATCAAGGTTCGCAATTACTACATGCATTGGCCTTCCGGACAGTGTGTGATTTGAATGGAGAACGGGTGATCACCATGGTAGCTGTATTTACGACCAAGGTAACGCACAGAACACTGGGACCGTGCTACAAATTTTTACTTTTATTTTTAGCCCCGAACACGTAAAATACTGTTATACAAATATTGAATGTTTATGAGTGCGATGGTAAGAATAATTTCATGAGGTGACAGATTGAATGTTCTATGGGACATTCCATCTGTCACCGAATGAAATTATTCTTACCATTGCACGAATGTGAAACATTCATTATTTGTTTTATACAACGCCTGAATAATTCCGACAGATTGCATGCATGGATTTCTTGGTGTAACGTTACAACGTGCCGTTTACCTTCTCAGTCCCGCATAAAACCGTGACAAAAAGTGGTCCAGTTCCGAATCAGTTAAAGCTTTAATTGTTGTTCCTGCGTGTCTTGCAAATTCCTCTAATCATTTGATTGCATATTTCATTTGTCTCTTTGTGTTAGCAGCGTAAGCATCGCCTACGAGTTCCAATATTTTGTCGTCTGTTAGGAGAACAAACCGCGGCAGTTCGGGAAACTCGGCCGCCATGTTGTGTGAATGACAGCGCTGTTGTAGCGCACCAAAAGTGACCGTGAAATTAGGGAAGTTCTTTTGGTTCTATCAATGCGCGCGCACCGTTTGATAGAACCATGTGATATAACGTTTTGGGCGGTGCAGGTTCGCGCCGTGTGATGGGTCGAATAATTCAATGCACGTGATCGACGATCCACCAATTGGATGGCTGGGATTTATTCAGGTGTTGTATAATAGATAACATTACCCTACGCCAAAATTGAATATAGCAAAATTTTGCCTCAAACGCAACGTGCGTACAGGCTTTATTTAGACTAATACAAGAGTTATCTTTGCATTAATCAGAATCATTTTTTCCTGTCCATAAGTATAGCAAGGCAATAGTTATTTTCGGTTTTTTTTTCTTATGAAACCTTTGTGAATAACCCTGAATGTGATTTTGTTATGTAGAATTGTCATTTGTATTGTATGCTATCGGCAGCATTGGGTGCTCGATCCCTTATAATAAGTTAATTATATAATTTGCTATTTTGTATTGGCTCGCAGTATCATTGGAAATGAATACAAACAACAAACCAACCGAGCAAAGGTCATAGCCTGGAAGTCTATTTGGCTATAATGATGGTTCATGTCTTCATACTTTGAAGTATGTTCATTGTTCAAAGACGAATCTTTTCGTTATCTAATAGGTTACGTAAGCGGCAAAGTTGGACTTTTCCTGAGAGCACAATTTTCTCCTACATCGGGAGACGGGATGAAGCCGGAAAGTTCGACATGCCAAATGGAGATTATAGAAAGCACCAATTTGACCGTGAGTACTGACGTAACCTTAATTTATCGTGTATATACTTCCTTACAAAAATCTCCCATGCAAAACCCCATGGGAGGTTTTTGTAAAGGGATATTAATATGAAAGCAAATAATGTTTCGGAGCCATAGAGATGGCCCTGCTTTACATGCGATGCAGAGTGCTCGCAACGGTGGCCAAATATTAAAAGGACATGCTATGTGTAAGAAAAATAGAACACCGTCGCTCTAGTAGATTCAACCTGATACTCCCCCTTAGCATTTCTGTGGAGGTAGGAACTGAGGGGCAAAAATAAAGTCTCGACAAATAATTCAGTCGGAAAATCATCTTATTGACCTCAGTACAATGACCTGTGTGGCACGGACTGAAACAAAGTCTAGACAAATCCTGTTGTGATGGGCTTATCCAATACTTTGAATATTATCGGGCATGTCACATTCGGGCATGTCTTTGTTGTTCTTCTATAGGCATCAGTAGGCCACTTTGTATTTTGGTTGTCATTGAATTTAAAGGAACACATTACCCTAAAGGTGCCCACTTGGGATACGAAAATCGTTCGTCCTAAAATTGCCGAGGTTGAAAAGATCATTAAAAAGTAGAATATAATTCTGTACTCGACAATCCCTTGAAAGTGCGCCGTTTGCCTGAAAATCATTGATGAAAATCATTTCGGGGGCGCCAGTTTGTTCGGACCGTTGGAATATTGGAAAATTCAGAGTGGTATAGGGAGTGCCCGTGCTCTGTATAGCGCTTTGAATGCGTACAGGCTGCACTGTGTGTGCGGCGTCAGGCTGAATGTCCAGATATGTCTTTTTCCAATATTTCTCCGCAAATATTACATGATAGTTTTTACACTCAGACCTAGGTTAGATAGGTTGGATAACTAACCAATGAAATTAAGTTTAGGAGATTTCAGGGCAGTGTTTGCCTTTCAACGTAGTATACATCATTTGTTTTGGCTGTAATTTTCAGAAATACATGGATTTGGGGGTTAGTATTTTATAGCGTGCTAGAATTTTCTAAATACATGTACGATACGGATCATAACGTACATGTCGATATCCGATAATTATGTCGATAATGCAGTGTCCTGCTCGGCTGCTTTCGATCCGTGACTGATACCGGTATTGGAATGCTATTGTCTGTTAACCATTAATCCAATCTGTATTTTTGTCCAATTTGAAGGAAAAAAGGATTGGACCTGTAATGAAAAACCTCTGCGATGTAAAGATCTAGGTGTAGGCAGTTTTTCGAATGTAAAATCACAAACTGGCCGTAAAATGGCTTTTAAACAACCATTACTTCCCCGAGAAATTGATAGTAACTCATACAGTAAAAGCAAATGTGTTAAATGATATTAGTTTTTTTTTTTTTTTTTATTACAGGAAACGGGCGAACTGATTTACGTTAAAAATGCGGTGTTGAATTAACACCATTTGGTATCTCTTTTGGACGAATGATTCAGTGTAGATAACACCCCAGTTTTAGGAGTGTCGAGTTTAGTGGATAAATCTTATTTCAACTCTCCTTCCACTGCTACCAGGCTTTTTCTTAAAATTTCTCTCGACAAATTATTGTCCTGTTCCGCTTGCAGGTTGTGTGTGGCATTTTTACAGGTCTGCCTGTTGTTTTCAACATAGACAAATCTGTTTTTTCCGCACTCGAGTTACTCAACATTAACGCACTCAACAGTTTCAATTTGAAACCCTGCAGATTGGCCTTTGCGCCAACCAAACATATAAAAGTCTTAGTAAACATTTGCTTAGGGGTAGATCTCAAAGCAGCCCTCTAGTGTCATCAACCAACAGTGAAGAATTTATCGCACAGAATATATGAGGAGACACCCCGAGGGTGTTAAAAACGTCATAACATACATCACAGCAGTCAACAATTGTTTTGTTATATCTCCAAACCCAGTTGTTTTTTTAGTTCAACTTTCCTTGCTCGATGGAAATTAACTCAAACAAATCACGCAATCAAAACAGCTGATCGTCTGCTAGTTCGCTGCTCCCACTAGAGTTTACTGTCGTTAACAGTGTAGCGTGGGTATCAATGATACAGCTCAATAGCTAGCTGGCTGATGTGTGATATGCTGGGAGTGTGCCAGACGTTTTTATAGAGCGGGCACGTGATCGTTCTAGGCCAATCAAAATAAAGTATCAAAGACGGAGATATAACATATATATATATATATATGCCACGCTGATACATATAACTTTGCGGCTTAACGGTTTGGTGCGATGCAACGTGGATTTGACAACACAATTGCAGGCAGTGTTCATACTTTTGTGTATTCTTTGCACTTTTTGTGTTTAAATGCTTACATCTTCAAACGCACTTCCGTTAAATTGGAAAATAGGAGTATACAAATGTCAAGATATCTCGAGAACACATAATGCCACTGGGGTCAAACCTACACCAACATAAGGCTAAGGATGTGACAAATTCAACGATGTATATAACTCATTTTTCAAATTTTGCGACATAATACCCCTTTTGCAGAGCCTGTCAGGATAAAATTGTCATGGATTTCGGGACGCCTCAGCAGGTGTCGGTGACTCGCATCGTCCTTATACACCGTGACGACAAAGACAATTCACCTTGATAGAAAACATTCAGTCGTATTTCAGAAATGTGACTAAAATGTCAAGAAATACATGACTTGATATGATTATACCTACAAAAGCAGATAAAATCATCAGTTTATTTCCTTCATATTGTAAATAATGCTGTAGTCCGTCTTTCCAAGCATGGGAACGGCCAATGTAGACTTATTTACTGCTTTAAATGCGTCCTAAGGCCAAAAGCTAGGGTTTTGTTTGTTTAGGATCATCGCAGTTTGCTTTGGCCGAATCTTGAAAACGGTTAAAAACAAATAAGCACAAAACTGTCATCGATTTCGGGCCATAGTGTCTTTAGACCGCAAGCAAGTGTCGATGACTCGCTCACCTATATTCAACGAGAAAGATAATTGATCTTGATGAAAAAAATCAGTAAAGAAATATCAGACAAATTAATGTACAATATAGTTTTGCATTTCAGAAATGTGACTTAAATTTGAAGCGTTGTGTGATAAAAAAAAACATTTACTTGAACTTATGTTACTTCCAATGACATAGAACCCTCTCATAGAGCCTCAGAGGTAATTTAATGTTAAACTATAAATGTAAGCTCTGTTTTAAGCTGTTGTATTCGCATAATTAATTCTCGTTTTTCACGCCTGCCGGAAATTTTGGTAGCATTGGTTCGATTTAGAAGTTGCCCGAAATGAATTTTACTCAATGCAATTTAATTTTATTACTAAAAATATGAAATACTGACTTTTATGTCTACTTATTGCAAGTTCGCTATCGGCATCATTGACCTGTCGTTTTTATGGACAGTTTGGGTTTATTTTGGGTGGCCAAATGTTGTTTTTTATTCCAGAAAGAAAACTCACTTCTATTTTAAATTAAATTCGATTCAATTTTGAAATATATAGGTTGAATGAAATGAGTTGGAGTTCAAGACTTCTCAAAGGCAAAACAAAATTTACGTATGAATCTAGGTATTTTAAATATTTATGACTGTTTGTCTTAAGGCAAGTGATTAATAGAAAGGCAACGGGATTTAAGAATGTAAGGTTTTAGGAAATGAAAGAAAACTTCTACATTCAAAAATTGGAGGATTTCGAGAGAAGATTCAACAAAAGAATGAAAACCTTGGCGTTTAAGAATCTGAGGAACAAAAGCGAATATAGATAAAAGACAGCTCGGCATTCAGGAATGTGAGAATAGAAAGAATGACGAAAGGAAACCTTTGCATTCAAGAATGTGAGGAATAAGGAAGACAAAAATCCTTAGCGTTTAAGAATTTAAATAGCAAAAATATATTGATTAAAGGAACCTGTCCATTCGGGGACCGCTCTATAGCTCCATTGGTCCCCCGTCCCATTGGTCCCCCGTCCCATTGGTCCCCCGTCCCATTGGTCCCCCGTCCCATTGGTCCCCCGTCCCATTGGTCCCCCGTCCCATTTCCGGAACACTTTGAAAATGGATTATATTTAATCAGCTATCTGAAGTATATTTAGTTGTTGACTGCCGTCATCTGACCTTTAGTGACGCCAATCAGTCTTTGTGTGATTTCTCTTTCAGTTCATGCAGTTCATGCACTAGCTTGGTAATCAATTAATTAGTTATTATTCAGTGACTAATTAATTAATTAATAAATTAATTAATTTATGGATGGTCTATTGAGAAGAAGCAACTACAATGAGACGGGGGACCAATGAGACGGGGGGACCAATGAGACGGGGGGACCAATGAGGCGGGGGGACCAATGAGACGGGGGGACCAATGAGACGGGGCGACCAATGAGACGGGGCGACCAATGAGACGGGGGCGACCAATGAGACGGGGGCGACCAATGAGACGGGGGCGACCAATGAGACGGGGGCGACCAATGAGACGGGGGCGACCAATGAGACGGGGGCGACCAATGAGACGGGGGCGACCAATGAGACGGGGGCGACCAATGAGACGGGGGCGACCAATGAGACGGGGGCGACCAATGAGACGGGGGCGACCAATGAGACGGGGGCGACCAATGAGACGGGGGCGACCAATGAGACGGGGGCGACCAATGAGACGGGGGCGACCAATGAGACGGGGGCGACCAATGAGACGGGGGCGACCAATGAGACGGGGGCGACCAATGAGACGGGGGCGACCAATGAGACGGGGGCGACCAATGAGACGGGGGCGACCAATGAGACGGGGGCGACCAATGAGACGGGGGCGACCAATGAGACGGGGGCGACCAATGAGACGGGGGCGACCAATGAGACGGGGGCGACCAATGAGACGGGGGCGACCAATGAGACGGGGGGGGACTATAGACATTACCCCGTCCATTCAATAATGTAAGGAATAAAATGAAAAATGAAAGGGAACATCTCAATCCGTGAATGTAAGGAATAAAACTACGGTACTATAAATGGAGCCTCTTCATTTAAGAACATGAGAAATATGGCTGAAAGCTTCTCAATATAAGAATTGTCCGTCCTAGAATTGGGTGTCGGGTTGGCCAGCGGTAGTTTCCTCGCCTGCCAGCGCTGCGAACTACTTGTGCGCGTTTCCTTCCCACAATCCCTTGTAACCATTGTGACCCGTACCTCTCAACCAGGCGGTGAAATCTCGATAAGTCAAACCTCAGGGGAATGGGCTCCAATTTCGAGTTAAGGGGGGTTTCGAGTTACCCAAGGTCCCCCTTTTCCCCAAAGATTACGTACGTGAATACCAAGTGAATACCAAGTGAATACCAAGCGAATATCCATTGTAACGGCCGTGAAATAGAGCACGAAATCATGGCATTTTTAGGCAATCTTTGCTTCGCTTTCAGCCGTTGCAGGTCTCCCCTTTAGTTTGTGGGAATGGTCCGACAAGAGACAATAAAACAGGCCCGTTTCATCGGCGTTAAAGATGTTTCTTCCGCCAAAACATTGGGCAGTCCATTGCGTAGCCATTCGCCTGTCATCTCCAGTAAACACTTATCCTATACCCAGCACGATATGGGGCAGTGGGGTACCCCCCCCCCCCTTGTCCCTATACCCTATACACTCTCCAGACTATTATTACCTAACACATCCCCCTGGAGATCTGAAAAGAATTCCTGAGATTCCGGGAAAACAATGACCAACACAAAAGAGGGGGTTCCCTCTGCCCCCATATCGTGCATCATATGTCTTATCCAGAACCACAAAAATGACATCGTCATGTATTACTGAAAATGCACTAGGCCTTATTGAATAGGCACAAGGCCATATTAAATAGGCCCAAGGAGCGATGCGCGCGACGATGTCATTTTTGTGGTTCTGGATAAGCGCTACCGTCATCTCCGTAGTCACGACACAGCGCCCTCTCTCGAGTGGCATGCGCCCTCTCTCAAGAAAACGATCCCGTGCGCGGCGCTGTGGTGCGGTGCGGCGCGGCGGTACGGTATGCGGCGTGCCTTGAAACGATCCATCTACTAGACTGTAGGGCATGGGCCTGAAATCCTTTCAGAAAGCGATTTTTGTTCTCCAACGTTTGGGGGGGACACACAATATGGCTCAAATGGTAGATAGCATGTGTATAATCAAGGATTCACTTGATCCCACGCTCAAAAATTGCACATTAATGTGTAATTCCCGAAATAATCTTCACATTTTTCACTTTAAAGAAAAACATAAGAAAAACAGCGCCCTCGCTTGACCAAAAATATATTGAAAAAATATATCAAGCTCAGTATATTGTGCCTCAAATATTATGATACGATGGGAATTTCTTTTTCATGTTCAAGGAAATTATTAATTTGTTTTATATAGTAAACACAGCTATGTGAATTGTTATTTTCAAAGATTTTATAGGTATTCTGTTATTTTTACCAGATTAATTTTCGTCAAATATGGTTCGACTTATTGTTATTGAAATTTAATGAAAATGTTTTGTTGAGGCATTATAATCCCCACATTTTTTCGCCGATAAAGCTGGAGTACACAAACTACATGTACGTGGGTTTGAAAAGGTGTAATATGTGATTTTGCTTCATATTCTTTATTAGGTCATTTTTAAGTTCACTGAGGTTAATGTAAAATGAAATATTTTTGGCTTAACGCATGTAGAAACTATTTGTTTGCATTGAACTAAAAATGATAACACATCTCGGGGGGTGGGGGGGGGATCCTCAACATTTGCCAATAAGTAGATTAAGAATTTCAAAACATGTGCATGCACATGTATTATTAAAGTATTTGCTTCAAGTATTTCCATGCGTTTCCTTGTGTTATCCATGCTTTCAGTAAAATTCACTATGAACAGAATTAATTCAAACATGCCACTTGATTGACAATTATATAGAATTACCTGTTAAGATAAATCAATAGGATCACTTATTACAAGTTTTAGACTTTATGGCAAATGCCATGTCTAAAAGTTTGGTCCACACAATTCTCCAAGTGTGCGAACATTTTTAGGTAAAAAAAATAGAGGGTTGCAAAAATTCATAAAAACATTTTGTTATCTGTTGAAGAAAATGTGTTCATTGAAAAAAATGCTATTTTTTTCAAAAAGCATGGATAATATTTATTTGCAATTTATGAACAATTTTTTATAAGGTCTAAAGAAATCAACACAACCCTCAAAAAGGTGAACGACATCAGTGGTAACATTACCTCAGTTGCATTACTTGTCATGTTTCAACCGGACACAAAAGAATAATTACATTGTATAAACAATATACATGTACGTGCAGCTTTTGTAGTTTACAAGTAGTCTTTGTAAGAAGCATTCCTTTGGCATTTTCGAAAACAAACATTTCCAATCTGATGAAAAAACAGAGCCCTGTGTGTCCTAATATCATTCTGCTATTTTAATTTCAAATAAGGGTTTGCCCTTCCCGACTTAGTATTAAATGCATTACAATTAGCACTGCATGCTCAGTGCTTTCCAGTCTATGTAAGGTATAACAAATCACATACTATTTGGGTGGAATTCGAACCCACAACCTTCCACTCTTGTGCACATGGGATCACTGGCAAATTTGATCCCTAGGCAACATGTATATCGCATGCAGTCAGCTGGAAGGGCTAACCCTTATATTTGAGTTAATATTACAATGACGCAAATCACAACAATTTCTCATTAGGTGCAAATACCTTAATTTTCTTTTCATTCCAATAGCATATTCTCTTCATGTCTATCCATTATTTATAGCTGATTTATAATTATATAAAGCCACAGTTAGCAACTTGTTCTCTACAAAGTTTGTTACATTGTTGAATGTGGATTGCTATCCTGGACTGGACTATTAACAGGATCAATGTTTTATTATCCACTGATAAAATGCGTACCTCAACGTTTGTTTCTTGTGGACAGTTTAAAAAGTATTTTGTAAGGCGGATTTGATTGAACAAATTCTATCAACACATCCGAATTGTAACATTACCTTATTTCAAGATTGTTTTTTCAAAGTGCCTATTTTGCTTTTATTTTTAAGCTTAAAATTGTTATCTAAACAATTTAAAAACCAAATCTCTCGGGCAATACACATCTGCCATTACACCTTTAAAAATGTAACTTGAAAATATGGTAATCGAGCTACATGTACCGTAATCTTGAAAATATGAAAAAGCCAGAGTTTCCAACTTGTTCTCAACAAAGTTTGTTACATTGTGGATTGCTATCCTGGATTGGACTATTAACATAAAGTTTTCCCACCGAAAAATGTGTACCTCAACGTTTGTTTCTTGTGTGCAGTTTAAGGCGTATTTCTTAGGCATCGCGAGTCTGGAACCAGGTAGTATACCGTCACTGCCATCATAATCTGCTACGAAACACCTCGTTATGTCAGACGATTTCCCACCCAAATCCTTCCAAATTTGTACACTTTCTAAAAACTTTGTCCACGATGTCTCAGTTATTGGTTTGATGTCTTCATAAACTTCAGATAAATGTGCATAGCATTTTAATTTGGTGGACTCTGTTTCATTTTCGTTACGAGTATCGGCCATATTGACTTAAGACGATTTTTTTGACGTTGCCACTGGTTTGGACGTCCCATGGGTAGTATTAAAACAGCTATGTTCATTGTTTTGACGTTGCCACTGGTTTCGACGTCCCACATGTGGTAATAACAGCCATGTTCATCAGCTACAAAATGTGTTTGTTCAGCAGGCTCAGTGTCTGAAGCGCTCTCTTGTCCGTGCACCGGCGTTGATCTGTAAAACAAAGGAAATACACACAACACATTAAAACTGAAATGTTTATTAAATGTATATTTCGGCCCAAAAATATCAGCCACCAGGTCAACCGTTATTATCTGAAGGGTAAATTAATAGAAATGCAAACCCTTATTTAAATAAACATAACACCGATGCAAGACAATATAATAACATTAGTGTGTAAATTCTTTTCAACATTCTATTCCCAACAAAGCTGATTTTCAACAAAGCTGTTTTGTTCAGCCCCCCCCCCCCCCCCCCCCCCGAAGGATCTGTTTGCAGTATACATGTATACAGCCTGAAAAATAAAACACCCAGACAGGTTGTGGAATAAATTCAGTTTTCGGAACTTTGTGCATTTGTCAGTTCAAAAATTGGCCAGGGGTTTCCCTATGGGTGGTGAACCCAATAAAACAGTTTGCATGAATATGATAATTAAGATATAAATTATCTTATTCATAACAAAATGTGTATAATTAGTGCAACCAAAATGAATGCCTGCAGTCAAGCTTCATATTTAAAACAAATAAATAAAATTGTATTGCAAAAAGCGCTTGTGCGCTACAAGCGCTTTTTGCTGGAGCAAACGTTTTAACTGAAAATTTAATTTCACAGAAAGTGAAACTTCAAGTTCTAAACACTCCCGTTCATAAATTGCGAGTTTATCTAGGGGGCCTACCCGTTACAAAGTTAGAAGAGAAATTTATTTCAGCGTGATTTTCCGATTTTATTTTGAAGTGCACAATGAACCCTTTGAAAATGCCCCCCAGCAAAATATTATAAGAAAACAATTTTCTGACAAACTTGCAGCTGGGTAATGGGTAGCCTATGTAACATTGTAAGTAGAGACTAGAGATAATAGGCCTAATGGTTTATCAGAATTTATCAACTTTAAAGAAATTCTTCAATGTTAAATTGGAATTTTCCGAGATGTATTCAAGTGCGCCACGTTAGCATGGTCGGCATGTAGCCCAGGTTGGACTCCTCAGTATCTTCATTACATTGCACTACTACTACTGTGTAATGCAATGGAATAAGGACGTCCAACCTGGGCTAGGTCGGCATGATGGTTTAGGCGACTCGGCAGATTTTGTGCCCAATTTCCGGACACCGCCGATTTTTAATTTCGGAATAAATTTCATGACACCGAAGTTGTTCACAGAGGTTAAATAGCAAGCAATATAAGGTAAAAGTACCAGTATTTCACTGAATGAATTTGATGTTTTTGTCAACAAAGAAGTTTGGCAACATTGCATGAGTAAAGTTAGGGTACGTATGCTAACGTTAGGCCTACGTACTGTGCGCCACGTTCACGACGTTAGGGAAAACCACCAACATGACTTAGTCCGAGTAACTTGGACCCTTCATATCGCCTTTTTTAACATTTGGACATGATCTGGCGATTAGTAGGGTCCAAGTCGATTGTGCGATAGAGAATGGCCAAACACAAAATCCCCCCAAAAAACATCAGAATTCAACCTTACAACGGCCACCAAAATACTAGATACGCCACCACCTGACCAAGTGGAGTTCCGTGATCAGATAAATGTACCAAGGTTTACTAAACATCCAAATAAAAAGTGAAATGTTACCGTTTATTTCCCAGAGACCCCCGCAGAACATGTCTTTTCGCCGTTTTGAAGTTCAAAAAGTGACTCCTCCATCTTGCATGACGTACGTCACCCTGATGCGCAGCGCCCGCATGCACCTAGTCTAGGTTCCAAGACGTTCTTAGCGGTGCGACGTATAGCGCGCACGGCCGGCCGGCCGCACCGCGCTAAGGACGTCTTGGAACCAAGACTAGCATGCACCGCGCGACAACCTGTTTATGCCGGCGACTGTTTCGTGAAGAATTTCCTACCTCATGACGCGCGTGAAACCTCGAATCAATATACTACACATGCTACATGTATAACTCTATGATCTACACACGAACACGTACAGCGACCGTTTTACCACTCGCGAAGCAGTCGCCGGCAGGTTGTCGGGCGGTGCATGCGATATGCGGGCGCTGCGCATCAGGGTGACGTACGTCATGCAAGATGGAGGAGTCACTTTTTGAACTTCAAGTTCAAAACGGCGAAAAGACATGTTCTGCGGGGGTCTCTGGGAAATAAACGGTAAAATTTCACTTTTTATTTGGATGTTTAGCCTAAACCTTGGTACATTTATCTGATCACGGAACTCCACTTGGTCAGGTGGTGGCGTATGTAGTATTTTGGTGGCCGTTGTAAGGTTGAATTCTGATGTTTTTTGGGGGGATTTTGTGTTTGGCCATTCTCTATCGCACAATCGACTTGGACCCTACTATCGCCAGATCATGTCCAAATGTTAAAAAAGGCGATATGAAGGGTCCAAGTTACTCGGACTACAACATGACTAATGTGGGGCTAGTACTCGTTTGAAAAGAAAACATAAATAAACTCAATGCTTACCCGCAGCTGACAAGGTTTAGGTTTGCTTCTTGTTTCTGCTTTCCAAGTAAGGAGAGCCCGTTTCTGTTTGTAGAATCGTTGGAATTTGGTACTGGATGAGCATTTGCGATGAAAACCGTCATGGCGGTCGTTTTGTTTACGTACGTTGCCACTGGTTTTGACGTCCCGCGTGTGGCCATAACAGCCATTTTCATTGGCTACAAAATCGCTTTCTATTTGCGCATGAAATTTAGTATCCAATGAACGCCAAGCCAAAAGTGACAAAGATCGCGAGGTACGAGAAACCCGATTTCATTGGACAAACACACGCACGACTGATTCTGTATGATATTATTCCGCACAAAATAGATACTTTTTTATCATCAAAATTACATAACATGCGAGACCTATGAATGCGGGATCAACAAAAATAATAACTATTGTATTGTTAACTTGCTTTAGAGAGTTATATTGTGTCCCCCCTCTGCCGAAGAGAACAAGGCTGAACGATACGAACGGATGCCCCACGGTCTATACCGGCAGTACGTCACTGCAGCAAGCACGTGCAACTGTGTGATTGGTCAGCAGTTCACTTAAATCATTGCCAACTGCATTGTGGTTGCGTGCAGAACTGGGCGCGTTTCTTCAAAGGATTGCGGCAACCGTTGCGGCCGCTTTGCATCTTTGGCCTTCCGGTCACGGCGGTAGTGAATAGGCTACTCCAACGATACTACGGACGCTAATTGCCCCTTTGTTGCTTTTCTATAGCTGAGTTTAGGGTTCAGTGAATGTGATCGTGGGAGATTTCTTAACTTAGGCGGCATCTCATAATTGACTGACTGTTCCGCGCCCCGTCCATTCTGCGGGATCCCCAAGACCAATTTTAACAAAAGAGCCCTTAACAACCCGTGCTAGCCCCGTCCGGAACGGTCATTTACATATCAAAAGACTTGAATATACCCGTCCTTCCGCAGACCCGCCAGCTCATTTAAATATGAATAGTTACATTACAGAGTGACTGGTCGAGGAATACCGACCCGCAAAACCGCAACTTGGGGCCCTTGGGCTTTATACTTCGGCTAGATGTAGGAACAAAATACACACACAAAAAGTCGTATACAGGGGCCAGCTGTGAATTCCAATGGCCGATGACTCCAGCATGCGCAGAGCCAGTAACTGCAACCAATGGCATATTTATTTGCCGGAAACCGGCTCATTTAATTGGTTGAGATATTATCATCACTGTCCATCAGCAAAGAACTAGTGGCAAAGTTCCATAAACTAGCGCCATGTCATCATTTAAACAATGCGGCTGTCAATCATTCTTTGGAAAGGCTATTTTTTTTAGCCGAGATTCTATTTGGGAATGTTTTTCAAAGACCGTGGAAAATTTGATTCGATAAATGACGAAAACTGAAATGAACATGAAATTTTAACCCCGGTTTGTGTACATGCACATAGTTAAACGATTCGGGGGATATTTCCAATCCAAATAATTTTATTTAAAAATGTATATCCTTTTTTTTTTCGGAGTAGAGGTTAAAAGTGGATTGATAAAAAGGCCCGGTTTTGCTAGTCCAGATTATATACTAGACCAAATTTAACATGACAGACTGGCTCCACCGTTGGGGAAAAGGTGTCCTTACCCATGGGTCCGTACTCGACAAAAACAACTAAAAAGTTTACATCCACATAATAATGCACGTTCCCGTGATATATCCCGTATATGTATATCACCGCCCCTCGATCCTCGACCTAAGATGTATTAGAATATATATTTTTATTTTCCCCCTGCCAACACAAAATGAATTCTTGGTCATAATTTTCCTTGTTATGGAAGGGGCTAGTGCTGGGAGATACGACGATAAAATCGCGATAATGCGATATTCGCCTCCCAAAAATCTAAATCGGCTACATGTTTTTAAAAATCGAAAAATCGAGATATCGCCGATATTGTTTTTAAGATCGCCGATTTTTTTCGGAACCCCCATTCTCCCTTAAAAAATCGGTGATACTTTCTTTTTACCAGCAAATTCGCTAAAATTAATTTCCTTGTAAGCGATGTTCTAGTCGAAGTGACATCATCCTTTCGAACTTTGTATTTATAGTGTAAATAATGCGCCTATCGATTGCTCCCCACCCTTCCCCACGTCTTATGTGGGGGGTTTGGTCACGTTTTTCAAACCCCAGGGTGGGGATTTTGGTCACTCATTTTGCCATTGTTTCCACATCATCATAAGTTCAAAACCATGGGGTGGGGGTGCCCCACCCATGTATGTCGGGAATTGTCACAAAAAATTTCCCCCAGGGGTGGGGATTTGGTCACTTCAAAAGTGACAATCCCCACATCTTGGGTGGAGCAGCCCGGGGGAGGGGTGGGGGAGCAATTGATAGGTGCCCACCATTAGATAATTGACCACTTGGTGGCTTGGTGATTCGTACTGTGGGACATTTTAAGAAAATCACCAAATAACATTCAACAAGCGATCCGATAGTCTACAAAAATGGTGTAATTTCTATTCATGGTAGGCAGCTAAAAAATGCTCTTTTTCACCGCAATTAGACCAAATTATGCCGATTGTATTGCAAAGAAGTTGTTTTCAAAACTTAACCACTGGTGTTACCCTTTGTGTTACCCCCAGTGTAATTTTCATAAAGTTAACCCTGAAAACTTCTCAAAATGTGGTTTTGTGTAGACTGAGCCATATTTAAATCTATGCAAATTAGTGGGCGTATCCTTTTCAACCATTTATTGAGAATGCTTCAATGCTTTAGCGCTAGCTAGCTCTGCACTTGGGGCTGCTCGCACGTGGTTTGTGCCTCCTGCTGATAAGCTCTAAATAAATCAGCTGGTTAACGCGGATTGACTGTTGGTATCTACACAATTCGCTGGTACCCGTCGATAGTCTAGTGGGCGGGCTGAACGCAACCTTGCCGTGAAAATCACCAGAAAAATTAGAGCAAGCAGAACAAACATAACACAAAGGGGACACATAGCTGATTAAATAAATCCATCGATTGCCGTATTTAACGTCGAGCAAGGAGATTAATTTTTACCCTCCCGTGGCTGAATTAAACGGAAGGATGGATTATTGTATCCTTTGCTTGGAATATTAATGCTCCCCTGTTCCGACAAGCTACATGTACATGTACAACTGTATGTTTAAAAAATCAGTACTCATTACAATGTCAGTATTCATTCGCCCTGAAAGAAAAGTATAACATATTCCATGCCAACCACACGTGGCATCTGGAGAGTACATTTATCCAGCGGGCACTGGGTAACGGAGAGATCGAAATATTGCACAAATCCAGCCACGTGGTGCTCGACTACCAGCATTTCAGTCATCCTGAATGTTTCTTAAAAATATTTAAAATCGTCTGTCTCAAAAGGGGAACAAGGGAAATTCTCTGGTCACATCGAACATACCGATTAATAACGTCCAATTAAAGTATGCAACTGAATTGTCAAAAACAAAACAACAACAAAACCAAGACAATAGCCAGCGATATACGAGCTGGCAGAGCGTGCGTTAAGGGAATTCCCCTTGGTGAGAAATGGCCAGTGCAATACAAAAGATACTAGGGTACCAGCTTGGATTTCTTCATATTACAAGTCTAAATTTTCCGAACCTGTCGAAATGTTTGCCATCATAGGAAATCCGAATAAATAAACTATAACTTGATTTTGGAATCGGCATTTTATCGCTCAGAACAAAGGATTTCAGTTTCTTCCGTGGCCTAATTACGCACGTTATTTCTGGTCCGAAATTTCGAGTTAGCGTGGGCATGTTTATACATGATTTGCCATTCTTTTGAGGGGAATAAATGTTTACTTTGAGATTTCACTGTAGGTTTGAATCCCGCCCGGTTCAACATGTGAACTAGGTTTTCTTTCAGTCACTGTCAAATTCTGTGTTTTACTAAACTGAATATTTCCAAGTTTCTTCTGGCCTTCGAGCTACAGTGCGACGTGCACTTTTGAGGAATTCTAAAATGTAAGGAATAGCAGAGAAGCAAACATCACTGTTATTCAAATCTTCACAAAGCATACAACCTCATGAATATTGGAAGGGAAATGTGGCTTAATGGACACGACATGCAACCAGTCGCCATTAGAGTTAGCACTTAGTTTTGACGAGGCCACGTGCACTTGGGGAATAAAAAAACATTTTTTGAACAAATTTATCGTTCTGCAATTCTCGTCGAATCCCAGGGGTTCGCGTGACATTGTTTGGTAGGCGTTTCATTTTTAAAGGGGTCATTTACCGGAAAGGCTTTTGATGTTCCATGAAAGGAATTGGTAATACTGCATATTAATGCAGTTTTAAGAAAGCGAAATCTGCACGTGTATCTGTGTTTGTTCTCATTGTTTTACGCGTACAAATCCATCATCTTTTCCATATAGTGTAGAGTTTTCTTATATATCTGAATTTAATTCCAGCAAGAGACTTCACGATCAAGCGCCGAGGTAAAAGGAAGATCTGTCCTACTGGAAGTTTCTCCTTGGTAATAGAGCTTGCAAGTCTCGCTGCTTCGCAATCACTTTTTATGTGAACGCCTTGGTATCAAACATGACAAGTCTAGCCACGGACTCAACAGTTTTCCTGACTTCACCAGGTGCCATTGTTTTGCCTTTGTCTATTTGAGGCTTGCACAAACTTCACAGATTTCAGATACAGATACATTATAATTTATTTGTTTGTGGGGGTTGAATCTGATGGAGAAACTGGTTGTTATAAAACTTATTACGTTCCTCTTCGTACCGGGTAATAATATGAACATGCAAGGATTTTTTTTATTTCCGACGTACATTTTAGTAGTGTGATCCAGTGTTTAAAGGAAACATGCTTCTCAAATTGACCGGATCACATTTTATTTCATAAATAAATTCATTTATATGTATTAAATGTGAATTAAAAGCCAAACTGGTTCAAGTAAACTTTTAGTGTGATTATTTGCCGCTCAAAAATTGACCCCCCCTTTTTGAAATTTGTTGAGACTCAAATTGAGGGCGCTGTTCGTGACGTAGACCGAGGCACCGAAATTCATGGATCGACCCGATAGTCTGGACCCGGCCCGTATACACACACTAGGTCTACACGTGCAATTTCGTAAGTTGCAACAACAACTAACATCGAACTTACCCTGATTTTCTCCCTTTTAGCGAAGGCTCCTCGGGGAATGGGCCGTTTAACTGCATTTGCCTATATCTTACTCACATCTGGGAACGTTGTTGGGATGGCAGTGGACTTGAGCATATTTTTAATGGTCATCCCAAAGGATTTGAAAATACCAGTATCGAAACACGACGGCTCAAAATGGTCGCTACATAACGCTGAAAAGCTGCTGGGGCCGGACCACTTTGCTCTTGTCACCTTCACTTTCGCCGTCCAAATTCTCCGATATTTCGCTTCAGTTGGAAATAAATGAAGGCTTACTCCTTCCGTCGTTGTTTTGCTGCACCCAGCAGCCACACACCTTGTAGGCATGGCCGAAAAACACTATATTTTGCTTAGATTTTGGACGAAGAATTTTCGCCGTACAATGTACACACAATGCATACCCGTGATGAATGGGTAATGTGCCTCGACTACGTCACATTTATGTTAATGAGGGTCCCACTCAGGGGGCGGAGTAGCTTGGACAAACATTTTCAAAAATTTTTTTCTCATATTTAATCTTGGAAATAATTGTCTCTGGACACAAAATATCATTGTCAAGATAATACTTTATTGTTTTAAGCAGGAATAATGCAATATAAATCCTAAATCATGTTTCCTTTAACGGAGATTGTAACAAACGCGGCGAACCTTGCAGTGACGTCAACTTGAAGGTCATGCCGGGTCAACTGACCGAATTGGCTTTGATGACGTGCGCATCACTCGTGATTGTCTGCTACGTATAATGAACAAGTTTGCATAAGTATTCAACATTTCAGTCTGTACGTGGCAGTCATCAGCGATATCAGTAGGTCTCATCGGACTCAGTGGGCTTAACTTCCGCCGTAGGGTTTAAGCTCACGACTTTGCTGACGTCGGTGACTATATATCTTGTATAGGTCCACGTTGTTTTTCTGATTGAAGAGGAAATGATTGATGCTGTTTATTCCTCTCGAAGTACAAAAAGGCAATCTCTACTTCCATTGCTATTTAAAACGTCCAGGTGAAACGAATTCGACGAATTACACCTTATGACACGACTATATAGGGACAGATTTTGCCATCAGCTCAAAGCCTATCACAATTCCCATCAAAGGTTAGATATGAGGCAATATGGTGACCATATCCCACTTCAGTTGAGTAGGCTTATTCAGCTTCGCCCCTCATATGGACCTCGCAAAGATGTGCCAGTTCAAATCAAGATCTAGTTTCCGGCTTTGTAGCCACTTATGGAGAGAGAGAGCTTCAGACGGTGGCGCCATCAGAACGAAATTCCCTCCAATGGAGTAAATGGCAAGGCCGAATCATCTTGGAGATCTCCTTAGACATTTTACAGTGCGAGTTGTATTTCAGATGTAAGGGTTCACGACCCACTTTGAACAATTGAAAATATCAGATTCCGAGCATGCTTGCCAGATCTAGTTACTATCTCTCCCCCCCTCCCCAAGTCCTAAGATGTGAATAAGTCTCAATGGGAGGCTATTCTGGCCAATCTCGGTTATTTTTGTCTCCCCGTCCCCGCTCTCTATCTCTCTCCAGTACGCAAAAACCCCAGACGTTCAGACACCCTAATCGATACCAGCTCATCGCAGAGCTGCCATTATGCTGCATATATTCTGCACACGGGCGCCAACCTCCCACCCCTCTTCACTGTTCCTGTCCACAGAAATCCAAGGTGCAAGTTGGCGTAGTCTCGGTAACCAGCCACATTGATTTTGAGGTTTCCTCCACAATACTGACAAATTCTCGGGAACACCCCTAGTCTGTCAAGGATGTTGGTCTGCAGTCTGCACCTGGAAAGACAATTAGGACTCACAATGAAAACAACTCTATATCTCATTCAATGAATGTCTCGGGCTACTTCTTGTTTCACAAAGCAGCTGTCCATTTTGTTGCCCTAGTCTAAAGTTTTGTGCCATTTTTTGTGTGAATAATAACACAAATGTGTAACTATTATTGATCAATATACATGTATTAAAACTATTGGATGCCCACACAGATTTATAAATATTGTACTCGGCTTAACGTGTAAACGATCAACATTCATCTATTGTCTTTTCTCTGGCTCTTTTACTTTTGAAGCTTAAAGGAAACATGCTTCTCAAACTGGCCGGATCACATTTTATTTCATAAATAAATTCATTTATATGTATTAAATGTGAATTAAAAGCCAAACTGGTTCAAGTGAAGTTTTAGTGTGATTATTTGCCGCCCAAAAATTGCCCCCCCCCCCCTTTTTGGAATTTGTTAAGACTCAAATTGAGGGCGCTGTTCGTGACGTAGACCGAGGCGCCGAAATTCATGGATCGACTCGATAGTCTGGACCCGTAAATGACGCATGTACATCGTATACACACTAGGTCTACACGTGCAATTTCTTAAGTTGCAACAACTAACATCGAACTTACCCTGATTTTCTCCCTTTTAGCGAAGGCTCCTCTGGGAATGGGCGGTTTAACTGCTTTCGCCTGTACCTTACTCACATCTGGGAACTTTGTTAAGATGGCAGTGGACTTGAGCATATTTTTAATGGTCATCCCATGGTTTGAAAATACCAGTATCGAAACACGACGGCTCAAAGTGGTCGCTGAAAAGCTGCTGGGGCCGGACCACTTCGCTCTTAATTGTCACCTTCACTTTCGCCCTCCAAATTATCCGATATTTCGCATCAGTTGGAAATAAATGAAGGCTTACTCCTTCCTTCCAGCAGCCACACACCTTGTCGGCATGGCCGAAAAACACTATTTTGCTTAGATTTTGGACGAAGAATTTTCGCCGTTCTCCACACACACGTACATGTACACTCAATGCATACGCGTTATGAATGGGGCCGGCTCGCGCAGCAGATTCTGTAATGTGCCTCGATCTACGTCACACACTTATGTTAATGAGGGTCCCACTCAGGGGGCGGAGTAGCTTAGACAAAAAAAATCAAATTTTTTTCTCATATTTAATCTGGGAAATAATTGTCTCTGGACACAAAATATCATTGCCAAGATAATACTTTATAGTTTTAAGCAGGAATAATGCAATATAAATCCTAAATCACGTTTCCTTTAATACAGAAATAACTGTATAAATGCATCAAAAATGAATTAAACAATTAGGAAAGGGAATTTCTTTTAAATCTCGAATTTAACCCGGACCTCTCGTTGCGCTGATTTCTGGATGTGTGCACCTGTATGTGTGCAGGCCCCAATGGGCACCGCGCGTACAGACCGGTTTGTGAAAATCCTAACATTATTACACGTCATCAAAATTTATTGACAATTTTTTGATTTACGTCTAAGATACGGTATTCCGTATTCTGTTTACAGTATTTAAATTTTGTTCACACTTTTTAGCAAATACATGTATCTTAATTTAGATTTCCTAAAGATAAACAGTGTGACTGTTAAGGTACTAAAGCCTTTCATTGTACAGGGTGTCTTAAAAAAAGGAAACCGAAATTAATCTGTTTATTTCTCAGATACTGCTCAATTTTAAAATGGTAACCACCATCTATTACTTATTTATGTCTTCTTTCTTGTGGCACCAAGAAATCCATGCTACCATCACAGATGACTGAGCACAAAGCTGTGCAACGGACCATGTCAGAAATGACTTTGTACTATGCGCCACAAGTCTATTCGCACAGTGTTCAGCATGTCTAAAAATAGGAACAAAGACCAGTACGTAAAGACCAAAATCATTTCTTCAATGATTAAACAGTTGGAGGCTTATCCCTGTCCCAGCCTAACACCAGTGTCCTTCAACATCCCCCCCCCCCCCCATTTCTTTCAACGCAAACTTCTGCCCTGGCTCTCATTGCTCTGACCGCATTCCTGATCACGTCTCTTTGTCCTCTTAAGGTCTCAACTGCAGCCACGATTCTGGCCCGTATATAGGTCATTGATGTCTCTGGGCGGTGACGTGTAAACTTTGTCCTTAAAGGAAACATTATTGGCTGTTTCGAAAGTTTTTCGAAACAGCCTTTGTTTTCGTTAAGATTTTTTTTTTTTGGCTGTTTCGAAAGTTTTTCGAAACAGCCCTTGTTTTCGTTAAGATTTTTTGGCTGTTTCGTAGTTTTACGAAACAGCCCTTGTTTTCGTTAAGATTTTTTTTTTTTTCTTTTTTTTTTTTTTTTTTTTTGCTTCTTTTTCAGACTTTTTGCCCATAGCATTTGTACACGTTTTCTTTCTACCAGGCACTTTTGCTACTTTGATGCAGCCGATTGCCTTTAAACTTAACAGACACTTAGACCAACTGCTCAGAATGCATGCCGAACTTTTACGTCATGATGACGTCATCACGTGATTTTTTATGAATTTTTGAAATTTGAAAATCGTAACATTCATTAAATTATATCTAGCGAACAAAACAAGATATTTTCAAAATTCTTTTTGTTAGAGCTTTGGTATGTCTCAAAGATATGCCCTAAAAAGCGAAAATTGTTTGACGTCATGATGACGTCATCAAAAATATGTTTTTTTGTAAACGCATGTAAGGGTCAATTCGATTACAAAAATGTATACATTGAATTTTCCTGTACCCAATTCCAAAATTTCATGATCGTGGCTCACTCAAGTAAGAAATGACAGCCATTTCAAAATTTAGACCAAATTCAATATAACACAAAGGAATTCTGGGACGGGCAGATAACCATGGCTATTATGTGCTTGCTGTTTATAAAAGGGGTTGATTTCTAGTCTTTTTTCAAGTCGCTGAATTTTTGAAGTATTAAAATCGTAACATTCTTTTCAATATATCTAGCGAACAAAACAAGATATTTTAAAAATTATTTTTGTTATAGCTTTGGTATGTCTCAAAGATATGCCCTAAAAGGCGAAAATTGTGTGACGTCATGATGACGTCATCAACAATATTTTTTTTTTTTTACGCATGTAAGGGTCAATCCGATTACAAAAATGTATACATTGAATTTTTCTGTACGAAATTCCAAAATTTCATGATCGTGGCTCACTCAAGTAAGAAATAGGAGCCATTTCAAAATTTAGACCAAATTCAATATAACACAAAGGAATTCTGGGAAGGGCAGATAACCATGGCTATTATGTGCTTGATGTTTATAAAAGGGGTTGATTTCTAGTCTTTTTTCAAGTCGCTGAATTTTTGAAGTATTAAAATCGTAACATTCTTTTCAATATATCTAGCGAACAAAACAAGATATTTTCAAAATTCTTTTTGTTATAGCTTTGGTATGTCTCAAAGATATGCCCTAAAAGGCGAAAATTGTGTGACGTCATGATGACGTCATCAACAATTCTTTTTTTTTTAACGCATGTAAGGGTCAATCCGATTACAAAAATGTATACATTGAATTTTTCTGTACGTAATTCCAAAATTTCATGGTCGTGGCTCACTCAAGTAAGAAATAGGAACCATTTCAAAATTTAGACCAAATTCAATATAACACAAAGGAATTCTGGGAAGGGCAGATAACCATGGCTTAAATGAGCATGCTGTTTATAAAAAGGGTTGATTTGTAGTCTTTTTTCAAGTCGCTGAATTTTAAATTGTTGGAATCGTAACATTCTTTTCAATATATCTAGCGAACAAAACAAGATATTTTCAAAATTCTTTTTGTTATAGCTTTGGTATGTCTCAAAGATATGCCCTAAAAAGCGAAAATTGTGTGACGTCATGATGACGTCATAAAAAAAAATCTTTTTTCAAGTCGCTAGAATATTGCCCATAGCATTTGTAAACTTTTTCTTTCTTACCGGCCACTTTGGCTACTTTTAAACTTAGCAGACACTTACTCCAACTGCTCACAATGTGTGCCGAACATTTACGTCATGATGACATCATCACATGTCACGTGACGTCATCTTAAAGGGGCATTTTTCGAAACCATATATCTACAAAAGTACAATTCCGATTAAGTTGGAACGTAATATCTAGGTATGCCACCGGGTGTTATAGATGAACATTGACATGACGTTATGACCAAGTCATAACATGTCACGTGGTGTCATCTTAAAGGGGCACTCGCTAGATTATTGCCCATAGCATTTGTAAACATTTTCTTTCTTACCGGCCAGTTTGGCTACTTTTAAACTTGGCAGACACTTACCCCAACTGCTCAGAATGTGTGCCTAACTTTTACGTCATGATGACGTCATCACATGTCACGTGACGTCATCTTAAAGGGGCATTTTTCGAAGCCATATATCTACAAATGTACAAGTCCGATTCAGTTGAAACACACCATTTAGGTATGCCACCCGTTGTCATAGATGAAAATTGACATGACGTTATGTGATGTCATCTTAAAGGGGCATTCGCTAGGCTATTTCCCATAGCATTTGTACATGATTCCTTTTTTTAAACCAATCCTTCACACATCCAATAACATCTTCATCCCTCCGTCATTGTTAACTAACAAACAACTTTAAATATTGCATACACATTTGACATCCAAACTAACAATAAAAAAATTCGAAACAGCCCTGTGTTTGTCCACAAACACTTGCCTCTAGTTTTTTTTTCTTTTTTTTTTTTTTTTTTCTTTTTCAGACTTTTGCCCATAGCGTTTGTACACGATTTCTTTCTGCCAGGGACTTTGGCTACTTTTATGCAGCCGATTGCCTTTAAACTTAACAGACACTTAGACCAACTGCTCAGAATGTATGCCGAACTTTTACGTCATGATGACGTCATCACGTGATTTTTTATGAATTTTTGAATTTTGAAAATCGTAACATTCATTAAATTATATCTAGCGAACAAAACAAGATATTTTCAAAATTCTTTTTCTTATAGCTTTGGTATGTCTCAAAGATATGCCCTAAAAAGCGAAAACTGTGTGACGTCATGATGACGTCATCAAAAATGTGTTTTTTTGTTAACGCATGTAAGGGTCAATCCGATTACAAAAATGTATATATTGAATTTTCCTGTACCCAATTCCAAAATTTCATGATCGTGGCTCACTCAAGTAAGAAATAACAGCCATTTCAAAATTTAGACCAAATTCAATATAACACAAAGGAATTCTGGGACGGGCTGATAACCATGGCTATTATGAGCTTGCTGTTTATAAAAGGGTTGATGTCTAGTCTTTTTTCAAGTCGCTGAATTTTTGAAGTTTTAAAATCGTAACATTCTTTTCAATATATCTAGCGAACAAAACAAGATATTTTCAAAATTATTTTTGTTACGGCTTTGGTATGTCTCAAAGATATGCCCTAAATGGCGAAAATTGTGTGACGTCATGATGACGTCATCAACAATATTTTTTTTTAAACGCATGTAAGGGTCAATCTGATTACAAAAATGTATACATTGAATTTTCCTGTACCTAATTCCAAAATTTCGTGATCGTGGCTCACTCAAGTAAGAAATAGGAGCCATTTCAAAATGTAGACCAAATTCAATATAACACAAAGGAATTCTGGGAAGGGCTGATAACCATGGCTTAAATGTGCATGCTGTTTATAAAAAGGGTTGATTTCTAGTCTTTTTTCAAGTCGCTGAATTCTTGAAGTTTTATAATCGTAACATTCTTTTCACTATATCTAGCGAACAAAACAAGATATTTTCAAAATTCTTTTTGTTATAGCTTTGGTATGTCTCAAAGATATGCCCTAAAAAGCGAAAATTGTGTGACGTCATGATGACGTCATAAAAAAATTCTTTTTTCAAGTCGATAGAATATTGCCCATAGCATTTGTAAACGTTTACTTTCTTACCGGCCACATTGGCTACTTTTAAACTTGGCAGACACTTACCCCAACTGCTCACAATGTGTGCCGAACTTTTACGTCCTGATGACGTCATCACATGTCACGTGACGTCATCTTAAAGGGGCATTTTTCGAAGCCATATATCTACAAAAGTACAAGTCCGATTCAGTTGGAACGTAAGGTATGCCACCTGGTGTTATAGATGAAAATTGACATGACGTTATGATCAAGTCATAACATGTCACGTGGTGTCATCTTAAAGGGGCACTCGCTAGATTATTGCCTATAGCATTTGTACACGTTTTCTTTCTTACCGGCACTTTGGGTACTTTTAAACTTGGCAGACACTTAGACTAACTGCTCACAATGTGTGCCGAACTTTTACCTCTTGATGACGTCATGACATGCCACGTGACGTCATCTTAAAGGGGCAGTTTTTGAAGCCATATATCTACAAAAGTACAAATTCGATTAAGTTGAAAGTAATATCTAGGTAGCCCAGTAGGTTTATAGCTGAAAATTGACATGACATTATCATAATTGATGTCATCACATGTCACGTGACGTCATCTTAAAGGGGCAGTTTTTGAAGCCATATGTCTACAAAAGCACAAGTCCGATTAAGTTGAAAAGTAATATCTAGGTAGCCCAGTAGGTTTATAGCTGAAAATTGACATGACATTATCATGATGTCATCACATGTCACGTGACGTCATCTTAAAGGGGCAGTTTTTGAAGCCATATCTACAAAAGTACAAGCTCGATTAAGTTGAAATGTAATATCTAAGTAGGCCAGCAGGTTTATAGATGAAAATTGACATGACGTTATGATGACTTCATCACACGTCACCTGACGTCATCTTAAAGGGGCAGTTTTTGAAGCCACATATAAACAAAAGTACAAGTTCGATTAAGTTGAAATGTAATATCTAGGTACGTCTGCAAGTTTATAGATGAAAATTGACATGACATTATGATGATGTCATCACATGTCACGTGACGTCATCTTAAAGGTGGATTCTTCGAAGCCATATATCTACAGAATTACAAGTCCAATGAAATTGAAACGTGATATGTAGGTATGCTAGCAGGCGTTATTGACAAAAATTACATGACGTCATGATGACATCATTATACGATTTTCTAGTAATTTTTAAGTTTTTAAACCCCAAAGCCATATCTCATCAAACCTACATGCTAATTTCAAAAACAATTTGTAATACATTTGTTAGGTGATAGGTACTTACATATGAATGTGCAAAATGTGTGACATCACAATGACATCATCATGGTCACAAACTGCAAGTATGCTCACATTTCCAAAACAATTATGATTAAGGATACGTAATTGCTTAAATGTAAAACAAGATTTTGTTTCATCTACCATTGATATCTCATCAAGAATTAGAATCATACTCCCACAAAAAAAACAAAAACACCCGAAACAGCCCTGTGTTTGTACACAAACACCAGTTTCTAGTTTCTTTTTTTTTTCTTTTTTTTTTTTTTCTTTTTCAGACTTTTTGCCCATAGCATTTGTACACGTTTTCTTTCTGCCAGGCACTTTGGCTACTTTTATGCCGCCGATTGCCTTTAAACTTAACACACACTCAGACCAACTGCTCAGGATGCATGCCGAACTTTTACGTCATGATGACGTCATCACGTGATTTTTTATGAATTTTTGAATTTTGAAAATCGTAACATTCATTAAATTATATCTAGCGAACAAAACAAGATATTTTCAAAATTCTTTTTGGCTGTTTCGAAAGTTTTTCGAAACAGCCTTTGTTTTCGTTAAGATTTTTTTTTTTGGCTGTTTCGTAGTTTTACGAAACAGCCCTTGTTTTCGTTAAGATTTTTTTTTTTTTCTTTTTTTTGGCTGTTTCGTAGTTTTACGAAACAGCCCTTGTTTTCGTTAAGATTTTTTGGCTGTTTCGAAAGTTTTTCGAAACAGCCCTTGTTTTCGTTAAGATTTTTTTTTTTTTCTTTTTTTTTTTTTTTTTTTTTTTTTTTCTTTTTCAGACTTTTTGCCCATAGACTTTGTACACGTTTTCGTTCTGCCAGGCACTTTGGCTACTTTTATGCAGCCGATTGCCTTTAAACTTAACAGACACTTAGACCAACTGCTCAGGATGCATGCCGATCTTTTACGTCATGGTGACGTCATCACGTGATTTTTTATGAATTTTAGAATTTTGAAAATCGTAACATTCATTAAATTATATCTAGCGAACAAAACAAGATATTTTCAAAATTCTTTTTCTTATAGCTTTGGTATGTCTCAAAGATATGCCTTAAAAAGCGAAAATTGTGTGACGTCATGATGACGTCATCAAAAATGCTTTTTTTGTTTTACGCATGTAAGGGTCAATCTGATTACAAAAATGTATATATTGAATTTTGCTGTACCCAATTCCAAAATTTCATGATTGTGGCTCACTCAAGTAAGAAATGACAGCCATTTCAAAATTTAGACCAAATTCAATATAACACAAAGGAATTCTGGGACGGGCTGATAACCATGGCTATTATGAGCTTGCTGTTTATAAAAGGGGTTGATTTCTAGTCTTTTTTCAAGTCGCTGAATTTTTGAAGTTTTAAAATCGTAACATTCTTTTCAATATATCTAGCGAACAAAACAAGATATTTTCAAAATTATTTTTGTTACAGCTTTGGTATGTCTCAAAGATATGCCCTAAATGGCGAAAATTGTGTGACGTCATGATGACGTCATCAACAATATGTTTGTTTTTTAACGCATGTAAGGGTCAATCCGATTACAAAAATGTATACATTGTATTTTTCTGTACCCAATTCCAAAATTTCATGATCGTGGCTCACTCAAGTGTGAAATAGGAGCCATTTCAAAATTTAGACCAAATGCAATATAACACAAAGGAATTCTGGGAAGGGCTGATAACCATGGGTATTATGTGCTTGCTGTTTATAAAACGGGTTGATTTCTAGTCTTTTTTCAAGTCGCTAAATTTTTGAAGTTTTAGAATCGTAACATTCTTTTCAATATATCTAGCGAACAAAACAAGATATTTTCAAAATTCTTTTTGTTATAGCTTTGGTATGTCTCAAAGATATGCCCTAAAAAGCGCAAATTGTGTGACGTCATGATGACGTCATGAAAACAATTCTTTTTTCAAGTCGCTAGAATATTGCACATAGCATTTGTAAACGTTTTCTTTCTTACCGGCCACTTTGGCTACTTTTAAACTTTTCAGACACTTACACCAACTGCTCACAATGTGTGCCGAACTTTTACGTCATGATGACGTCATCACATGTCACGTGACGTCATCTTAAAGCGGCATTTTTCGAAGCCATATATCTACAAAAGTACAAGTCCGATTAAGTTGGAACGTAATATCTAGGTATGCCACCGGGTGTTATAGATGAACATTGACATGACGTTATGATCAAGTCATAACATGTCACGTGGTGTCATCTTAAAGGGGCACTCGCTAGATTATTGCCCATTGCATTTGTAAACGTTTTCTTTCTTACCGGCCAGTTTGGCTACTTTTAAACTTGGCAGACACTTACCCCAACTGCTCAGAATGTGTGCCTAACTTTTACGTCATGATGACGTCATCACATGTCACGTGACGTCATCTTAAAGGGGCATTTTTCGAAGCCATATATCTACAAATGTACAAGTCCGATTCAGTTGAAACACACCATTTAGGTATGCCACCCGGTGTCATAGATGAAAATTGACATGACGTTATGATGAAGTCATTACATGTTATGTGATGTCATCTTAAAGGGGCATTCGCTAGGCTATTTCCCATAGCATTTGTACACGATTCCTTTTTTTAAACCAATCCTTCACACATCCAATAACAACATCTTCATCCCTCCGTCATTGCTAACTAACAAACAACTTTAAATATTGCATACACATTTGACATCCAAACTAACAATAAAAAAAATCGAAACAGCCCTGTGTTTGTCCACAAACACTTGCCTCGAGTTTCTTTTTTTTTTTCTTTTTCAGCCAAATGCCCATAGCATTTGTACACGTTTTCTTTCTTACCGGCACTTTGGCTACTTTTATGCTGCCGATTGGCTTTAAACTTGGCAGACACTTGGACTAACTGCTCAGAATGTATGCCGAACATTTACGTCATGATGACGTCATCACGTGATTTTTTATGAATTTTTGAAATTTCAAAATCGTAAAATTCTTTTCAATATATCTAGCGAACAAAACAAGATATTTTCGAAATTCTTTTTGTTATAGCTTTGGTATGTCTCAAAGATATGCCCTAAAAAGCGAAAATTGTGTGACGTCATGATGACGTCATCAAAAATGTTTTTTTTTTTTTACGCATGTAAGGGTCAATCCGATTACAAAAATGTATATATTGAATTTTCCTCTCCCTAATTCCAAAATTTCATGATCGTGGCTCACTCAAGTAAGAAATAACAGCCATTTCAAAATTTAGACCAAATTCAATATAACACAAAGGAATTCTGGGAAGGGCAGATAACCATGGCTTAAATGTGCATGCTGTTTATAAAAAGGTTGATTTGTAGTCTTTGTTCAAGTCGCTGAATTTTAAAATTGTGTAAATCGTAACATTCTTTTCAATATATCTAGCGAACAAAACAAGAAATTTTCTAAATTCTTTTTGTTATAGCTTTGGTATGTCTCAAAGATATGCCCTAAAAAGCGAAAATTGTGTGACGTCATGATGACGTCATGAAAAAATTCTTTTTTTCAAGTCGCTAGAATATTGCCCATAGCATTTGTAAACGTTTTCTTTCTTACCGGCCACTTTACCTAATTTTAAACTTGGCAGACACTTACCCCAACTGCTCACAATGTGTGCCGAACTTTTACGTCATAATGACGTCATCACATGTCACGTGACGTCATCTTAAAGGGGCATTTTTCTAAGCCATATATCTACAAAAGTACAAGTTCGATTAAGTTAAAATGTAATATCTAGGTATTCCAGTAGTTTTATAAATGAAAATTGACATGACGTTATGATGACGTCATCACATGTGACGTCATCTTAAAGGGGCAGTTTTTGAAGGCGCATATCTACAGAAGTACATGTCCGATTAAGTTTAAAAGTAATATCTAGGTAGCCCAGTAGGTTTATAGATGAAAATTGACATGACATGATGATGACGTCATCACATGTCACGTGACGTCATCTTAAAGGGGCAGTTTTTGAAGCCATATAATATAAACAAAAGTACAAGTCCGATTAAGTTGAAAAGTTATATCTAGGTAGGTCAGCAAGTTTATAGATGAAAATTTATGTGACGTTATGATGACGTCATCACATGTTACTACTACAAACAACTTTAATTAATTTCAAAATTAACATAGAAAACTGGCAGCAGCGCGATTGGTTGACAAACTTAAATTATTGTATTCACATTTCACATCCAAACTAAAAAAACAAAAACGAAACAGCCCTGTGTTTGTCCACAAACACCAACCTCATGCCTCTAGTTTTTTTTTTTTTTTTTTTTTTTTTTTCTTTTTCAGACTTTTGCCCATAGCGTTTGTACACGATTTCTTTCTGCCAGGGACTTTGGCTACTTTTATGCAGCCGATTGCCTTTAAACTTAACAGACACTTAGACCAACTGCTCAGAATGTATGCCGAACTTTTACGTCATGATGACGTCATCACGTGATTTTTTATGAATTTTTGAATTTTGAAAATCGTAACATTCATTAAATTATATCTAGCGAACAAAACAAGATATTTTCAAAATTCTTTTTCTTATAGCTTTGGTATGTCTCAAAGATATGCCCTAAAAAGCGAAAACTGTGTGACGTCATGATGACGTCATCAAAAATGTGTTTTTTTGTTAACGCATGTAAGGGTCAATCCGATTACAAAAATGTATATATTGAATTTTCCTGTACCCAATTCCAAAATTTCATGATCGTGGCTCACTCAAGTAAGAAATAACAGCCATTTCAAAATTTAGACCAAATTCAATATAACACAAAGGAATTCTGGGACGGGCTGATAACCATGGCTATTATGAGCTTGCTGTTTATAAAAGGGTTGATTTCTAGTCTTTTTTCAAGTCGCTGAATTTTTGAAGTTTTAAAATCGTAACATTCTTTTCAATATATCTAGCGAACAAAACAAGATATTTTAAAAATTATTTTTGTTACGGCTTTGGTATGTCTCAAAGATATGCCCTAAATGGCGAAAATTGTGTGACGTCATGATGACGTCATCAACAATATTTTTTTTTTTAAACGCATGTAAGGGTCAATCTGATTACAAAAATGTATACATTGAATTTTCCTGTACCTAATTCCAAAATTTCGTGATCGTGGCTCACTCAAGTAAGAAATAGGAGCCATTTCAAAATGTAGACCAAATTCAATATAACACAAAGGAATTCTGGGAAGGGCTGATAACCATGGCTTAAATGTGCATGCTGTTTATAAAAAGGGTTGATTTGTAGTCTTTTTTCAAGTCGCTGAATTCTTGAAGTTTTATAATCGTAACATTCTTTTCACTATATCTAGCGAACAAAACAAGATATTTTCAAAATTCTTTTTGTTATAGCTTTGGTATGTCTCAAAGATATGCCCTAAAAAGCGAAAATTGTGTGACGTCATGATGACGTCATAAAAAAATTCTTTTTTCAAGTCGATAGAATATTGCCCATAGCATTTGTAAACGTTTACTTTCTTACCGGCCACATTGGCTACTTTTAAACTTGGCAGACACTTACCCCAACTGCTCACAATGTGTGCCGAACTTTTACGTCCTGATGACGTCATCACATGTCACGTGACGTCATCTTAAAGGGGCATTTTTCGAAGCCATATATCTACAAAAGTACAAGTCCGATTCAGTTGGAACGTAAGGTATGCCACCTGGTGTTATAGATGAAAATTGACATGACGTTATGATCAAGTCATAACATGTCACGTGGTGTCATCTTAAAGGGGCACTCGCTAGATTATTGCCTATAGCATTTGTACACGTTTTCTTTCTTACCGGCACTTTGGGTACTTTTAAACTTGGCAGACACTTAGACTAACTGCTCACAATGTGTGCCGAACTTTTACCTCTTGATGACGTCATGACATGCCACGTGACGTCATCTTAAAGGGGCAGTTTTTGAAGCCATATATCTACAAAAGTACAAATTCGATTAAGTTGAAAGTAATATCTAGGTAGCCCAGTAGGTTTATAGCTGAAAATTGACATGACATTATCATAATTGATGTCATCACATGTCACGTGACGTCATCTTAAAGGGGCAGTTTTTGAAGCCATATGTCTACAAAAGCACAAGTCCGATTAAGTTCAAAAGTAATATCTAGGTAGCCCAGTAGGTTTTTAGATAAAAATTGAATTGACGTTATGATGACGTCATCACATGTCACGTGACGTCATCTTAAAGGGGCAGTTTTTGAAGCCATATATAAACAAAATTACAAGTTCGATTAAGTTGAAAAGTAATATCTAGGTAGCCCAGTAGGTTTATAGCTGAAAATTGACATGACATTATCATGATGTCATCACATGTCACGTGACGTCATCTTAAAGGGGCAGTTTTTGAAGCCATATCTACAAAAGTACAAGCTCGATTAAGTTGAAATGTAATATCTAAGTAGGCCAGCAGATTTATAGATGAAAATTGACATGACGTTATGATGACTTCATCACACGTCACCTGACGTCATCTTAAAGGGGCAGTTTTTGAAGCCACATATAAACAAAAGTACAAGTTCGATTAAGTTGAAATGTAATATCTAGGTACGTCTGCAAGTTTATAGATGAAAATTGACATGACATTATGATGATGTCATCACATGTCACGTGACGTCATCTTAAAGGTGGATTCTTCGAAGCCATATATCTACAGAATTACAAGTCCAATGAAATTGAAACGTGATATGTAGGTATGCTAGCAGGCGTTATTGACAAAAATTACATGACGTCATGATGACATCATTATACGATTTTCTAGTAATTTTTAAGTTTTTAAACCCCAAAGCCATATCTCATCAAACCTACATGCTAATTTCAAAAACAATTTGTAATACATTTGTTAGGTGATAGGTACTTACATATGAATGTGCAAAATGTGTGACATCACAATGACATCATCATGGTCACAAACTGCAAGTATGCTCACATTTCCAAAACAATTATGATTAAGGATACGTAATTGCTTAAATGTAAAACAAGATTTTGTTTCATCTACCATTGATATCTCATCAAGAATTAGAATCATACTCCCACAAAAAAAACAAAAACACCCGAAACAGCCCTGTGTTTGTACACAAACACCAGTTTCTAGTTGGCTGTTTCGTAGTTTTACGAAACAGCCCTTGTTTTCGTTAAGATTTTTTTTTTTTCTTTTTTTTTTTTTTTTTTTTTTTTTTTGCTTCTTTTTCAGACTTTTTGCCCATAGCATTTGTACACGTTTTCTTTCTACCAGGCACTTTTGCTACTTTGATGCAGCCGATTGCCTTTAAACTTAACAGACACTTCGACCAACTGCTCAGGATGCATGCCGAACTTTTACGTCATGATGACGTCATCACGTGATTTTTTATGAATTTTTGAATTTTGAAAATCGTAACATTCATTAAATTATATCTAGCGAACAAAACAAGATATTTTCAAAATTCTTTTTCTTATAGCTTTGGTATGTCTCAAAGATATGCCCTAAATTGCGAAAATTGTGTGACGTCATGATGACGTCATCAAAAATGTGTTTTTTTGTTAACGCATGTAAGGGTCAATCCGATTACAAAAATTTATATATTGAATTTTCCTGTACCCAATTCCAAAATTTCATGATCGTGGCTCACTCAAGTAAGAAATAACAGCCATTTCAAAATTTAGACCAAATTCAATATAACACAAAGGAATTCTGGGACGGGCTGATAACCATGGCTATTATGTGCTTGCTGTTTATAAAAGGGGTTGATTTCTAGTCTTTTTTCAAGTCGCTAAATTTTTGAAGTTTTAAAATCGTAACATTCTTTTCAATATATCTAGCGAACAAAACAAGAAATTTTCAAAATTATTTTTGTTACAGCTTTGGTATGTCTCAAAGATATGCCCTAAATTGCGAAAATTGTGTGACGTCATGATGACGTCATCAAAAATGTGTTTTTTTGTTAACGCATGTAAGGGTCAATCCGATTAGAAAAATGTATATATTGAATTTTCCTGTACCCAATTCCAAAATTTCATGATCGTGGCTCACTCAAGTATGAAATAGGAGCCATTTCAAAATTTAGACCAAATTCAATATAACACAAAGGAATTCTGGGAAGGGCTGATAACCATGGGTATTATGTGCTTGCTGTTTATAAAAGGGGTTGATTTCTAGTCTTTTTTCAAGTCGCTAAATTTTTGAAGTTTTAGAATCGTAACATTCTTTTCAATATATCTAGCGAACAAAACAAAATATTTTCAAAATTCTTTTTGTTATAGCTTTGGTATGTCTCAAAGATATGCCATAAAAAGCGCAAATTGTGTGACGTCATGATGACGTCATAAAAAAAATTCTTTTTTCAAGTCGCTAGAATATTGCACATAGCATTTGTAAACGTTTTCTTTCTTACCGGCCACTTTGGCTACTTTTAAACTTGGCAGACACTTACACCAACTGCTCACAATGTGTGCCGAACTTTTACGTCATGATGACGTCATCACATGTCACGTGACGTCATCTTAAAGGGGCATTTTTTCGAAGCCATATATCTACAAAAGTACAAGTCCGATTAAGTTGAAACGTAATATCTAGGTATGCCACCGGGTGTTATAGATGAACATTGACATGATGTTATGATGACGTCATCACATGTCACGTGACGTCATCTTAAAGGGGCAGTTTTTGAAGCCATAAACAAAAGTACAAGTCCGATTAAGTTGAAAAGAAATATCTATGTAGCCCAATAGGTTTATAGATGAAAATTGACATGACATTATTATGATGTCATCACATGTCACATGACGTCATCTTAAAGGTGCAGTTTTTGAAGCCATATATAAACAAAAGTACAAGTCCGATTAAGTTCAAAAGTAATATCTAGGTAGCCCAGTAGGTATTTTAAATTAAAAAAATTATGATGTCATGATTACGTCATCACTTGTTTCGTGTCATTATCTTAAAGGGGCATTTTTCGAAGCCATAAATCTACAAAAGTACAGGTCCGATTTATTTGAAATGTAATATATAGTCGGGTAGGCAAGCAGGTTCATAGATAAAAATTGACGTGACGTTATGATGACGTCATCACATGTCACGTGACGTTATCTTAAAGGGGCAGTTTTTAAAGCCATACATTGTATATCTACAAAAGTACAAGTTCGATTATTTTAAATGTAATATCTAGGTAGGTCAGCAAGTTTACAGATGTAAATTTACATTACGTTATGATGACGTCATCACAAGTGACTATTACAAACAACCTAAATTATTTTCAAAGTCTAACAAAGAAAACTGGCAGGAGCGCGATTGTTTGACGAAGTTTAATTATTGTATTCCCATTTCACATCCAAACTAAAAAACAAAAAAAAACGAAACAGCCCTGTGTTTGTCCACAAACACCGTCCGTCTAGTTGGCTGTTTCGAAAGTTTTTCGAAACAGCCCTTGTTTTCGTTAAGATTTTTTTTTTTGGCTGTTTCGAAAGTTTTTCGAAACAGCCCTTGTTTTCGTTAAGATTTTTTTTTTTTTCTTTTTTTTTTTTTTTTTTTTTTTTTTTTCTTTTTCAGACTTTTTGCCCATAGCATTTGTACACGTTTTCTTTCTGCCAGGCACTTTGGCTACTTTTATGCAGCCGATTGCCTTTAAATTTAACAGACACTTAGACCAACTGCTCAGGATGCATGCCGAACTTTTACGTCATGATGACGTCATCACGTAATTTTTTATGAATTTTTGAATTTTGAAAATCGTAACATTCATTAAATTATATCTAGCGAACCAAATAAGATATTTTCAAAATTCTTTTTCTTATGGCTTTGGTATGTCTCAAAGATATGCCCTAAATTGCGAAAATTGTGTGACGTCATGATGACGTCATCAAAAATGTGTTTTTTTGTTAACGCATGTAAGGGTCAATCCGATTACAAAAATGTATATATTGAATTTTCCTGTACCCAATTCCAAAATTTCATGATCGTGGCTCACTCAAGTATGAAATAGGAGCCATTTCAAAATTTAGACCAAATTCAATATAACACAAAGGAATTCTGGGAAGGGCTGATAACCATGGGTATTATGTGCTTGCTGTTTATAAAAGGGTTGATTTCTAGTCTTTTTTCAAGTCGCCAAATTTTTGAAGTATTAAAATCGTAACATTCTTTTCAATATATCTAGCGAACAAAACAAGATATTTTCAAAATTATTTTTGTTACAGCTTTGGTATGTCTCAAAGATATGCCCTAAAAAGCGAAAATTGTGTGACGTCATGATGACGTCATCAACAAATCTTTTTTTTTTTAACGCATGTAAGGGTCAATCCGATTACAAAAATGTATACATTGTATTTTTCTGTACCCAATTCCAAAATTTCATGATCGTGGCTCACTCAAGTAAGAAATGACAGCCATTTCAAAATTTAGACCAAATTCAATATAACACAAAGGAATTCTGGGATGGGCTGATAACCATGGCTATTATGAGCTTGCTGTTTATAAACGGGGTTGATTTCTAGTCTTTTTTCAAGTCGCTGAATTTTTGAAGTTTTAAAATCGTAACATTCTTTTCAATATATCTAGCGAACAAAACAAGATATTTTCAAAATTATTTTTGTTACAGCTTTGGTATGTCTCAAAGATATGCCCTAAATGGCGAAAATTGTGTGACGTCATGATGACGTCATAAAAAAATTCTTTTTTTTAAGTCGCTAGAATATTGCCCATAGCATTTGTAAACTTTTTCTTTCTTACCGGCCACTTTGGCTACTTTTAAACTTGGCAGACACTTACCCCAACTGCTCACAATGTGTGCCGAACCTTTACGTCATGATGACGTCATCACATGTCACGTGACGTCATCTTAAAGGGGCATTTTTCGAAGCCATATCGTCACACAAAAAGTACAAGACCGATTAAGTTGGAACGTAATATCTAGGTATGCCACCGGGTGTTATAGATGAACATTGACATGACGTTATGATCAAGTCATAACATGTCACGTGGTGTCATCTTAAAGGGGCACTCGCTAGATTATTGCCCATAGCATTTGTAAACGTTTTCTTTCTTACCGGCCAGTTTGGCTACTTTTAAACTTGGCAGACACTTACCCCAACTGCTCACAATATGTGCCGAACTTTTACGTCATGATGACGTCATCACATGCCACGTGACGTCATCTGAAAGGGGCATTTTTCGAAGCCATATTTTTACCGAAGTAGAAGTCAGATTAAGTTGAAAAGTAATATCTAGGTAGCCCAGTAGATTATCTTAAACAATTTTGTGTCAGGAATGCTTGTAGGCCGGCATGTGTTATATATGAAAATTGATGCGACGTTGTGGTGACGTCATCATATGATTTTAGAGTAATTGTTTTACTTTTGAATCTTTAAGCTATAAGGCCTATCTCATCAACTGAACATGCTAATTTCGAAATTCTTATTGTAATTCTTTTTGAAATAGGTTGTTTAGGTAAACAAGTTTTACGTTCTGTGATTTGGGAGGATTTAACATAATTTTCAAAAATAGTTGTTGTATTTTGTTCCACTCAAGTAAATGTTGTCTCAATCGTATTTTGGATTACCTTACTTTTAATTTCCAGTTTATAATTCCCAATGTATTAAAAAAAATGCGTTCTGTGATTTTCTACTGCTCAAATAAAGTTTGTTTCAGCCGTCTATTCTTTAAGGTGTGTTGCGTTAATTACTGGTTTTCCGTTTTCAAACACTACATGGGTTATGCTTCGCTCTCACCCACCGCTCTATGTGTGTGTTTGCCTTAAATTGTTAGTTAAGTTTGGTATACAGTGCTAGGCGCCACCGGACAAAATCCGTGAATGAATTTTTACCAGTAAACTCGTATGCTGCCCTCTACAGTTCACTAAACACAACCAGAGGAGTATTTTTTTAAGTACTACCGCCCTCTTGCGCTAAAAAGTTGACAGGTTTGTCAATTGTGGCAGAGAAACTTTTGACCAGTAAGATTATGTCGAACTTTCCTTGCATTTAACTGTACCTCCCTAGGGTGTGTGGAAAATCATATTACAATTGGAGAATTCAGGACTATTAGGGTTAATAAGACCGTATTTTCTTTCAATTATATACTGTAATAAAAATATACTAGTAAGACTTCATTAAATAACTCTCTTTATTCAAAGGTCTTGTTTTCAAAGAATTCTTTTTATTGCTTCCTACGTGCCACAATGTCAACATGCATTTTTATCAAGAACATATCACATAATATTAATAAAGATTCAAATTTGAGAGGCAAGTTACTCCAATACAAGCCTGAAAACAAAATGTTGAAGAGAAAAAGTTGTGTATTTAACAAGTGCATTCAGTGAAAAGCACAGAAACAATCATGCGTCTTATAACATTCTTTCCAAATTCTTATTGTAATTCTTTTTGAAATATGTTTTTTACGTCATAGGTAAACAAGTTTTGCGTTCTGTGATTTGGGAGGATTTAACATAATTTTCAAAAATAATTGTTGTATTTTGTTCCACTCAAGTAAATGTTGTCTCAATCGTCATTTGGATTACCTTACATTTAATTTCCAGTTTATAATTCCCAATGTATTAAAACAAATGCGTTCTGTGATTTTCTACTGCTCAAATAAAGTTTGTTTCAGTCGTGCATTCTTTAAGGTGTGTTGCGTTAATTTCTGGTTTTCCGTCTTCAAACACTACAGGGGGTATGCTTCGGTCTCACCCACCGCTCTATGTGTTTGTTTGCCTTAAATTGTTAGTTAAGTTTGGTATACAGTGCTAGGCGCCACCGGACAAAATCCGTGAATGAATTTTTACCAGTAAACTCGTATGCTGCCCTCTACAATTCACTAAACACAACCAGAGGAGTATTTTTGTAAGTACTACCGCCCTCTTGCGCTAAAAAGTTGACAGGTTTGTCAATTGTGGCAGAGAAACTTTTGACCAGCAAGATTATGTCGGACTTTCTTTGCATTTAACTGTACCTCCCTAGGGTGTGTGGAAAATCATATTAAAATTTGAGAATTCAGGACTATTAGGGTTAATAAGACCGTATTTTCTTTCAATTATATACTGTAATAAAAATATACCAGTAAGACTTCATTAAATAACTCTCTTCATTCAAAGGTCTTGTTTTCAAAGAATTCTTTTTATTGCTTCCTACGTGCCACAATGTCAACATGCATTTTTATCAAGAACATATCACATAATATTAATAAAGATTCAAATTTGAGAGGCAAGTTACTCCAATACAAGGCTGAAAACAAAATGTTGAAGAGAAAAAGTTGTATTTAACAAGTGCATTCAGTGAAAAGCACACAAACAATCAGCCGTCTTATAACATTCTTTTTGAATTACAGACATACATGATGACGTCATCACATGCCACGTGACGTCATCTTAAAGGGGCAGTTTTTGAAGCTATATATCTACAAAAGTACAAGTTCGATTAAGTTGAAAAGTAATATCTAGGTAGCCCAGTAGGTTTATAGCTGAAAATTGACATGACATTATCATGATTGATGTCATCACATGTCACGTGACGTCATCTTAAAGGGGCAGTTTTGAAGCCATATATCTACAAAAGTACAAATTCGATTAAGTTGAAATGTAATATCCAGGTAGGTCTGCAGGTTCATAGATGAAAATAAACATGACAATAGGACGACGTCATCACATGTCACGTGACGTCATCTTAAAGGGGCAGTTTTGGAAGCCATATATCAACAAAAGTACAAGTTCAATTAAGTTGAAACGTAATATCTAGGTAGGCCAGTAGGTTTATAGATGGAAATTGACATGACATTATCATGATGTCATCACATGTCACGTGATGTCATCTTAAAGGGGCATTCGCTAGACTATATTGCATTTGTACATGTTTTTTTCTTACTGGCACTTTGGGTACTTTTAAAATTGGCAGAATTGCTCAGAATGTGTGTCGAACTTTTATGTCATGATGACGTCATCACATGTCAACTTGACGTCATCTTAAAGGGGCATTTTTCGTAGCCATACATTGTGTATCTACACAAGTACAAGTCCGATTAAGTTGAAACGTAATATCTAAGTATGCTACACGGTGTGTTATAGATGAAAGTTGACATAACGTTATGATGACATCACATGTCACGTGATGTCATCTTAAAGGAGCATTCGCTAGACTATTGCCCATAGCATTTGTACACTTTTTTCTTATTGGCACTTTGGGTACTTTTCAAATTGGCAGACACTTAGACCAACTGCTCAGAATGTGTGTCGAACTTTTACGTCATGATGACATCATCACATGTCACGTGACGTCATCTTAAAGAGGCATTTTTCAAAGCCATATATCTACAAAAGTACAAGTCCGATTAAGTTGAAACATGTATCTAGGTATGCCACCGGGTGTTATAGGTGAACATTGACTTGACGTTATGAAGTGATCACATGTCACGTGATGTCATTTTAAAGGGGCATTCGCTACACTATTCCCCATAACATTTGTACTCGATTTCTTTCTTTAAACCAATCCTTCACACATCCAATAACGTTAATTATTGTATAAACATTTGACTAACTAACACAATAAAAAAAACACGAAACAGCCCTGTGTTTGTCCACGGGACAAACACATAACATGTCTAGTTTTCTTTTTTTTTTCTTTTTTTTTTTTTTCTTTTTCAGACTTTTTGCCCATAGCATTTGTACACGTTTTCTTTCTACCAGGCACTTTGGCTACTTTTATGCAGCCGATTGCCTTTAAACTTAACAGACACTTAGACCAACTGCTCAGGATGCATGCCGAACTTTTACGTCATGATGACGTCATCACGTGATTTTTTATGAATTTTTGAATTTTGAAAATCGTAACATTCATTAAATTATATCTAGCGAACAAAACAAGATATTTTCAAAATTCTTTTTCTTATAGCTTTGGTATGTCTCAAAGATATGCCCTAAATTGCGAAAATTGTGTGACGTCATGATGACGTCATCAAAAATGTGTTTTTTTGTTAACGCATGTAAGGGTCAATCCGATTACAAAAATGTATACATTGAATTTTCCTGTACCTAATTCCAAAATTTCATGATCGTGGCTCACTCAAGTATGAAATAGGAGCCATTTCAAAATTTAGACCAAATTCAATATAACACAAAGGAATTCTGGGAAGGGCTGATAACCATGGGTATTTTGTGCTTGCTGTTTATAAAAGGGGTTGATTTCTAGTCTTTTTTCAAGTCGCTAAATTATTGAAGTTCTAAAATCGTAACATTCTTTTCAATATATCTAGCGAACAAAACAAGATATTTTCAAAATTATTTTTGTTACAGCTTTGGTATGTCTCAAAGATATGCCCTAAAAAGCGAAAATTGTGTGACGTCATGATGACGTCATTAACAAATCTTTTTTTTTAAACGCATGTAAGGGTCAATCCGATTACAAAAATGTATTCGTTGAATTTTCCTGTACCTAATTCCAAAATTTCATGATCGTGGCTCACTCAAGTATGAAATAGGAGCCATTTCAAAATTTAGACCAAATTCAATATAACACAAAGGAATTCTGGGAAGGGCTGATAACCATGGGTATTATGTGCTTGCTGTTTATAAAAGGGGTTGATTTCTAGTCTTTTTTCAAGTCGCTAAATTTTTGAAGTTTTAGAATCGTAACAGTCTTTTCAATATATCTAGCGAACAAAACAAGATATTTTCAAAATTCTTTTTGTTATAGCTTTGGTATGTCTCAAAGATATGCCATAAAAAGCGCAAATTGTGTGACGTCATGATGACGTCATAAAAAAAATTATTTTTTCAAGTCGCTAGAATATTGCACATAGCATTTGTAAACGTTTTCTTTCTTACCGGCCACTTTGGCTACTTTTAAACTTGGCAGACACTTACACCAACTGCTCACAATGTGTGCCGAACTGTTACGTCATGATGACGTCATCACATGTCACGTGACGTCATCTTAAAGGGGCATTTTTTCGAAGCCATATATCTACAAAAGTACAAGTCCGATTAAGTTGAAACGTAATATCTAGGTATGCCACCGGGTGTTATAAATGAACATTGACATGATGTTATGATGACGTCATCACATGTCACGTGACGTCATCTTAAAGGGGCAGTTTTTGAAGCCATATATAAACAAAAGTACAAGTTCGATTAAGTTGAAATGTAATATCCAGGTAGGTCTGCAGGTTTATGGACGAAAATTGACATGACATTATGATGATGATGTCATCACACGTCACGTGACGTCATCTTAAAGGGGCAGTTTTTGAAGCCATAAACAAAAGTACAAGTCCGATTAAGTTGAAAAGTAATATCTAGGTAGCCCAATAGGTTTATAGATGAAAATTGACATGACATTATTATGATGTCATCACATGTCACATGACGTCATCTTAAAGGTGCAGTTTTTGAAGCCATATAAAAACAAAAGTACAAGTCCGATTAAGTTCAAAAGTAATATCTAGGTAGCCCAGTAGGTATTTTAAATAAAATGTTTTATGATGTCATGATTACGTCATCACTTGTTTCGTGTCATTATCTTAAAGGGGCATTTTTCGAAGCCATAAATCTACAAAAGTACATGTCCGATTTATTTTAAATGTAATATATAGTCGGGTAGGCAAGCAGGTTTATAGATGAAAATTGACGTGACGTTATGATGACGTCATCACATGTCACGTGACGTTATCTTAAAGGGGCAGTTTTTAAAGCCATACATTGTATATCTACAAAAGTACAAGTTCGATTATTTTAAATGTAATATCTAGGTAGGTCAGCAAGTTTACAGATGTAAATTTACATTACGTTATGATGACGTCATCACAAGTGACTATTACAAACAACTTAAATTATTTTCAAAGTCTAACAAAGAAAACTGGCAGGAGCGCGATTGTTTGACGTAGTTTAATTATTGTATTCACATTTCACATCCAAACTAAAAAAAAAAAAAAACGAAACAGCCCTGTGTTTGTCCACAAACACCGTCCGTCTAGTTTTTTTTTTTTTTTCTTTTTCAGACTTTTTGCCCATAGCGTTTGTACACGATTTCTTTCTGCCAGGGACTTTGGCTAGTTTTATGCAGCCGATTGCCTTTAAACTTAACAGACACTTAGACCAACTGCTCAGAATGTATGCCGAACTTTTACGTCATGATGACGTCATCACGTGATTTTTTATGAATTTTTGAATTTTGAAAATCGTAACATTCATTAAATTATATCTAGCGAACAAAACAAGATATTTTCAAAATTCTTTTTCTTATAGCTTTGGTATGTCTCAAAGATATGCCCTAAAAAGCGAAAACTGTGTGACGTCATGATGACGTCATCAAAAATGCTTTTTTTTTTTAACGCATGTAAGGGTCAATCTGATTACAAAAATGTATATATTGAATTTTGCTGTACCCAATTCCAAAATTTCATGATCGTGGCTCACTCAAGTAAGAAATGACAGCCATTTCAAAATTTAGACCAAATTCAATATAACACAAAGGAATTCTGGGACGGGCTGATAACCATGGCTATTATGAGCTTGCTGTTTATAAAAGGGGTTGATTTCTAGTCTTTTTTCAAGTCGCTGAATTTTTGAAGTATTAAAATCGTAACATTCTTTTCAATATATCTAGCGAACAAAACAAGATATTTTCAAAATTCTTTTTGTTATAGCTTTGGTATGTCTCAAAGATATGCCCTAAAAGGCGAAAATTGTGTGACGTCATGATGACGTCATCAAAAATATATATTTTTTTTTAACGCATGTAAGGGTCAATCCGATTACAAAAATGTATACATTGTATTTTTCTGTACCCAATTCCAAAATTTCATGATCGTGGCTCACTCAAGTAAGAAATGACAGCCATTTCAAAATTTAGACCAAATTCAATATAACACAAAGGAATTCTGGGACGGGCTGATAACCATGGCTATTATGAGCTTGCTGTTTATAAAAGGGTTGATTTCTAGTCTTTTTTCAAGTCGCTGAATTTCTAAATTGTTTAAATCGTAACATTCTTTTCAATATATCTAGCGAACAAAACAAGATATTTTCAAAATTCTTTTTGTTATAGCTTTGGTATGTTTCAAAGATATGCCCTAAAAAGCGAAAATTGTGTGACGTCATGATGACGTCATAAAAAAAATCTTTTTTCAAGTCGATAGAATATTGCCCATAGCATTTGTAAACGTTTACTTTCTTACCGGCCACATTGGCTACTTTTAAACTTGGCAGACACTTACCCCAACTGCTCACAATGTGTGCCGAACTTTTACGTCCTGATGACGTCATCACATGTCACGTGACGTCATCTTAAAGGGGCATTTTTCGAAGCCATATATCTACAAAAGTACAAGTCCGATTCAGTTGGAACGTAAGGTATGCCACCTGGTGTTATAGATGAAAATTGACATGACGTTATGATCAAGTCATAACATGTCACGTGGTGTCATCTTAAAGGGGCACTCGCTAGATTATTGCCTATAGCATTTGTACACGTTTTCTTTCTTACCGGCACTTTGGGTACTTTTAAACTTGACAGACACTTAGACTAACTGCTCACAATGTGTGCCGAACTTTTACCTCTTGATGACGTCATCACATGCCACGTGACGTCATCTTAAAGGGGCAGTTTTTGAAGCCATATATCTACAAAAGTACAAATTCGATTAAGTTGAAAAGTAATATCTAGGTAGCCCAGTAGGTTTATAGCTGAAAATTGACATGACATTATCATAATTGATGTCATCACATGTCACGTGACGTCATCTTAAAGGGGCAGTTTTTGAAGCCATATGTCTACAAAAGCACAAGTCCGATTAAGTTTAAAAGTAATATCTAGGTAGCCTAGTAGGTTTATAGATAAAAATTGAATTGACGTTATGATGACGTCATCACATGTCACGTGACGTCATCTTAAAGGGGCAGTTTTTGAAGCCATATATAAACAAAATTACAAGTTCGATTAAGTTGAAAAGTAATATCTAGGTAGCCCAGTAGGTTTATAGCTGAAAATTGACATGACATTATCATGATGTCATCACATGTCACGTGATGTCATCTTAAAGGGGCAGTTTTTGAAGCCATATCTACAAAAGTACAAGCTCGATTAAGTTGAAATGTAATATCTAAGTAGGCCAGCAGGTTTATAGATGAAAATTGACATGATGTTATGATGACTTCATCACATGTCACCTGACGTCATCTTAAAGGGGCAGTTTTTGAAGCCACTTATAAACAAAAGTACAAGTTCGATTAAGTTGAAATGTAATATCTAGGTACGTCTGCAAGTTTATAGATGAAAATTGACATGACATTATGATGATGTCATCACATGTCACGTGACGTCATCTTAAAGGTGGATTCTTCGAAGCCATATATCGACAGAATTACAAGTCCAATGAAATTGAAACGTGATATGTAGGTATGCTAGCAGGCGTTATTGACAAAAATTACATGACGTCATGATGACATCATTATACGATTTTCTAGTAATTTTTAAGTTTTTAAACCCCAAAGCCATATCTCATCAAACCTACATGCTAATTTCAAAAAACAATTTGTAATACATTTGTTAGGTGATATGTACTTACATATGAATGTGCAAAATGTGTGACATCACAATGACATCATCATGGTCACAAACTGCAAGTATGCTCACATTTCCAAAACAATTATGATTAAGGATACGTAATTGCTTGAATGTAAAACAAGATTTTGTTTCATCTACCATTGATATCTCATCAAGAATTAGAATCATACTCCCACAAAAAAAACAAAAACACCCGAAACAGCCCTGTGTTTGTACACAAACACCAGTTTCTAGTTTTTTTTTTTTTTGCTTCTTTTTCAGACTTTTTCCCCATAGCATTTGTACACGTTTTCTTTCTACCAGGCACTTTTGCTACTTTGATGCAGCCGATTGCCTTTAAACTTAACAGACACTTAGACCAACTACTCAGAATGCATGCCGAACTTTTACGTCATGATGACGTCATCACGTGATTTTTTATGAATTTTTGAAATTTGAAAATCGTAACATTCTTTTTAATATATCTAGCGAACAAAACAAGATATTTTCAAAATTCTTTTTGTTATAGCTTTGGTATGTCTCAAAGACATGCCTTAAAAAGCGAAAATTGTGTGACGTCATGATGACGTCATCAAAAATGCTTTTTTTTTTTAACGCATGTAAGGGTCAATCTGATTACAAAAATGTATATATTGAATTTTGCTGTACCCAATTCCAAAATTTCATGATCGTGGCTCACTCAAGTAAGAAATAACAGCCATTTCAAAATTTAGACCAAATTCAATATAACACAAAGGAATTCTGGGACGGGCAGATAACCATGGCTATTATGTGCTTGCTGTTTATAAAAGGGGTTGATTTCTAGTCTTTTTTCAAGTCGCTGAATTTTTGAACTATTAAAATCGTAACATTCTTTTCAATATATCTAGCGAACAAAACAAGATATTTTCAAAATTCTTTTTGTTATAGCTTTGGTATGTCTCAAAGATATGCCCTAAAAGGCGAAAATTGTGTGACGTCATGATGACGTCATCAAAAATATTTTTTTTTGTTAACGCATGTAAGGGTCAATCCGATTACAAAAATGTATACATTGTATTTTTCTGTACCCAATTCCAAAATTTCATGATCGTGGCTCACTCAAGTAAGAAATGACAGCCATTTCAAAATTTAGACCAAATTCAATATAACACAAAGGAATTCTGGGACGGGCTGATAACCATGGCTATTATGAGCTTGCTGTTTATAAAAGGGGTTGATTTCTAGTCTTTTTTCAAGTCGCTGAATTTTTGAAGTTTTAAAATCGTAACATTCTTTTCAATATATCTAGCGAACAAAACAAGATATTTTCAAAATTATTTTTGTTACAGCTTTGGTATGTCTCAAAGATATGCCCTAAATGGCGAAAATTGTGTGACGTCATGATGACGTCATCAACAATATTTCTTTTTTAAAACGCATGTAAGGGTCAATCTGATTACAAAAATGTATACATTGTATTTTTCTGTACCCAATTCCAAAATGTCATGATCGTGGCTCACTCAAGTAAGAAATAACAGCCATTTCAAAATTTAGACCAAATTCAATATAACACAAAGGAATTCTGGGACGGGCTCATAACCATGGCTATTATGAGCTTGCTGTTTATAAAAGGGGTTGATTTCTAGTCTTTTTTCAAGTCGCTGAATTTTTGAAGTATTAAAATCGTAACATTCTTTTCAATATATCTAGCGAACAAAACAAGATATTTTCAAAATTCTTTTTGTTATAGCTTTGGTATGTCTCAAAGATATGCCCTAAAAGGCGAAAATTGTGTGACGTCATGATGACGTCATCAAAAATATGTTGTTTTTTTTACGCATGTAAGGGTCAATCCGATTACAAAAATGTATACATTGTATTTTTCTGTACCCAATTCCAAAATTTCATGATCGTGGCTCACTCAAGTGTGAAATAGGAGCCATTTCAAAATGTAGACCAAATTCAATATAACACAAAGGAATTCTGGGAAGAGCTGATAACCATGGGTATTATGTGCTTGCTGTTTATAAAACGGGTTGATTTCTAGTCTTTTTTCAAGTCGCTAAATTTTTGAGGTTTTAGAATCGTAACATTCTTTTCAATATATCTAGCGAACAAAACAAGATATTTTCAAAATTCTTTTTGTTATAGCTTTGGTATGTCTCAAAGATATGCCCTAAAAAGCGCAAATTGTGTGACGTCATGATGACGTCATGAAAAAAATTCTTTTTTCAAGTCGCTAGAATATTGCACATAGCATTTGTAAACGTTTTCTTTCTTACCGGCCACTTTGGCTACTTTTAAACTTGGCAGACACTTACACCAACTGCTCACAATGTGTGCCGAACTTTTACGTCATGATGACGTCATCACATGTCACGTGACGTCATCTTAAAGGGGCATTTTTTCGAAGCCATATATCTACAAAAGTAGAAGTCCGATTAAGTTGAAACGTAATATCTAGGTATGCCACCGGGTGTTATAAATGAACATTGACATGATGTTATGATGACGTCATCACATGTCACGTGACGTCATCTTAAAGGGGCAGTTTTTGAAGCCATATATAAACAAAAGTACAAGTTCGATTAAGTTGAAATGTAATATCTAGGTAGCCCAATAGGTTTATAGATGAAAATTGACATGACATTATTATGATGTCATCACATGTCACATGACGTCATCTTAAAGGTGCAGTTTTTGAAGCCATATATAAACAAAAGTACAAGTCCGATTAAGTTCAAAAGTAATATCTAGGTAGCCCAGTAGGTATTTTAAATAATTTTTTTGATGATGTCATGATTACGTCATCACTTGTTTCGTGTCATTATCTTAAAGGGGCATTTTTCGAAGCCATAAATCTACAAAAGTACAGGTCCGATTTATTTGAAATGTAATATATAGTCGGGTAGGCAAGCAGGTTTATAGATGAAAATTGACGTGACATTATGATGACGTCATCACATGTCACGTGACGTTATCTTAAAGGGGCAGTTTTTAAAGCCATACATTGTATATCTACAAAAGTACAAGTTCGATTATTTTAAATGTAATATCTAGGTAGGTCAGCAAGTTTACAGATGTAAATTTACATTACGTTATGATGACGTCATCACAAGTGACTATTACAAACAACTTAAATTATTTTCAAAGTCTAACAAAGAAAACTGGCAGGAGCGCGATTGTTTGACGTAGTTTAATTATTGTATTCACATTTCACATCCAAACTAATAAAAAAAAAGAAAGAAACAGCCCTGTGTTTGTCCACAAACACCGTCCGTCTAGATTAGGATTTTTTTTGCATTATTCCTGCTTAAATCAATAAAGTATTATCTTGACAATGATATTTTGTGTCCAGAGACAATTGTTTCCCAGATTAAATATGAGAAAAAAATTCTTGAAAATGTTTGTCCAAGCTACTCCGCCCCCTGAGTGGGACCCTCATTAACATAAGTGTGTGACGTAGACCGAGGCACATTACAGATTCTGCTCGAGCCGGCCCCATTCATCACGCGTATGCATTGAGTGTACATTCTTCGTCCAAAATCTAAGCAAAATATAGCATTTTTCGGCCATGCCGACAAGGTGTGTGGCTGCTGGGTGCAGCAAAACAACGAAGGCTGGAGTTAGCCTTCATTTATTTCCAACTGATGCGAAATATCGGAGAATTTGGACGGCGAAAGTGAAGGTGACAAGAGCGTTATGTAGCGACCACTTTGAGCCGTCCTGTTTCGATACTGGTATTTTCAAATCATGGGATGACCATTAAAAATATGCTCAAGTCCACTGCTATCCCAACAAAGTTCCCAGATGTGAGTAAGGTACAGGCGAAAGCAGTTAAACGGCCCATTCCCCGAGGAGCCTTCGCTAAAAGGGAGAAAATCAGGGTAAGTTCGATGTTAGTTTTTGCAACTTACGAAATTGCACGTGTAGACCTAGTGTACGTGTCCAGTCGATCCATGAATTTCGGTGCCTCGGTCTACGTCACGAACAGCGCCCTCAATTTGAGTCTTAACAAATTCCAAAAAGGGGGGGGTCAATTTTTGGGCGGCAAATAATCACACTAAAACTTCACTTGAACCAGTTTGGCTTTTAATTCACATTTAATACATATAAATGAATTTATTTATGAAATAAAATGTGATCCGGCCAGTTTGAGAAGCATGTTTCCTTTACGATGCCCCCCCCCCCCCCCCCCCCACAAAAATAAGTCACAGGGCGTGAGGTCCGTGGACCTTGGTGGCCACTCAATCTCATGGTTCAAAGCAATTACTCTCATGTTAAATAGACATGTGGTGCATCTGGTGCAAAGCCATTTCTGACATGGTCCGTTGCACAGCTTTGTGCTCATTCATCTGTGATGGTAGCATGGATTTCTTGGTGTCATAAGAAAGAGGACATCATTAAGTAATAGATGGTGGTTACCATTTTAAACAAAATTGAGCAGTATCTGAGAGATAAACAGAATAATCTCGGTTTCCTTTTTTTTTAAGACACCCTGTAAATCATGTAGAACATGTTGCAAGAATGCACCTTTTAGACCGTGGGGCGTCCGTTCGTATCGTTCAGCCTTGTAACCTCGGCAGAGGGGGGACACAATATAACTCTCTAAAGCAAGTTAACAATACAATAGTTATTATTTTTGTTGATCCCGCATTCATAGGTCTCGCATGTTATGTAATTTTGATGATAAAAAAGTATCTATTTTGTGCGGAATAATATCATACAGAATCAGTCGTGCGTGTGTTTGTCCAATGAAATCGAGTTTCTCGTACCTCGCGATCTTTGTCACTTTTGGCTTGGCGTTCATTGGATACTAAACTTCATGCGCAAATAGAAAGCGATTTTGTAGCCAATGAAAATGGCTGTTATGGCCACACGCGGGACGTCAAAACCAGTGGCAACGTACGTAAACAAAACGACCGCCATGACGGTTTTCATCGCAAATGCTCAGTACCAAATTCCAACGATTCTACATACACAAACGGGCTCTCCTTACTTGGAAAGCAGAAACAAGAAGCAAACCTAAACCTTGTCAGCTGCGGGTAAGCATAGAGTTTATTTATTTTTTATTTTCAAACGAGTACTAGCCCCACATTAGTCATGTTGGTGGTTTTCCCTAACGTCGTGAACGTGGCGCACAGTACGTAGGCCTAACGTTAGCGTTATAGGCCCTTGCATTATACCATAACTTTACTCATGCAATGTTGCCAAACTTCTTTGTTGACAAAAACATCAAATTCATTCAGTGAAATACTGGTACTTTTACCTAATATTGCTTGCTATTTAACCTCTGTGAACAACTTGTGTCATGAAATTTATTCCGAAATTAAAAAACGGCGGTGTCCGGAAATTGGGCACAAAATCTGCCGAGTCGCCTAACTAAACCATCATGCCGACCATGCTAACGTGGCACACTTGAATACATCTCGGAAAATTCCAATTTAACATTGAAGAATTTCTTTAAAGTTGATAAATTCTGATAAACCATTAGGCCTATTATCTCTAGTCTCTATTTACAATGTTACATAGGCTACCCATTACCCAGCTGCAAGTTTGTCAGAAAATTGTTTTCTTATAATATTTTGGGGGGCATTTTCAAAGGGTTCATTGTGCACTTCAAAATAAAATCGGAAAATCACGCTGAAATAAATTTCTCTTCTAACTTTGTAACGGGTAGGCCCCCTAGATAAACTCGCAATTTATGAACGGGAGTGTTTAGAACTTGAACTTTGAAGTTTCACTTTCTGTGAAATTCAATTTTCAGTTAAAACTTTTGCTCCAGCTAGGCGCTACAAGCGCTTTTTGCAATACACATTTTTTTTTTTTTAAATATGAAGCTTGACTGCAGGCATTCATTTTGGTTGCACTAATTATACACATTTTGTTATGAATAAGATAATTTATATCTTAATTATCATATTCATGCAAACTGTTTTATTGGGTTCACCACCCATAGGGAAACCCCTGGCCAATTTTTGAACTGGCAAATGCACGAAGTTCCGAAAAAACCTGAATATATTCCCCAACCTGTCTGGGTGTTTTTTTCAGGCTGTTACTATACATGTATACTGCAAACAGATACTTGGGGGGGGGGGGGGGGGGCTGAACAAAACAGCTTTGTTGAAAATCAGCTTTGTTGGGAATAGAATGTTGAAAAGAATTTACACACTAATGTTATTATATTGTCTTGCATCGGTGTTATGTTTATTTAAATAAGGGTTTGCATTTATATTAATTTACCCTTCAGATAATAAAAACGGTTGACCTGGTGGCTGATATTTTTGGGCCGAAATATACTTTTAATAAACATTTCAGTTTTAATGTGTTGTGTGTATTTCCTTTGTTTTACAGATATCAACGCCGGTGCACGGACAAGAGAGCGCTTCAGACACTGAGCCTGCTGAACAAACAGATTTTGTAGCTGATGAACATGGCTGTTATTACCACATGTGGGACGTCGAAACCAGTGGCAACGTCAAAACAATGAACATAGCTGTTTTATTACTACCCATGGGACGTCGAAACCAGTGGCAACGTCAAAAAAATCGTCTTAAGTCAATATGGCCGATACTCGTAACGAAAATGAAACAGAGTCCACCAAATTAAAATGCTATGCACATTTATCTGAAGTTTATGAAGACATCAAACCAATAACTGAGACATCGTGGAAAAAGTTTTTAGAAAGTGTACAAATTTGGAAGGATTTGGGTGGGAAATCGGCTGACATAACGAGGTGTTTCGTAGCAGATTATGATGGCAGTGACGGTATACTACCTGGTTCCAGACTCGCGATGCCTAAGAAATACGCCTTAAACTGTACACAAGAAACAAACGTTGAGGTACACATTTTTCGGTGGGAAAACTTTAATTCTGTTAATAGTCCAATCCAGGATAGCAATCCACAATGTAACAAACTTTGTTGAGAACAAGTTGGAAACTCTGGCTTTTTCATATTTTCAAGATTACGGTACATGTAGCTCGATTACCATATTTTCAAGTTACATTTTTAAAGGTGTAATGGCAGATGTGTATTGCTGGAGATTTGGTTTTTAAATTGTTTAGATAACAATTTTAAGCTTAAAAATAAAAGCAAAATAGGCACTTTGAAAAAACAATCTTGAAATAAGGTAATGTTACAATTCGGATGTGTTGATAGAATTTGTTCAATCAAATCCGCCTTACAAAATACTTTTTAAATTGTCAACAAGAAACAAACGTTGAGGTACGCATTTTATCAGTGGATAATAAAACATTGATCCTGTTAATAGTCCAGTCCAGGATAGCAATCCACATTCAACAATGTAACAAACTTTGTAGAGAACAAGTTGCTAACTGTGGCTTTATATAATTATAAATCAGCTATAAATAATGGATAGACATGAAGAGAATATGCTATTGGAATGAAAAGAAAATTAAGGTATTTGCACCTAATGAGAAATTGTTGTGTTTTGCGTCATTGTAATATTAACTCAAATATAAGGGTTAGCCCTTCCAGCTGACTGCATGCGATATAGCCTAGGGATCAAATTTGCCAGTGATCCCATCTGCACAAGAGTGGAAGGTTGTGGGTTCGAATTCCACCCAAATAGTATGTGATTTTTTATACCTCACATAGACTGGAAAGCACTGAGCATGCAGTGCTAATTGTAATGCATGTAATACTAAGTCGGGAAGGGCAAACCCTTATTTAAAATTGAAATAACATAATGATATTAGGACACACAGGGCTCTGTTTTTTCATCAGATTGGAAATGTTTTCAATTTGATTTCCAAAATGTCAAAGGAATGCTTCTTACAAAGACTACATGTAAACTACAAAAACTGCACGTACATGTATATTGTTTATACAATTTAATTATTCTTTTGTGTCAGGTTGAAACATGACAAGTAATACAACTGAGGTAATGTTACCACTGATGTCGTTCACCGTTTTGAGGGTTGTGTTGATTTCTTTAGACCTTATAAGAAATGTTTCATAAATTGCAAATAAATATTATCCATGCTTTTTGAAAAAAATAGCATTTTGTTCAATGAACACATTTTCTTCAACAGATAACATTACAAAATGTTTTTATGAATGTTTGCAACCCTCTATTTTTTTAACCTAAAAATGTTCGCACTTTCGGAGAATTGTGTGGATCAAACTTGTAGACATGGCATTTGCCATAAAGTCTAAAACTTGTAATAAGTGATCCTATTGATTTATCTTCACAGGTAATTATATAGAATTGTCAATCAAGTGGCATGTTTGAATTAATTTTGTTCATAGTGAATTTTACTGAAAGCATGGATAACACAAGGAAACGCATGGAAATACTTGAAGCAAATACTGTAATATTACATGTGCATGCACATGTTTTGAAATTCCTAATCCGTATACGTGTATCTACTTATTGGCAAATGTTGAGGATCCCCCCCCCCCCCCCCCCCCCGAGATGTGTTATCTTTTTTAGTTCAATGCATACAAATAGTTTCTACATGCGTTAAGCCAACAATATTTCATTTTACATTAACCTCAGTGAACTTAAAAATGACCTAATAAAAAATATGAAGCAAAATCACATATTACACCTTTTCAAACCCACGTACATGTAATTTGTGTACTCCAGCTTTATCGTCGAAAAAAAATGTGGGGATTATAATGCCTCAACAAAACATTTTCATTAAATTTCAATAAGTTGAACCATATTTGACGAAAATTAATCTGGTAAAAATAATAGAATACCTATAAAATCTTTGAAAATAACAATTCACATAGCTGTGTTTACTATATAAAACAAATTAATAATTTCCTTGAACATGAAAAAGAAATTCCCATCGTATCATAATATTTGAGGCACAATATACTGAGCTTGATATATTTTTTCAATATATTTTTGGTCAAGCGAGGGCGCTGTTTTTCTTATGTTTTTCTTTAAAGTGAAAAATGTGAAGATTTTTTCGGTAATTACACATTAATGTGCAATTTTTGAGCGTGGGATCAAGTGAATCCTTGATTATACACATGTTATCTACCATTTGAGCCATATTGTGTGTCCCCCCCCCCCCCCCCCCCCCCCCCCCCCCCCCCAAACGTTGGAGAACAGAAATCGCTTTCTGAAAGGATTTCAGGCAATGCCCTACAGTCTATTTCCCTTCGGTCAGAAAAACAAATGGACGAGTTCGAATTTTTTGAACATCCCCATCCAAGCAAAATTCAAGCTAGAAGTATACACATGGCGTCCTTCCAGACAAGCATCCGTTCTATTTTTGAGTATTGCTGCAGGTATAGAAACGATCCATTTCGTTGGGCTCGGTTCGAACCAACAAACTCGACTGGGACAGGTAATGAACCATTATTTCCCACTGGCAGTTATAATTAAGCTGGAAGACCCATCACGCGGCCAATAAACTTGTTTTTCGAATCTCCTATGACTTGACTGATTGACCGGTCCCCTGCGGCTCCGTATGATTCCCTCGCCATAAACTCCCAAAGCCGTCATGAAAATCAGGTTTCAGACAGAACTTGATCATTAGTAACCCTATAAAGTGATTGTAAAATGGCCCATTGAAATGAGCGGAAAGTCGCAACATGTCATTCCGAGTTAGAAGCCAAAATAAGTCGGAAAAGGGTCGATTTTGGGTTTCCAACATTTATGCATCCAATGAACCCCCTGTTATCATATTCCAAAGGTTCATTAGATAATTCTATCTGGAAATATTGTTTTTGTACTTGGTGTACATGTGTAACACACGTAGAGTTCAATGAGAGCCAAGTGTGCAGTCATAACTCCTAACATCTTCAAAGGGTTGTGTGTGGTCTATACGAAATATGTACAGCAAAACGCAATACGTCAAATTAACGCTTTCATGAAAAACCACAATCTCAATTTTTAAATTTCGCTACTTTTCACCCATTTTGTGGTGCCGTCACTCGTGTCAACCTTGCGAGGTATCACTGCAGCGAGCGACAGGCTCCGACGGCGTTGCTTGACCTATGTCCTCGCTTGTTTGTTTCCGGAGTTCCATCCTGCGGCCCCCTTTGCCCTTTCTCTGGGTTCAACTTTCTCCAAGTTCACAAAAGTCCAACCCCCTGTGGATATGATGAAATTCATGCTGCCCGTTGGAAGAAAGAAAATGTCTAAAAGACTTGTGGTTGAAGTAAACAGGAAGAAGTAACCATGCAGTTAAGGTCGAAAATTTACATAAACTTGGAATTTGTGTTTCTAATTGTCACTGGATCTGTTCTGTTTCTTGCAATTTTGTATTTTAAATTCTCAATATAACAATAAAACCATTTTACAAAGGTCTTTCCTCATGCAAGTATGATCATCTGGATTTGATTCCCAGCTCCCGATGAATTTTGAATTTGTTTCCAGGACTGCGGTCTACATAAAATGCCGACCTCAACTGTATGTTTGAAGGCTAGCCCTTATTCAGAATTGTGTTCATTTATGAAGTCAGAATATTGCTATTTTGAAAATTGACACCTGGCCGGTTGACGGCTATAGCCGCATTTTCTGTATTTTCAATCCTTTGTTGGGTTATTGTGTCCGTTTCGCTTGCACTGTAAAAAACCAACGGCTAACACATTTTGAACACTTCAACGCGTTAATATTAATACTTACACGTAAATGTATAGGAGGCGTTGTACGCAATTGATACTAGAACACATTTAAATAGGCGTTGGTGTTAATGATTATTAACATTCTAAAGTGTTAAAATCTACCTAAATTAGCACCTCAAGCGTTGATAATTATCAAAACCAACGCCAATTTAAACGTGTTTTAGTGTTAATCGCGTGCAACGCCTCCAATACCTTTACGTGTAAAGTATTAATATTAACGCGTTTAAGTGTTAAAAAACTGTAAGCCGTTGGTTTTTACAGTGTGGCTGCACGAGCAGGCTCGGCATACCGGCGCCCCATTATAAATACCCGGGATCAACGGATTTTAACAAATTGATCTACATGTATACTTAATACTGCTTGTGGGTCTTATAGCCAGTGGCTTGTGTTTTCGAAAATATGTTAGCGTGTAAAACGTGACAGGTGCATTAAGCTGGACTTACAGCACTTTTCATTTGCGTTGAACGCCAGAGCACCACTTCCCAAGTACGGTACTTTATTTGATGGGTTCGGTTATCTAGCAATAACAACGCAATCGAAGCGATTGTTAAGTTGTTTTTTCTTTCTTCTGTGAAAAATGTCACTGATAATGACGATTGTATAGCAACGCAACGGAACGGGTGGCCGTTGGCTTATAATGTGCTCAATTGCTCCCATCAAGTCCAGCCGTTCAAACCGATTCTTAATAGGGCGCCAAAAAGGAGGGGACGAAAAAGGAACACGTGCGCGGATAATGTCTTGTCCGCGTGCCATCTCTGCAATTTACTCGGCGCAGCGGAAAGGGTCATTCGGGTGACCACAAAATAGTTCATCAACTTGTCTGATCACGTCTAGCTAGCCACCCATACTTGATTAGTTCCATCACTATCTTTTCATTTCCAATCCCCACTTTTTTTTCTCTCCCGCTTGATATAATCTACGGGCATTTTTCCAGAAATTACTATCGACGTGCGCCAGAAAAAGAAAGCCCTCAGTCCCTTCATCGCATGAGGGCAAATAGGTGGATAGACAACGCAAACAAGGATGAGGTTATACTGCGGTTCGATATTTGTGATCGCGTCCCGTTGTTGAATTGGAGAAAGCGTAATACACATGGGAGCACACCGAGTGTTTAATAAGAGCGCAGAAGCACTCTACTCTCTCCAGTTGCCACTGCAAACAGACCAGTTGTTTTCGGCAATTATCTCCCGAATGTTGGTCGCAAAACATAGTTAAATAAAATCGAACAAGTGCCCGCCTTGGCTCAATGTGCCACCTCATCAATTATAAACACGAACACTCAATCCCAAAATCAATATTAATGGTCTCAATAATTCAAGTTGATTCCTTTTGTAATGTTGGTTTAATATTAGAGTGTTTGTGCATTTCCTGTGGGGAAGGGAAATTTGGTTCGAATATAATCTGATGCTTTTCGATAAAGACTGGAATAGCGGGCAACACCATGTGAAAAACAAATCTCTTCTAGGAAGATGTGTGGTTCTGAAAAGAACCGGGATGGGTGTGTAACTCGACGTTTTGGACAGTGTGCTCTGTCCGTCCTCAGGAGTCCTCCATGGTGTTGCCCGCAATTCCAGTCTTTATCGTATCGCAACCACCATGCAAAGCTTCAAATCTTACTTATCTGATGCTTTTCGTTGTGAAGAGTAGGAATGAGAGAAGTTAGCTGATACATGTACACGTTGTATTCGCAAAACTTTTCTCAATTGATTTTATGTTATTGTTTTGTTCTGTGCATGCAAATACTATTTCCGCAGTCAAATTAAAGGTTTGAATTCGTATCTCTTGAATTTATGGTTTCATATGAACCAATGGGTTCATCTAAATGTAGCCGCACGTAGTAAAAGTCCCAACCTCTATGAAGCCAATGTACAGGGTTTAGGCAATACTAAGGGTTCTGACTACATTCATGTACAGGGTTAGGGCTACACTTAAGGACTTCGGCTCTATCTAGTTACATAGTAAGAGCTACACTTAGGGCTAGGGCTACATTTAGGCATAAGCTACATTACGGTACAGCGTTTGGGCTACATTTTAGGCACGTGGTTGGGACTAAATTTGTGTCTCAGGCTACATTTAGGTACCGCACAGACGGGTTAAAGTGAATTTAATAGCAGAAGCTTCAAAAGGTAAAACGCTCAATTTAACCTTGTCTCAATACACTAACATCAAGAATATCGAAAATCGGCTTCTGGCTTTACAACCATCTACTCCACCTGCAGTGGCTTACCTGCACTATATAGCTTAGAAATACCTGCTGGGAATTATACTGAATCCTCTTGGTTGATGGCAGTATCTTCGTGTAAGATCTATTCCTATTTCTTTCTCCAAGCCATAAATCCGACTAAATTCTGTAAGACATTCGACTAAGTTATTCTATACATGTATACGGCCTTCATCCCATGCCACTTAACAAACAGGTGTTTGGCCTCCGTCTCCACATACGCAACAGATAAGTACTCACGCAGCAAACGTGTATTTTAATCACAGAAATTCACGGATACACGACCGTTCTTGGTGTCTTTGCAAGAGACAAATAGCCTGTGGCTTTCGTTGTCTCGCGTACTTCAGTTTTACAGTATCTCATACCAGTACCCCTGCAAAGGATTACACGTGCATGTCAAGATCAGTAGGAATTGGTCATCACCATGTATTCATTAATTTATCATTACACTGTTCTACAGCCAAAATGCTTCGGAAATAAAAGTAGTCAATCTTTACTAATTCTGTGTCACCGAGTACGAAAATTATGCTTAAAATTGTCAATTGGCTCAATTTATTAAGATATGGAATCGGATCGGTATCTATTATTCTTGACTTGGGAAGGGAGGAGGATGAATAAACTGCGGGAAGAGCTCTTGTTCAAACCCGCGATGCATAATAGGTTAAAACTACATATTTTCTCATGGTTCGCTCTTCTTCATTTTTTAGTGTGGGGTTTAATCAAGATAGGTGACTACATTATACATGTATGTTACCCATATATTGTATATACACATATATACGTACAATGTGATACTTACAAGTTCTTGACAATTGATTATTGTTATGGTCATATTCGTTTTAAGCGTCCCAAAATCCATAAAGGGAAACACATTTAATCTCCAAAGCACAAAATTTGTAGACTGGTGTTATCGCGGAGACGTTGGTACCTCTGACATTAGTTTACCCGTTTCTCTTGTGCAGGCTTGGTGTGTAATTGTTTTGAAAATGCGCTATGGTTGTAATGAACACTGTTTCCCCTATACTGCACAAAACTCTGAGCTTTGTAGGTTTCCTCATAGGCGACTCCAGATCCCAGAGTTTACGAGAATGTGCTCTTGTTGGAAGGGTGTAGTACACTATTCCTGTCAGAATTTATGCGCGAGCTCATTACCATGAAAAGTGTCCCCACTGTTGTATTTATTTTTTTAAGTTGGGATTGTGTATTAAATATAGCCCAGGATCAATTCCCTGGTTTATGGGCTTCCATCTGTAAGCAGACTTGATAAAATTACTGTTGAAAATGGGTCTATATTTGCCCGAGAAAGCGGAGGGATGCCATGGCTTGGGAATTAGCACTTTTAGGGAAGTGAGTTTGTTTTGGTGTGAACCTTTAAAACTTTAATTGGCTCACTCATAAAAGAAGAACCAACAAACTAAATTTACATTCGATTAGGCTTATCCGGGATTGATTTCAGAAGAAATGTTGGCATTTATTCAAAATGCGGTAATAAACTGCATATTGTGATGAGTTCGTATTTTGGGTTTTATTTGGGATCATTTATTTTGGAAATGCTCTCCACAAAACACCAATGTTAAAGGGACACATTGCCTTCAAATGTCATGAAATTTTGCTGTTTGGAAATGTTCCTTATCTTTTATAAGAGTTGTTCATGCAAAAAAACCACGTATAATATGTTGCAATTAGTGAGTATGGTGATTACAAAACAAAACATTGACCTCTGACCCCGGACATCTGACCCGCGAAACATAGACTTATTTCCAGTAGTAAATACCACCGTCTAAATAATGCGCAAAATACGCTGTAAGAGTCTTTAGGCTGGCGCCGCAGCCAGTGGCCTTGTAAACCTATCAGATGATCGCCAGGAACCATTCTCTACCTCGCGACACATACCGCCAGTGCTGCGCGCCGTGACAGTACATCAAAATGGATCAACAGAACGTACTTCAACCAGCTGCGACTGGAAATACGACTGGTGAACACGGTCCGCCATTTTGTGGAGTAAAAAAATTTGTTCTACAGAATGGCGGACCGTTATTTGTCACGAAATTAAACAAAAACCACGCAATTTGAAGGGATAGTTATGTGAATCTCTATATTCTACTTTTAAAAAAGCTTCCAAACCATATCCATTTCAGTTTTATAGCCCAAAATCGACAGGACGTCATCCATGCATTCTTTTCGTTTATAGTGTTAACTTCCGGCCGGACAATACATGTGCGTGTATGGAACGCGCGATGCCCTGAGAACTTACACACGGCTGCGTACTTTATTCGTTTGCTCTCATTATTTGCAGTGCATTTCCGAATCCAATAATAATGACGTCGAGCTTACTTATAAGAGTGCAGCGGGTCAACAGTACTATGCTGATCATGAATGGGCAAGATTACTGCATGCGTTGGAGCCTAAACTCTCCAACCTCGTTTCCAGTGTCTATACTTTGATCCAAGTTGTTCTCAATACAGGAGCGGATCCAGGATTTTTTGCGGGGGGGGGGGGGGGGGGGTTCTGAAATTTGCCCAGAAAAGTGACTCCCAAAATGTTTTGTCTGCGAAACAAATTACACAGGGGGGGGGGGGGGGGGGGTGGGGGTGGCGGGTGGGGGTGGCGGGGGGGGTGGGGTGGTGGGGGTGGCGGTGGCGGGGGGGGGGTGGGGGTGGCGAGGGGGTGGGGTGGTGGGTGTGGCGGTGGCGGGGGGGGGGGTGGGGTGGTGGGGGTGGCGGGGGGTGGGGTGGTGGCGGTGGCGGGTGGGGTGGGGTGGTGGCGGGTGGGGTGGGGTGGTGGCGGGGGGGGGGGGTGATGGCGGGTGGTGGCGGGTGGGGGGGGGGGGGGGGCTGACATACTTTCTCACCGTTGGCGGCGCCATTTAACCTCTTTGTTTTGTTCTCACCCATAGGCAAAATAAGACCTGTATTTGCAAGGCACGGCCCATACAAGCAACAACAAAAAAGAAAATGGCAACGAGCAGGGGGGTTTCGACCCCTAAACACCCCCCCCCCCCTCCCCCCCAGATCCGCGCCTGCAATAGTAGCACCTTGATGGGAAAGTACTTCAATAACAAGCTGATAATTTGTAATATGCCCTCACGATTCCACGAATAGGATTTTCCCAAAAACTGTACATGAAAAGACACTTTATGATTAATGGCATTCAAAAAAGTCCAAAGATACCCCAAAAGAGTCATAAAATTTGTTCTTTTCCCAATAAAGGTAGCTGTCGCTACATACATTTTCTTACGTATGGAACCCCACCTGCTTGCTTGCACCAGCCTGGAAATTACGAAGATGTACCTGCAGTGCATGGATTTTGAGGGTTAGTTTGACACCTCGTATCCCCGTCACGAAAGCACACGGTACTTGTAGATCCTGCAGTAGACTATACACAGAACGCATCGTCTGCATTGCACCCAATTACAATATCCAATATTTTTAGATATGCAACTAATCCAGGGCCAGAGAGCGGCTAGCGGTAGCGTTACCGCTCTATTGCCATGGAGACAAGATTGTAAACTCGCTTCTTCTAGGATGTAGAGTATGGAGGAATTCCCCCCGACTCTGAAAATAACCAGATTTTTTTTCCAAAGTCGTTTTCGTTGACATTTGAATACTTTCGTAGGTGTTTGAGATGCTAGATAACAACAAAAATGCCATGCATGTTGTCGACAGTGAAATGTTCGAGTTTTCAGTTAAATCGATTAAGCTCACCTCAGCAAACAAATCTATTGGAAAGTCTTGGTGTTTTGCAAACAGGTGTCACGGTCTCGGTTATCCGGCGTGCCCAGTTTTCCGGAACATTATTTAACACTATTGAACCGCAAAAAATGCATCACTGTGGTTGCATTTGTTGCGATTCAATGTTCCGGAAAACTGGGCCGGATAAACCGTCACACCGGCTTTGGCAAGAGTCTTATCTCCTCTGTACCTTCACAATTTGTAGTCTTTGGTGGAGAGGCAATTGTAGCAAAGTATCTTACACGAGAACACAAGCACCATAATCCCCGGCTTGGTTTGAACCCACATTAGCCTTAGTTATGGATCCAGAAAACCAAAACCTAAAAATGACGGCGTGCTTTGCGGACAAATTTCAGTATAGCGGATTAACCAGACATGTGCAGCACGCTGATCTCTATGTGAACTGGATAGCGCATAGGCTGTTCGGGTTGAAGCAGCGGTCCGCCATATGTACTCTCAATACAGTAAGTTTGACAACCTTATACAAAGGGTCTACGTTCATTGTCGTTCTCAATTGTACACATCAATCACTGTATTGATATCCCCCATGCGATGGGAGTGTATGGCAGCTGCTGTTCATCACCGTCGTCGTCTTTCAACATCTTTCTTTTAACCTCTGTTCCAACTGTACCATACGAAGGGGGCGGGATGTTGCCCGCCAGCGTATCAGGGAACCTGTCTCTGCTTATACAATTAACACGAGACAAAACCGCGTTAGTCGACGTGCGATCGAGACTTTCAATCTCTATTCGTCGGATTCCTTCCTGATGCCAATTCTCTCTTGCGCTTCTCTATTAAACGCGCTTGGAATAAATGTTCCTTTGCCCAGACGCACGAAGTAGAAAAAACAATTAACAATTGATAAGACAAGACATTGACATTTTGCTCAAACTGGAAATACGGAAACGGCGGGAAGACGAGATGCGTGGTTCGATAATACCAATCTGCCTTGCGCCACAGCATGCAAATTATTTCTCCGATGGCTGAAAGGCTTTCATTTCAAGGCAGGTGTTTGCAGGCGTCAGACGGTGCGGAGATAGGGGACTTCATGGGGACAACAGGTGTATTTGACGAGAGCCGATTGATTGTCACAACACCCCCCACCCCAGGGGCGCGTGAATCGAGCCTAGAGCTTTACTGCAAATTATTGCTCGTGTCATGTTCGTGTTTGAAGCCTTCGGAAAACCTAGAACTTGTTTTGAAGCCGGTGCCGGTGTAGTCACTGTGAAATAGGGACTCATTAGTCATTAATAATAATGTCTGTGGATGGAACTAGGCGTGTTGCCAAAATACTGTACAAACGCTATGACAAGTAGCTATAGGTTGCTTTTGTCAGATGTACCCCAGAAATATATGTACACAAGAAGTTTCCCAAGACACACATTATAATATCAGGCGTGCTAAACTTTAAAGTAATATTTATAGATTTCTTTGTAACATTGTCAGGTAAAGTCGGAAGTAGATAATATCGATTCTTGGCATATTTCTATAGCGATTTGTATCGATATGTTTAAAAGCTATTGAATTATGCATTATTCGAAAATCACCGTGATCGCTGGTTCAGTTAATTAATTCCCGCTACAGAATCAAAGCACAGCCTACACCGGGTTTGAACTCGTGAATCTGACCAAACAAATAATTGCACACTAATAATCACTAGGAAGGTTTCAAGTTGGTCGTTGGCCTCACTTCCATGGGATTCGCATTCTTGTAAAAAACCCGGTTTCAAAGAATCTCATGAAAACTATGACAGCAACAGAAGAAATCAACGAATATTACTGCTTGTAAAAGACTTCTATGGAATTCAATTACGCAACACCATTATGCCTATTCAAACGCAAATAAGCACCTCATTGCTTAAAAAAAGAAAATGATCTGACGTCACTTGTACAGCACAAAGGGTAAACTGCAGATCTGCACAATGAGCAAAACCAAGTGGGAGAAGGAAACATACGCGAGTATTGCACATGCCTAAGTGAAGATAATTATGAGGGCGATCGGTCACGTGAGGGGGTTTACCCAGTAATAGAGTACCGAAGTCTGACGTCAGTTGGCAAGAGAACTGGCTCCAAACAAATGTAGATTTCGACTGTTCCTTTGTTAACAGCCAGTCATGCAAACACATTGACACAAAATAACAAAAGTATTCTGGTTCCAAACATTGCATTGAAGTCATCACTTCGGTACTTTATAGGGAAAAGGAGTCCGATTTTCATAGGAGTCTGATTTTCATACGACACCGGATTGGGCATTTTTGGTCAACCGCCTCTAAGAAACAGGAATAGTATATACTACGGCATCTCTTGTCATTAACGTGCTATCGCGTTTTGTTTTCTTGATGGTCGTGGGGACGGGATCACCAACCCTACCCTCACTTGTAAGAGTGGGAAAACAGGACTCCTTGCCGTTTCGTTGGCTGGTAAAAATTCCTCTTATTGACCAAATTGCCTAAATAGTGCTCAGAATTGTAGGACACCGGCCCTCACCCCCCCCCCCCCCCCCCCTTCAAAATAGTGGTGAACACCGCTTGTCCCCCCACCCCCTCGAACGCAGGTTTGCTTGTGGTAGATACCGAAGACATCCTATTTTCCTTCTTTTGTTGGCATTTAACCGTTTTCAACCCACAAGGACAGCTTGCCAAGAGCCGTTTATTCTGGGGCTCATATCTTTCTTTGTTCCCTGTACTTGGTATACACCACAAACACGCACATGGTCGTGTTCTCCTATACTAATGAGGACAATGTTTTGTGTTTTCTATTGTTCCTTTAATAGCACACCCCCATAGACTAAACACGTATTTTTACGTTCGAGGACCGATTTTAACAAAAGACCGACTCCCGAAGACAAGGAAGATTCCTTTGTATTTTCTTTCTACTCTTGTCTTCGAACGTATACACAGTACATGTACACACATACACAATATTCCATCAATAACTCGCTGTACACCAAAGACTTTCCATTGTAAACACGTGACGTCAGATGGCACATCGTCCATACACGCGCACTCAGATTGGTAGCAATATTGAACATTCGAGTTATGTGCATGCATGAGGCAGCAGGTTTGTGTAGCAAGCCTTTTGGGGTGATAAAAACACCACTAAACTCTTAATACAAGGCACTCCTTGTCCAAAGGGCACAGGGGGCCTAAGAACAGTACAAAAATCAGTCCTTCAAAATAACCCGCTAACAAAGTTTTGAAGAAATATTGGGCACCCGCGCTGTCTAAATAAGATGTTTAACATGAATCCAGTCAAACATATGGAACTCCAAAGTGGAAAAAATTTGATATATATTGTACAAAAAGCAATTAGAACACAGCTGGTTTCCATTTTGAATGACATCACGCCAGCTTTGAATCATGAACACTGGAGGTGGAAAGTCAAGTTACATGTACAGCGTGTTCGATTACTTTACCCGCGCTTACTCGTGCCTCCAAGTCGGGGAAAGATGCACATGCGCAGTACGTTAGAGTAAACAACGATCTCAGGTCACTCGAGTGACGTCAACGCGGCTAGTGACAACATCTCTGTAGGCCAGGTGGCGCTATTTGCGATACCCAATTTTCTGTCAGCGCTGTGACCAGCATATAATTGTTTTTTATTAGTTTTTTTATCATTTATTGACAATAAATTGTTTCTATTTGAAATGACTCATAGTATTATTTCTATTTTTATAACAAATTGATAAGAAATGAATGAGGCTCAAATTTTCAATTAATTTTTTTATCAATTTAGCAATATGGTCACAACTTTTTAACTGAAATTGTCCTCCAAAATGACCAAAATTTTAATCAACAAAAATCAACAGCTTTGCATTGGTTTAACCTATCATGACCATTGACCCCTCAATTTATTTATTTGTTTTACTCTTTCCAGTGATATAATATATTAACAAAATTGAAGCAACTTAAAATGTTCATGAATCTGCCTTGTTAGGCGGAGTGTCCATGATTGGTGGAAAAACAGAATCGGAGCCCCATTTTAAAGATGATTTGTTTTAAATAAGGTGACATACTTGACTGAAGCCATGGTGCTTCATTCGCAATATGTACACATTTACGTCAATCGTCCAGAGTAATTTGGAAACAAATATTTGTCGCCGTTTTGAATTAAATTCCCACCGCCGGCGCATCGCCGGATTAGGCAGCCATGTTTTTAGCATGGCCTTATGGGATACTTACCCTACTAACCGGTTCGGCGAGTCGTTTAGTAGGGCCAGGCCTGAGTAAGCGCGAGAAGTCACGTGAGAGCTAAATCGAACTGGCTCGCGCTTGCACGAGTAAGCGCGGGGTAAGTAATCGAACGCGGAAGTATTAAAGGGGCTGTGTCGTCGCGCCATCTCGCGTTAACGAATCAAATATTGGAGTGCGCCCCCTTGCGCTTGATTTCGGTTATGTGCTATTTTTAACCTCCATCCGTTTGTTATGGCTGTTCTGAGAATTGGCTTTTGGAAACTACACCCCCTGGAACACGCACGCATGTCCAGCGTCTGCGTACTGAAATACACATACGTGCACACACATACTTATAAACAAGTAGCACACATCGTGGCACTCAGTTCTCTAAGAGTAAGATTATTAGAAAAAACGTTCAAATTTCATCTGTTTATTTCATAAAATTTCATTTACATGTACACAAGTGCCATGGAATATTTGTCTGAAAGTTGCATAGAATTGGAGGTTGGCGATATAGAAGTAGAACCTTACGCTGGAGAACCTATGACATGTACATGCCGAAACTCTTGCCAGAAAGGACGACTCGGCACACGGGGTGCTTGTCCATGTAAATGTGCACAGCAAAACTGCAACGTGTCTTGTCGCTGTGGGACAGTTCGCGCTAAATTTTGTACACAAAATCCCACAGGCGGGGTATCCGTAAAAGGGTCTATGTATTATGTGTACATTCATTTGGATGTATCTTGTTCGTATCTTGCTTGTAAACTTAGGTCGATAAAAAGCTTCAGGCTTATTTTGACCCGTCACTTCAATAAAAAAAAATTATCATGCTAATAAAAGAGGGGTATAGTGGCTGCAGACAGTTCTTTAGCAGCGAAAAAACATTTTTTTTAAATAGTTGATAGATGGAGCTAAAACAACTTCACTTGGTTGCTATTCCAATGGCACTTGTCAACAACTCGCTGTGTGAAACAATATTTCCGCACATCAAGTCTACATGTAATGTATAGTCAACATGTACAGTACATACCGGTACATTACATGTACAGTACATCCGATCCATGTACTCGGTATGTGAATGGTTCATGTCATAAAAAGTAATAAGCGAATAATTCGTGCAAAACAGGTGAAAATTAGGGTTGTTTGAATATTTATCGGGGTGTTTATTTCTTTGTTTCTTCGGTAGTCATCTTTATCATAGTGATGTGGTGATCTGTGCGCCAGTGGCGTAAACACGGGGAAGGAGTTCGGGGGCCTGCCGATTTGTATTTCTTTTTTGTTTCGTAAATTTAAAAAGGGGAAATTGTACACAAAGTGATGTTTCAAATTTCAAGCGGTGTTTGGGGCGGGGGTATCCCCCGTTGAGAAAAAGTTCAAGATGCAGTACTTCGTCGACAAATTCAATAATCATCCCCACTTTTCGACACGGATTTACTAGCCACTGGTGAAATCTCATTTCACTGGCGTATATTATTTATTGGTAATAACTGTTATTATTGTGTTTATTATTTGATAGTGTTGAAATAACTCTTATGATGTAACTTTCCATAAAGTCCTGCCGTCAAATGTAACACAAGGTCGTGGACTCAATATCGCCATCAGTATAGCTGTAACTCGCCGCGGTGAGAGAGTAACACTTTGTTTTACTTTCCTGTGGCCCTTCTACGCTTCCGTAGCTATGCAAGTCAGTTGGGAATGGTGTTTTTCTTACACACTGATGCGTATGCGTCTAATGAACGTCTAATCTGCATATTAGATTACGCTCCATTGCATCGCAAAATTCGCGGTTGTACGGTTCGTGGACCAGTGAAGTTTTAACGCGTATACCCGCCGCGGGCTGTACCACTTGGTACTTGTTCAATTCGATTGAGGGCGTTCAACCATTGTTTCGTTACGCAACACGGGGACCATGCAGCTAGCTCACCACTGATCAATGGACTTGATCATTAATTCATCTCATACCTCAAAGCATTAGTAAGAATGGACACTTTTTGTTCCCTTGAAATCTTGACAATGGGTTTGAAAGGGACGTAGTTTAAGTCGGAAAAACGACTCAAAAGGTGGAGATTCTTTGATTCGAATGGGCTCGGACCCTTCGCGTCCTCGCTCATTTGAATCAAAGAATGTCCACTTTTCGTCTTTTCACCATAACTGAAAGCTGTCCTGCATGTTTTGAAGTCATCACATCCTATTGTAGGGTACCTTTAAGAGAATTTCAGTCCGTTGAATGGCGCTTGTTCTCCGCTGTTCCACCAACAGGCCTCGCGGCACGTTTTTCTCATTCACTGATGTTTTGCGGGACAGTCTCGAGTTCTCGCGTCAACCTTTAAATTTACTGAAATTTGCTAAAAATTGAAAGATAAAACGTTTGGTCACGTCTCCTACCGCAATAATTCAGCCTACTCTGAGAAAAACACTTCTTGGGTGAGGTTCAAAAAGAACTTCGGTGACAAGGATTTAATTATCGATCGATTTCATGTAAGCCTATAGGCAAGGCAGTGTCGAATAGAACATAGTTATACATGTATATAATGTATGCGCATTTTTATCGAAAGCAAATTTGCTTTTGTGGATTACCTGATGATGCAATTTTCGGCCCGGTGTTTTTTAGTTTGGTTATTGGTATTTGTTTGTCTGTCTGATAATAACGTTAACTTTGGAGGTTTGCGTGGTGAGGTGACAATACGATAGAGGTTTGTGTCATTTGGAAACCCAAACTCGCTTTTGAGTGACATGGTTCTGAAAATACCGGTGTCATACGAATATCGTATACTCGATCCCACGAATAGCCGATTCTTTACCCATTATGCATTGCAACACAATTGCGTTTACGAACACATTTGCTTTTGCCAACGGCATAACCTCTGACCCCATCCTAACCCTAACCCTCGCCCCACCTGGTCATTGAAATGATAACGGAATTATAATTTCATTATTATCACCTTCATGAAGACTTAATTTGCATTTATTTCAGTTGCGTTCCTTCAATTAACGATAATTGCTCTTTCAAATCGGGAAAAGTTCCATCTTCACACTTTTTCAAATCATACCGCAAAGTGCCTATATACTCTCAACGATCAACTGATCGCTTAGGGGCCATTAAAAATTGTCAATGTTTTAACATTTCGATTTCTTAATTTGTATCGCTAGCGCTAGGTCAGAAGCCGATTATGAAACACAAGAAGTCATGGGGGCACGTGTTAAAGTGGGGGAGAACCACAGCGGCATCATGCTGTCATGAAACTGGGCATTATATTAATTGTTTAATTGAATGGAAAATCAACATTTTAAGATCGAAAATTAGGGGTGGGTGGGTGGGTCAAACATATTTCGAAAAAAATACATTAAAAATTTGAATGGCCCCTTAGAATTAATTTTGTGACGTAAATGTGTATCCGAGCACATTTCGGTTACCGATGCAATCTTCACGTGTCTTCCCCCATCACAATTTACTTAATGAAACACCTTACCTGCATAGCCTTGAACATCTTCCGGCCTTAAACAAGCAGCAGTGTGATACTGAAGTGAATAACAAATTTAGCCGCTCCGTCCCGCTGTAGATAACACAATCAGATCTGGAGATTGGTGTATCGAATTAAACGGGCATAGTCTACAAGTAGTTGAGCTGTCGGGAATGTTTCGTTTACGCTGTGTGCAAACTGTACGTAGATTTCTTGTCTGTAATGAATAACTTGGTATGCAATGGGCTAGGCTATCTGGTTACTCTCAAACACTCCCTCACCAGTGCTGTAGTCGAGTCCACCGAGTCCGAGTCCGAGTCCGAGTCCGAGTCCGAGTCCGAGTCCTTTTGTGAATCTCAATCACATGTAGGCCTACAGTGTTCTCGTTGACACCGAGACAGTACACAAATACTACACAGCATGGTCAAAAAGGGTATTTACGGTAATAAGAGGCTTAGATAGGCTTTTAACACTTATGCGCCTATCAATTTCACCCCTCCCCCCCCCCCCCCCCCCCCGAGCTACCCCACCCAAGATGTTGGGATTGTCACTTTTGAAGTGACCAAATCCCCACCCCTTGGGGCAACATTTTAGTGACAATCCCCGACATATATGGGTGGGGCACCCCCCCCCCCCCATCATGGTTTTAACTTCTGATGATGGGGAAACAATGGCAAAATGAGTGACCAAAATCCCAACCCTACGGCTTGAAAAACGTGACCAAACCCCCACATAAGACCTAGGGCAGCCCGGGGGAAGGGGTGGGGGAAGCAATTGATAAGCGCATTATTGAATAACATTTAAATATAACCTATAAATAAAGTCCATACATGACATACATATGTATGTGATTTGGGGCACATAAACACCTGCAAATATTGTCTAGTACTTTACTCAAGCGAAAAATCCCTGAAACAAATTGGATTTGCACAGTAGTTTGAGAAACTTCAAAGGATTCTTGCCGTGACACAACCTTGTGAAATTACTTTCAGCCATTATTATTTGAGATTATAAACCAAAATTGCCCCTGGAGATTTAATTATACTGAAAAATACAAAAAATTATTTAACCAGATTTGTTTTACTTCAACCAATGATTAGTTTGATTACTCAAAAACTGGTCTTGGGGAACATTCCTCTTTAGCAGGGCTGTAGTCGAGTCCTGATGTGAGTCTGATGACAAGTAGTAGGTAAAACTTTAGCTTTAACATAATGTTGCAATGATTTTGTATTTAAATTGTAATACACAAACTATTTTAGCAGACAAAACAAAATATGAGAATGTTTCTATGGTGCAGAAATTTAAACAAGTACAATTTCGAAATGTAGAAGATTAATGATGTCATGAATATCAGTTGGGAAGTATTGCTAGTACAAGCCTACTAGCGCGAAATAGATGTTTGTGAATGAATTACTTTCGGCCAATCAAAACGTGTACCGCGCACTACATTACAACCGGTATTCCGTCTTCCGTATTCGCAAGTAATGGACGTCGAGCACCAGCCACATGACGTTGCGGCTCGACTGGCAACTACACGGACACCGCGCCTTCGCGCATGCATGCAGCGCATTCGATCGCACACGCACACGCACGTACGTAAAGCGAGCAAACGGCGAATTCATGCCATGTTTAATCCGGTACATTCTCCGCGCGTCGCTGTTGGACCGACGTCTCGTCAGGCAAACCGTCCATACCTAACGTACTGAGCTCGTATACGTGTACTCAACCTCGTCCCCAGGGTCTACTTTCATCCTCGTCCTGGAAGCGTATTGCTCGGACACTATGGGTACGAGGTTGACGCGTACTGTACTACCGAATTAGGTGCAGGCTACTGACGGGATTTGCGAACTAAACACTCCGACTTTGTTACAAAATTGCAGTAAAATTTAAGGTAAAAATCGGCTTTTTTGGGCCGGACTCGGGCCGAGTCCTCCAGCTGGTCGAGTCCTTATTGTCCGAGTCCTGACTGTCCGAGTCCGAGTCCGAATCCGAGTCCTTGAAAATCGGGACTCGAGTCCGAGTCCGGACTCGAGTCCTCCAGCACTGTCCCTCACAGTTCTCGCGTCTGTGTCGATATCGCTCAAGTTTAGCCAGCCAGAATCCTGCAGGATCACTCTCATGGAGCTCAACCCCCCCAAAAAATCACTCGCACGCACAATGGGGAGACTCTGGAAGGCACTTTCAATTATAGGGTAATTAAGTCTGTTTGGTGGACACAATCTCTTCTTTAATGGTCTAAATAGATAAATGGAGGCACCCTGGACACATTTACCAATGATAAAAGCATTCTGGACATGTTGGTTCTACACTGATTTTTTTCAAAATATTTAATAAAAAACATACCGAAATGCACCGTTCAACAAAACTCCAAGACCGTTCAACAAAAATAATTTTAAAAAGTCTAAACTAATAATAAATATTTTTTAATTAGCTGGCCTGACGTTTCGAACTTAAGCAAGTTCTTTCTCAAAGGCAAATGACAGAGTACAAGAAACAAACATGTAGGGAACACACATGCATGAGGGGGTGGGTGGAGACCCGCAAAGGAGCATGGCAGTGGGTAAACAAGGGATGGGAAAGGACGGCCATGAAAAAAGGAACAAAGAAGTTGGTGTAGGGTAAGGATGAAGGAGGGGAGGGATTAAGATGAAGGATGAAGCTGGGGAAAGGGGACAAAGGAGTGTGGTGAAGGGGGGGGAATGGAAGGTGGTAATAGGGCAAGAGAAGGAACAAAGGGAAGTGGCAAGGATAAACAGGAAATGGAAAGACAACCCCATGTGGCCAAGAGACCCCAAGAGGGTTTGCCAGGAGGATTATCTGCAAACAAATGACAATAGAGGAAAATTAAGAGTTAATCATTCCCTTCCTGGATGTTGAGGCCATGTGGTTGAATAGTCCGAAGACGTTTTATCCACACTTTCTCTCTGCTAAGGCGAACTGAGTCCTTGCGGTGGCCAAGTGATTCTATGCCCTGTAGAATCATATCAGAAATTGAATGGTCCATGTTCTTGGTGTTCACAGTCGATCAATGGCCAAATAGAAACGCTTTTTGAGCGTGTTCTTGGTCTTCCCGACATACTGGATACCACAAACACTGCCATATATATATATATATATATATGACACCAGGTGTTGCAAGTAATGTTGCCATTGGTTATGTGAGTAGTACCAGATGAATGGCCAGAAAAGGAGTCGGACTCCTGCATGTGAGTCTGGCAAACAACACACCTGGAATCGCACTTAACAGTACCATGCTGTGTGGGAGGGGATGCAGCCAAGGTGGGGACCTCGGCTCGAACAATCAGGTCTCGTAGATTGCGTAGATTGCGCCCCGCCTATAAGCCAATACTGGGTTGTCAGGGGCGGCAATACAAAGAAAGCACCCCACCACCCCCCCCCCCCCCCCCACCCCCCCCCCCCCCACCCCCCCCCCCCCCCCCCCCCCACTTTGACACACTATACTTTTTTTCTGTACAGTAACAGTAACAATACAAATGCTGTGAACATTACATGTTTGATCCCCCTCCAAAAAGCATGGACATCAAACAGTCGCTGACAACGTCACACAGTCACCCAGGCCTTTCTCTGGCAGGAAACACCTGTGTTTACATTCTGTCAGTAGGATGATTGATAGCTTCCATTATGTGGGCTGCTAGACGGCGGCTTGGCCGGTTTTCTCAAAGGATTAATTTGTGTACACAAATGAATGTGGGCGTGGCTGAGGCCCAAAATTATCAGGGTCGGCCTGACCAATGAGTGAACTCACCATCAAGGGCGACTAGACTGTCTCAAATAGATTAAGGATTACATGTAGTATGACCGGAATTGACCCAACGGTTTTTACGTAAATAACATAAATACAAAAACGTGCCTCACCTAGCAAGCCGCTGGCAGCACGCAGGGTTAATCACAATGCGCACAAATAATTTGAAACTTTTGGCTGGAACTAAATTAATTAAAAGTTACCCAAACTGGCGCCACGTGATTTGAGCCGTCATCCATCAACTTAACTGTAAGATAAACATGCCCGGTGCGTAATAAATACGTTATATCGAGGCGGCAATGAGGCGGTCCTGTATAATTAGTTTAGGAAACATTGATTTTTATCAGAGAAGAGTGGAATCAAACGTTCATTGTAGTTGTGTAGACTTAATTGTATCATGTAAGGTAATTTGTGAGCCAGAATGTTTGTCATGATTCAAATACGAACACATACGTGTATTGGGATAAGGTGAGTATTTACGTTCAACACTTTCTCTGTATTTTCACAGATTTCGTTCACAACTATGCATATTCACGTCTGCATAAACTGGTAAAATAAATATATATGAAGTTGAGGTGTATGAACAGATCTACTTGTGATTCTGGCAACAGTGTGTGTTTTTATATGATTTTATTTGGATTGTGATATTTAAGGTTCTTTATATCTAGATTATAAACTCTGGCCATTTTGAATGATATGCGATTGACAGCTTATATTAATTATCGAAATTCAGTGTACTTTCTGCGTCTTTTTTAAGTGGTTTTCAAATCCTTGTTTATGTTTAAACTAGTTTTTGTTGTGCTCTTGATTGTATTATTTTAAACGCTACCAGAATACATGTACCTGTAATAAGCCCGTTCGGTATCTCGATGAACTTAGTCCAGGTCAAAGGTTATTCTGGATAAAATAGCTAAGGTATGTCACGCGATGTTTAAATATAAGCGAACGCCCATTCTGATTGAATAAGCCAGTTCGGTATTTCAACTGCGCATGTGCACAATAACATTTTATCCCGAATGACCCGCGTGACAACACAAAAGGTGGTCGCGTTTTTCATCTGTTTTACGAAAATATACCAATCGAAGCTCTGCTATAGAGGCTATAATGCAGAGACTAAGAAACAGACAGACAATGTTAAGACTATAGTTTAGCTATAATTATTACATCCAAAGCACAGACACACATTTAAAACAAATGTGTAACCCGAGGTTCGCTTCCAAATACAGGAACCAATCACAGTACATGTAATTAACTCCTTTTGGATTTGCATGCACAATTAATGATGTTTTATTGTTAAGACATCTGAATCAAATAATGATAAATCGCAAAGTTTAAATACAATAGGCAGGATCCTGCAAGTTTAAGTTAACAAATTGAGCTTGTGGTAAAATGTGGGCGCCAATATATAAGCCGTGAAAACTACAGTGAAGAGTCCATCTTCAAGGGCGAAAAGCATACATCATTGAAGACTGTGTTCATGTTTCTGGCGACAAACTCAAAAGAAGGCAGCCCTTGTCATCTTCCGTGAACTAAAACAAGTACTTGCGTGATCCCGCAAGCGGCGGGGATAGTAGCGGCTGGGTCGATCCTCGGACGCCACAGCAGGGTGGGTCTCGGACGTACTGAAGTTGATAGCCTGTGCAGGTCGCACCAAAGGTCGATCAAGCGTCTAAACAACCAGCGAGATTTGAAATGGTTTCTCCAGTAGTCCGAGCCTAAAATAGAGAGTTACACAGTGGTCCATGCCACATTACTAAATCGCCACGCGATGATACGGAAATACCTTAAAGGGACACATTGCTTTGGATTTGGCAATTTGGGCTATACAAATGAAATGGATATGGTTAGGAAGCTTTTTTGATAGTATAATATAAAGATTCACATAACTATCCCTTCAAATTGCGTGGTTTTTGTTTAATTTCGTGACAAATATCGGTCCGCCATTTTTTTGACTCCACAAAATGGCGGACCGTATTTACCAGTCGTATTTCCAGTCGCAGCCGTCTGTTTGTGATATTCAATTACTTTTTTGATCCATCTCAAAAACTAAAATAAGGAGCACGCAATTTTGCATGATTTTTTTAATGCACCCGGCACTGCGCAAAACCTGTCGCGTGGTACGAGTTGGCCGAGGTACGAGTTGGCCGAGGTACGAGTTGGCCTAGGTACGGGTTGGCCTAGGTACGGGTTGGCCTAGGTACGGGTTGGCCTAGGTACGGGTTGGCCGAGGTACGGGTTGGCCGAGGTACGGGTTGGCCGAGGTACGGGTTGGCCGAGGTACGGGTTGGCCGAGGTACGGGTTGGCCGAGGTACGGGTTGGCCTAGGTACGGGTTGGCCTAGGTACGGGTTGGCCTAGGTACGGGTTGGCCGAGGTACGGGTTGGCCGAGGCACGGGTTGGCCGAGGCACGGGTTGGCCGAGGCACGGGTTGGCCGAGGCACGGGTTGGCCGAGGCACGGGTTGGCCGAGGCACGGGTTGGCCGAGGCACGGGTTGGCCGAGGCACGGGTTGGCCGAGGCACGGGTTGGCCGAGGCACGGGTTGGCCGAGGCACGGGTTGGCCGAGGCACGGGTTGGCCGAGGCACGGGTTGGCCGAGGCACGGGTTGGCCGAGGCACGGGTTGGCCGAGGCACGGGTTGGCCGAGGCACGGGTTGGCCGAGGCACGGGTTGGCCGAGGCACGGGTTGGCCGAGGCACGGGTTGGCCGAGGCACGGGTTGGCCGAGGCACGGGTTGGCCGAGGCACGGGTTGGCCGAGGCACGGGTTGGCCGAGGCACGGGTTGGCCGAGGCACGGGTTGGCCGAGGCACGGGTTGGCCGAGGCACGGGTTGGCCGAGGCACGGGTTGGCCGAGGCACGGGTTGGCCGAGGCACGGGTTGGCCGAGGCACGGGTTGGCCGAGGCACGGGTTGGCCGAGGCACGGGTTGGCCGAGGCACGGGTTGGCCGAGGCACGGGTTGGCCGAGGCACGGGTTGGCCGAGGCACGGGTTGGCCGAGGCACGGGTTGGCCGAGGCACGGGTTGGCCGAGGCACGGGTTGGCCGAGGCACGGGTTGGCCGAGGCACGGGTTGACTCGAAAGCGCCCAAATCATTGCATACACATGTATATACACACATCCGCGTTTTTGCATCCCTGTGGAGACATGGCATTGTTCTCCCCTTTGTCCCTGTACTTAAGCAAACCCCCATAGACTTTGTACACAAAATTCCTTGTGGAGCAAACCTAACCCATAGAATTGCCCTGTGGAGACCTATTGAGTCCCTTTGTTCGCATTGTGTTCATGTCTCCACAGGGTACGGAATATCTCTCCACATGTACATACACACATACACTGTTAAAGCATTTGCCCAGAGAATACATTCTCCTTCTAAGCGGTTACTCCGAGTTTCTCTCAGAGCCTCATAGCAGATAAATATAATTTATACAAAATGCCAAAGTCTCTTCTCTAATAAATTTGTCTAAGCTCGGCTATAGGCTCGTGAAATTAAGACTTTGTAGAAAAATGCAATCAGGCAATTCTATTCAAAATTTACAAAAGTCGCAATGAAATGGCAGTGACTACCAAAATGGACTGGTAAATAATAATTCAACACAATATAAATAATTACTCAAACTTACCTAAAATAGAGAGCCAACATTCGTGCAAAAGGAGGTGAATTTATGCAGTTGGGATCCTTCAACAAACAACAAAGAAAAATGTGCAGAGGCTGACGAAAATGTGGAGAGCAAGTGGTCAGCACGGTGGCAGAGCTGGAAATGCTGGGCATTGCCAAATTTTCAGGGCAAGCCAGCACCCTGCCAGACCATGCTCTGATCACATGATCAGCCCAGGCTCTCATTTGCCAAATTTAAAACTGTCACACATGACATGTATCTCCCAAAAGCCTACTGGGGGAGTGTACATGTACTCTGGGGCAATTCCCGCAATAAAACCAGAGGTTCCCAGGAGGTGGGTAAAAGATCAAAGGACAGTCTGAGATAATGATAGGGGAAGTCAAAGGTCTGCTGCCAGGCAGGCAGACATCAAAAGGACTGTGGAAACTAAAGGGGGAGGGATTAATGGTACCACTGGACACAGCATACCAGTAGTAAGAGTAATAATATGCAGGATCAGGAGAAAAGGAACAGTGGAAATATAAGACACATTAATAATAAATGAAAAATTACATGTAGCATTATGGGGTCACCCCCTATGTGTCCCGGGTTCTATGTGTCCCGGGTTCTATGTGTCCCAGAAAAATAAAATCATATGGAGTATTCTATACAATTCTATGTTTCTATAGAAATTAGAGATATATTGTGGGTTACTATATAAATGTACATACTTTCAACAAACAAATTTATATGTCTAATTTCTATAGAAACAATTCTATAGAACACTGACTGGAAGATTTGTTCTATAGAAATCTATATAATTTTTAAAAATCTCTATAGACAGCCTTAAATATTCTATAGAAAACCATTGCCTCTATAGAACCGTATAGAGCTCTATAAAACACTCTATAGAATTCTATAGAACTTTTGTGTAAGGGCGGGACACATAGAACCCGGGACACATAGAACCCGGGACACATAGAACCCGGGACACATAGAACCCGGGACACATAGAACCCGGGACACATAGAACCCGGGACACATAGAACCCGGGACACATAGAACCCGGGACACATAGAACCCGGGACACATAGAACCCGGGACACATAGAACCCGGGACACATAGAACCTGGGACACATAGGAGTGCACTCTAGAATTATAACCCAAGACCTCCCTTGGGTCGGGGTTTACACATGTAAAAACGAAGTCAACCTAGTGTCATCATACATCAGCGTACTATAGGTTTCTAGGTACCTGACTGACAAGTTAATAACACTGTAAAGTGGCCTGACAACGGCATGTTGAAGAGCAGGTTAACATCTTAATTAAGGATGTAAGATGTTAAGTTGGTATTCTCTTGAAGGTGTGGAGATCAAAGTCCATTACATCAGCACCAATAGTCGCAGGTTTAAGTTTTATCATTGATAAGTATCCGTCTCTCCTATTGCTGTTGTACTTGCCGAACCATTTATTAAATTCCACATCTCAAAGACATTCGGTATAGCGTCAGAAATCCTATACCGTCCGCCCAGGCACGTAAAACGGGGTCCTGTTTTGCCTAGGCAGCTTGGTTATTAGAATCACCATCCTTAAACTTCTGAGGTCGTACTGCTTCTTTTATAATGGGCGGAAACACTTTGAGCAAAACGTCCCGCAAAAAGAGAAAAACTCCATTGGGGAGGAAATTAAAAAGAGTGATATAAGACAAACCAAGCGGAAATGTTTTTTTTTTCTTTATTTCTTATCACTCCATTCCGCTTCGTCTTTTCAGCTAGGCCCAAAGGGAGTAAGATTACTATCGAAACTCCGCCCCTAACATCATGGTATGTTATGGTGTTTAATTCCAACCACAACGCGAACACGGCCATTTAATGAAAGCTCCCCACGCTTATGTTATCGTTTTGTCGCCCGCATTCATGGCACCTCAAAGTATGTCCTCAAGCCATTTACTGCAGTAGGAAAAAAATTCAAAGAAAAAATTGAAATGGAAGGTTTGACCTTTTAAAGGTACATTTTTGTTTTAGCAAACCCGACAACATAGTTGCAGGCTGTGTTCTTACTTTGCGTGTTTCAACCATAGAGCTGTATTAAATTACTAGCCCCTCAACTCCTCATTTTTAAGCGCGGTGATACTTTATATCCTTCCTGGGCGCAGACATTTTGAATTTGTGTGCGTGTTTGTAGATTATAAGGAAATTAGATGAGGTGAATTTCGAATACGGTACTCTAAATGCAACGTGCAACGCGCATTGAGCATGACGCACACGTAATAGGCAATGGCGCAAGTGATGTGCTGAAATAGAGCATGAATCAGGACCCAGTTTATACTACGAGGGGTTATGCACTAACGGATTTCTTTACGGGGTTTACGCATACGCTCAAGCCAACAAATCTTTGCTAAACCACGGAGTGGGGTTCGTCAAACCCCAAAGTGGAACTTTACCTAGCTCTTAGGTTTTGCTAAAACCTGCCAAATGCATTACGTTTTGAGCGCTACAGTGACTTAAGGGTTAATTAATCCTATTTCTGGAAGGGGGGTGGGGCTGTCCATTAGCGTTGTCCACCAAAATTATATAGAGGATGGGAACATAATCTCCTGTTCCCAGGATCGCTTCTAAGGCCAGTCATTTAAATGTAGTGTACACGATTGGTAATTCTCCCGGTTTCTTTTAATGAATTATTACGAAATACCTTACTAGACTGTACGTTAATAGTAGTCTCAATCATCCTGTGAAAATATGGCACCAGGTGTACTGTCGTTGTCAAGAAAAGTAGAAATTTATATCGTCTTCCAACGATTTCCAGCTGAACTGCCCTGTAGCCTTTAGTCAAGGCTCGTGGCTACCTGACGAGTGGCGCGCCCCGGACATGCTGGCATTCAGGGCGCGTCACGTGTTCAGGTGGCCACGCGCGCCTTGACTAAAGGCTATCATCCGCCCGACGGTTAAAAACGAGCGCCGTTTTTCTCTCGGTTTTTTCGCCATCCAACAACGCAACACTTTGAACAGGTCAATGGAACGATATTTCCTATAACATACTAACCCCCAAATCCGCCCAATGTTGAGAATTGCAACAATGACCAATCATGTACACTGCCTTTAACATTAAAGAAAACCAAACAACGAATGTTTGAGATTACCCATCCCTTGCCAATGCTCCCTCGAAAGAATACTAAAGCAATTAAACTGTTACTATATACATGTCATCGGAAAATGTGTACTCGATGTCTCTTGTGTGTCCTGGGAAAATATTTGAAAATATGTGCTGATCTCTGTATATAAAATGTACATATAAAGGGGAAATTATTGGAGGGGGACACTGCCATAGCCGTCCCCTCCCAAAAAAATATTGGTGGGGGCGTGTCTCCCGTCCCCCCCGGGATCGCCGCCCATGGTCCACAGGATTATTTACGGCACGGATTTACGCCAGTGGCATCTAATCATTTTTAAACCTGCAGTTATAAAGCCACGTGGATGGGAAGGGACGGGTAAAAATAGTGCTGTGATTTCTGATGGTGTTCATTCAACCATGTTCGGGTTTTGTACTGCCATCGTGTAGTTTCTTCTCCGTTTCACACTGTGAACTAGTACCAATGTATTTTAGTGTTAAGTAACATTCGATTTCCATTGTTAGTGCGTCGTTTTTCTTTTGTTAGATGTTCATAGTGTCAATATGTTTAAAAAGTACTTTCGGGCAGTAACAGCTCAGTGGAGGCTGAGTGGTTGGGCGAGTCGTTCATCGATTCCTAAGTCGAGGGTTTGATTCCCAGTCTTTTAGTATTTCCTTTTTTTCCCCAGAAATGTCATCTCCAAACACCAACTGAACAGTACAGTGGCTTAGCGCAGTGCAGCTAGCTGGGACGGCTCGCAAAGTCCAGGTAAGCATCTCCGTACAGGTTCATGGCACGTTTGGCTGACTCGGCAGTCAAGGCTTAGGGTGCCTTCATGTTCCTCCCTTTTATTGTGCTAGACTTTCGGGTTTATATATGGATGAGTGGGGACCGATCTGTGACCCTGAAGGGTCCTACACGGGAGCCGGTAAGCCGGGTGTATACATCGCCCCGGAGAATCGCGGCACCTGAAAGCTTGGTCGTCACAACCTTTTCTATAAAAGGCATAACACCAGAATGCATACCTTTTGATTCATAAACTCTAAAGGTATATGGGAAAAAATCAAGGAATGTTTTGTCTGTCTCGTCGTTCGGATTTTTCTCTAATTATTATTATGTTTAAGGACATTTTAATGCAGGCTTCGACTTCTTAGAATATGCACCCAGTATATATATATCAAGGGCAATTCGATCATCTCGGTGTTCCCGACCTCTGCCCTGGTATTAAGTGGCGCAGCGGTAGGATTTTTTGGATTAAGTTACCCCGAAAACTACTAGCCCCGGAAAATCATTTTGAACAGCTCGGTGACGTGGGGGTATGTGTGAATGGGTGGTACGTGTGTGGGTTAGGATGGGGATGGGGTGGGTCTTGTCTTAGGCCTCTTCTGACGTTGGCGCCGCCATTTACACATGTATTGGTGTACTACTCGGAAATATGCCCCATGCATGTCACGCCCGTGAAAAAAGACACCCCTTGCCTTAAGGCCCCGTCTTTGAGTGAGCCACTACCAGTATTCCTATTTTCATTGTTAACACATTGGCATAACTGTTACCTATAAATCACGTTCCTTCAAAATTTCCATATGATTTGAGCCATAGGCCTACAACAGTGTTTACAACTCAAAGGCGAGAGTTTCATTTCTGACCCCCCCCCCCCCCCCCCCCCCTTCTCCCCCAGCCTACGGGCCTGCCATGAAAGACGCTAACCGTTAGCGCAGAATCTTCTCCTGCAGCGGCGAGTTAATATTACGATTAAAAAACGTCACGGCAAAATATCATCTGAAACGCATAGCGTTTGCGTTTTTTTGCGTTTCGGTTTTTCGGCGTATCGATAACGCACCTGTATAGAATACAAACACAGATATGCAAATAGCCGTACAAAATTTCGAGTTTTCCATAGGTTTGTACACAAACATGGATGCGACCAGCAGGCATCACTTTGTACATCGAGTCAGCGCTCTAGTAGTTTAATATAGCTGTATGTTGGCAACAGAATTGCCAAAGCCAGCGTTGCCTTCGGCAGACATCGCCAGAATGTCTGGGGAGCGTAGAGGTCTCAGCATGTCGACCAAGATGAAGGTCTACCGTGCGGTGGTCCTCACCACCCTACTCTAACGGAAGTGAGACATGGACCGTCTACGCCAGACATGCCAAGCAGCTCAACCACTTCCACCTGAGTTGCCTCCGCCGTATCCTGCACATCTGCTGGCAGGACAGGATCCCGGACACCGGTCCTCCGGCGCGCTGGCATGCCCAGCATTCACACCCATCTGCGGAAGGCACAGGCCAGATGAGCTGGACACGTTGTCCAAATAGATGAAAGTCGCCTGCCAAAACAAGTGCTGTATGGCGAACTGTGTCAGGGCAAGCGTATGGTTGGAGAAGAAGAGGTTCAAAGACTCCCTCAAGTCCAGCCTCAACCGCCAAACCTGGCGCAGGATGCTGACGTCACAAAGGGAGCTCGTGCAGCTGAAACCAATCGCATTGCAGCAGCGGAGCAGAAGCGGGCCATGCGCAAGGCCTCCACCAGCCTCCACCAGCACATTGTGTCCCACATGTGGGAGGACTTTCCGGGCCCGGATTGGACTCACAACCACCTCCCGACCCACCGTTCCCTTCCCTAGATCACAAAGCCATGGTCATCTACGACTACGTAGGACGAGCATCATTGCTGTATGGTTTCAACATATACATACAAAAAACATGTGAAAGTTGGAACTCACTGCGCCATTCTTTCTGTACTGTAAATTTGTGCTTGTTTATATGGGCTTTTTTTCGATTGTTGAAATCGAAATATAAGAAGGTCTCCAGATTCAGACGGGAATATTTCTCAGGAGGATTGGTACTAGTACCATCTTTACAAACATAAACTTTCAGATTGAAACTAATCAATTTGGTGTTTTAATTCATTACCAAAGCTACCGGTATCTCATACCTTCGATATCGACATGTGCTTTTTAAAAAGTGCCTTTAATTCCGTGTATTATCGGCGAATAACTTCGATCGCCCGACAGGTTTGAAACACAATTTTCCATCTCCATAAATCAATCAATGCAACAGAGGATTGGCACTGAACCACGCTGCCGTTCTACTCTCCCGTGAAATAATTAAAGCATTTCCGGACGAAGGGGGCTAGTCCCTGCAGCGCGGCCGTATGTCCAGCTTTAGGAGGGAGGGAGCCGGGATCAATCCCTAATTCTAGGCCCTAATGCCAGGCTCAGATCAAATAGACGCACTCGCTCATATCTCCTGCCGAGGTCGCGAGAAAACATTCCTCTTCCTTGCGGCACTAAAGAAATATCTCAAATTTATAACGCACTGATTAGGATTGTAGTGAGTTTGAAAAGAATTCCACATTTGATCTAGGTTACTCGGAGTTGTCCCTTGTTGTTTTGTCGACCCCAATCTTTGGGGTCGACAAACCTTCCGAACCAAACATTTGAATCAGTGGAGGTTTCAAAGCCTCCTGCCGGTGTTCGTCCTTGATTGTTGGCGTTCGCCGTCTAGGAATTGCTCATTAAAGCCGCCTAAAGGTCACAATTTACGGAGTGATATAAACTCGAATGGTCTATCTCTTCTTTCCAGAACCCTTTTTCTTTTCCAATCGCGCGCCAATCATGGACAAAGATGCCGTTTCCGCTTGACGAAAACCATCCCCAATCAACTGCCAAAAATCCCTTTTGCTCTGTTTGTTATTCGGCATATCTGACAGACCTCATTTACCTGAGAGAGAGAGGGAGAGAGGGAGAGGGGGGGGGGGGGGGGGGGGAACTCTCCCGCCAATATTATTGCACTTTTTGCAAAGATTGCTTTTCTGGCAGACGAGCCATCTCACTAAAATTTCATTTGCACAAATTGGAGAAATAAAACTAGTTGGTCGCCGGGAAGCGCTTCCTGTCAAACATCGTTAAATCTCATTAATTTGAACCTGTTTCATTATCTTTGAATTTGTTTGTACCCGAACATTAACGCGCCGCGCTACCGAACCAATATTTGGACTCGAGAGACCATTTACCATCGTTTCCCGGATCCGATGTAGCCACTTAAATGATGCATTACCTGTTTCCTGGCCCACGTGTTCCATATTAGTCTCTTTCTGCCGTAGCATACCGGGTAATTAGGCCTACCACTGAACAATATTAAGATAGAATACCCGGTACAGAAGCCTTGAAATGACACCATTAATATTCTATTATTATTTTGCTTCGTGTATGCACAGGACATTATCATGTATACCGTACGTGCACTTCCGTACTGGGTCCAATTTTACAGTTCTTCTTATTACGTTAGCGAGGAATCGCCACCTACCTATAGACCTTAAGCGTAGCAGCCATCTCAGAGGATAATATCTTTGCCACCCTTGGATAGGCATGAATAAACCTTTTGTGCTTACATTGTTACTTAATTTGAATGACAAAAATATACCTTGAAGATGGCCGCTATACGCATAAGGTTTATCGCAGAAAAATCTGCGCTGTTAGTGTATTTCAAAGTTGCGCATGCGTACATCCTGTGACTAATAAGGATTCTGTACTTACTGGGTTAACGCAAAAATGCTCGGTTGTCGCAGAATTGCTGGGCGTTACGCGCAGATTCGGCGTTATGGCATGAACTTCGGGCCATGTTTCCACGCATAATGTATACAACATATTGTACGGCACCGTACATGATGATTATCGTATAGGCCTATACGTATTAATAGTTATCATTTACGGGCAAGATATTTGTGTACATTGTTTGGAAACAGTCTGTGGTGTGTGTATGCATCGGGGGTGAGTTCTCGTCAAGGTTGGGGAGGGGGTGGGGACGGAGGAAAAACATAACCAACAATAATAATTATTGTTGAGCGTTTTGTACTCGGTGTCTCTTGTGTATCCTGGGAAATATTGAAAATCTGTGCTGATCTTTGTGTATACTGGTGCATTTAAAAGCCAATTACCACTTATAAGAAATAAGGTGATAAATTTTGAGGGACACCGTCCCCTCCTACCAAAATATTGTGTGGGGCACCTCTCCCCCTTCCAATGGCGTGGCTAAGGGTGGCGTGGGGGGGGGGGGGGGGGGAGTCCAGGCGACCCCCAAAAAGAAGCGGGCAAGGACGCTAAACATGTTTTTTTTACTTCGCTTAATAGGTGTTATCTTGTACGAAGATGATAACTTATCGATTATGAATGTAAAAACTATCGTTTATATTATTTACAGGATATCATACTATAATTCAAGGAATCCCTGTCTGTGTGCGTGTATACATGCGTTTGTAAATACCGGCAATCGTGAGTGGGTTAGGCTATACGAGAGAGGACTTGGAACAATTGGGGATTAGGGATAACAATGACACCGAGGACTTGGGCCGAGTCCTCGGGAGAATTTCGTGTACAAACCTTATGGGAGCTGTTCGGAAAAAGTTAAAGTACAAACAAAGGGAACAAAAGAAGGGTTCCATTCATGGTCCTCATAAGTATAGGAAAACGCACAATGAGTGGACTAGGGACAAAAGGGTTAGGGCGTAGACAAAGGGTCCACGTTTGACCGAAGGTCCACGATTGAAAATCGTGTACAAAAAATATGGGAGGCCTTCCGAAAAAGTTAAAGTACAAACAAAAGAGGGACAATGGGACAAAGTACGTGCTTAGTCTATAGGGTTGGGTTATATTAAAGGAACAATAGGAAACACAAAGCATTGTCCTCGGAAGTATTGGGAGAGTCCGTCCTTCCTTCCGTAATTCGATTATCTCCAGAACCGGGCACTGTATGAAGTTGAAAATCGGCAGGTGTATTGCTCAGGACCCAAGAATGTGCAGTGTCAAGTTTGAAGTTGTTTGGATGAGCGGTTCTCAAAAAAGCTGCAAAAAAGCAGCAATACCGGAGGCCTAGACCCGAAAACGTGGCAGTATAGACGTGTGGAATGGAAACATACACCCGTGGCTTTTTAACGAAAGCCAAGCAATTTGTCCGTTTCGAACAGGCACATTTTGAACGGGCACGGCACTAGTTATCTTAGGGTGCTTTCGAGTAGCTCACCCGGGTCGACTCGGGTGAAGGCAGCCGGATCAGCCACGAGAGCTGGGCTAATACAACGTTCAAATGCCCTCTCCTGTTGATGTCACCTTGCACTTGAGTCGGCCAAGGAGGAATGAGAGTCGGCGATTTTGTCATCTTCGTTGTCGTTTTACCCAAAAATTTCCCACAAAAAACTCTACCCTCTATCTACGACATACCTGTTGGTTTTTAATGTCGCAATCTAGTTTGCTAAGTCCAATAACTTAAAAGTGGGTTTTGTTATAGGAACAGTCCGTAACTACACAATCGCCCTGAAGGTCAGCCATTTTTAATTCCCCGCTCCAGTAGAATCTGTGGGTAGTCAGACTTAACTACGCATGCGTGTGACGTAATTCCACCAGTGACTCTGCTCCGTGAGCAGGGTCTGTGGTGGCTGACCCGAGTGAGCCCCGGGTATGACGTCAGACCTAATCGAACGGCACGGGGCTAACCCGAGTCAACCCGGGTGAGCTACTCGAACGCACCCATATTAGATGATAGCTATCTTATACATTGCATCGTGTACGCATGCGATAGGATCTTGTGAGTAGGCCTACCACGGATTTCCAGGGGCGCGTTTTGGTTGTTGGTCATTGGTTGATCGTTTTGGCGACTTTGGTTTTAGTGAGCAGTAATTGCTTTTGGTCCTGTTCACCCTGGCTGTCGTAAGATAGTCTCCGTTTGTTGAAGAAAATAACCTCGCCTCCACCTTTTTATGTTTACCGTGATTTGTTTTTGGTAATATTTGACTTGGGTCTCGACAAAGATGCCTCTTTGCAAAACGTTATGTTTGCGCTATTCAAATAACATCCCCAGTAATAATGAAAATGCGCCTAACACGCGAGCTGTAGGCTCCATGATTACATTGCTTGTGCCAACAACTTGACGGGACAGAGTGTTGCAAATTATGTTAAAATTTGAAGCATAGAAAATGACTCAATTCGGTCTCGCATTACTCCGTCTCCAAACAAACGTGAATACAATAGAGGTCTAGTTAGGGTTCATGCTGGTGTTCGACCTCAGTATCCCCAGTATCGAGGCCGAAGGAATATTTGGCTTCTTTGAGTACGGGGCTTTTCTTAATTCCACCTCCCACACTAAACCATTTGCACATCATCATATTTAAGCATGTTTCTGCAGACTTACGAGCTGATGCAGTGTCTTTGACGTTTTCAAGATTCCTTGATGACCTCATATTTTTCCTTGCTGACCTTATATTGAACAATTATATTGAACATTTAATTGTTTTTAATGAAATAATATAGGGGGCCTCCTACTGCAACAAACTGGAATGACCCGCTGATTGACGTTTGGAGGGCCCGACGTTAAGATTTTAGCAGAAATCTTATCAAGAATCTTTCTCATATACGGACATGCCAAAAACAGACCAGATGGAAGCCTGATAAAAGGAAAGGACGTGATTTGAAAGAAGGGGAGGGGCAGAGGAACTGGGTTGGAGTGAGTAAACAAAACCCAACAAATGAAAAAAAACAAAGGCAAAGGGAACAAAGTGATGAGAAAGCTTGGACAGGGAAGCAGTAACGATTATTTAAAAAACACTAATTTCTAGAAACTTGTCTACGACATTTTTACATGTTTCCATTCCACGAACGGGATTGTATAGTACAGTGGATGCCATGATGTTAAGTTAAGTTTTACTTTATACTTTGCTCTGCACATCAGCATTTGAAGATATCGGACCCGTTGCCAATTACAAGGGAGAACACACCGAGTGTCTTTTCAAGTATCTGTCTTATACCCATCATTCAATTGGATTTTCACACACCTGCCGGAACTACATCCTCGGCCGGGCATATACTAGAGCCGGGTTATTACCGGGACAGCCTTGGCACTGACAAGGGTTTGTCCATCCATATAGTGACCGGAGACCATGAGGGTGTGCTTTGAGATCGACGAATGATGCTCGAGAAACTCTTCAGTCCGCATATCGTCCTTCATTGGACTTCTTGAGCTACACCGTCCTCGTGTGCGGGTTTTCTATTATTGCTAAGTGGTTTGGGAGTCCTCTTGGTGTAATGAGACACGAACTTGCGCTCAAAATGCTCACACGAATACAGTCATTTCAAGCAGTTGAGAAATTGGACCAAACCCCCAAAAAAGAAAAAAGATAGAAAAAATGAAATACGAGTGATTTCTCTTGTGAGCTACACCTTGGGAATGGAAGTCAGTGTTGCCATCAACCAGTCAGCTTCCAGGTGACTCGGCCTCACGTAGTAACTCATAGCGGGAGTATATTAAAGGTCACAGGAAATGAAATTTTAAATGCTTAAACCCACAACACGGCACCTATGCATCAAATTTACCACCACGTCCAGCTGTTGGATTGCCATTCTGAAGGCGTACACGTCCCTTTAGCAATCTGTTGGATTTTATGGTAAACTGTAAATTTACACATTCACGAGCACAATGTGATGTCAGAAGAGGGGAAAGCTTCAGTATAGATGATTTGTGCAAAAGAACAATGAATATTTCTTTTTTACTTCTCCCGAGAGCAATTGTCTAAATGTGTTTCTGCTTTATTCGAGTTCTTAGTAGCCAGTCAGTAAATAAATAACCTATACAAACCAGGGTAAAAACTAGAACAATAAGTCAAATTTGAACTTGTTTGTATAAGTGCCTAAATTGTATAGCGAGAGTAACGTAATTGACATCATAGCAATAACGTCCTCAATATCTTAAAACTTTTGAAAAGAGGGAAGAACTCTTTATATCAGATCCGGAATTCCTTTATGCTCAAAACATTTTTGACGGCGTTTCTAATTTCGTGTGACCTTAAAGGAAACATGATTTAGGATATATATTGCATTATTCATGCTTAAAACAATAAAGTATTATCTTGACAATGATATTTTGTGTCCAGAGACAATTATTTCCCAGATTAAATATGAGAACAAAATCCTTGAAAATGTTTGTCCAAGCTACTCCGCCCCCTGAGTGGGACCCTCATTAACATAAGTTTGTGACGTAGACCGAGGCACATTACATGTTATGCTCGAGCCGGCCCCATTCATCACGCGTATGCATTGAGTGAACATTCTTCGTCCAAAATCTAAGCAAAATATAGTACTTTTCGGCCATGCCGACAAGGTGTGTGGCTGCTGGGTGCAGCAAAACAACGAAGGCTGGAGTAAGCCTTCATTTATTTCCAACTGATGCGAAATATCGGAGAATTTGGACGGCGAAAGTGAAGGTGACAAGAGCGTTATGTAGCGACCACTTTGAGCCGTCGTGTTTCGATACTGGTATTTTCAAATCATGGGATGACCATTAAAAATATGCTCAAGTCCACTGCCATTCCAACAAAGTTCCCAGATCTGAGGAGCCTTCGCTAAAAGGGAGAAAATCAGGGTAAGTTCGATGTTAGTTGTTGCAACTTACGAAATTGCACCTGTAGACCTACCGGTAGTGTACGTGTGTATACGATGTACATGCGTCATTTACCGGGTCCAGTCGATCCATGAATTTCGGTGCCTCGGTCTACGTCACGAACAGCGCCCTCAATTTGAGTCTTAACAAATTCCAAAAAGGGGGGGTCAATTTTTGGGCGGCAAATAATCACACTAAAACTTCACTTGAACCAGTTTGGCTTTTAATTCACATTTAATACATATAAATGAATTTATTCATGAAATAAAATGTGATCCGGCCAGTTGGAGAAGCATGTTTTCTTTAATTTTAAGACAAATTTCGGTCCATGTACATGTATACATTTTTGTTAGTCGGCGTTGTTACAAGCCTAAATTTTTGACTAGCCATTTATTCAGCAGTATATGGCACTCGTCAGTGCTAGCTTGGAATTTACCAGAGAGTCATGGGTAATTATATTTAGAGGGATATTCTATATATTTCCCGTCGTCCTGGCAGGATTTAAAGATTCCCAAGCATGCATGCATGCATGCATGATACATAAATTGTGGTATGATATTCCCTGGAATGATACCATGGACAAGACTCGGAATTATAACTCAACAACTTACATGAAATGAAGATTTGCCAGGACATTATTTCGATAATCTCTGTTGCATTATGAAAAAAGCTCTTAATGAAATGACTCCTTTTTTAACCGATTGGTGAATATTTTACGTTCAATGCGGACGTTAAATTGATCAACGGAATAAACTGGGAAGCAACGTTAAACTAATGGGTGTTTCATGTACATTGTTGTACATAGCAAAGTAATCATCTTCTATGTATTTTGTGCACGGGTTCTATCTTGGAAAAAAACTATTAAATGCCACGGTAATGAAATTGGTCATTAATTTTGTGCACACGGTAATGAAATTGTGTGCATAAAGTCCACTGCCACTGTGGCAGTGCATTATGCAACTGATAAATGCCACTGGCGTGTACCATAATGGCAGCAGAGGCGTAGACCGAGATTCCAGCCTTAAAGGAAACATGCTTCTCAAACTGGCCGGATCACATTCTATTTCATGAATAAATTCATATATATGTATTAAATGTGAATTAAAAGCCAAACTGGTTCAAGTGAAGTTTTAGTGTGATTATTTGCCGCCCAAAAATTGACCCCCCCCCCCCCTTTTTGGAATTTGTTGAGACTCAAATTGAGGGCGCTGTTCGTGACGTAGACCGAGGCACCGAAATTCATGGATCGACTGGACCCAGTAAATGACGCATGTACATCGTATACACACGTACACAACCGGTAGGTCTACACGTGCAATTTCGTAAGTTGCAACAACTAACATGTACACTCAATGCATACGCGTGATGAATGGGGCCGGGGCCGGCTCGAGCATAATATGTAATGTGCCTCGATCTACGTCACACACTTATGTTAATGAGGGTCCCACTCAGGGGGCGGAGTAGCTTGGACAAACATTTTCAAGAATATTTTTCTCATATTTAATCTGGGAAATAATTGTCTCTGGACACAAAATATCATTGTCAAGATAATACTTTATTGTTTTAAGCATGAATAATGCAATATACATCCTAAATCATGTTTCCTTTAATATACTACTGCTCATTACTGTTGAACGTGTTTGATGCCTACGTATAATCGTAGTTCGATAGAGAGTTAGTGTATTGAAATGGACACGCCCAGTGCGCAATGGGCAAAGCGCTATCCAGATTTGTATGGGATCAGTGCAAAAAATTCTCCCACAATGCAGTGCAGCATCTCGGCCCATTCCGATCTATTCGTAATAGGTTCCATGGAGAACACAAACAAGTTGCATAGGCCTGTAGCCCGGCAAGATATAATTAACAAGACACTTTCCCCAAAGTTGTCGGCTAAAACTACGCAATTATTGTTGCCGACAGAGAGGTTGAAAATGAAGTACTTCTTTGTGATCTTTTATTCACATAAGACTATACTGCCCGGGGAGCTGCGACAGGCTTCAGGGAATATCCGATGAGCCTAACGAGCAGGGGTAATAATATCGCGCCTAGCGATCTAACGCCAAAACTTGTGGTGAATGTGCATTTAATAAGTGCTCGCGCTACTATCAACTTGTGTCCTCGTGGCCGAGATTTAAAACTAGCAACTTAACTGAAAACAAGCTGTTTGCTCTCATGACCCAGATTTGAAACATACGACTAGAATGTAAATATCCAAAACAATTAATTTTATCTGGGAACATCAGTCCTCCGACGGCATGAATCGATACTTGCTTTTGTCGAATATAATTGAAAAAAAAGCAAAACGCCCGGGGTCCCCGCACTACAAAAAAAAATGCATTAGTGCTTGAAGGAGAAAACATCTTTGCACCACAGTTTGAAAGTAATGCCTCTGGTTGCCTGACCTTTGAACGCAAAGTATTTCATCACTATGTTGTAGGGTTTTGCACCTGCTGAATAGGAGCACTTTCGACAAAAGCAAGCTCGATATTTTGACACGCAGGTGAATACGATAAATCCCTATAGTATTTCAAAAACGGAAAGAAGCGTGAAACGTGCTGTCAACTTTGTGAATACTGAAGGTGCTGCAGCACCCAGGGCTATTGTTCAGACATATTTTTGTGTGACGTCACCAGTCCATATCAGACTGCCTGCAGACGAATTCCAAATAGCACCTGCGCACTTCCGGGTTTGTAAAAGAGGCTCTCAGTGCAGACGGGGCTAATGTGAAATTCCTCTACAGATCTTGTTTACCCACGTGACCCAATTTCGTGAAATTTCGTAAGCAAAACCACTACGTGCGGACCGCCATTGAGTGGTCCTAGTACTTGTATCATAAGGGAAAGGGAACACCACGTGCGTGCATGCGGTTTACCTGACTGGTTACGGTCCACGCCGACGACGCCTGAAAAAGAGGTTATACAGGAATTTCACATTAGCCTCGTCTGCGCACTTCCAGGTTGAAAGCGAGGATGCCAATGCTAAACAAAAATAGTGCTATTCATAAGATGGAATTTGCGTCGGGGTGATGTAAATTCAATATGATTGGGTTTGCCCTTCACCGACGAATTTTATAAATACTGTATACTCAGTGTTGTCCGGAGAGACTATTTGTAAAAAATCACTCGGGTAGGACTCAAACCCACGACCTCCTGCTTTCTAGTGCAGACGTCTTACCATAAATCAGTGATATTCAAAAATTCATTCATGCATGAATGAATCACGCCATAAATGGCAGCACAGCGCACGTTTAGCATAGTCAGCTGTTTACTTAGCACTTGGAGCCTCTTTACAAACCCGGAAGTGCGCAGATCGGTGCTATTTTCGTCAATTTGGAATTCGTCTATTGGGCCTGAAAGGCCTCACTATGATAAGCAAATGAAGCACATTTTTAACACGAATGTTATTACACAACTTTGTTCCGTAGCCATTTTCTGTAAACAAACCGTGGATAAATTTCAAGTAGTACCCACACGTTTCAACAGATGCCTTATTCCGGGTTTTGTTTGGGTTTTTTGTATAAATTATCCCAATGTGTATTTATAAGGATAATTTTGTTTCCATTCTAATGTTGTAGTCTATGCTGAGCAGATTTATTTTTCGGTTATGCCTCGAAAGAGGAAAATATGAGATACGTTTTACCTCCCATATAAAGCTTTGTAATTGTCAAAATGGTCAGTTTTGTAAATTGACGCGACGATAAGCGGTCATTAACGTAGTCAAGCGTGCCCCATTGTTAAACCAGCCCGGTAATACACACCATTGGTCCACCCGTGGTGGCGTTGCTTATGTTTAATGTTATGTGGTTGCGCGGGGCATTGTTTCCAACTAGGGCTATCTGATCACCTGGCTGAAAAGACCTCTTTGTCTTTTAGGCCACTGCATGGCTGTCGTCAGATAGATACACATTTGTTATGGTGATTGCCCGTTTTTATAACGCCAGGCCGAAATCCCTAAAAAGGATAAAGATGTTGTCAAATTTATGTATAGACTGAAATTTGAGACTAGCATTTAGCCACTTGGATCTGTGTTTGTCGTAAGTGGTTCAACTCGGAATTCCAGACTGGTTGTGCTTTTCAGAAAACCCTCCAGACATTGCAAAGACTGAATGATGCTCAGAGTGCTGTTCTGATCGCAAGATTCAGACCTTTCTACAAATTTTGCAAAACAGGTCTACTGAAAAAAAATCGATGGAGAGCATAGAGTACCGAAGTGTGGCGTCAATGCAATGTTTGGAACCAGAGTACTTTTGTTATTTTGTGTCAATAGGCCTATGTGTTTGCATGACTGGCTGTTAACAAAGGAACAGGCGAAATCTCCATTTGTTTGGAACCAGTTGTCGCGCCAACTGACGTCAGAGTTCGGTACTCTATTGTGTTCGCTTTCTTGTGATCGAGCAATTAAAATAAATCCGCCATGAGTTCAGACTGCTCGGATCCAAGTAATGCCTTTTTAGTAGTAGACGTACGGTCAAGGTGAATTTACACCCGGCAGCGGATCAATAGGACATGCATTTTAGCGCGTAATTATATGAGCAGACGTTCTCCAGTCGTTATTCATGAAATGCATGTCTTTTTCTCGTCAGTTGGGTTATATTTTAACTGATTTACGTGCTGGCTGTCAGCCTGAATTCGTTCTCCGCCAGACGTGTGATTTTTGCCTTCCTATAGTGGCGGGATCAAATTGCTCAGCAAAAAGCAATTCTTTTTCTACCGTCGACTACGGAAAATGCAATCCGTGTTCTATCCTGACTGGGGGACAAATCGATAAGATATCACCACCGGTGAATTGGCATTCCAGTGGCTGGGGAAAATTACCCGTCGGAAAATCTAAAATGATAAATGTCTTCAACATGGAACGAATGGCAGTGTTGCCACTGTGCAAGATCCTCCTACAATTACGTTGGATATTATGCACAAAAAAATAAGATATTTTGTTTTCTTAATATTCTTCTGTTGATTTTTTAACTTATCAAATAAAACACTCGGTTTGTATTATCTTATAGTTGCAAACCAATTAACTTTGGCTCAAGATTATGCAGAAATTTCAAAACCAGAATCCAAAATTATTTAATTGAGAATTAATTAACATATTTGTCGCTCTTAAGTCTAGAAACCGCTGTCAATGCTCACAGTGAATATTGTTAGATAGAAGCTAACTCGTCTTTTGAATTTGAAGCATTGCCCAGAATGTGGATATCATAACACCACGATGCCTAGAAAAATCGGTATAATCTAAAGAAGTTTGCAGAAACACCACTTGGTGTGGCAATACCCGAATAGTTCTTAACACCGGAGTAAACTGGACGAGCCAGGAGGTCTATTAACAGCGAGTCAAAGCTCGGATCTTCTCAGAGCCACACTTTCGAGTACGTTTTCACATAGTAATTCTGCAAAGAGTGCTTTTTTTTAACACCACGAAGAAACCTCGAATTTAGTTCTTAACTTTAGGCATAATGATTGTCCTATCGTTACACTAAAATAATAGGAGTGCCCCCCCCCCCCCCCCCCACCCCCGCCAAAATTGAAACTTATTGACTGTTTTATTTATTTTTAATCTCATTGGAAAGCTTATACATTATCTAATGTAACACATTAGCAATTCAACGACACACATCTTTAATACCGAATTTCTTATTTCATTTCTGATGCAAGTGTTTTTATTAGAATTAATACTGAGCAATGACCTATCGCATCACTGGATGTGTTCAACGCCATCAACGCAACTCACCGGTCTGTCGGGGACTCCGATTGGCTGGCTTGCACTGCCGTATCCACGGGTGTCTGACATCACCACATTGTCCGGCCAATAATGGCGCGGGCCGTGTGCCGCATAAAAGACCGAGTGGTTCGGTGCGAACGATCAGTGTGAGTGAAGCTGGGGCGCGGGATTGGACTTTCGTCAGCGACGTCAACCGTACCGTATCGCCTAATGATCGCTGTTCTGCACCGTGATCGCGGAACGAGTTGCATGCATCCATACGACGCGAACTACTCTCGTCTTGAAGCCGAACGTTTTTACAATGACAGGTTTTAAAGCCTGCAATGTACAACCAGGCGACTCACACGACTGAGGCATCATTTTTCGAATGTTTCATCGCAGTCCAAAAGTGATTGAAGAAACGATAGAACCATCGATGGTGGATGTAATAGGGCCATTCGATACATCATAATGGGGACCGCAGATTCTGCGTCGTGGTTATAATGCTCGTGTCGGATTCGCACATGGAAGAGACCATGACTTTGTACCGTATGACCCTGGCCAGTGCAACTAATGAAGGAGGCCCAGCCGGCCCGACAGAAGCATCGTCAACGGGCGAGGCCCTCGGGCAATGCGATTTCTATTTAAACTTTTCCACGGATGACGAGGTCTCGACCATCACGTACAGCCAGGGGGACATCCTGTTCCTCACCATCTTCCTTCCCATCGTGCTGGCGGTCGGCGTGCTGGACAACGCCGCCTTCATCTACGTTGTACTCCGGATCCCGCGTATGCAGACCGTGACCAACTGCTACCTTTCGGGCCTGTCACTGGCAGACATCATCTTTCTGGTCTTTGCCATCGGAAGTAAACTCTGGTGCTACGTGAAGTCCCCGCTCATAACTGACGACAACCCGCTTGGCCTGCCCGGGTGCATGCTCAATCAGTTCATGGTCAACACGTCCTACTTCTCGTCGCTGTGCTTCATCACCCTCGTGTCCTGGGAGAGGTACAACGGTGTATGCCGCCCCCATAGACGGAGAGACATTAAGTTAAGGGTCTTTGCTAATGTGGTAGTCTCCATCGTGGTCTCCGGCCTGTTGGCCGCTTCTCTTCTGGTGAGCTTCGCGGACAAGATGATCGAATGCACCATTTGGCCGCCGACTCCCAAATACACCGAGTGGCCGGACAAGCGACTCTTTTGCGCGCCTGCCTTCCCCTGGGCAGACAAGTACTCCTACGCTGTCCAGACGGTACCGTTCTTCATCTCCCTGGTCGCCAACGCGCTGCTGTACTTTATGATCATCCACGGTTTGAACCAGTCCATCCGGCGGACGCAGCAATCCAACAACCGGAAGAGCAGGGACTCATCCACCCGGAACCAAGTGGCCCGGATGCTGATCATTAACGGAGTGGCGCTGTTCGCCCTCCTGGCCCCCTTCGAGGTCATGTCCCTCTTCAGTCTGATCGCGATGTTCCGTGACTACGAATACATTCTGGACTACGACACGCGGCAGAGCGTGGCCTACATCGCCCGGGTAGCCTCCTACTTCAACTCTATCATCAATCCCATCATCTACACGGTGCTCAGCAGCAGATACAGGGAGGCATTTCGGGTCGCCTTTCTGCCTGCCAAGTGCCGGCCGCGGCCCAAGGGTTCAGAGAACTCACAACCAGGGAGTACCGGACGGAGTAGTACCATGACCACCAGGGCCCATGAGTCCCGTATGTGAGTCTCAGCTACAAGATTTGAGCTGTGAAGGATCCGAATACCATTCTATTCAGTTTAAAATTGTGCTTATCTGATTGTTTTGGCAAGTTTGTTTTGATCGCGCACTGCAAAAAAATTTCGTGCTAAATTAACACTATGCAGCATCTGTATATGAACGAAAGGTTCAGTGTGGATACCACATGGCGTTGATTTGAACAATAGTTTTTGCAATGCAAGTTGTGTACTACATTGAATTTGTATTTATCTTCTTAACATTGCGTCACCAGTATCAAAGGATGCCATGTAATGGCAGAATGGTCAGAATTAAGGTAAAAGAAGGCTTTGTTCATTGGTTATAATTATTTTGAACTGAGGTATAATTTAGGTGTTTGATTCAGGATGATTTTCCAGGAAATGTCGGTCAACCTCCTATCATATGAAAAAAAGTTTGAAATGTGAAAAGTGTGTAATATAAAACTTTGCTTTTGTGAAAGTATAATACCAAGTAAAAATATGTTTAGCGTCCGGTTTTTTTACAGGAAGGAGGAGGGGCTTTCGATTTGTTATTTTTAAGATGGCCGCCCTTCTTTTTTAAAATTTCCGACAACCGTAGGTTTTTCAACTGTTTAAAGACACAAAAATGAAAGAGAATGTTGGACAAGAGAATTGAACATGTTTACATTGGTTTTAATAGATTTAGTAAGCTTGAAAATTTATTTTCTGATGGATTGGTTAACATTTTTCACTGATAATTCTCTTTTTATCCAGGCGGCCCCCAAAAAGGAAGCGGGCGGAGACGCTAAACATGTTTTTTACTTCGCCTAACCATTAAGTAAAACACATCAATAAAAAAATCTCCCTAAAGCTTATTTTCGAAAAACCTACCGGCAACCCTTTTGTCGGCATGCCTATTGGGAAAATCTCTTTTCAACGTATCTTTTAAACTTAAATTTTGAAACCCATTTGAAGGACAAAAATTCTTTAAAAATATCATTCTCCAAATTGTTGAATTCACACGCCGAAACTTTTAAATAAGTTTTAAAATAATAATTCCTGTGCAGCTATTTCTAGAAAAGTTCGTGTCCGTCACTGCAATGAAAACCAAGTAGACGTTTCGGCTGGAAAAAAATGGTGCGACGCCAGAGAAAGAGAAATAAAATTAATGCCAGAAAAATCACCACTTCAAAATGATGAATTGTATTGTATTTCGGCTGTTGATCTGGTGAATCTAAAGCCATCGGCCGTTGTTTATATGGACATCAGTGCCCTAATCTGCGCCATGTATGTTCTAGTGGTGACTAGAAAGAGCAATGAGAATGGTGAAGCAAATACTTAAATGAATAAGATGATAAGTTTAGCTATGGCTCGTGAGTTGGACGGAGTAGGCTACATGTTCCTTAATTACTCTCACACATGTGGGTCAATATTTGGCTATCGTGCCGCGCGTTGCAAGCTCTCGCTGGAACATGTTTATTCATTAAGCGTAAATAAGGGATATACTCTATGGTTTTAAGGGCATTCCAAAACTAGTAATACTTTACAAAAGACAATCTCAGAAACTTCAACGACAGGCATAGTCGAACATAGGTTAATATTGATGAGTTTTGACTACAAAAAAAACGGGAATTTACTACAAACGTGAAAACCCAATTTTCAGACTGAAATTGCTAGCCTAATCCGTAGGCCTAAATACTTTTTTTCAGAAATTGTAAATGTTTTCGATAATTTTATGGAATTCAATTGGTCGATGTTGCTCAGCATTTTGAAATGACAAAAACACCGACGAAATTATCGAAGGCGTTTTCGGCCCACAAACACGAATCGTGGGAACGTGTGGTTTGAACGACCTTGAATAAAACAATATTGTATAAAAGTAGCTTTCCATCGTTCTCTCAGAAACGTATGCAACCAGCCAACTTACATCAATCTTTTATCGGGGTTAGTTTTGACGCATACGAACAAACACAGTTGACATTCTCCAACTTGTCCAAGATGCAGTGTCGTTAGTGGCTTGTTAGGCAGGATGTGACGGAGGCCGTGTTCCCTCAGCATTTTCTCTTCGAGAAAAAAATCCGCCCAAAACAGGATTCATCTTTTGCGTTTGTCTCATTCGAACGCCAAACTTAATCTGCTTGTACAGAACATTATCCCTTACAAAATTAACAATTTCATGCTGTTTTATGCAAAGACGTACCTTTTTTCAAATTTGTGGACAGAATTGTTATTATTCCCAAGCATTATTACGCGGTAAAAGAAAAACCAGATAAGATGGCGTTTAGGATCACTTTTTTATCATATCCTAGACTATATTTACTAAATTCAATAATTAGATGAGCAACGCACTTTTTATTGTGTAGCCACAGCTAGTTTTCACTTTATGATTGGTATCGAGTCCAGTTACACCTCTAATCAAAGCTTCATGTGGCAATAGTACAGCTACGAAAGATACAGAACATTTTTCATAAATAATTATGTCGCAACTGAAATACTGGGGGTATAGACTTTAATTTAATTCCGTAATTCCTCTGAAGTGTATATCACACTATAGCTTGCAAGCTTGAAGAAATTTGTAGGAAGAAGACGAAGACATTTTGAAGTTTTAGAGGTGGGAGGAAAGCCCTGGAATGATATTTTCGGGGGAAAACCCGGGCAGGGACTGAAAACCCAATCCACATGTCGGGCCCTAGTGGGATTCTAACCCGGGTCACAGCGGTGGCAGACGAGGAAACTACCACTGCGCCAACCTGACTCCTAAAATTTCGGATGTTAAATATGTCCATCTGTATTTTAAAGATTGCATTCATAATTTTATTAATACTCACCAAGTGGGGGAATCTGACTGGGCAATAGGTTATTCTCGTAAAGAAATATCGACTGTCCCAGGACTTGAACCGGAGACATCGACTGCCATTCTAGCACTGTTTACTTGCACGCACTCACCCCCTGTTGTTGCACTTAACCCCGTCCACACTGTGCCTGGTTACCATTCTTGTCCAACATTCTTAACGAATAGAGAGATCTAGTCAGCTCCGCCCCTTGACGTATTGACTAATCACAACGGCGCACGCACGCGTACGCACGCGCATGTCAGACTTGTCGGACCATGATCGCGGCTGTGATTGGTCAATACGTAAAGGGGCGGGGCTTATTGTCCGATTCCATGCGCACGAGTTAGCTAAACGGTGGCATTTGAGATAATACAAATACTCGCTTTTGCACACAGAATAGGACATTTTTCAGAGTCTGTTTTCTGTACACCTCTATGCGTGTTGCCACGAAAGCAAATCTCGCATTTAAACATGACATTATGAGTTAAACTATTCCATTGGTTTCCGATTTAGTGACAAGTGTCCTTGAAAACCTCAGAGCATGCAAATTAAAACGGATGCCCCAAACTGACAAAATTATTAATTTAAGCCAAGCTAGGAGGCTCGGAGCTGAGGGTCCTGGATTCTTTCATTTTACAAAATCCCACAGACGAGAAACGCACTTAAAAATTTTGTCTGTAACAGCTTTTTGTCTGCCTGCTACGGCCAATTAGTCTGGTGCCCTGCGGGAAAAACAGTTTCAAGTCGCCCATTTAAAAAATATCGCGATAATTGGCACCAGCTTGTTTGATGGTTTAAGCTTCCCGCAGGGAGTAAGTTCACAGAAGCCACACGAAAGACGACCTTATAGCGGGATTGAAGAACAAGGTTGGTCTAGCCGCATTGGTTTTGATATGAAGAATTAAGAAGACTCTCCAAAGTGAATATGGCAATTTTTGCTGTATACTAATGTAAGTTATCAATATCACTTGACTTTGCATTTTACATTACGCCACGTAGTCCTCTTGCATGCAAACTAATGTATTATGTTTGGTCCGTCTCAGTGCAGATTTTGAAATTGTGTAAACCATTTTGGAAGCCATTTCGTCAACGTACCGCGCGCTAATGCTACCGTTACAGCTGTAATATACCATGCTTGCAAATCGGCATTATGCATTTGTTCACAAGTCAGAATATAAGTCGTTTCATGATTGTTCCATACCGTCCGTTAAAAATTATGAAGGCAGTTCTCACTGACTCTAAAAATGAATCTTTACCCTCCAATCATCTTATATCTTGCAATATAACAGTACATGTCTTTCCACGAGAGTACCGGTAAACGTTTATAATTTCTCGTAAATTGGGGTGCCATTCTTCAAGAAATGTCCCCATGGCAACTGCGACCAGGTCGATGCCTGTGATAATACCTTTTTTTTTGTGAGAATTACCTTGCCGTTTAATTAGACAGCAACGCGCCCCGCCTGTCTGTATGCCGGTCTAAATGATCCTCAAAATGGGTCGTGAGATTGTAATGCATGTGTAACGTGCCCCCCGAGGTTCTGTCGTTGTCGAGGCCGTGCTTCAGTCATAATTTGCTGGCATTTGGAGTGGCTCCGTTCTAATTTCCGACACTCCCCCCATTTTCCCAAACTTCACAAGCAGTGCCAAATACGCCGAAAGACGGTCGAATTAACGTGATGTATGTATCGGCTAGGTTGGACATAGGCCTGCTGTGCGAGGCTGCTTTAATTCTTGAAAGCTCAATTCAATCCCTGATTAATCTTCATCCCAGTCCTTGCATTGGAAATAGAAGTTGAATTCCATCCGGATTTATTCCAAAGGCTGTTCGGTATCGAGTGAGGATTCTTATGAAGCTTGAGTAATATCAGGCAATTACCACACTTTGGTGCTTGTATCACACCAGATTTTCATTTCAAGGACTTAGCCACTTTGGAATGGTTGTTTGCTAGTCGTATCCGTAGAGCGCGATGCGCGCACATCTGGAAGATGGTAGGGCATAGGGCCTAGTGATCGAAACGTCAAGTTTATCTCTGTCTCTTCTACAACCATGCTAGTCTTTCGAGTTTAATTTATGCATGTTGGGCAAGCTTCTTCAGACAGCCGTGATATGGCCAAATTGTGCACCTACGATTTATCACAATAATTATCAATTATCGGCTGACTGCCGCCCTCCTCGTCATACGTTTAACGTCATTCCAGCATGAACTACACCCACTTAACACTGACTGGATTCAATTTTGCAGTCCTTTGGAAATGCATCGTCCAATATTTTCCCTCATAATTTATGCATCAAATTGGAAAGCACAAAACGTGTTTCCGTATTATGCATTACAAAGATTATGATACATAAATTACTGACGTCCATCTACGGCATAAGGTACGTTTAATTATTAAAAGGTGAAAACGAGTGAAAAGGGGTTTACGGTTAGTGTCCTTAAACAGTACATCGGATGTATCAAAATGAATGCCCGCATAAGTAAAAAGCAAATGCGTATTAGCCAAACTTATGAGGCAAATTGACCCCTTGGGAGGTATCTGTAAGTCTTTTCTATCAGCGTGAGACAATTAAGTCGCCATGTTCTGAAAACAGGTCATTTTACCAATGGGAGACAGCATGTCGTTGTGGTGTCAGAATACTCTTATGACACAAACATGTTTGGAAAATTGTTTAGTTTGACTGCAAGTAGGATCACCCGTAGCGTCTGCAATCTGTAAACTGAGTCTGTATTTGGCAATTTGGAGACAACAAACTAAACTGTGAATGTGGTCAAATCAAGACAAGACAGCCGGGACGTGTCCTGAGGCTGTTAACCCTGCTGTGTGCCATGACAATATTATACACGCGCTGTTACACAGCGCCATGGCACACCGCCGGATTGCTTTTTTCACTAAGAGATTTTCTTCATCGTGATGCGACTTTGCACTTGTCTTTGTCGTGAAGTTACTGTTTCGATATTCGTTTGGGGGTTGGGTCGGTTTGGTTTGGTTTGGTTTGGTTTGGTTTGGTTTGGTTTGGTTTGGTTTGGTTTGGTTTGGTTTGGTTTGGTTTGGTTTGGTTTGGTTTGGTTTGGTTTGGTTTGGTTTGGTTTGGTTTGGTTTGGTTTGGTTTGGTTTGGTTTGGTTTGGTTTGGTTTGGTTTGGTTTGGTTTGGTTTGGTTTGGTTTGGTTTGGTTTGGTTTGGTTTGGTTTGGTTTGGTTTGGTTTGGTTTGGTTTGGTTTGGTGTTGTCTTGTCTACGGCATTGCACCATACTGAAATATGTTTGAATGACGTTGTCTTATTGTACAATTCGAGTTACAAAATGTTGTTTCTTTCGCGCATGCACAGTACTGCTATTTTTTGGACATGGTCAATTTTACACACATTAGGGTAAATGCAAAAGGAAGTTAAGGATGTGAATATTAAAGTTCAGCCAAACACGAGTAGTAGAGATGTTATCGGTAGGCAGTAATGCCGACCATTTGTGTTGTAATACTCGTACTCAAACTCGTGCACATACAGTTGACGGAAATATAACAACAAATTGTTCCTTCAGTTATTACTGAAGCAGTTCTGTTACTTGCCATTCTTCTTTTAACCTCGACTGCTCAAGAGAAATTGTACTCGATATACTCGATCTCGTTCCCGCAGTCATGGAAATATTCGCGTATTTGGATTCACACTTAAGCCCGGTTCATACTTCATGCGAATGCGAATGCGAAGCGAATTTATGACGTCAACGACAAATATTCGCACTGCGAATTCGCAAAAGTTGAACACATTTTAACTTGTGCGAATCTACGCTGCGAATGTTTCATGACGTCAAATTCGCTTCGCATTCGCATTCGCATGAAGTATGAACCGGGCTTTATACTCAAACCAAAAGTACACATTTTTTTTATACATTGTGGTAAGATTTACCATGAGTTACGCAATTATTGAAACGTGTTTTGATGCTTACACAATACACTCCAAAAACTGGTGTCATACTAACACCACACGGTTTCTCTGTTGGTTGGACGAAGGGTTCAATATAGAGACCACACGGTGTTAATTTAACACCACGGTGTTTGCAGTGTAAAGCTGAATTCTACGTGACAATCCATGTTCCGGATATACGTGACCCAAACCATTACGAGCTGGATTAAAATTAAATGTCAAATATGCATGAGTTGCGCATGCACTTATGTTTGCACTGCAAGCGGAACTTTCCTGGATTTAATGTCAAACATTCACGAGTTGCCTAAAGGTCATGTACTCATTCTCGCAGTAAAAGCTGAACTCTACATGCGTATCAGTGCGCGTTCGGGCAAGTAAAACCACCACGACCAGGATTAAACACTAGATAGTCATGAGTTGCGTAAAGGTCATGGAGGCCTTCTCATTCTTAATCTTGCACTATAAGAACTCTGCGAATCTTTTCACATTCCGGATTAGCGCGACCAAAACAAAATAAGAGCCATCACTCCCTGGATTTAATATCAAACTTTAAAAGCCCAAATTAATCTAACCTAGATCAGTTCTTCTATTAAAGAAAGTTTTTTAATCAGCAATAAACTCGAGTATCTAAACTGAAGATCCGACCCGCGCTAATAAATCTCCCACAATATAGCCCAGGTTTATAAACCACCGTATTAAAGAAATAGACGTTGTTTTTCTTCCCAGGAAGGATTTAAAGCCCGCGTTTTAGCGCTACATCCAGTGCTTGCATGGACATTATATAAACGTTACTGGATCAGCGAGTGCACGAGTATTAATCCGGGATGGCCAGCCCAAATGCGAAGCGTGAGCGGGTAATTTATAGTCAAAAGCAATTCCGTCCAATTTCGGCGAGATCTCCTTTCGCAGTCCATTACGCCCCCGGGCTATAGCGCACAAAAATGGATTCATTATATGCATCTGAACGACCAACAAAATGTGTTTTTCCTCACACGAGCTAGGGTGGGGTTAAAAATGAAGTAATTATGACGAGTGGGTTGGAGGTACACGTGCCGAGGTACTATTCTACAGTGTTTATATGTTTACATTTTTGTTTTGAAATAAATTTCTGTTCTATTTTCGGAAAAGGCATTTAATGCTATTGGATTTTCAAACATGAAAAGCTCTTCGTCGAGTTAGTGTTTACCAAATGTTTCATTTGTCGAAATATATTATTTTGATTTGATTTTATTTTATTTATTCGCAATTTCCACATATAGAAATGATATAAATTAGTTAATTATCTAAAACTATAAAATAAAAAAAAATATTGACAGAGAGTCCCCCATACTGTGGAAAAAGCAGGGATAACGCAAAAAAGAAAAGAAAAAAACTTATTTCCATTGCGGTCCCAAAAAGATACCCTGTCCCTTATATAATTCATATAATCTTAAAAATATATTAAAAATTATAAATTACATAACCTTCCCACTTAAAAAAATTACCTTAAAAACCATCAAAAATCTTATATTGCACTTTATAACAGGAACATTTACATAACCTTCCCATGCCTCCTGTGTTAACTAGATTCAGCAGTTTGAATTTTGTTAAAAAGAAATCCTTTAAGGTTATATTTTCTATTGTCTGTGCACAGGCATTTGTTTTACTTGTAGGCATGGCGTGTTCAAATCCCATTCACCCCACCTCCCAATATAACAATAACAAATGCCCCCTGAGGTCAATACTTCATCAAACATCCCTTTACCCTTCATAAATTCTCCGTCCGCTCGGTAAGTAACTGTAGATGCGTAATACGAGCGCGCGTTTGGGTTGCGTTCATTTATTTGATTACTTGCTGCTCCAAAGCAAGATAATTTACTTAAAAACACTTGTTTCAGCACAAATGAACGTGTGTAATTAATGTAGTTTTTGCATTGCATAATGTTGAAAACGGATCTTACGCGTTCCATTTTCGTCCATATATCTTTAATAAGGGAAATAATTGAGCAATGCGTTTCCATATGGTTTCACGGTCCAGTCTGTATTAACTGGGCGTGCTTTATATTGGACATGACGTCACAGTTACAAAGCGGATTAACCACACCACTCATTCCAATTCCACTATCGACATCGAGCACAACCCCAACCTGATCCATTTTCAGATCATGTATTAAAATGTTCTCCTCTGCCCACTTTTCGGACCGATAAGTCACGAAGTCTTCACATGATCACATCCGTCGGGTTTTGGGTCGCACCTCTTTGCCGGACATTTTCAAGGGGCCGATCAATAATTGACAGCATCCCCCCCCCCCCCCCCCCCCTCCCTCCCTAGAGCAGCTACGGTCCCGATCGGCCTCTGGAGTACAAAGTGGAAAGCCAACGTGATTGAATTATAAACTCTTGTATTAATCGAATTATAGTACAAGTGAAATCCGCTTGAAGTGGCGGACGAATGGGGTTGACATATGATTCCTAGCTGGAAAGTCCTCTCATCCTTCAAATGTGACCGTGTCCTACTTGTATTTATGTCTAATTATTCAAACTTATTTATACACGGCAACCATTCAACCAAGGTTGTTTTTCAAGGGGCCGTGTTGCATAAAATTAAACAATACACAAAATAAAAACAGATATTTAAATCATATTTAAAACAAACTGAAACGTTAAGAGGGTGTGCAACATAAGAACGAAAACTTAACCAAGAGGCAAAATTTGTACGAAATGAGGCTTAACGGTATAGTGCTATGAATTCCATTTGAACTTATTTTCACATTTTAAAGCAAGTTTAAAAACAAGACAGAAGATAGTGGTTTTCAGTCTGTTGTTTCTGTTGTACTGTGTAATACAAGGCGGCACTTTGCTTTTGTTTGGCAGTAGAAGGAAACTCATTGTCAAAAGAGCGTTAAAACCCCTTGAGTACGGTTTTTACGGGAGACGTCGGGGTGTCGCGGCGGTTCTGGCAGCCAAGCGAACCGCTACAATGTGTTTGTGCAGTCAAGCGTGACATAAACAATAATCAAACAATGGATTGAAACTGCACAAACGTCGACAAATGGCGTCATCCGGCCTGCTGGCACTTTTTGGTTTACGCCATGGCGTCATCCGTACGCAAGGGGTTTTAAATGTATTAATATCGTTCCACCAAAATATCCGATCAGTATGTTTTAAAGAAAGGTTGCTGAAAATTGATTCCAATCAAACTATGGGAATCAACTAAATATGGACCGTTCTTCAAGAAAATGTACAAAAGGTATCGTAGTTATGTTTTGTACACAGTGCTGTGAAGACATCATTGTGACAAAGATTAGGAAAATTCGCCTCAACATAAAAACAAATTGTTCTCCCTATATAGAATCGTATACAGATAACCTGGAGATTTATAGTAATACGGGAACAATGCTGTCGTGTATGTGTTGGCCCCATAAAAATCCTATTGCATCGTCCTTTTAAGAGTGATTCCATGTAAATACTTAACATACTTTTTTTCTTTTAAATGAAAGGACTAGATGAGCAAGTAACAAAAATATTTGTTTTCAATTTTTCCTATGACCCGTTGCCATGGTAACGGGCCATGTTGTGTTTTGGCCATTTTGGGCCAATTTTGGGGTCTCAAAAACTGTTTTTGCCTTATTTATAAAAGGCCACCGAGCCAAAATGCATTTTAATGTCACAAAACCAATTATACCATTACAAAGTACTATCCTTGCCCTTACTTGCAAAAAAATAATAATGTTTTAAATGTTACCCTTATGCTATTTTTAGAACATAACTTAAGACATGTTTTGAAAACTTGCAAAATTGTAATTTTTAGCCTATTTTTGCCCCTCAAAATGACAACTTGCCAGGGGTCTTAGAAAATTTTCCATTTGTATGTGATGAGGGCCACCATTGGTCTTTTCATATCTGGTGAGAAAAGTTTAGGCAGTACTGCCTCAAATATGGTCATTTTTCCCAAAAAACAAGAAAAGTGAAATTTAAGGTATTCCTTCAATTTGAAGTAATAATACACCAAAAAAAATACTTTGACGAATCTGGTGTCTTTTTCAAATCCTAAGATCAAGTTGTATGCCTGTGAATTACTCCTGTTAAATAAGCAGCATATATTTCGGTGAAAATCTGGAACTTTTAACCCCCTCCCGAGCATTTCTTACATTCTTGTTTCTGATAACATTCTATTTACTGAGGTACATTTACACCTCAGTAAAATACAGAATAAAAAAAATGAAACAAAACCAGCCTCATTAAACTCTTGTCACTGGTATTGCATCTTGCTGATTACTTAGGTGTTGAACAGGTGCAAGCATTTACAACTTCTTTCAATTTTGCTTCATAAGCTGATCTCTTGCGCTTATCTTGCAGATCTTCCGTACCAATGTTAAGGTCATGGCAAACTATTTTCAACATTTTTAGGCTGAGACTGTGTAGTTTCCCTGATCTGAAGAGTTCACAAATATTATACCAGAAGTTGTTTATGATCTTTGTCTCTGTCCTCCTCTACTGTTGGTGCCAGTTCTTTAACCTTTGAAGCAATTCGGCTAAAGTAACTTGAGATCTGTTGTGCTGTCAAAAACTCTGAAGCAGTGAACAGTCTGTTTCCTTGTGTGTCTTTCTTGACGCGCATTTCTTTTGCAACAATCGAAGGGTCACATTTTGTGCCACTTGCTTCTCCCAGATTGAACTTTTCATTTAGAAAATTCTTTTGTTTTTGTTGAAGTGTTTTGATTGACGACGTTTCTGCACTGCCCAACCTGCAGGCAGTGCTTGTTCTTTATCCTCAGCTGGAGCTAAATTTGGTTCCATGGAGGGGATTGATTACTCCTGCCCCAACCTGCAATTTCTCTGCATACATGATTTTCACCTTGTCGTGGAATGTGTGCTTCTCTAACAATCTTGTGTGATTGCCACATAACAAATGGTGATTCAAATCACAAAACGTCTTGTATGAATCAGTGCAGCCTTCTTCGGGACAGGGAAAAAGTTCTGGGCGAGGTGCAGCATCATCTTGGGCACTTTCACTTTGTAGCTTTCCACTTGCGAGAGCTGGCCTTAGTCTTGCGTGCACCTTTTTAAACATGTTCCCTTGCTTTGAAGGGCTTCTTTGAATCGGTTTCTGTTCTTGAGACAGTTGGACTAGAGCATCCAATCATGTCGAACACGTATAATATTTGTGAACTCTTCAGATCAGGGAAACTACACAGTCTCAGCCTAAAAATTTTGAAAATAGTTTGCCATGACCTTAACATTGGTACGGAAGATCTGCAAGATAAGCGCAAGAGATCAGCTTATGAAGCAAAATTGAAAGAAGTTGTAAATGCTTGCACCTGTTCAACACCTAAGTAATCAGCAAGATGCAATACCAGTGACAAGAGTTTATTAAGGCTGGTTTTGTTTCATTTTTTTTATTCTGTATTTACTGAGGTGTAAATGTACCTCAGTAAATAGAATGTTATCAGAAACAAGAATGTAAGAAATGCTGGGAAGGGGGTTAAAAGTTCCAGATTTTCACCGAAATATATGCTGCTTATTTAACAGGAGTAATTCACAGGCATACAACTTGATCTTAGGATTTGAAAAAGACACCAGATTCGTCAAAGTATTTTTTTGGTGTATTATTACTTCAAATTGAAGGAATACCTTAAATTTCACTTTTCTTGTTTTTGGGAAAAATGACCATATTTGAGGCAGTACTGCCTAAAGAGGATACAATCCCCCAAACTTTTCTCACCATATATGAAAAGACCAATGGTGGCCCTCATCACATACAAATGGAAAATTTTCTAAGACCCCTGGCAAGTTGTCATGTTGAGGGGCAAAAATAGGCTAAAAATTTCAATTTTGCAAGTTTTCAAAACATGTCTTATGTTATGTTCTAAAAATAGCATAAGGGTGACATTTAAAACATTATTTTTTTTTCTCAAGTAAGGGCAAGGATAATACTTTGTAATGGTATAATTGGTTTTGTGACATTAACATGCATTTTGGCTCGGTGGCCTTTTATAAATAAGGCAAAAACACTTTTTGAGACCACACAATTGGCCCAAAATGGCCAAAACACAACATGGCCCGTTACCATGGCAACGGGTCATAGGAGAAATTGAAAAAAAATAGTTTTGTTACTTGCTCATCTAGTCCTTTCATTTGAAAGAAAAAAAAAATTTGGCCGAAGACAAGTATGTTAAGTATTTACATGGAATCACTCTTAAGAACAACTTTTGAATATTAGGTTTTTTTTGCCTGCATTAGAAACACCATGCTCAACTCTTAATTGTCCCAATTAATGTTAACGTTATGTGTGCGAAAACTTGAACGGTTCCTACTCTGAAAGTTTGAAAGGCCGCTAAACTCAAAGGTATGCTTTAAGCGACATGTGGCTCATTTTGTAGGGATGGGTCACACATTTTTATTCACGCTTTGAAGCAGCCCTGCTTTTCTCCCGAAAACCTCTCCTCTAGTTTGGCATAGGCTACATGTCGTTCCTCCTTCAATCGTAGACATCTTATTGTCGTCTAATTGTTTATACTTTAACTTTTTGGGAAGGACCCTCTGTGGTTGTGTGCACAATTTCCAAGGGTAAAAAGCCTGTTTCCCCGCTATTGTAAAAGGTCCACTATTGAAAGCGAAGACACACTTTCACCGTCAGTTGTGTACATAGCTCCGGGAATCAGTGGTGTGGGCAAGCAATAGGGCTGTGCATCCGAACCGGATACCCGAGTGCCCGACCTGCTAATGTCAGAGACCGGTTCTAAATTATGGAATCCAGTACCCGTAACCGCAATAACATAAGTAATTTCTCAGACAATAAAAAATATATATTTTGAATGTCATTTGTGGGGAAATTTCAAAATGAAAACCAGGGTACATGGAAAAACAAAACGTCTATGACGCTTGCGAAAATGTAATTTACACCGTAAAGCTATAGAAGTCACTGTACAAAGTTGCATCTTGCTGCATTGATGCACCGATTTTTTTAGTATTAACGTGCGGACCTTTACGAACAATATGAGCAGAGATTCTATTTTTGGGATTGGCTTTCTTTAACAGGTACCGTAGCCTACCGTATTGTGCACCCCCAAGCAAGCAAAGTTTTGTACTGCCGTCAATTCCACAGCCAGCAAGGGGTGACGGGGGGGGGGGGGGGGCGGAGGGGGGGGGGGGGGGGGGGTTAGCTGACACACTTTCTTACCGTTGGTGGCGCCATTTAACCTATTAGTTTTTTCTTCAACCCACAGGCAAAAGAAGACCTGTAGAGTTTTTGCTATTCTGGTTTGCAACTTTATGCGTAGGCCCCTACAAGCAAAAAAAAACGAGCAGCGGGGTTCGACCCCCCCCCCCCTTTTCTGGATCCGCGCCTGCTTGTATGATTACATTTTACATATTCTCGGGGTAAACGTTTGTATGATTCGTGCGCCTGCTTTACCATAAAAGTAAACGGTGCACGGCCATGCGTGTTGTCGATTGATATAGGTTTTCCCGGCTATTTTAAAACATTTATCATTCTAATTCACCGCCTTTAATATTCAAATTCGTCCATCAGCATCGATTTAGTGCACTTCCAAGGTTTAATTTCGTCTTTTGTCATACAATTTTAATTGTTGTTCAATCGAATTCAATCCACGAACACCCATTTTCGGCGAGGAATATTCAATTTCGTCTCGTCTACGCCGGACAGTTTTATTCAGAAAACAAATTCGTATTTTGCCACACAATTTAATGATAGGTTTGTTCTTTTTCGATACACTTCATTACGACATCTTCTGCAGAAGGCATAAAGGTCGCAGATGAGGATAATTTCTCCACTATTTTTCTGTTCTTTCCCTGTTTTTCATAAATATAGGCCTATTGCTTGTTTCTTTCGAATCAATTTTATTAAAAATATGTTATAGACTCATTATAGATAGCCTACACAGAAATGTAACAAAGGAAAAATGGGTCATCGACTGTTTTTTTTTTTGCATGGTCGTCTTTTTTTTATCACTCTTTTTATTCATTATAAAACTGAAAAGAACTGTGTTTTGCTGTTCTTGTTAATTTTACACTTTTGTTGTAAATGTATTGTTGCGGTTTAAATTAAAGTTTTCTGATCTTAGTACACCTACTTGGTCTCATACCATATGCGAGAAAATGAGTCGAATTGTGCAGGAGGAGAACAGGAAAACTGTAAATAGCACACGCCAGACTAATTTACTTAACAACAGTTTTAAATTGATTGGTATAAGACGAATTCAATCTCTGAATGCTGCCATTTGGCAACAGCTCAGACGAATTTGATTTGGAATGACGAATATTCTAGACACTGTGCTTAAATGTGGTGACCGAACTTTGAAATTGAATGGTAAATGACTAAATCGCTTTGGTAAAAGCATGTGAATTTTTTTCTCAGACGGAAATTGAATGTTAGAGTTAGTGAATATAAATGAAAAATGTTTTTAAATAGCCGGGAAAACCTATAATACACCTGCACTCCGCCATCTAACAGGTCGTGGTATGAAACCTCACTCGTGCAAGCAGGTCTTATTTACGCGAGACCAGTAGCCAGCCTAATGAAGAGGAGTGTTGTCTTTTTCATTTTGTTAATACAAGTTTGCTCTGAACAAGGCTAATAAACATGCACCAGGCAAAGAATTCCACAGAGATACAGAACGAGGGCAAGCTACGGGTGCGCCACACTAGTAATTCAAGCTCTATTGACAACAGTGTAAAATCAACAAAGTTCAGGGCCAAATAACCTGTACCCCAGCATCACTGGGGTCTACACAAACAAGGTCACTTATTGTCTAATCTTTTGTCTTTCTATTTGGGGGGGGGGGGGGGGGTAGCCAATTACATTTTTAATTATTGACACAAAACAAACCCATCTCCCAAAAAGTCCTATTTCCCAAGCCGATCAACAGCCATTTTTAAAATAGGACCCATTTTTAAAATAGGACCCATTTTTCAATAGTAATTTTATCAATTCTGCACACAGATAAAAGCCCAGAAACCAGGGAGTTGATGCTGGGCTATGTTTACACAATCCCACAACTTTTGGAGGCACAAACTCTCCTTTTTCAAAAAAGTTGTATGTTTTATGTTGATGAGCTGGCGCATAAATTCGGACATGAATTAGTGTAGTGCCCCCCTATTGACATAGCTTTTTGTTCTACATCTAGGTATATAGCTGGAGTATATTGGCGGGAAAAGGCGGAAAGTTGAGTTTCATTAAGTGGACCTTTAATACATTGGTGTGGAATTTTTGAGGGCCACTCCCTCATCGTAGGTCTGGACGCATTAATTTCAGTTTGGGTGGGTATGTGGATCTAGGTATTTCAATTTCTTCGCCTTTTACATGAATTATTCGAAATGTACATGACGTTTTGAGTTTAGTTTTTTCACAATTTGACATACAAAACAAAACAAAATTGTAAGTTTAAACCCTTTCCGACGGTGTTCTCACCATTTTGTATGCTCGGTACTTTCCGACAGACTGTGGGGGAAGCAGGCTTACATTGGGGGGAGTTGAACCCACAGTAGATACTGGTATAAGACGTTTTAACCATTCGACCACCGAACTTGAATCCAATATAGCAGCGGATACCGCCCAATCAATTTCGGAAGATGGACTTTTCGTGGGGGTATGTAAATGTTTTACCTTTCCGACCTTTTCTGTTAAACTCTGTAGTGCTGAAATCATCAAAATTATGTTCAGCTTTAAAATTACACATTTTGTCGCACCCGTATTCCACGCATGAAACACTGCGTCTGTTTCACTCCGGTTGTTTATGCGTAGCCTTGGATTGTTATTTTTTTCCGTGACCCAGACGACTGACATCATTCCGTTGTTTATTTTTGTACACACATGTTAGCTTGCATACCGCGGTCTAATAATAAACGATACCTGTACTTGATTATTATTGTTATACCCTCCAAACGGGTTTGACTGAACGGCTGGACATGCAGTAATTGAAGCAGTGTACACTGGACGTGTGGTTTGCAGTGAAAGCTCTATTTTGAAGTTTTACACCTTTTAATTCGTTTTCGAAATGAAATGTGTGCCTGCTTGTCATTTTTGTAGAATTTGTTGGCCGTACTCCCTTAAAGGTATTACGTAACATGCATCGGCAGAGCTGACATCATAGTCGCAGGCAGTGTTCATAGCGGCAGAGCTGACATCATAGTCGCAGGCAGTGTTCATACTATGTGCAATAACAAACCGTTGAAAGTTTGAGCTCAATCCGTCAACCGAGTCTTGAGAAAATAGCGAGAAATCGTTTTGTTTTAACACCGATTTTTTGCACGCTTAGGCCTATATGGGCTTATTGTGATTTTAACAATCATTTTTGGAGTTCTTCAGATACAATTACTCGAAGATGATCTGACAGCGTTCGGTCAGGAGGATTAATTACCGGTACCATCTTTATAAAAAAAAAGTAGGCTAAGCTTTCAGATTTATACTAATAATTTTTTTTATTACGAAAGCTATATCATACCTTTTAAAAATTTCAATATTAAATGGGTCGACTAGAATTTGTAAAAATATGCGGTCTTCAGAATCTTTTTGAGTTTTTAACAATTTTGTTGCGACGGGTATGTCTGTATAGGCTTACCGGTTTGCGATCGCATTTTGTGTACGTTGACAATTTGCAGATACTACGGAATGAATGGTGGTAAATTTGCCCATGCAGTTGGTACAAGTTTGGGGAGAGGGGGTGATTGCAAATCCTTTAAATTGCAGACCTTTAAATATGCCCACTCTGCCGACGATTTAAACGAGAAGTTGTCTTTAGTGGAGAAAAAGAAATGTGTGCCATCATTTAGATTTCTTTGGTGGTTTTTGTTTGTTTTTCCCCCTTCTTCTCACACCAAACCCAATGTTTGTTTCGTATTAATTGTGAATAGATAACCGCTTGCAAATTACCAACGGAACCACAAAATTAGTCCATGATTGTGCCAGCCTATAATGAGACATCTGGACCGACGAACCGACTGACTAACATGACCGACACACTGATTGATTGATTGACTGACGGACTGATTGCGCGGCATTGTTTGCCGGTTGCCGTTTTTTAGTCGTTTGAGCTATGTGTGCTGATCACCAAAGGCCGCTCGGTTACCTTCAGACTCTGACTTCGTGTTGGTTTGATGAGACAGCTCCGACGCAAGCGCAGAGGATGTGCCCCTATTGGATGGCTTGTATTAAACGTGTTGAGGCCTGTAAGCCTCTTTCCCGGCGCGGTTCACGTTTACCCATGCGCTTACATTTCATTTAATTTCATTCCCTTTATGTAGCGCATGCTCGTCGGAATCTACCTGTGAATGAGGATATCGTAGTTTTTTGGTAGTTTTTTACCCGGCAATTTGTGTGTTGTCTTTGCAACGTGGGATTTGAGATGTTTTCGCACTCTATTCTTTGTATGTGTCTGCCACTGTTAAAACGCTGTTTAAACTTTTTAAACAACCCGGGTTGTTCATGTGCCCTGCTAATAAAGTTGTTTAAGCAGGGCACATGAACAACCTGGTTGTTCAACTTGTTTAAACAACATTTTAAACAGCGTTCTTCATGTGGATGTCTGCAGTACTTTTTGGTTGTAATATTTAGTCCTATTTCATAAATACCTAAGACAGTTTACCCGTTCCTATTGGCCGAGAGCCCATCACGTGGGTGATTTTAAACGGCCGATAAAACACCAACCGGTTTTAAACACTTTTTCCGGTGTCACACGAAATTTAGAGTCCTACGAAATCTGGTCCATTTTATTTTTTGAACACTCGAGCGACCAGCCACTTGAACGCAAGCGCAATACTACACCGGTGTCATATAAATATCCGACTCCCATGACATTTTGGCTTCTCTTCTGGGTTCAAACATTTCGTTAAGGGGTGGTTTGGAAAAGAGCAAATACATTTTCCACTAATTTTGTATTGAAATAAAAGTTCATTTTAACTGTATTTAGATTTAAATAATGTTAACATTTTAAAATCAAGCAGAATCTGTGGGTGAGGTGTTATAAAACAAATTTCGTGGTGTGGTAAAACTAGCTTCCCTCGGTGATCCATGGAGCATTCTATTTTCCCTAAGCTTCGCTTTAGGAAAATACAATGCTCCATGGATCACCTCGGGAGACTAGTTTTACTACACCACTTGAAGCAGTAAATATTTGTATAATATATTTCCCTTCGTATGTATAGACATTTGTTTAGCTTCACACTTTTTAATAGTCGTTTTTCGTCAGTGACTTTGTATTGGAAAACTAATAATCGTTTCCACGCGTTAATAATCGTTTGCATACACTTCTTATTTGGGGCCGAATTGGAGGCTATAGTCCTATTGCAGTTAATGGACTTTCAGCCAAGATTATAATTTGTACTAAAATTCTGTTCTTTAGTTAGAGAATTGGCAGTTATTAAAATACCGTGTCTTGTTTCTTTTTTATATATTTAATTCCTTCTTGAGTTTGCGGCCGTCTGCATGGCGGTTTTGGTTGTTGTTGTTGTTGTTGTTGTTTATGTTGTCTGTGCGCCTTCCTTGTTATTTCTAAGAATGTTTACTCAGCTACCGTGTCTTTAGTTGGTCATTTGGTTTTAGTACTGAGTAAGTTTCCCCTATGCTGTTTACTTGTTCAAGTTCCTTTGATGTCCCTCAGTAACTAACTTAGTACACAACACATTAACCGAGACACGACGAAATGACGGACCAACAAATTCAACTGACTGACAGTTAAACTTTGTTCGTAGGCCTACATTGTGACGTCCTACTAAGGAAAATCTATTCAGGAAGCACGCAGGATAAAACGAGAGCAGAAAAGAGAAATACAATTTCTGAAATGAAACTTGGCATTAAAATTCACAATGGTGTGAACTTAGACAAATTATTGGCACATTGCGGCAATGCAAAGGACCCGGGTTGAGTTGGAGAAAATGCTACCATTAAGCCTCATCTTAACGGCATAATCGTTTAGACTTTTTTCGAGGACAATCCTAAAAGTGTTTTTTCCCTTTTTCCTTTTCACCCTTCATATTTTTTTACATTTTGTATATTAATACTTTAATAAAAAGAAACTATGTTTAATCTATACTTACGTCGATAATGAAGCAAATGTTGAGGTGTTCCATCCTTGTAATGGATCCATTAGAATGTGCGTCAGTTGAAATAAAATGTCTCCCCTTATTTTTAAACGACCACATTCGCGGTCAGATTAGTCACCAGGTATTTACAATAGTATGATCTGTAGACTGGTTTATGACCGTATTACCAAGAGCCGGTGTGCTGTAAAAATATATCTCAAATTAATGAAGCCGGGATCCAAGAGATACTGTCATGTAAATTTCAGATATGTAATAATCAAGTGTGAAAGGTTTACATTTTAGTGTCAAATGAAAATAAAGAAGTAAAACATTGTTAGAAAAGCTTCATATTTGTAATAATGTACCACTCAACAAATAATGCAAACAATTGGTACTTCCCTAACATAAGAATCTGCCTTCTAAACGATTAATGTAAGAATACAACACCATACGCAATTCTTTGGGGAAGTAAACTACATGTACTAAATCAACATTGTATGGGAAAAACATTATAAATTGCTATTTTTTATAAATTAAATATCAAAATAGTCAGCAGCGGCATTGTATCGATGGGTAATATATGAAACACGCCACATGTCCACAAACAGAAACAACAGATAACTCACTGTATTCAATACACTGACCTTTGTTTAATGCAACAAATAATATTATTTTTCAAATTGATAACTATTTATATATTTGTGATGTGATCTGGGAACACCATTCACAATGGTGAAATTTATTATTCTTGTGTAATATGCATAACATTAATGAAGGATCTGTGTTGTTTTCAAAACTGTTTTATTCATGATTCTAGGATGTCTGTAACTTGAGTTATGCTGTCAGGAATTTAAGAAAACCAGCTGACTTCATTTTGAGAAATCAAGCTTTAAACTTCTGCGTATACACTCATTGAGTTTGCACAAAAAGTGACTGAAAGATTGCAAATTGTTACATTTAAAATGATGGAATTTTTAGTAATTTTTTTTCAGGAATGATAATTTATATATTGATTATTTAATTGGTAGCAGAAAGTCAAATTGTCCAAAAGAAATCTAGGGGACTATTGTGCCGTCATCTTCAATGCAGGTTCGGCGATATGTGAAGGGATTTCCCAGATCACATGACATTTTAAATAAAAAATGTGTAGTCAATGTGGCAGCTTTGAGGACAGGCACACAGACAACGTACAGTCTACCATACTTTACATTGCCAATTGTTCAGACAATGCTGGTCTATTTTTAAATACCTTTTGGTGATCTGCATTTAACAGTATTTGCAATGACTACTCAACGGACTGATGTGCAATACAGTGTTACCTTGGCAATGACGATATGGTAATCTTAAACCTTAATATACTAACGAATAGACCTAGGACGTAATGACACACACTGAGTTCACCTCTTTGTATTTGTGAAGCCTATAGTGGGGACGGAACAGCGCGCTGTGGTATCACGGAATGCATAGTTTGGATCATTTCCGCCATGTCCTACCATGTAATCGTTCCCCATTTGGCAAAATTTGGTAAACACAGTGCGACGTCATTTGGATTTAAGTTTATTCAACCTCAATAACTTTGTTTTTTAAAAAGAGAAATAAAGTTTAAATATTTCTCGAATGACCAGTGTCCTGTTAATGTCAGTCCACTGTTCAATTGGTCCATATCAGGAACAAAAATCAAGCTGGAAATGTTTTTGTGTGGCTGGTTATCAGTGTGAAATAACTGGTAGGCTTATCAGATGTGTTGCCTAATCACTAAAACGATGAATTCTACAGAAAACGGTATATTGTATTATTCAATAGCAAAACGCCTTGCATATCTTAGCCCTTTCAGGGATACAATACGTTTGGCCTTTCTGCTCGCCATCGTACACGTCAGGAATTACGCTTTTGGTACGCGAATTCTGATCTATTGAGAATTGCTTTATTGCATAACTATTTATGATGCCAGAGCCGCGCTTGCGGTAATGCCAAGTCAGTGCCATTGAATTCGGTCGATGTAGTTTTGTCTTGCACAAGCTCTAGTCTATGACGTGTAGAGTTAACATTTAATCTTGCAATAAAATAATCTCTATAACAAGTAGAAATAGCTATGTTAATTAACAGATGTATGTCATTTAGAAAGAGAGATTCGCTATCGTGGTATCTCTATTTAAGCCCCCTTTACACAGGGCTGCGACCTTTGTACCACCTGTGAGCGACCACAAAATGGCCAGGACGCTCAATGGTCGCCTAAACCCAGAAAATCCTGTTTCTATGTAACTGCTCTAGCGATCCTTGTGCCTCCCTTGAACCACCAAAACTGCAATTTTCGGGCATTTTCAGGCAGAAGCATCGCCCAGATTGACGGTAAAATTTGCAATCTTAAAATAACAGGTTGTGCCACATGTTTAGACAAGATTTTGCTGTTCTTGACCGATTTTGGTGGGGGGTATTAAAGTAAAATCTTTCCATTGCGACTGCTAACACGGTACCCTAGGCTAATTGTGATATAATGTACAGTTTACAAAATTTGACCAGGCAAACATCATCTTGGTGTGATCCGGCATAACCCGGAACTTGACGGGTTAATGATGCCTATAACCTGGCATATCCGGGTCAATTTATCCGGAAATGGGTTAACGATGACCTGGCATAAAATGACCCAAGCAGCACCTCCTGTTCAAAATTAACCCGAAAACAGGTTAACTATGATTGACCCGGTATCTCAATCCGGGTCAAATTTAACCCGGAAACGGGTTAACGACGACTGGGCATCAAATGACTCGGCTCCTCCGGGTCAAAATTAACCCGGAAACGGGTTAACTATGGTTGACCCGGCATCTCCGGGTCAAATTTAACCCGGAAAAGGGTTAACGAAGTCTGACCCGGCACCGGGTCAAACACGATGACCCTTTTCCGGGTTGTGTTGACCCGGAATGGGTCAAAAAAATCTGACCCGGAGACCGGGTCAAAATTCTGACCCGGGACTTTTTAGAGTGTGGGTGCAATGGTAAGAATAATTTCATGAGGTGACAGATGGAATGGGACATTTTCAGGCAGACGCATCGCCCAGATTGACGGTAAAATTTGCAACAGAACGCATCTATTACGTGGCGACCATTGGCCGACCATTGTGCATCCATTCTGCAACCACGGCAATGCTTGTGCCTCCCTTCTGCCTCATTTGAGCCACCTTTGAGCAACCAACCTCCTCGGCGACCTTTGTGCGACTGTTTTGAACATGTTCAAAAATTTACGGCGACCATGGCGTCCATGGCGATGTCAGAACATCCTGTGTACCACCTTTGAACGACCTAGGCAACCATTCGGCCTCCTTTGAGCCTCCAACGGCTACCTGGCCAGTTTTATGGTCGCACAAGGGAGGCCCAAAGGTCGCCATCCTGTGTAAAGGGGGTATTATGTCCGCCCTCCGAGGTCAGGTTGCGGAAAGCAATCATTTGTGCTGGGTAGTATACACAAAATTAACGTTTATGGGTGCAATGGTAAGAATAATTTCATGAGGTGACAGATGGAATGGGACATTCCATCTTTCACCGTGTGTAGCGCCACCAATAGTGTGACCGTGGAATTATGGAAGTTCTATTCAACGCGTACCGTTGAATAGAACTTCAATTTTTGCGGTACCGTGCGTTGCTACGGATAATGCAATGCGCGTGATCGACGATCCACCAAGCATATGGCGGGGCTTTATCCAGGTGTTGTATAAAACAAAAAAATATTTGAGAGCTTCGATTTCGCGTCTTATTTCTTTCACTTTGTTGTTATCTGTTCCCTTTGGCTTTCTGAAATTAAATTGCGTAAAGACTGGTTCATACTTGACGCGAATTTGAGAGCGAAGCAAAGGTAACGGCGAACGTCATTACGAAACAAAAATTGATGAAGTAATTATATTTGCTTTGCTTTCGTGCCAGTATGAACCAATATGAAGGAAATTGTTTAGTGACCACGACACAGCATGTAAGAAGGTATTAAAACCGATATATCTCTATATAGTAGAAAATATATTTCTTTTAGAAAATAGACGCATGTCTATTCCCATTAGCAATATTCCCACTTCTAAGAGAGATTTCTATTTCTTATAAAGATATATCTCTATCTCTATTCTTCAATGAGATATCTCTTTTAAAGAGATATTTCTTCATTACAGCTTGTCCTCTTTTGTGTGCATGAGTTAACTGGAATATGATATTTGAGGAACTAGAGATGGTGTGAATTAGGAAACTTTTGAATCATCTTAAATGCCTCAAGTTCTAGATTTTCCTGTTGCGAATTTAATCTGAAATTGTTTTGGATTATATTATGGGAATAGAGTATCTGTATTTTGGGATTAAATGTTAACTTTTCAAAACCATACTTGTTAGAGCTCTATTCCTTATTCGTGTTTCTTACGCGAAGGCGGAGGCCACAAAACCCAAACACCAACGACCTGATTTTTGTTTAATCATCTATGCACAGCATTTCTACTTTTACTATGTTCTTATTTTAGGACCGAGACAAATGACAGAAACATTTAGTTAGAATGCCTGACTTTTAAACCTTTCTCTTGTTTGTTTCACAGCTGAGATTTTGTACAATTTTAAAATATTTGAAGAATCGTAATCAAAGTTCCATATTTTCCAAGCCTTAGTTTGAGTTCAAGAGGTCAAAGTTCATTACACTGTAAAAACAGTGTTTAGCAATTAAACACTTTTCTAAACACTTTCTTGCTATCAGTTTGTAAACACGTTTACATACTAAACATGTTTAGTGTATTGATGGATAGTGTTTAGCCATTGAACATTGATGTTTAGGAATTGACACGTACTGTTTAGCTTCTAAACATGTTTACAAACTGATTGTGTTTAATTGCTAAACACAGTTTTTAGAGTGAAGTCTCGAATACCTTTTTCTATTGACTTGCGTCATTTTAAAACACGTCCGCTGGAATGGCGCCTTACTGTTTGCAAGTGAAAGTTGCTTTTCAGGTTCAGCTGAATGTTAAAAATGTGCTAATATATAGCCCTTGTTGATGGACATGCCTCCAACAACTTGGAGGTATTTTAATGGCAGGGCCAATTAAATTATTTACTGATCGGACTGTCGGTGAAAGGGGTGTCTGCCTTTTGAGAAGTGCTGAATTTCATAAGTAATGGTAAGTAGATTCCTGTAGTGCGTCGGTCATAACTATTCTTGGAGGTAGTGAGTCATTGTAGGGTAGATATTTTGTTGACTCGACTGGAGTTATCTGTAGTTGTCTTATCTTCTCGTGTGTACTGTTATAGGTTGGCAAAGAGCAGAATAAAAAACGACAAACAATTGTACATTATATGGAAAATGTCACCTCGTGTTTATGCAGTATACGGTGAATGAGAGGGTTTGTTAAAGTATGTGTGTATTTGTGACCGAACCTACGAAATGAGTCTTAATTAATGCATTTTGGACTTGTCAGTTTTCTGCATACATTCGAAAGAGTACACCCAGCTCTTCAATTTGAGGTATCACTCAGTTTCATATTCTGATGAATATATAGACATTATGTGCATGAAAACGTTTGATTGTGTACTTAGTAAGTCATGTTTGAAGACATGTAACTCAAAATTGGCTGTGCCGACTTATGACTCCGTTTGTTGGATTTGGTCACATTATGGAACAGTGGGGGTGATCCATTGTCAAGTACACAGACCCACTGCTTAATCAGAATGCCGGTCGAGTGGCAGGTGTCCTTGTTTGACTTGAGTGGGGCCCAATTAAACCTGGTAAGATTGTAACGACTGCTGACTAGTATCAATTATGATTGATCGGGTGGGTCATTACCTAATGGGTATTTTGAGGTCGACCCCGGGCAGCTCTCGAGCTCAAAATCTGTTTTCCCATTGCCTCAATCCATGGGCAGCGATCCAAGTGCCCCCCCCCCCCCCAATAATTTCCCCATGGTCATATACATTGTTTGGGTCATTGGCTTTTACATGCACCAGAATGCACCAGAATACACAAAGATCAGCACAGATTTTCACAAATTTCCCAGTATACACAAGAGACACCGAGTACAAAATGATTAACAATTACTGTTGGTTCTGCGCGCTTTTTTCTCCCCCCCCCCCCCCCAACCTTGACGAGAAATCGCCGGAGCTGGATATTGCACTGTCCATGCACTATAGAGAGACATTTTCCCTTGACAAATCAATGGGAATTCTTATCAGATTTCTCTTTGTCATGATCAAAGAAATAAACTTTCAAATGAGATATCGAATTAAGAGGAGGTCTTTCGTGACGTCAGCTATGATCCACGCAGTAATAATATTCTGTGTCTACGCACAGGCAGCTTTTTATTGCGTGGCTGCATGCCCAGATGCTTTTGAAATATTCTTTAGAATGTGATTGAAGTCTTCTTTTCAAATACATTTGTTTTCTATGGAGATAATCAATCAAATTACGTGTAGAAACTGTAAACACAGTTGTAATCAAATCCGTCACAAGTCAGATCACTATTCAGTCACAAGTTATACTTCGCAAGCAACTGGAAAGAACAATGAAAAAGCAATGCTCTTGTCACAGGAAGTGCTCATTTCTGTGTTCCAAATAAATTTCCATGCCCCTATTTTAGCATATTTTGGGGGGTTATTGCAAAATGTTGGTTCTACGTTAATGCAATTTAATATTGATGAGGCAAAGCATGATGTCGACAGAGGCACAATAGTGGTATCTCAAAAAGTGTCAACCAATTTTTTTTACATTTACTTACTTTTCCTGTTTATTATTTTTAAAAGCATATTTGGAACCCATTTCGAACCAACCGTTCTTCGAAACATTGTTGATTTTGGGAGGAATTGTTGTGCTCGTTTGGCAATGCGTTCCTCCTATTACCAAACAGAAGTAGACTCCTCTTGCATGTTATTTCTGTTCTTTAGAAGAATTAAAAAAAAACCCATCACCTCCTTTTTTACTTCAATTGAGAAGAAGCCCCTAGATCACGGTTGGTTTTGGTAAGAAATGATTATGTGTGAAAACAGATTGAGCTGGATCTATGTGGCTTGGTTCACTTTATTAGGGAGGGCACCATATTTTTTGTTTTCCTGTGCATTTTATGGCTATATAGTCAACATGATGCATTGCCGAGTGGTGTCATGCTCTTCACGCTATTTTCTCTAAGTAATTGTCCCCCACAACAATTACTTAACCACTTAGTTAGATTGGTTCTCGAGTGTCTTTGACTGACATTTATTGATTTAAAATATATGGGCTACGCCATTTGACAAATTGGAGAAAAGTTCGAGTGCTCCGCTGCGGTCAGCAATAGGTAAAACGAGTCAATATACACGACACCTTAAACAGGTCGAGTGACGGGTTTGTAATTGTATGCTATAGGGGCTGTTGTAGAATGTGGTAAATGTAAGCCTTTGTGACTAATGTGTGGGTTCATTATATAAGGGCGTTTCGTTGATTCTTGTGGCCCTCATCGTCAGTTCTTTAATTGCGTAGTCCCACTCTTCACAGTGTTGCCAACACTGAATCACACGTAAGAGTGACGAATGTGTTGGTCGGGGATTGTAGACTGGTTTCCGGTCCCTCCATTATCGTTCTAACTTCAAATATGGAGACCAGCTAATTAGCTGGTTAAATTGATATTCGCATAATGCATTGCGGTGTTCCTAACCGCTGCAGAAACTTGCCAGAACACACAAGCATTCAACAAAATAGAATTTCCCATGAGAAAGGAAACAGCATCCAACTCTCAGAAAAATGAGAAATTATTACAGCGCTTGAGCACACGAGGGCCAATCAGAAGTGTCATACCGATACCAGCTACCAGTCTTCGTATTTGGGAGCGATCGAGGAACCAGTTTGCAGGACTGCAGACACGTGCTTGTAAATCTGAATTTCGGATATCTTCAGTGTGTCCATACTGCACAAACATTTTTCACCCGACAAACTCTTAACTTTGGCAGAAGTGTACGAATCCAGTGAGATGTTTGCTAAATATCGGCGGAGCTCAAGACCAAGAGAGAGAGAAAAAGAAATTTCTGGTTTGTGTGAGAATGTTGGTTTGTACGTGAAAGCGTGAGAATTTGTGAGAATTGGCAGCATTTTCTTCGATGCAGTGGCCTTCTTTCAAGCTTTCTTTTGTCTAATCTTTTTCACGCATCATCGACAAGTGACGGTATTAGGCCTTGCAAGATCGACAAACCACAACTTGCAAATTTGAAGTCCATTTGGGTACACTGAAACCTGCAAAATGACATCCACCCCGAATTATTGAATTGTATTTGAATTATCCCCTTTGCCAAAAAAGGCCACTGAAATATTTGATCTATTCATATTTTCGATGGCGAGATTATACACAATTAACAGTAAATATAGATTTTCATGTTTGGTACCTTTTAAATGGTGTTGGTCAACAGATCTGATATCCACCAGTTCATATTAACATTTTGGAATTGAGGAAAATTTTACTTAGTTACCTTCCTAATCCTCATGCCTCCCTTTTTGAGGAAGAGAACAAGCAAATTCTCCAGCCCCTCCCCCTCACCAACACAGCCTATGTTGTAATTGCCAACTACCTGCACTAATTCCCTAGTACACACTTCATTGGCAGATAGACATAATAGCTGCATCACGAGATGAAGTCCCGGCGGGGTGGGGAGGGGTGGGGGTTCTAACCTGCAAAAGTTCTCTGACGCCTTCCCCTCACCCCCAGAAGGCAATGAAAATCCCTGAACCCACATTGCTGCATTGTTTTCAGCCTGTTTAGCATGCCTCCGGTTGCCTCGACCCAGAAAATCATGTAATTGTCCCCGACGTGCACCTGTCCAGCTGTGCGTCGTATGAAGAGCTTCGAAGTAAGAAGGAAGATCACAATCATGACAAGAGTGGTGAAACACAGGGATGGAAATAGGGGAAAATACGTATATCATGACGATAAAAAAAAAACAAGGTGCAGTCGTCTGCGTTTATTTCTTCAAGATCTGTGCACTCCAACCGTTGAACAGAAATCAGGTGCAAAGTTTTACTTTTAGGTAATGTTTGAGCATTGAGCTTTAGTAGAAACACGACCCTCCTCGTGTAGAGAGTTTCCATCGCCCATAGCAACCCCTCCAAACATGGTATGTTACCATAACTACTCGCTACCAAGGTCGCATTAATCAATGTCGCGTAGTGGTTGTGGTGTGGGGGTGGTTGATACACTTGGCAAACCCATACACACCAGTTCCCATCTTGTACGTGTGCCAATATTTGACAATATGGCCTGCCCAATTAGACCATTACTTATTCAAACCTGCCGGGCACGCCGTCGCCATTTGTCAAACCACTATAGCATCGAGGGCACTGCTGTGGGACTTTCATCGTAAAACAGCCCACTCGAGATAGCATGATCAATGAAATCGAAGGGGCATGATAACAGCAAGTCACCACAGGCTGTACCGGAATGTAGCAGCATTCGTGAAGACCATTAAATCATTGATTTTTGTTAGATCTTTTAAGGAATTTAGCCTGCAAGACGACCCTCGGGTGCACGTGATCAGGGTGCGTGTGAAGTGGAAAAAGTGTGTACCCTTACGAACTTGTTAAAAGAAATCATGGCCAAGATTCATTCCTGACCCACAAGCGTAGGGAGAGCGCATTAGCTTTTCTCCGCTCAGACATTTCCCCGTGGGCATCAATATCTGCACGGAACTGTATACTTAAAGGCGTACCGGTACGCGAACCAGAGGAACGCCGTCTTTTGTTGCGCCACCTATAGAATTTGCATGTCGCGGATATCTTGGTTTACTTTGGTCCGTATAAACCAGGCTGGAATACTTACGGCCACATGCCACACAACCAAATCACAAACAACCATTGTGCCCCAACCCTCGCCCCTGGGTTTCAAAGTGAGCAAAGTTTAATAGTCCACGTGGTTACTGCACACTACACGGAACACCGTATAGGTTATTATGGGAGCGATTGTTTCTCCGTCTCGTTGGTGTACTCTGGGAAGTTGGACAAAAATATAAACGTTCACATGCTACTGGTAGCCCTAACTTTCGAGTTATTCGTGGACTTTCATTTTATGGCTTATCCTCTTTGTAAGGGGAGCATGTGAAGCTATATACAGTACTCGCGCGCTCCATCCGTTGGCACCCCATCCGTTGGCACCCCATCCGTTGGCACCCCATCCGTTGGCACCCCATCCGTTGGCACCCCATCCGTTGGCACCCCACCCGTTGGCACTCCACCCGTTGGCACTCCACCCGTTGGCACTCCACCCGTTGGCACTCCACCCGTTGGCACTCCACCCGTTGGCACTCCACCCGTTGGCACTCCATCCGTTGGCACTCCACATTTGGATCCTAAATGGCATCACATTTCGAATGGGATACATTTCACGCGCCTCTTGCTTGTGACTATGATAAAACGACACTACTGTGTAGAAGGCGCTCCTGTTAATCTGAATCAGCATCGTCAACAGATCGTCAACTGAGCCCAGTTTGCTTTTCCATTTGGTGAACGCCCTCTTGGGGGCGCTTCACCCTCCCCCCCCCCCCCCCCCCCCCCCCCACCCCCCAAAAAATATCCGGGACACTTGTTTCAGCTTTCAATGCACTTCAAGGACAATTTATTGCTACCACAGAACACAAGTTAAGGCTTTGTACATGCTACAGCATTAACGTCTACTAAGCCAACTTGGCTGTGTTCAATCCACGTAGCGCACGTCTATGGGAATGGATTTTAACAGACACTGACTTCAACATACAGTATCATTTTTAATAAATACAAAGTGAGGAAACCTACTCGCAACTCTCCATGGAATAAATTGCCATAGACTCTATTTTCAATCGATACTTTTGAATAACATCCAAAATATTGAAACGTACCCGCAAAACTCCAAGAAAAGAAAACACGAACTCGTATGAAGGATGAATATATAAAGATATATGATATTTCACCTGACTTGAGTTTCTTTCTTAAGAGGGAGCGATACCGTATGGCATTCTACGGAAATTCCAAGCCATTCCCATGCGATCACTTCATTACACATGACTTGTTCGCCTATATATCCTACTGTGCATCTCTGGAGACTAATTGGGTGCAATTTTACCGGTCGACATCTGCAACAGTACCCGGTGTAGCATGAAATATTGTCACTATGAAAAACGGTAGTATTGCACATGCAAAGTGATCGATAATATCGATAATTGGGAGAGTGGCCGGTCAAGTGAGAGGAGTCGTATATTCATGGGAGTCGGATATTCATATGACACCGGCCCAAGACTTCGTGATATTGAACAAGTCTTTCGCTTTGCCTAACATTAAGGTCACTGGTAGATGTGTATCTGCTTGTCTGCTATAACAGGCAGACACTCTCCATGACAATTGCCTAAGAACCGAAGTGTTCAACGTCCGCAGCCACTCGTGCAATTTGATTGATATTTATTTTGAGCGCGCACGATACGCATTTATAACGACTACAAGGAGCCATGTGTAGCCTTGACCTATCACCTGCATGTTCATTTGAAACTCGTCAAACAAACCACTAGAATTCAATAAGTTAAATGACGAAATAACAACTGAAGTTAAAAAGTCGTATTCTCACTGAGTGAACCCCACAATGTCGCTTCCCAGGTTCTATTGTAAAATTGGGTGTGAGCCCTGGCTGTACGGCATTCTGGATTTATGACTTCAGCCTAGCGCCCACCCGAACAAATAAAACTGACAATTTGGGAGACCGCCAACAAAGGGCAAGATAGCTCATTTGTTAGACCACCGCGGTGCACCGGTACGGTATTCCGGAGGTCGCAGGTTCGAATCCCGCTTCTGCTGGTTTTCTTTATACACTTTGAAAACTCATTTTAAACGGTAAGTTTCAATTTTTTACTTTTTTTAAGCTGAAGAAAAGCACAGTGAGGCTTTCAGTTGAAATTGTATACCTTTGCTGAAAATCGCTAACTAATGCTAAAACACCAAATTTTGGGCCAGACATGTTTACTTTAGACTAATGTCTGGGAGAATAGATTGTATCTATCCCAACTTGCTTCATTGCATAATTTCAACTCAGTAAGATAGAGCGAGTTCGTTTTCTCTCTTATTTTTTTAGAAACTGACTTTTTAAAGAAATAAGAGCGAAAACGAACTCGTTTTATCTTACCGAGTTGAAATTATGCCATGAAGCAAGTTGCGATGGATATTCTCCCAGACATTAGTCCAAAGTAAAAACAAGCTAGTAAACACAGTGTGAACTTCTGGTATTCCAACATACTGAGAAACTGCATTTGATTTGCCTTTTCAATTTGAACAAATACCTTTAGAGTCCGATAATTGTCATATCGGGCGAAAAAGAACAGATCCAAAAGACATGAAACATAGGTGGAGGCAGGATTTTTCGCAGGGGGTGTAATTATATTCGTACATTTGCCCAAAAACTTTACACCTACGAGCTTAATTTTAAGGGGATACCCCTTTTCAACGTTGCTGGCGCCATTTAACCCTTAGTCTGGTTTTGTTCTTACCAGTACACGCAAAATACGACCCATACAGAGACTCTGGTTTTGGTGTTGCAACTGTAGGCGTAGAAGCCAAAAACAAATTTAAATAAAATTGCCCACTACATGTATATTGCCAATCGTCTTGCTGGCAAATGGATTGAGTCCGACATTGTTGACACTATGGTTAAAAAAAAACAAAGTGGACGCGCGGAGTTGGGGCATCTTTGCGGAACAGATGAATGAAATGAACACTGCTTGATCCAACAAGTGCACGCCCGTGATATTTCACCCGATACTGCCGTCCTCTCGCCTCTGTATTTGACGGTACGGCCAGCCAAAAAAGGTGACTAACCGGAATATATCCCGTCTGTGCGAGTCAGTGCCTCCAAAAATTAATGTCTCATTGCGTTCTCTCCAACGTCCACTGTCCTATCCTCATCGTAAGTGTGACGTCATTCCGACATACACCACGCCTACTTGAGACGGACTGTCTCCTACCTCGATTTGTTGTCATATTGACGTGCATTGCTCAATTTTCTTTTTTTCTTTTTCTTTTTAATTGGAAAGCACAAGACTTATTTCAGCATAATGCATTGCAAAGGCTCATGTATTTTCTACAATATAAAGTACTTGTAGTGATGGTGAAAAAAAAAATTTCAAAGGGTTTCAGGTATATGCTTTTTGAACAGTTAATCTTTCCAGCCTTTTCTAAAAAAGTTAACACAAACACGCGCGCGTATTACGCAAATAATTCTTTTCGTAAATGGATCCAGAAGTAAAGTTCAAACGAGAGAAGTACTCGCGCGTGTATCTTCACTGCGTTATGCATGCAGCCCATGTATTTGGGACGAGGAAGTTTACTTAAAAGTAGTGTACACGATTGGTAATAGAGGAATTTCACATTAGCCCCTTCTGCGCACGTCCGGGTTGAAAGCGAGAATGTCAGTGGCAAACAAAACAGCGCTTTTCTGCACATTCATTCATGCATGAATTAATCAGACCATAAAAGGAAGCGCAGGCGCACGATCAGCATAAAGTTGTTTACTGTGACATTGAGATCCGCGTTTTCAAACGCGGAAGTGCGCAGATCGGCGCTAAACTCGTCGTTGTGGGATTCCTCTATTCTCAAATTTTTTTAAATGATTTTTTTACGAAATTGACATATCGTCGTTCATGACCATTATCTAATCGTAGCGGCTGTTGAACATCACATGATATTCAAAATCTTGGACAAACAAAAAACATTCCAAATACGCGCATTATTCGGCCGCATTTGCGCCCTGTTCCTTAAAACGCAGTACGCGAATATACGTCAAATTTAACGCAAACGCTCAACCGGCCCATCACGTTTTCATTATACTAATTTTGTTTGCAGCACATTGGCCAAGCCCGTTTAGCGTAGTTTGTTCTGTTTATATTTCTTAAAGGGACACATTGCTTTGGATTTTGCGATTTGGGCTATAAAACTGAAATGGATAGTGGTTGGGAAGCTTTTTTAAAAGTAGAATATAAAGATTTCACATAACAATCCCTTCAAATTGCGTGGTTTTTCTTTAATTCCGTGACAAATAACGGTCCGCCATTTTGTAGAACCAAATTTTTGACTCCACAAAATGGCGGACCGTGTTCACCAGTCGTATTTCCAGTCGCAGCTGGTTGAAGTACGTTCTGTTGATCCATTTTAATGTGCTGTGGCACGGCGCGCAGCACTGGCGATATGTGTCGCGAGGTAGAGAATGGTACCTGGCGATCATCTTGATTTACAAGGCCACTGGCTGCGGCGCCAGCCTAAAGACTCTTACAGCGTATTTTGCGCATTATTTAGACGGTGGTATTTACTACTGGAAATAAGTCTGTTTCGCGGGTCAGATGTCAGGGGTCAGAGGCCAATTTTTTGTTTTGTAATCACTACTCACTAATTACAACACATTATACGTGTTTTTTTGCATGAACAACTCTTATAAAAGATAAGGAACATTTCCAAACAGCAAAATTTCATGACATTTGAAGGCAATGTGTCCCTTTAAGTTTTTCCGATTCTCGGACGGTGAAAATTATGTGAGTGGGGTCCGGGGAGTCTGCAATATTCAGATACGCGTTATAACAAGCGGCTGGAAATTGGGAAAAGCTATTTTCCCACTTTTTCCAATAAGTGGTCACACGAAAGTCTGCATGCACACGTGGACAAAGTTGTCTCAGAGATCTGAGACAACTCCTGCATCCGGTCAGAGAGAGCGTGTATGCAATGATTCCCCATAAAGCCCGGTTCATACTTCATGCGAATTTCAACTTGTGCGAATCTTCGCTGCGAATGTTCCATGACGTCAAATTCGCTTCGCATTCGCATTCGCATTCGCATGAAGTATGAACCGGGCTTACTGCGCGTTTCGCGCATCGCATCCACGTGCTGCACGTGTGTAAAGTTGCCAAAGGGGCGTGGCTAACTCACAAACGGCGATAGGTGAATACCTTACTAGACTGTAAGTTAATAGTAGTCTCAATCATCCTGTGAAATTATGGCGCCAGGTATGCTGTCGTTGTCAAGAAAAGTGGAAATATATATCGTTTTCCAACGATTTCCAGCTGGAAATCGTTGGAAAACTACCCTGTAGCCTTTAGTCTAGGCGCGCGTGGCTACCCGGACGATCCCGAGTGGCGCGCGCCCCGGACATGCTGGCATTCGGGGCGCGTCACGCGTCCAGGTAGCCGCACTATACGGTAGAAAACGAGCGCCGTTTTTCTCTGGTTTTTTTTTTCGCCATCTAGCAACGCAAAACTTTGAACAGGTCAATGGAACGATATTTCCTATAAAATACTAACCCCAAAATCCGCCCATTTCTGAAAATTGCAACAATGACCAAGACATATACACTACTTTTAAGGAGTGGATTCGGACGCAGATTAAACTTAGCGGTGACGTCACGACGACGCCCCTGTGCCAAAGCAAAACATGTTAATCCTTCCGCCCAGCTGATCCTCATAAACGTATACAAATGTTTCTCCGGTTTAAAAGGGTGAATGGAGCTGAATGTACGGTGCAAGTGTTGTGAGATTGTGGGCCTTTATCCTTGTGTGTCCCGGGCTCACAGACGCCTCAAAATATGGCACTGCTTGTAGGGTGGCGTGTTCTGAGGAGAATATCTGAAAATGCGGTGGTGATCAACTGATATATAATAATGTAATACATTCTCCAGCTCTTAGTTTGTGCATGACAAACGTCGATTTTTTTCCCATTTTGTTTACATTGGGCATCTATCATTGGCTTGTATGGGCTTTCTGTCAGTGATCTTTATCCACATTGATAGGTCTTGCCGTGGTCATTGCTCAATTCTGGGCTGTATACATATCATCCATGTGATTTTCATGCAAAAGAAATCACAAGTAATACACATGGCCTTATTACATTTGGTTGGTAATATGTATAACCAGCCTAGGGAAGAATTCCCATGCTAAGCAAATTTTGGGGGTTCAGCAGCTCCGTGAAATTGGCCGTTGTTTACGGCACTGGCGGAAAATGCGCGTGCTGATGAAAATCTGAAAATCATTTAACATTTCATCAGGATCACTGGAGACAAAAAAATACTATGTTAAAAGTGTCATTAAATCGTACGGGGACATTGATTACGCTCTAACCTATTTGCGGAGAAAAAATGGATTAGCGCGCTGAAAATGACTGAAAATCAAATCTGTGTTTCCCTGTAGGGCTTGTGACAGACACAAAAATACATTGTTCTCGCAGTATAATAATAATAATAATAAAGAACATTTTGTAAAGCGCCGGTATCCGCCTACGAAGGCGCTCATGGCGCTTGAGGAGAAAGTCAAGTTAGGATTGTGTGTTATGAGAGTAAGCTTGTTTGTACAGGTGATATTTTATGTTTTGTCTTAAATGTTGTGAAGGATGGAGATGATTTGATAGCCAGAGGGAGTTGGTTCCACACCCGGGCTGACGCTGCGGCAAAGGATCTGCCACCCCAAAGAGTGGAGGTCCTGGGCTCGTGAAGCATCATGAGCTCACTGGAGCGGAGTCCGGTGCGTGCTGATGAGTACGGGTGGATGAGGTTGATGAGATACTCCGGGGCATTGTTGTGGAGGATTTTGTAAACAAATAGGCCAAGTTTGTATTTGATTCTTTATGATACTGGAAGCCAGTGGAGATCTGCTAATACAGGAGTGATGTGAGAATGTTTACTAGTGAGTGAGTTAAGTCTGGCACTGATGTTTTGTAGTCGTTGCAAACGGTTTAGTTGATTTAGGTTAATGCCCATACAATAATGAATTGCCCATGTCAATTTTGGATGTGATGAAAGCATGAACAAGTATTTCAGTTGTGTGTTTGTCAAGATATTTTCGTATGTGTCCGATGTTCCGGATCGACATGCAGACTGATCTAGAGATTGCTGTAAGGTGAGGTTCCATTGATAGAGATAAATCAAAGATAACGCCCAGATTTCTGACTTGATTAGATGGTAAAATTGTCGAATCACCAACCCTAATGGATGGTACATGAACTTTACATGATTGCTGCTTTGAACCTATGATGATAAATTCGGTCTTTTCATCATTGAATTTGAGCCAATTATGAGTCATCCAAGAACGTACGTCATCTATGCATGCTTCCATCTGCTGGATTGCTAAATCGACCTTATGTTGTTGAGGGTCTACTGACAGATATAATTGGGTATCATCTGCATAGCAATGATAGGATAGACGATGTTTTCGAATGATTTCACCAAGTGACATTGTATACAGAGAGAACAGGGCGGGCCCCAGCCCTGATCCTTGAGGAAGTCCAAAATCAAAAGAGACAATTGACGAACTTGAATCATTGACACGGACAAATTGAGATCGGTCATTAATGTAGGATTTAAACCAGTCTAATGCAACTCCATCAATCCCAATACGAGTCTTGAGACGGCTGAATAATGTGGCATGATCAACTGTATCAAAAGCTGCTGATAAGTCGAGCAGCACGAGCAATGATACCGTATCTTACGCTTGTCCATAGCCTGCAACAGATCATTTTGGATTTTGAGGGTGGCAGACTCGACGCTGTTAGCACGGAAGGCAGATTGATGCTGGTCATGTAGATTGTTCTCAACTAAGAAAGATGAGAGTTGCATTAAGACTACCCTCTCAAGGGTTTTGCTCAAAAGAGAAAGATTAGACACTGGTCTATAATTCTTCATTTCCTCTTTGTTTAGATAAGGCTTCTATAAAAGAGGTCGTATCTGAGCAACTTTCATATTTTCCAGTACATCACCAAACAGTAAACTGTCATTAATGATACCAGTGAGAACCGGCACAAGGGAAGTTGAGCATTTCTTAAACAGTATCGCTCAAACTGTCTTAACAACATCCTGTCAAAACAGGTTTGTACAGTGTGCTCATTTCCGTACTTAGGTTGTTTTGTTTTCCTTGTCCAGCAAATGTAGATTTCTAAGTTGAGGGCATTATCACTGTCTTTATGTGGACGCTACATCGGATGGCGTGTGATCATCCCTTAGAAAGGGGCACTATGAGAGAAAAAATGATCAAATTGTGCTCTTTTTATTTTGCCTCCCACTGCACGTCCTCGTGGAATTAAAGTTTGATATCCGTTTGTTGTAAAACACTTCAAAACATGTTTTTCTTCAATTGTCCTCAGATTCATTGCAAAGAGAGAGACATATGTCTCGGCAGCTGAAGCATTTGCCGTAGTTCAAATTTGAGGAGGCGTGTGCGAATTCATGCGTCGACCCACAAACCTACATTTTGTAGCCAAAGACTGTCAGATGTAAAAAGAAACAAAGAAACAAAAACTCAAAGAAAAAACACCCACACTGAAAATGAGCCTTAACGTGTCAATGCCTCCCAATCTTCTCGTACTAAATAGCGTCCTTAATTGACGAAATCCAAACGCTGAAACTCAACCCGTTTCATAATCAACTAGAGGTTTCAACCTATCACTTATCGTCCTCTCACACCGTTTGAAGAAGAGTAGGTGACATCTGACGAAGAACAGGGCCGCTCTAAAAAATAGAATTGTCTTATTTCATTCGGTAGTGGTAACTACAATCTTTTACTGAAGGCATTTGATTTTCAAATGAGCAGATTTCCCCATTCGTACAAGAGTGTAGTTATCTCCTGCACGTGGATTGGATATTTGAGTCAGTTCATGCTGGCATAAAGGATCAACGCTGTGAGTACGGTATCTCCCGCAGAATATGCCAAACAAAATTCCTCCATGCGTCATTATTCCAACAACTTTGTAGTGTTACTGGTACATGTACAACGGTTCCTACTTTCAACAAGCAAACGAACGGTGTCGCATAAATATCTGTCTCCCTGAAAAGCCGACTTAGTGGTTCTACTGCGCATGCCTAAGTGAAGATAACTAGGACAGTGACTGGTCACGTGAGAGGGTTTAACCAATAATAGGGAAAAGAAGCCAGAATTTCATGGGAGTCGGATATTCATATGACAATGGAATTAGCTGAAAAATCATACAGTTTACGGACGTAAGAACACTTTCTACGCATTGCAAATAATATTTTGGAGAACATAAACAAATTATACACACTCAAAAAGACCTCCAAATTTGGTACCGGTAATTGGGGCACTAGACATGATTCTAATGAGTAAAATACTTCTTTTGTATCAATTCGAGTGCCTCATGCCAGATTTCAATGACCTGTTGCATGTTGGATCTGACGATTGTTTAGAGCGTATATTTTTACCTCCCGAAAGGGTGTCGACACTGCCAAAACTGATGTTCATGTTAGGTAAGGATTTCGGTGTTCATGAACTCCAGTTCCGGAATTGTGATTAACATTGAACTAAACATTTCTGAAAAAAACCTTTGCGTTGATGGAGTCTTCCTTGGTGTTTGACAAATTTATTTAAAAACACAATTTTTAAAAAATTATTTCGAACATTTTTTGAACAGGAATTCCTATCGGTGACGTCATCAATTGGTTAGAAAAGACTGAATCCGCTGGTCGGGTAACCAGACTCACAAACGTGAGAATACTTGGTAGATATAATCGATAAAACCTTTATAGATATCACGTATAGATGTAACGTTCATCAGACGTAAACAAAAATTGCGTTAAAAGCATAGGGCCATCAGTATTGAAGAGTTGCGCTGTAGAACCACTTCATATGCTGGAGCAGAGCCGCATCCCTTCTTGAAAACTTGACGAAAGGTATTTACAGATCTCTAAATCCTCTTAACGAGCCGTTTAACCCGGACGTGTAGGGCTCTCTAGAGCCGCAAACCTGCATTCAATGGATTTACAAGATGTTTTTCTCCAAATGGTATCGGTTCTAATCTCACGCTCGATGTTGCCCTGTTTACACTGCCGATAAAACTGACATCCTAATTTGGCAAATCGGTGGAACGGCACGTGGTACGTCAATTAACTCGCCCCAATTGCACGACATGTTTGGAACATGGTCGGTCTAGTAACTACAGTATACGCATCGGTCCAGCTTGCATGCATGTTGTGGACTTTTTTCAGTTAATACTAACGCGAGAGCAGTATGCACAGTGGCGTATGGGGTTGGAGGGGGAATCCCCCCCCCCCCCCCGCGACATTTTGCAGACTATTCTTTTATTTTTTATTATGGTGTTTTATTAAAATCATTATCGCAGCCAAAAAGGCTAAATTGCACATGATCTTACAAAAAATAGCACATTTAAAGATGAAATAAATACATTAAACAGCATAAAGTTGTTAAAACTATAAAGACATACACAGACAAAAATTAGTGGAAGTTTGGTCCCACTCATGCACCCACATCTCGTGAACAGTGCCACGATACCGATTGGGTTATCCGTTATTCAAGAGCCTGATGAGAGAGGGAATTGGACTAGTTTTATACCGCTCTGTTCTGCACAAAATTTGTTTCAATGGGTTAGGATTTCTAAGTCTCATAGATGTTACGCTATTTAAAGGTAACCAATGACAAAATTGAGAAGATTTAACAAGTGATTGAGCGAATTTAAGACAAAGTCTATTCCTTCTGTCACAGAGTGTTTCGAGTTGGATAACATTGAAGGCAACTTCATATGATTGATACTGAAATCCTAAAATTTAGAGTAACACCCGCTTCTGAACCCTCTCAATTTGGTTTATCTGAGCACGAGTAAGGGCTGAATGCCAAACAGGTGCAGCATACTCAAGGAGTGGCCGAATATACCCAGTATATATTGTAATAAGGTCGCATCGAGGTAAATTAAAAGGAATAAGCCGTCGTAACATATGCATTCTGATATTCGCCTTTTTGACTATTTCTTGAATGTGTTTTTCCCATTTTAAATCTGCCTGAATAAGTACACCCAGCACCTTCACCGACTCAACCTGTTGCAAAACCTGATTATCAATAGTTAATTGAAGGAGTTGAAATGCGGTTTTCCCAAAGTATACCCTCATGGCGTGACATTTGTTAATATTAAGACATATTATTTTCAGTACACCATTGATCCAAAGTATCAAGCGTGGTTTGAGCCCAAGTGGTCACACCCCGCGGCATTGATTCCGCGATTGTCATGTCATCAACATATACTTCTAGCACTGAAGCCCCGCAGAGGCAAGAGCATTATTATTAAGTACAAGGAAAAGCACTGGACCCAACCTTGTCCCTTGAGGAACCCCTGCTGTAACTGGAGACCAATCAGACAGGCAACCGCGGTATCGTACACACTGGGTGCGGCCACTGAGGAAATCAACTATCCAATGGGGTCAACCAATCACGAGGGTTTAATTTAAAAAGTTTTGAAATGACAACAGAATGGTCTACCCGGTCAAATGCCTTCGAAAAATCAGTAGTGATTACCGTTGAAACAGAACTTGATTTATCGGCAGATTTGGCAAGATAATTAACAATATCCACCAAACAATGAGTAGTTGACCTTCCTGGGCGACTTCCAAATTGATTTAAATCCAAAGAGTGATTGATATCTGAAAGTAACAGTCTAGTAATAAACAACTCTGCTATTTTGGCAAGGTGATCTGTAAGAGCTATGGGACGCAATTTATCCAAGGTGGCTGGTTGTGCCTTAGGTATTGGAACAATAATCGCCTTATTCCATTGCTGAGGAACAGAATGTTCGGCAAAAGAGCAATTCAAAATGTCACAAAATGTTCATAGGCAAACATTTTGATAAGCCTTGCCGGAATTCCATCAGGGCCACATACTTTTCCTGGTTGAATTTTAGAAAGTTCAATAAAAACTTCCCAAGGGGTGGTTTACTGCAAGGCAAATAAGCAGGGAGATTTAATGCATCTAATGGGGCTATATCACTAGTGACCTGTATGAAATTGTCATTAATGGCATTGGCGATACTCAGAAAATTATTTTGCTCTATCCCTGGGTGCTTATAACAACATCAGGCTTAGATGTAGACGATGTGATCAATTTGATGTATCTATACCATGATGCTGGATTATCATACTTCAATTGAAGAACACGGGTGAAGAAAACTGAGGTCATCTTTTGACAAACATTTTCAATGTTGGTCTCTCTGGACCCAAAACCGGGATATGCCACTCAGTATGTAGATGGCACATGACGTACATAGCACTTCAACAGGGGATAGGAGTATTAAAAAAGTATTATTACACCTTTTTAACGGCGTATCGTCATTTACCGCATTAGCCTTTTAGAGGTATGGCGGACACAATAGGAGGGCGCTATTTGATTTTGGTAAAACCTGTGTATTTATACCCAAATAAAATAGCGCCCTCCTATTGTGTCCGCCATACCTCTAAAAGGCTAATGTAGTGATGCCAATTATGCCAAATTAACATTTGCTTTTGCTTTAATTTGGATTTGGAGTTAGTATTTTATAGAAACACTGTAACACTGACCTGTTTAAAGCTTTGTGTGCATAGGGCCTAGATGCTGGGAAAACAAAGAGACAAAATACTGTTCTTGTAGTCTGGTTCTCTGACACTACTTCATACAAAACAGCAATTTATAGACGTCAGGGAATTATCAGGTCGGGGGGCTAGACTATTTCCAATGATGGCCGGCCGATTATCGCTGGAAATTGATACACAAATTCCACTTTAAAATAACAGCACACCACGTGCCATGATTTCACAGGATGCTTAAGACTAGTATTTACATACAGTCAACTAAGGTATTTGATAATAATTCAGTAGTTTTGTTTTTGATGTTTGTATAAATGTTGTATATTACCTTTAAACTCTCTCTAGAGATGACACAAACGAGACCCAGCACAAGTACCTCGAGAACCTGTTTTTACAGGTATCTCCTTTAGAGTGGGGAACCACAATCGACTTAAAAATGTTTGCTTAGCCTTTCCAATGTTCAAGTAATAAATTAAATTGTCACATTTCAAACACAAGTTTTTATACACAAATTTGTATTTGGTACTTTAAGCACAGATTTTAGATGTAAGTGGACTTTTGTGCTTGAAATTGGACAATATTTAGGAGTGTGCATTGATAATACAATATTTTTGTAATTGAATAAAGACAGAAAAAATTAATTATAAAATCAACTAACGGTATGTTTTTGGTTTCAAATTTACAAGAATTTAACCAAATTTTCACACGAATTTTACACTAAAGACACGAATTGTATTCCACAATTTCTGAAAGTAATTTCCTGAGTTTGGGGCAGTACGTCACATTTCTCAACAGTCTTGTATGACTAAATTTAACTGAAGAACCAGTTACTGTAATCTCCTAGTCCCTTTTGCTGCATCTAAGCCTGACAATTAATTTCAGAAACCTGAAACTTTCTTTTTGTAAAGAAATAATAATAAACAAAACCTGCTCCCGACAATTTGTGTTTGTGGGCAGAAATGCAATGTAAATTATAGCATACGTCTAAACAATCCGGCAGTAAGTATAAATGCAAAGTCATGGATTCTGATTTTATTTCTTCCAAAATTCACATGTTAATGTACTCAATACCTAAAGGACTAAACCAAGAGCGTATTCAATGTGCCTGGCTGTTTTCCCTCCATTTTGGAAAAAACTATTACCAAAACAGAATTCTAAATGACCGTCAATTTCCTTCCCTCGTTTCTACCGGCTCCCTCCCATATTTAGGTTGTCAAGATCGCGTGCCACCCCCGTTCTGCTACCCTGGATTCGTGTATTTCCTATACAACACGGTCAAATGATGGGTTGGAAATGGCATTAGGAAATTACTTTGTAAGCAGTCACTCTACATTATCCATGAGATTCAATTTACTTCCAGGAGGAGAAGAAATCATCCTGAACGCTGATTATACTGACTGATGAAGGGGACACCAAGATACGGCAATCGTGACCCCCACGTTACACCACGAATGCGCCCGTACTTCCGGATGCTGATTGCAGCTCCCGAACTACCAGATGTGTTGGTCTCCGGAGAAATAACCTGCAAGCCGTTTGGCTTGACATGGCTTACCATACCTCCAGAGGACGGATAGAAAAATCTATTCTTGGCAATTCATTGTGGGAGAGAAAAAAGTAACAAATAAAGTCGGGGAATATAACATCTGACTTCTAGCCACGGGCGACCTGTACTTTGTCAAGGCGTTAAAAAAAACCACAGAAGCGCACTCCGATCCGTGAGCTGCAGCGCGACTGCAGGCATATGCTACTTTGGCAGGTCGGGTGACTGCACTTTAATGGACAGTTTGTATTAATCCAGGGTGGCTATCCAATGATTAATACCATGAACTATTAATAGTCGACATTTAATGAAACCTCTGTGTACGTCTTGCATGGTGATGATGAACCCGTGACTGTTTGTGCTGTGGTTTGTGATCACAGTGAGTAATTCGTACGTGCTTTCACACATTTTCTAAACCTTACACTTTGTGCTGGAATCCAAAGCAGAAAAACAGGGTCTTGATAGTCATGCTTCTGGCTTGGAGCAATAACTCAGCTAAGTGTTGCCGAGACCAAATACGACACCTGGTATACCCACCTTCCAACAACACATAATACCAACAGGGAGACCTAGTGGCGGCGTTACGGGGGAATGCGGAGGGAATTCCCCCCCCCCCCCCCTGTGTTTCCCCAAGTTTTTCTCTAGCCCCCCCCCCCCCGCCAAGTTTTTCCCGCAACACTTGGTGTTCAGATTCATAACTAAAGTGTTGAAAGTAGAGCGTGACATGTTGGTTCTGTGCACACAGTTGGGCCATTAGTCGTGTTTTCCTATACTATTGAAGACAACGCTTTGTGTTTCCTATTGTTCCTTAAATATAACACAACTCCATAGACTAAGGACGTATTTTTACGTCCGAGGACCGATTTTAACAAAAGACCAACTCCCGAGGACAAGAAAGATTCCTCGGTAATTTCTTTCTCCTCTTGTCCTCGGACGTATATACAGTACATGTACATAGCATCATATAAACACTCAGACAGAACACTCCACATAATGCAGCCGTGCCCCTTAGCTTTTTGGAAATCTGATATTATTTTGACTACCCCAACAAATATTTCCTTGCCGCCCCCTTTCTCCTCCACCACCGCCCCACCCCCAAATTGTAGAGTCTGGCGTCGCCACTATAGGGAGACCAGAGAGGAAAACGGCACTTTGGAATAATTGTTTTGTAAAATCGAGATAGCAAAACCGTGCGAGATTAGAAAATTACAAATTGTGGAAAACGAAAAAATACATGCATTAGGCACATGCACAGTGTTTACTTTAAAACAGTCGTCTTTCATCCGTAAATTTCGATTTAAAAGTTATACATAGTTTGGCATAAAGTCGATTTTCGGTCAAGATTGTATATTGTTACTGAAACATAGCAACAATATTACATATTTAACCCCTTGACTACGGTTATCGTAGTGAGGCGCCGGGGTGTCGTGCTGGCCTTTGCAGCCAAGCGAAATGGCCACAATGTGCTTGTGCAGTCAAGCGTAACATACACAATAATGGATTAAAACTGCACAAATAGCGACAAATGGCGGCATCCTGCCTGGTGCCACTGTTTTGTTTTTTGCGCCATTTGGCATCTACCGTATACGCAAGGGTTTTAACAAAAGGGTTTTAACAAAAGAGCGTTAATGAAAATTGACAGTTCAAAATGAAAGTGTTCCGTGCGAAAGGTAACTTAAATCTGGTACTGAAGCTACTTCAGATGATACAAAATAGGAAATGTGCTCAAATTATTGTTTATCACCTCAAGTACCTCAACTGCCACACTCTGGCCACCTTTTGCACATGAAATCTGAAAGCTAGCATTTTATTGAGAACTCCGGAATTTTGAACGATACTATGTGCCGTCGTGGACCGCATGGTGTACGTAGTGGTGCTATAAAGTGCTTATTCAAGTAAACCAACCAAGCGTGCTGCGTGCGCGCACTTGGTTTAATCTGCCCTTTGTGATTCATGTGGTCATTCCATAAATTTGGGGTCCAAAAGTGTGACATTTTTGGTGTCCCTATTACATAGTGACATTCATAAGATTTTGCAATTCCGGACACATTCTTTCATGCCTTCTATCTCTAAAAGTGATTGTGTCAAATATAGTACCTGCCAAACAAGTAAAAAAATAGTGTGAAAATTACACAGGTCAGGTGTAACAGGGACACCAAAAAATGTCACACTTTTGGACCCCAAATTTATGGAATGACCCACGTACGATGATCACTCTATGGCGCTTCATACGTAGTGTGGTTTTGTTGACATTTCACGCTACATGGTTACGGGAGTGAAAAGTTCCAGACATGAATCCAAACATACGGTGGAATGCACTCGGCGCCACATAAGTTGCAATAACAATGCAACATTGCTTCATCCTTTCCATTGCACTTTGTTGCACCCAGAATCAATTGTGTTTATTCTGCTGACAGAGCATTCTCTGTATATGGCCCCAGAATATGGAACAAGCTCCCAGAATACACCAGAGCACTAGTTCACTGTTTACGTCTAATACACTCATGAAAGCTCACCTAGGAGTACCATCAATAAATATTCTTCACTTTGTGCCCCGCGCTTAAAAGCAAACTTTTGATTTTGGCTCTTTAGAAATGTCATTGATATTTTGATTGATTGATTGATTGATTGATTGATTGATTGATTGATTGATTGATTGATTGATTGATTGATCCCAAAACGCAGTGCATGAATCGCATACTCGAATTCGTGTACAGGAGCGAAAGGGTAAACCCTTTCGCTTTCAGAGCTTTGTGACGATGGAGATGCATGATCCCGCGGATCAAGGTGACGTTCTGCTAATCTAATTGAGCCGCTCTCGTCTTATAGTGCTGCGACGTTATTCCCAGGCCGTCCATTGCTGCTTCAGACAGGTCATTAAAGATAATTATGTATGCCTCGAAAGCCTTGACCGGGTAACACAATTTCTAATCAAATATAGGTTAAGGTGGTGACAAATATATTAAATTGCTGCCTGATGAGCACAAAAAGTGCTGGTCTTTAAAGGGACATAATGTTTGGGGGAAAAAATGCTTGAAAAATCTTTTAAAAGGTTTTGTATCCCTTATTTAAGCTTTTAGTAAAAACAAAAACCACACCGTAAGTTGTTACAATCAGGAAGAAAACAAATACGTAGCTTTTGGCCCCCAACACGCATTTCCAGGAGAAATTGTTCCTCTTACATTATTTGCGTTCTTTCAGAACAGCTGGATTAAACTTTTGTTTTATCGGTTTTTGTGGGCGTGTCATGAATGATGTAAAATCAATTTTGTCTCGAAAAAGTTTGCTTCTGTTTCATGTACCGGTATATCTTTTGTGCCAGTACAATAAGAATCGTTGGTTTCACATAGAACGACAAACGCTGAGGAATAATGTTAATTTTTACCCGAGTGTCATTTTCTATGATAGTTAATCATGCTTTTGCGTGCATTTGGGCCCAAAGTGTGGGTTGCACGAGATTGTTATTTAATCTGTTTTAACTATGTGAACTGTTTTTAATTTAATGTGATTTTTAACTTTGTGATTTTTCTATTTGTCTTATTTATCGCATTGTTTCGTAACCTGTTTTTTTGTCGAGGTCATTTTAATTTCCCATGCGAGGGATAATAAAGTTTTTCAATCCAATTCAATTCAGTTAGATTCTATTTGGGTTTATCGATTTTAAGCAAAGATTTATAATTTTTAATCAGAAGTAGCCATGCTGTGCTCTTTTAGATCTTTAAAAGTGGGTAAAATCAAAATTGATAGTTGAAAATTAACTCGCTATAGACAAAATGATGTACCATACAGGGGGAAAGCTTCGTTTGGTATGATTTTCCAACAAGAGGCAGTCCCTAACAATTAACACAGAATTGCGTCCAGCGACCTACATCAGCAGCGGTGCATGATAATGAAACCTACATATGGAAGAAATTTATTTTGAATTTATTAAAGAAAAATAACAGTTCATGAGCGAGGGAAATATAAAAGTCAAACTTTGTTATGTCTATCGGGGTAGGTTGGTGGAATGTCATGAAATTAATCACTTTTCGTGCCATTCCAGGTGGAAATTTTGACCTTTCGGCTCTAAGCGATGAAAGATACGGCAAGCTATAGACGAACCCGTAGGCACAGTTGAATGCACCGGATGCCTGCAGTTTCCACTTTATGAATCTGGCGATTATTTTGAACAATAGTTGCATCAATGCTTTGTCACCATGGCTGCGATGGCGCAGGGTGTGCATGAATCACGTACTCACTCGGCTTCCTGCATAGAGCAGATATTGTCATGGTAAATGTTCCACCGGCTTGTCCAGCTTGGTTCCTCCAGTAAAGGTGTTTGAGTGTGGAACTCAACTATGCATGTTCCCACCAAATATATTCTAGCCGTACCTTAAAAAAGGAAACCGAGATTAATCTGTTTATTTCTCAGATACTGCTCAATTTTGTTTAAAATGGTAACCACCATCTATTACTTAATGATGTCCTCTTTCTTATGACACCAAGAAATCCATGCTACCATCACGGATGACTGAGCACAAAGCTGTTCAACGGACTGTCAGAAATGGCTTTGCACCAGATGCACCACAGGTCTATTCGCACAGTGTTCAGCATGTCTAAAAATAAGAACAAAGACCAATAAAGACCAAAATCATTTCTTCAATGATTAAACAGTTGGAGGCTTATCCCTGTCCCAACCTAACCCCAGTGTCCTTCAACATCCCCCCATTCCTTTCAACGCAAACTTCTGCCCTGGTTCTCATTGCTCTGACCGCATTCCTGATTACGTCTCTCTGTCCTCTTAACCCTGCGAGCTGCAAAGCCAAAAAAATCACACCGAGCTTCGGAGGTGCCCACGCCGCGGGGGCCACTTTTGATTTCGCGTATAAAATACATCCCCTACCACCCACCACCCCCCTCCCCCACCCCACCCACCCCCTCCACACCCACACCCCACCCCCACAGTACAGCCTTTGGTGCCTTCGGGCCAGCAGTAGGATGATTGATGATATTGTTGTGAGGGCAAAGTCAACTAGGCGGTGGGGGAAAAAAATGTGTGCACAACTCAATGGGTTTTTGCTTTTTTTGGCTGGAGGGCCAACTTTCCCAGGGTCGGCTGACCGCGACTGAACTCCTACATGAAAAGCGACGATACCATCTCAAACTACAAGGTTCCCTTGAGGATTACATGTAGTTTCAATGGAATTGGGCGAAAGCTTCATATATAATTGTTTTATTTTTTTTTTAAGTGGACCCCGTGTGGGCCCCTTTGCAGCTCGCTGGGTTAAGGTCTTAACTGCAGCCACGATTCTGGCCCGTAGGTCATTGATGTCTCTGGGCGGTGACGTGTAAACTTTGTCCTTTAAGGACAGTCACAGGGCGTGAGGTCCGGGGACCTTGGTGGCCACTCAATCTCATGGCTCAAAGCAATTACTCTCATGTTAAATAGACCTGTGGTGCATCTGGTGCAAAGCCATTTCTGACATGGTCTGTTGCACAACTTTGTGCTCAGTCATCCGTGATAGTAGCATGAATTTCTTAGTGTCATAAGAAAGAGGACATCATTAAGTAATAGATGGTGGTTACCATTTTAAACAAAATTGAGCAGTATCTGAGAAATAAACGGATTAATCTCGGTTTTCTCTTTGTTAGTCCTCCAAACTGCAGGTGCCTGGGCAGTGAAAACGATGAATATTATTTCAAAAGGACAGGGAGAATTTATTTGTTTACAGCTGGTCTGGTAGAATTGTATTGTACATGAAAAAAGACGTGACATTTATATTATGCTTAAACTGTGAACGTATTCAAAGTGCAATCCTAAAAGACCCGTTAGAAATAATTTAATTTAAGAGGTTTTTGTTGCAGAAATTAAACCAGAATTTTTTTATTTTATCTATTAAACAGATACGATCTAATCAAGAATAAGTTCAATTTCACGACTGTCCCATGCATTTTTATTGTTGTGCTAAAACAGTCCGCATAAAAGCGGCATTTAGCCTTGTCTGCGATGTATAAAACAAATACAACATTGCGCAGCTACGCATTGTTTTGTGAAATGGATCGCAAGCAACGGCGGATCCGGGGGGGGCAAATTGATGTCGCAAAAAGGCAGCCACTGCGTACACCCACGTACAAAATAAAACAAAGTAAAAGAAAGGGAAGGAAAAACCCTCCGTTTTATCTGTGATTTGTAAACTTTTTTTGTTTGACCCTCTTTTTCGGGGAAATTTCTTTTTGGGCCCCCAAAAATATTGTGTTCTGGATCCGGCCTTGATATTCGCAAGGAGCGCAGCTGCGCAACATTTTTATAGCGCAAGTCCTCCGCCATGGCATAAGTTACGCACTGTTTCGTGAAATCGGCTGCTGGTAACTCAATGGCAGATTCCAAGCACTAAACGCTAAATCTGGTACCTGGTTGAGGTACTTAGGATGACGCATATGAGCAGAATGAGCAATGTAAAGGCCAAGGGGATATACAATGAGACTTGAACGTGTTTTGGTCATTCAGTTTCACTGGTGTTCCGTTCGTTTTTAAAGTAACCCACCGATTGGGATTAAAGAGGGCTCCTATTAAAAGACGGGCCAATCAAATGCTTCATTCGTAACCCAACTTTCTGTGACTTGGGTTTCGAGCGAAAACATGAAGTTCATTACTCAACCATTTCCACGGTCAGGCGTGGTCATCCAACGATGATTTTGGGTAGGGGACGGGGCTCAAAATGTAAAAAGGTTACCCCTATTTTGTTAAGCTTGCTAAACGTTACCCAGGAACTTTTACTGCCGAGAAAAGTGTTCACAACAAAGCTCACCTAGATTTTTTTTTCAGTCAGAATTGTTTTTTATTGAAAAGGTTACCCCCATTTAGTCTCTGCATTTCCCCCAAAGGATTCTCAATCTCCTTTACATTTGTAAAGGGTGTTTCTTAAAACCCTGCGAGGTGCGGGCGTACTACAAACTGCAGTCCGTATTTGAATTTATTAATAACTCAGGTTTTTTTTTTAACTCACTTTTTCGTAATTTTTTGTTTATATTTCTCAAGTTCCTCCTTTAAACAGGTCGAATTAACAACCACTGGAAAGGTCATTAGCTTTGAAAAAAGGTATTTTGTCTATATTTTAGAAGGCGTATACACGTTTTACCAACGGACTGCAAACTGCAGTACGGCAAGGCAGCCGTAGTTTGCAGACAAGGGTTGGTCTCGCAGGGTTTTAAAGTGTGTGTGTGGGGTGGGGATAACTGCATTAATCCCTGTTTAGTAAAAACGCAAAAATTGATATTTAAAAATAGTTCTTCATGACCAAACACCGAATCTTTTTACAATCCCCCGCCCCCGTTCGTGGTTCACCTTTTCCCGTCTCCCAAAATATTAGGAATTACGGGGCAGAAAAGTCCCTCCACTCCCCTTCCCCTGTCCTCCCCCCGCCCCCCCCCCCCCCCCACCACTGCTGCCCGCCCCCGCGACCGCCACCTATGAAATGTTCTTAATGTTGCTACCAGGCTGTCACAAACTTCAATCAAAATGCAAATAAGATTACGCTTCTTTTTTTACATAAATTCCAAGTTGAACATGATTGTAACAAATTGTGAAATGATTCTTAAAATAAACATGTAATAGGTATCGGTTCGATCGAATTCGTTTTTATGTACGTCGGAGAAAGGGGGGTTTACGAGGGAAAACAATAATTGGGAGTGCACGTCCCCTTCCCTCAATAGACGATGTGACCCGTGTTTGAAAAATCGCATGTTGTGGTCGCGTGACGCCGACTTTTACCTGACAAAGGCAAGCTGATCTATTTTATACTCTACTGTGATGGACAGAATGACGGGATGTTTGCCCAGCGGTATGCGCACGCATACCAATGGGCATATGTGTTTGGTTGTTTTCTGGGGCACGTACCTCAATATTGTATACTTTGGTCATTCTGTAAGCGGAGGGTAGGCAAAAAGAATAAAATGAATCGAAGGAATAAAAGATAAGATAATGGTCGCCATAATTTTAGAGCATTGGTTTTTCTTCTCTATAAACAAACTGTGCAAATAAATCTGATTGCAAAAATACAAACTAAAATAAAACCATTGAATACTAGGTGTTATTCCATGCAATAACGTGGTTTGATCCGCTGTGCTTTCTGCGTAATTCTATGAAACCCCCTACACCAAGCAAACAAGAATGAAAACTGCCACAAGCCTGTCTTTACATTGTGCCTGTGTTGGGAGGCACGAGCAAAGGTTTTTGTTGGTGATAACTGATAAGAAAGGAGTACGTATGGTTGAATGGCATTTACGTCAAATGCCTTCATTCTTCAAGGAGGTTCGGTCGAAACCCTGAGTCACAGAAAGTTGGGTTACGAATGCAGCATTTGATTGTCCCGTCTTTGTTAGGAGCCCTCTTTAATCCGAATCACCGACAATATGTGGGTTATCTAAAACGAAAGAAAACTGGAACGGTTACAAAAACCATCATGATAGAAGCCTTTATTTTACTTGCCTTACTATAAAAATGGAGGATATAAAGCACCACAATGCATCGGAGGACAGAATACTTTGACGAGCTGTGTGTTACCTAAATCATTGGGCCACAATGCGCTACAGGGGTGGGGCCACATGTGCGGCTTAGGCTACGTTGAGATAAAGGGTTAGGGCTACGGCTCGGGCTATACCTTGAGCAAGTTCGATATAGAGTACCAAAGTCTGACGTCAGTTGCCGCGGCAACTGGTTCCAAACGCATGCAGTTTACAATGTATTCTGGTTCCAAACATTGCATTGATTGACGTCATCACTTCGGTACTCTATAGGACAAATGGTTAACTAGTGGTTGGTCCGTGACGTACGTAGCGCATGCGCACTGAAGTTGAAGTGGGAACGACTCTAGTCGAACTATTGTCATGTCAACGCGACCATGAGAAAATGGCGGTGGCCAGTTTGTTTACGTTTTTGGGCGAGTTCATAGATGAAAACGACACGGACGATATTTGCTCAGTATATCAACATATCTCACAATAAGCCATCAGCCTCGGGGGTTGGTTGGTATCAAATGGGTCGAATAATGCTCATGGTGATTTTTTTGCAAGGTATGCACCCCTGTAGTTGGAAAATATTTGATAGCATTGCAGCGGTGGAAGCTTTTTGGGTGTTATCGCCCTTTAAAAAAATGGCCGCCAAAATGCTTGTTACCACATATAATAATTCCGGTAACAAGCATATTGGCGGCCATTTTGAAAAATACAAATAAAAAGTGATAACACCCAAAAAGCTGCCACCGCTCACGTTGCAATGCTATCACACATTTTCCAACTCTAGGTGTGCATATATTACCTTGTCAAAAATCGCTATGAGCATTACTCCTCTCGATCATTTGATTCCAGTGGCCCAAATTTTGGACCGATGCTGATGGCCTATAGAGGAGCGGGGCTACATTGGGCTACGTTTAGGTGCAGGGCTGGGGATACATTTAGGGTTCAGGCTACGTTGAGGTAAAGTCTTATAGGGCTGCATTTAGGGCTCTGGCTACAGTTAGGTGGGGTTTGGAACTACAGCTAGGGCCTGTTTGTTTCACACGAATCCGGATCTCGATCAGTGATCTAGCCGCTGGTTCGCTCCATCCACTAGGCGGAATCTGGTGTGTCTGAACCAACGCACGGATCACTGATCGCGGTCCAGATTCGTGTGAAACAAACATGTGTTCAGGCTATGTTGAGATGAACGGTTATGGTTATGGTTACAGTTAGGGCTCTGGCTACAGTTAGGTACATAGTTGAGCTATATACATTTAGAGCCCAGGCTTATGTCGATGTACAGGGTTGGGGTCGCTACATTTAGGTACAGGGTTTTAGGCCACATTTGGGGCTTGGGTTACATTGAGGTACAGGTTGGTCTTACATTAATTAGGTGCCACACAACTGGAAGATATCGACTGTTGTTTGTTTAAACAGTGCCTGTGTTACACTTTGGGTTCCTGTCAATTATTCTACTACGTCGAGTTTCCTCTATCCTGAATACTTCCATGAACCGTCTGCACCGTTGTACGCTATACTCACGTGATTAAGACATGCTTGTGCGCATGCGCCCTGTGGTGTTTATGAAACATTTCATTTGACTCGTGTTCAAACTCACAATGCGAGGTTTCGTATCAAATAACTCAATCACCACAATTCCAAAAGTTTTTTCTCTTTATCTGCCATTCAAAATACGAAACAAAACCGCGACTTTCGACTTTTCACTGTGCACGTGTCAGCCGCTTGAAACTGAAAACCCGACACCAAAAGAAGAAAAAAAAACATGAAAAGCTTTTTAGTTGTGTCATTCCATCATCTGATGTGATCCCCTCGTCTCGTCTCGTCTCAATGCAACGCCGATCAGTTTTCAAATGTTGTTCACGAAAACCTTCCGCGCCAAGAGAACAAGACACCCAGTCATGACACTTGTCTTTTCTGCCCATTCAGCGAAATTCAAAAATGGAGAAATGGCCCTTTTACCCACTGATAAAATGCTGACTGTTTACCGTGGCCTATTTTTGGCGCGTTTTCCTCCACAAACTTTGAATGGGCCGTAACTGTATCTCCAGCCTCCCGGATGACACCGGTGTTCAGTTTGTATCAGTTGCTTTTAATTAACTTTGACCGCGGGGCTCGCCATCGTGTCAATATTATTTCACTGGAAAGAAACCTAATCAAGGGGGCACCTAAATCAAAAATTGGGGATCAAGTCGACTAGCCTAGATACATGAAGGTGTAGCAGGGCAAGTTGTGGCAGTAAAATTGCAACATCACAGAAATCTAAATTGAGCATCTATTTTCAATGCGGCTGTTGTGGTATAATTCCAAACGCCGATCACAAATAACCCAGGATACACTCTTAAAATGACGAAGTCGATATTTCCGAGAATCTCTTTTTAATTTATGCAGAAACCTTCGAAATGCAATGCGATTTCATATCTTGAACTCTGTTTGTCCCACACTTTGCAAACAAAATGGGGTAACTTAAAATCAGCCTCCTGCGGGTGAGCCTGATCGTCATTGATTGATTTAACCCCTTGAGTACGGTTATCGTAGTGAGGCGTCAGGGTGCCGGGGCCGCCTGTGCATCCAAGCGAAACGGCCACAATGTGCTTCTGCAGTCAAGCGTAACACACAATAATCCAACAATGGAATGAAACTGCGCAAATAGCGGCAAATGGCATCATCCGACCTGGTGCCACTGTTTTTTGCGCCATTTGGCGTCATCCGTACGCAATTAAACATAAACATTCAAGGTTTTGTTGATTTGGATTTTCATAAAAGGCCAAAGCAGGTTCACTCCATGTTTTTCGTCAAAGTATGCGAACCTCTTCTGTATTTGCTCGACAGTGTTACGTGAGCGTCTGAAGAAAAACTGTTAGTGAAAGCTGGACGAGTCTGTTTATTTGGGATCATGTCCGTTTATAGACTTTCCCTGTTGCGTAGCGAGAGCCAGCGTGTTACTGTTATGCGATACCGGGACAGGTGATGCATCACGTCGGCATACCCTTTCGGCGATGCACGGTGCTCTTTTACAACACCGGTGAACATTTTTATTTGCACGAACATCCGCGCTTCAATTGAAATTACGGTAAGATGTGCACATTCTCCTACCCTCCCCCACCACGTTCAACTGCCGCTCCTTGGGACGAACATTATTAACTTCGAGGGCGGCATTCCCCCGTCGTTGACGTTCGCGAATCTAACTGATTCCGCGCACAGTATTATAGCACCCGGAGCATGATGTGACTCAGAGAATAGTAAAGTAGGGATGTTGTTTAAGTCGCTTCACCACGTTTATAAACACTTTTATTTGTAAAATGTATTATTATCAGTTACTTTCCATTTAAAAGCTACCCATGGTTCTGCATACATGTCTCATTGGTACCGAATTGAGGGGCCTTTTATCGCAGGTGATCGATTTCAGGCAAGATTTTTATTATGGAGTCTTTATATCATTAATGGAAAAGCGCAAAACTGGAAATTGACAGTGACAGGAAATTGTGTTTGATCAGCCCGTGTGCGCTTAAAATAGCAGCCGGGGGGTGTATACCCCCAGGGAGCTGAGAATAAGGTTTCAGGAATGATTAATGGGCCCGATGACCAAGTGTAATAATATTTGTAAAGCACTTTGATCTTGCTAAAATATGCTTTTGGGCATGGAACCCGAAAAATATATTCAGATTTAACAGCTAATTTGTTAGTACAGTATTAGATAAATTATGAGCTTTCCAATGCGATACACCACCAGATAAATCGGCCCCTGACAAGTAACAGTGATCAGTTCGGATTTAGAATTTTTCAAGTGTGGATGCATAGGACAGTTTTCGCGCGTAGTACATAATAAAACAGGAGACCAGAGTGCGGAGTGTAGCAAGTGATTTTTTTTTTCATTCAAAAATACACTTTCTTCCATAATTCGTTCGTAGGTGGACATTCATTTTATTGAAATTGTCAGTCGGAGCACGGACATAGGGGATTTAAAGACAATTCCCTATGCAACTACGAGGTTTAAAGTTCGAGCACTTTAGCGGATAGCGGATAAGTGATTGTATATTCTAAAAATAAAAATGTCTGATTTCATGCATAAGAAGTAACTATACAAGCTGGTGTTTGAGGCAGAAAATTTTCTCATGAATTATCTTACATATTTCCAGTAACCCCTCGCGCACGTAACCAGACAATATTTTAGAGTATATGGCTGATGATATGAAGAACCAGAATGCTAAACAGCAGCAGTTATAGTATATTCATGCCGGCCAAAAAAATAATAAATTTAAATGCAGATAAATCATATTGCGATGGGATTATCCAATACTATCGATTATTGCTGTAGTCCAAAAATATAGAGGGTGACGGCCATATCAGGTTGAATCTACTATATATTTTCGTTTCTATCGTGATGGGCTTACCAATACTATCGATTATTACTGTAGCGATGTCCCATGTTTTAGTACAAGCCGGGTACTCCAAAAATATAGAGGGACGGGCATATCAGGTTGATTCTACTATAATCTCGTGAACTTCAAAGACGGTCTTTTGACGGACGTTGAAGAGTCACAAATATCGAGCGCTGTAAAGTAAGACACGTTTCGCCCTGGCCGAGGCAATCTTTGCCGAGTTTGCTGAAATAGCGGACAAAACAATTCAGGTTTCAGGTGACTGGTTCACCTTTGAACATTTAATTAACTATCTTTCGACGCGGAATTTGTCTAACCGTCGATTCTTAAAATAACCCAGAATTGTACACTGCACAAATGGTGGTGTTAAGTTAACACCACAGTTTTTGCAGGTAGGCCCCCATAGTTGGAATTCTGGTGGTGAATTGAAAAGCAAATTTCCCTGAAAGAACCAACATTTTGATTTACTTGACCTCTGTTTCTAAGACTTGGCGGTTATTATCAGTTCACATCACATCTTTTAATCACTACTATCGTCAAAGCTATATTGTATCATCAACAAACAATTAAGTTTTTCGTATAACCTGAAAATTAATTATGACGGACAGACTACGGTTAATTTATTTATTACATTTCTTTACCCAGGATGTGCCCAAACAGTTTAAAACAGGTTTCCATTGGGGCCCTGCATATTATTAGTTCAAACTGAATATTTACACACACATAGGCCTGCAAAATATTGAAACGAATACAAGAATATTTACACAAATAAATCTATTTACGGTTAACTTTTCAACTCTCCAGTAGAAGCCTATTGCTAATTTACGGGATGGGCGAAAAACCCGCGAACAAAAACCTTTTGGGGAAAAACAAGGGAAAATTCCCATCCGGCTCCAAAGTATTGTGGCAACCAAGTTTATAACTCCGCAGATCAGCGCAAATGGCAGAAATATCACTGATTGATGGCTTTACGTAGCTCCGATTTAAATGTACCTAAAGGGGCTGTCACACCAAGCCGTATCTTCACAAGTACATACTACGACCATGAAAATATACAAATACGCCGCGCATCGTCACGTACTGTGTGGGTACTTATTAGTGACTTATCGTACTTGTTGCGAACTTGACAGCAACTCCCAGAACTTCCCAAAACGCGCAATCGGTCACGGAGGTTTTGAACTGTTCAAAACTGTCGCAGCAGTCAACCGTTTTTGCCAATACGCGGCGATGACGGGTCATTAACTCAGTACGAACGTATCTCGAACGGCTTTAACCTACCGTGTACGTACCGTGTACTTACAGCGTCGCAGTAACATCTTCTCATACGTGCATCCATCAAGAGTCTGCGTACCCTGTGCGTATCTCCCGTCACCGCCGTAACCGCCCTGACCATGCGACGTTCCCAATACGTTGTCCCTACGTACGAACGGCTCTTGCGACGTTTTGGCAGGAGTAAGTAATAAGATGCTAACACGTACATGAAGTTACCACTGAGTACACACTGAGTAACACGGGTACATGATGAGTACGTGCTGAGTACTACGAGTACGCAACAAGTTCATGATAGGTACACGCTGAGTACACGGTACGACACGAGCAGTATTCCTATAAATACCCTGCTCAAGTCATTCAGTGGCCTGTGTGCTATGTGGAAATGCTGGGAGACTATGAAAACCAACCGTTTTTGCTAAAGTATTTATACAACGCACAGATTCCGGTGGCCAGCACGTCTCACACTCGCAGACACCGGATTAGCAACGTGATAGCAACTTCTGGTACATCGTGCTTACGCAGTGCTTACGGCTCGTACGTAACGCGTACGTTGGGCGTCCGCGCCGTACGTGGCCAGAACGTGGCAAATCACTTCAATTGAACTCATGGCTTACGCAGTACGTACGTAAGGTACGTGGCGGTGACGGCCCGTTTACTTCTCTTACTTGTCACTTACGCAAGTTGTACTTGGGATTGGGTCATTTTCTGGTTCATTTGAGCTGTTGAGCCACGTTTTTTTAAATATTAATGAACGTGATTGTCGTAGTACGTACTTTATGCATGTACGGCTTGGTGTATAAGGAGTTCAGGGTTCTCAGTTGTTCAGGCAGATTATTCCATATACTGGCACCACTCAAAGCGAAACTTGTCGCGTAACATTCTTTTTGGCGCATGGAACTTTCAATACCATTTGGGTCGATTGCCGTGTTTCAAGAATCACTGTAAGTTGTATGAAAAGATTTATCATGTGCAAAGAAGTCATTTTGTTAAGGCTTAACAAGGGTAACCTTTTTGGACTTAACTTTAATTTAGCCCGCCGCACACGAGAGCTATCTGCTGAGCAAAAAAACATTCGAGGCCGTTTGCTCAGCACGTAGCTCACCGTGTGCGGTGAATTTTTGGTGCGTTTTCTGCCTCGCGAGGCTGGCCGTGAGGCAAATATCTGTCATGTTTGATTTTGTTCGCCTCGCGAGGCGAAAAACTCACCGTGTGCGGGCAACCTGAGCTACGTGTTGAGCAAACAAAATGAACTAGCCAATGAAAGCGCATACTCTGTTCACGTGGGGCGTAATCATACAGCCAATATTACGTGTTTAAGTCAATAGGATGGAACTTTTTGTTCGGGGCTTTGACCAACGGATTTAAATTTTTGGTTGAACTTTGTGTTCTAAAGAAAAGGATGAAGTGCTCTTAATTGAGAAAATAGTAAGGAAGAACCGGTATGTCCAGGCAAAGTTCAGGGAATGAACAGTTGATTTTAGTTTTTGTTTTTAATATAAGCCGAAGTGAGTCAGAACTCGTTTGAGGGGAAGGGGAAAGTGGGAGTTGTTAACGGCATCAACAGAGCCATTCCTCTATCTTTCCATTATTTTTTGATTTGCGGGAAAGGTTGGAAGACGAAGGTCTGCACTCACACTATAAGAAGTTGCAACACTCATGCTACCCCAACTACATATTCCACGTACGCTCTCTGCCAGATATCACAGAGCAAAATACGGACTGCGTATAATACATTGAGTCTGCCTGAACATAGCGAGGGAATCAATGAAGGCCAAAACACGACAGACGAAGGAAGGCAAAGAAAGATCTGTCCGGTCTCGCAAAATCTACAGAAAGTGAAAAATGCGACAAGGATGATCTCTCTTGAGACAACTATCTTGGCAGTCAAACGGCATAAAACATAAAAAAATGACCTGGTTCGGTCTGGGATTCAAACATCTGCACAATCCAACCAAGAAAGAAATCTGGATGAGGAGAACGTGCAAATCCTATTGGGACTAGAACGAAATAATGATCAGTTTGAGGAATGGCTTTCAAGACCAAAATAAAATAAATAACTCGAAATTCCCTTTAAAAGAAGTACCGGCAATATCAAAGATTTTTCTGCCATCACTAGCAAGTAAACATAATAAACAAATCCCGGAGAAGATGGTGACTGATGAAGTGCGGAAAAAAATACAGATGCCCTGCTTCCACTTCCAAAAAATAAGAAGAAAAAAAAGCATGGGGCAGCATATTATCACCGGTTAAAATCAATCATTGAGTGAATGAAAAACATTTGCGTAGCCAAGACCAGAGACGAGTTTTGGAAACTCCCACTCTCTGGGAATGACGTACGTTTGATGTATTGACGAGGTCACGAACATAACCCACTGACTGTCATCTTGCAGAAATAGTGGCCAGAACTGATTCCCAATAAAGGTGTATTTCACAAAAGAAATTACGCTACGGGTGGGTCAGTCACACACCCACAACGGCTGGCACACCAACCAGCTTATTCGTGGATTGCAGACCAGTCACTAAAATAAACCTATCATACTTCGCTCAACAGAATCCTTCGTACTCCAACCTTTCCCGCAAATCAAAAACTAATGGAAAGAAAGAGGAATGACTCTGTTGATGCCGTTAACAACTCCCACTTTCCCCTTCCCCTCAAACGAGTTCTGACTCACTTCGGCTTATATTAAAAACAAAAACTAAAATCAACTGATCATTCCCTGAACTTTGCCTGCACATACTGGTTCTTCCTTGCTATTTTCTCAATTAAAAGCACTTCATCCTTTTCTTTAGAACACAAAGTTAAACCAAAAATTTAAATCCGTTGGTCAAAGCCCCGAACCAAAATTTCCATCCTATTGACTTAAACACGTAATATTGGCATTATGATTACGCCCCACGTGAACAGAGTATGCGCTTTCATTGGCTAGTTCATTTTTTTGCTCAGCACGTAGCTCAGGTTGCCCGCACACGGTGAGTTTTTCGCCTCGCGAGGCGAACAAAATCAAACATGACAGATATTTGCCTCACGGCCTCGCGAGGCAGAAAACGCACCAAAAATTCACCGCACACGGTGAGCTACGTGCTGAGCAAACGGCCTCGAATTATTTTTTGCTCAGCAGATAGCTCTCGTGTGCGGCGGGCTTTTTTACATAAAAATAAACTACTCTTGTGACGTCACTCTATTCAGAAAAGTGTAGATTCTTTTTCAAGAATGTACAGTTAACTTAATTCATTTAATTCATCTCATACCTCAAAGCATTAGTAAGAATGGACTTTTAGTTCTCTTGAAATCTTGACAATGGGTGAAAGGGACGTAGTTTAAGTCGGAGAAACTACTCAAAAGGTGGACATTCTTTGATTCGAATGGGCTCGGAGGCTTCGCGTCCTCGCCTATTCCAATCAAAGAATGTCCACTTTTTCGTCGTTTCTCCTTCGTCAACAACTACACCCAAGCATTTACAATATTTCACTTTTGTAATAACCTTATCAACAGTGCACAAGTTCAGGTCGACGTTGGATAATTTCTGCCTTGAACCAATAAGCATACATTTGGTTTTGTTGGCATTTAATGCTAGTTTGTTTCTTAGGCACCAGTTGTGAATACTAGCAAGAGCTACATTCAAGTTCCTTCCTATTTCGTTAACGCTAGAGGAGCTACACGTTAACGTGGAGTCATCTGCATACATAAATAAGTTGCAATTTTGGGGTATACAAGATGAAAAATCACTACTATAAACAATGAATGAAAGTGGCCCTAAGATCGACCCTTGTGGAACGCCGATGTTTATGGGCAGGACCTTCGATATTGTGCCTTCAATATTTACAGACTGACTACGACCGCCTATAGGTACGACTTAAACTAATCAATTACAGAATATGACATATTCAGCTTCTTCAATTTGCCTATAGTAGGATTACATGATCAGCACAATCAAAAGCTTTACTGAGATCTATGAACACACTACTTGTAACTTCACCTTGCTCAATGGCCTCAAAACACTTGTTTGTTAGATCGTGTAAAGTGCTTTCAGTTGAGTGCAAGGGTCTAAATCGCGATTGGCAACTATAGGTATCAAATTTTTATCATCAAGGTAGGTATATACTGCCCAGTGCACCCATCTTTCTAAAATCTTGGCAGTATAGAAATAATTGGCAGTATAGAAATAGGCCGATAATTACCTGTACTACATTTATCTCCTCCCTTGTGAATTGGTGTTACCAAGGCGTGTTTCCAATCTTTAGGGTATTGCTCGCATCTTTTGGAGAGGTTAAACATATAAGTTAAACATTTAGTAATATATTTAAAGGGAAAGCAATTTTAATCATTTTAAGACTGATGCCATCCGGACCTGTTGCTTTCCCAACCGACTTGCTTTTGAACGAACTCTTCTGTAATATTAGGTACTATGCATTCTTCATTCAAAGAATCAATGATCTAGGCGTTAGTATCATTGTTTTCAAGTTCGCGCAATGGGCAATTTCCAGCAGTACGTTTTCCGATTGCAGAAAAGTGTTCATTTAATGTATCAGCAATGTCGGTGGGATCGTCAATATTTTCTCCATTTGGGGAAGTGATAGACTTTGGAACAATTTTCTGTTTCTTAGGAAGTACCTCCTTTATTTGTTTCCATAGCATAGATGAATTGCTTTCATTTTCTTCTATAATGGCTGATATATAGTATTCACTCTTCTTATTGCGGATTTTAGATTGTTCCGCAGCTTTTTGTAAGAGTCCCAATGGATTTGTAAGCCTGAGCTGCCTCATAAGTTTAAGAATTTCGCAATCGAGCCAAGGTAAAGAGGCACCCCGAATACGTTTAGTTTTGATTGGCGCATGGAAGTTTGTAATACTCATAAATATGGAGTGCCTTTTGCACCATGCTTCATCAACATCATGAGAGTCCAGAACATCTTGCCATGGTGCATTAAGGAGGTCGTTTTTAAATGCATCATTTTCTATATTTGTAAGACATCGAACATTTATTGCGCGACCTTTCATTTTTTGTGTTTTCCAACAATGTAGACCATGTACAAGATAATGGTCACTGATTAGGACTGGTAAGACACAATGTAATGGTGAGCTTGTTTCGGATGCCAAACTTATAGTCTAATCGAGTCAAATACCCACCCTGATTCGACCATATTGAACTTGAATCGGCCATCTTTGTCTAGTACCTGTAGGCAAGCAACTACAAAACCTATACCCAGCACGATATGGGGCAGAGGGGTACCCCCCCCCCCCCCCTTTTGTCCCTATACCCTATACACTCTCCAGACTATTGTTACCTAACACATCCCCCCTAGAGATCTGAAAAGAATTCCTGAGATTCCGGGACCACAATGACCAACAAGGAAGGGGGGTTCCCTCTGCCCCATATCGTGCATCATATGACAAAATCAGTGAAACCAAATCGTGCACAATCGTTACCAGTCATAAAAGTGGTACTGTCCTTAAAGTCTTTCACACTGCTAGCCCAGGGCCAGCCTTTATCGTGGAAATCGAACAACTTTTCATTCGTTATGCAAACATTTGGCAAGCACGTGCAAAAACTAATCAGAAGAAGAATTCAAATTGTTTAATGTTACGTCGGTCAAGTTTCGCTACTTCATACCGCTGGTCATTTTTCATACTCAAAACGATGTGACACACTCAATCTATCGCATATCTCGAGAGATCACGGCCTCATGTGCCTTACGGATAAATGAATGATCACCCTATATGCTGTCATCCCTTCTCTCCAGATTTTCTCTTCTCTCCAGTTTTGTTCTGAAACACGACAGTCACACACAACAAATTAACATGCTATGGAACTGATGGGAGTCGAGATGGAGTGGATAGCCCGGATGATGAAGTGTTACAGTCGCGAAATAGATTGGTTCCTATGTCGGTCCTGAGGAGAAACTTATACTGATATTCTCGAGGGCCGTAATCTGTCTGTCCCGGGGGACTCTTCAGTCGGACATGGATTGCCGGGACTTGGAAATATTAAACTAGTGGAGTGTTTTATGGCATGATTTGAGGTTTCTGCGTCAAGCACACATACGTGCCTGTGCGATTTTCCCTTCTGTGTGGGCTAATTGGAGATACATTTCAGAATAAGGCATTCGAGTACTATAGTCAACTTTGTAGGGTGACGTACTTTAGTCAAAGTCATATTGAAAGCGAGTGCCGTGTACACTGTTAGACGCAAAATCCAGCGCACACAAGACTCAAAATGTGTCTGATTTCGTGGTCGCAAAAGTTTGGTACACTCTAAAAAACTGAAGTGCTAATTTAGCACTTGAAGAGCTCAAATTGTGCACTTCTAGGTGCTCGTATAGTGACTGCACGTGCCGTGCTGATTTAGCACAAGCATGCGTGCTATAATAATAGCATCCACAAAGAGCTAAACTAAAGCACTTCAGGTGCTATTTTCAACAACTCATAGGATACAAAATAGAGCACTAGAGAACAGCGGAAAATGTTATACTGGAAGCTTGGTTGACATTAATTAACTACAAATTATCGGAAACACTTGAAGTAGGAACCAGACTAAACAGAAATAACATATTATACATTTCTATGGTAGAGTGTACACTTGCTACGACAACCTACATAAACACTCCGAAGGGCGATGTAATGAAATATTCACCTATGTTCGTAAAAAATAGAAAATTATATTGTAGAATTGTTTGAATAAAACATATTATGGTCAAGAAAGTGTATTTTTGGACTAAAAACTGCAATTTAACCTGACTTTTGTAAACACAAATGTCCTCATTTCTTATTGGTCGTGCAATTACTACGTAATTTTACACCTATGGTGCAGTCAAGGAAGCATCGGTATTCAGCACATATTTTCAGCACTCACCGTGCAGCACTTCCACTTTCTTGGGTCAAATTTAACAACTGAGGTGCTAACTTGTGCACGTTAGGTGCACGCACTTGCTCAGCACTCAGTATTTAGCACTTTTGTTTTTAGAGTGTACTAAATGCATTAAAGACGCATTAAAGGCATTGAAATAAGCAAAGTGTTCCTATTCTTGTATTGTCTCAAGTGCTTCAAGTAACCTGTTTCGGATGCAATCTGGCAATTTGCTATATAGAAGGTGCAAAGCTTGCCCTCTGAAGTCGAGTTTAGTCCAGAAAACTGCGTATGTGTCAAAAATTTAACATAAAGATTGTATGATTTTGTTTCTCACAGAGTGTCAAAAAGCGCTAACCAAATGCAGCGCTAATAATACTGCACTATATAGGAGGGGCAGAAATTGTACATCACACTAAAGAAATGCCTCCCAAGACTCGTTTCTTTGATTACATGGTTTTCGCTTCTATGTGAATTCGAGGGAGCCAGCTTACAAGCTAGGCAAATTAGAATGCCAAGTGGCTGATAGTCACTGACAGGTGGCATCAGTTGTTGTTCGAGACACACCAAAGTACACAAGAATGCAATGGTAGCATTTTTCGGAAATGGTAAAAGTGTTAACATTTACATTATGTCGGGTATCAAGTAAACTTTACTATACAACCTTTTACGAGCCGCAACCAGTCCATATTGGTCCGCCTAGTGTATAGCGATGGCATTGAAGTACTTATTCAAATAAACTAGCCATACACGCTCCTTGGGTAAACCTGCCCCAGTAGGCCTAAGTATACACTCTAAAAACGGATTGGTTGTAAACAACCAATATATCGGTAGGATTGGTAGATTTTTGTCCAATCAATCCAATTGGTTGGACACATACCAACCAAGAATTGGTTGTTTTAACCATTGTATTGGTTATTTCAACCAATCCGTTTTTAGAGTGTAGCTTTTCCCGGTTAATTTCGTACTTAAATTTCGTCCAAAAAAATCGTGGGACCTAATAAAATTGTTGATTAAAATTTCATTTTAAGAGCATATTTATTCACGAAAGAAGCATTTTAATTCGTCCTAGTTATCGTCATTTTCGTCTCGATCTGAGATTGGCGTTGAATTGAAAAAGCAATTTTGTGTCATTCTGAAGCGTTTTACTCATTAAAGTTTATGAAAGACAAGTTACCATTCCTTTTCTCCTTGTTCTTGTAATGATCATTTATTGGAATGCTTTGAACTTTCAAATTCTGTAAGATCGAAGAAAATGCACGGAATGCAAGGATGAAGATAATGAAACCGGAATTAATTTATAAATGTAAGGGTATGCGATTTATGAGTTATCATAATCCTTAAATAGTTTTCATTTATGATTGTATAAATATGATCATGAGAATAGACTCGTATTGCCACGTTGTTATGCATACAGAATGTTGAGAGTTTATCATGCGGAGTAACATAACAGTATTCTGATGTGGCCGGTTGCGCATGCGCACTAGTCCTCTCTCTCCCCACGCTTTTCCGAACAGAAGTTGACAACTTTTTGAGATCAAAGTTTGCGTTTGCTTTTGAGGAGTCTCTTCATTGCAGGGTCACCATTCGTGTGGAGTGATCTGTCCGCGCTTGGTTAAGGAGCAAGTTAGTGCAGGTATGAGAGTTTGGACACTTTCATTTCGAGAGATTTTGCTCGCTTTCTGTGATAAGTGCATGATGAGTTTTGGCTCTCACACAGTGAAATGTCTATGCATTGTTCACATTTTGCACGTACATAGGTTGCACCGTTGCTAGGGTCCGCTAGCATCGTGGAAGAGCAAGCTGAGAGAGGGCAGCGTGCGCAGCATAGATAATCCGGTCTGGGTGAGTTATATACCCTAGGATTTGGATGAACGATATCTGTTTACACATTATTTATACTGGCAATTCATTGTGGAAAGAGGCTAAATCAATTGATTATATTTTATATCACTAGGGGATTTTCGAGGATTTGTTCTGGGATCTATTACAAGATTGGACTGGGGGATTTTCGAGGATTTGTTCTGGGATCTATTACAAGATTGGACTGGGATTCTCGAGGATTTGTTCCAGGATTACCAGGATTTAGATTTGTCGGAATTTGATACTGGAATTGTAACAGGAACCATTTGTATCAAGATGATATTTTGAGAGGGAAAGTGGATCATTTCTGCTTGTCATAGGGATAACAGTATTCCAACGGGGATCTATATTCACCTGATTGTGATTGATTGATTAATTAGCATTAAATAAATTATACATTGAAGCTGCAACTCATGAGTCAGTGAACTGCTTTATTTGGATCGACTGTCAGTGAATTTCCAGGGTAAACACCCAACCCCAGCTTTGTAGCATACGCACAAGCTACCCCAGGGAGCGCACCACTAGGCGTGCCCTTACAAGTTTGGCGTCGTAGACAGGATTATCGACAGTTGATTTTGATTAAGTTATAATGTAGTTTAATTCATAAATATATGTGAATATTTTTGTTTGTGCTTTGCTTACATTCCCCCAGACTGGATTGTGTGTTTTGGAATATACTGAACCCCGGGTTCATGTTGGAAATTATTGTAACTTTTGTGTACATGTATTGCTGGTGTGGTTAGAGGCCATGCTGAAATAATATTGTGTTATCCCCTGTAGTGTATTAAGCTTAATTGTAATAGGCATATTGTATAGTGATTGTGCACTTCGTGGTAAATTTATATCACTTGTTAAGTAGAGGTAGACATGGCATTGCAGGAAGGACTGGCTGAGATCCTTGCCAAATCAAATGAGGCCCTCGCGGAGACGCTGGCAAAGGCGTTCCAGGGGTTAAAGTTCACTAGAGCCCCTAAGCTGAAATTGTCTAAATTTTGTGGACCACCCGAAAGGTCTGGAGACCTGACTCTAGCCAAATGGGTTGAGGAGCTTGATTCCTATTCTAGGCAACTTGAGCTGACGAAACAAGAGCAAGTGAGTGTTGCACTCGACCATTTGGGGGGCGTGGCTAAGGAGGAGGTCCTGTGCAATCCCCCAGAAGAGAGGGATACCCTTGACAAATTAGTGACGCTGCTGTCCCGCATGTTTGGTCCTACTGAGACTATTGCCTCTTTGACTAGTGCATTTTATGCACATTCACAAATGGAAGGGGAGACGCTTGCCGAATTCAGTCGAGCCCTCATGCGCTTACATGATAGAATGGAAGAGAAAGCCCAAGGCCCAGAGTTGCCCGCGCTGCGACTAATGCGTGATAAGGTACTTAAAGAGCGTTTAGTCCAGGGGGCATATGACTCTTCTGTTCGACGTGAGTTGCGGCGCATTCAAGTCGAAAGGCCAGACTTGCCATTTCATAAGCTTAGAGAGCATGCTCCTGAGCTACTCCCTGAATCGGAGCAAAGGTTGACACGCAAGAGCAAAGTTAGGGAGGCTATGGCTATTGACGAGCCTGTCGAGGTGCCGGTTTGCACTGCCGCAAGGAAGACAGATGATGTTTTGACACAGTTGGTAAAGTCAAATCAATTAATGGCAGAAAAGCTAGAAAGCCTTGCGCAGCAGCAGGCTACTACCAATGCGCAGTTGTCGGAACTTACCTCAGTTTTTACCAAAAAGCTTGACTCTGCAATCGCAAGTAGGTCAGACCGCTCCGCAGTCGTTTGTCACTATTGCAAGAAAGCTGGGCATATTGCCCGCAACTGTTGGAAGAAAGCAAATGAAGACACAGATGGCACCAAACCACGAGTTCCGGAAAACCGGAACCCTTCGGTGTAGGGGGCGGGGTGCCGAAGGGGAATGACCTGCCCACACAAGATACTAGCAATATGACTTTAGGTGGGAAGTGTGCTGATGCAGCACTTGGTGTCAGGTTTCTATGTGGTGACCGTTCTTATAGCTCTAAACAGTTGAGGGACAAATTAATTGCACCCTCCCCTACGACTCGGATTGTCGTAGGTGGGGAAACTGTGAATTGCATTTTAGATAGCGGCGCTGAAACTTCCCTGATAAGTTTTGCATTTTATAGAGAGCATTTGGCTGATAAGGTGGGTGGGTTGAAACCTGTTGGAAAGTTTGTGAGACTTTTCGGTGCCAATGACCTGGAGATACCTGTTTGTGGATATCTTGAGATTCCTATGACAATATTTGGTAAGACAGTAGAGGCCTGTTTTGTAGTTAGAGCTGATAGTTCTCAGGAGGTTCCTGGTGATCGGCGACAGATGTACCCAATTCTTCTTGGTTGCAATATTTTGCGGATGCTTGTCAAGTTGCAAGTCACTCCTTTTGGGCCAGAGGGCATGGAGTGGATGGTTGCCCTTCAGTGGTTTTCAAGTACTCAGGGTTTGCAGGGTGGTAGTGTTAGTGGGTCGAGGTTGCCAACACAGGGTGTTGTTGGTAAGGTTTGCACTGTCCAGGATGAGACAGTGGCGCCTTTTTCGGCCAGGTTTATTTCCTGCATGGTTGATGAATTGGGACCATTGGGTTCTGATACTGGTACTCTGGTTTTTGTGGGGCAGTTAGATGCAAGCTTGGGTGACAGCAAGAGGAATTTGGATGCATATCCAGGTCTTTGTGTGATGGAAGGAGTTCATGCTGTTGAGGAGTCCATGATTCAGCTTCTCGTTTGTAATCAAGGGGAGACTTCCATCTGTTTGCCTGCTTCGTTTTTCTTAAGCGAAGCTGCTGTGGTTTCACAGGGCGATGAGGTTTCCCTACAAGAAGTTCCTGACGGCTTTAAAGTTTCAGTCCAGGAGGTCATCAATGAGTGTGGAGTGACCATTGAACACACTCTAAAAACACCCGGGTCAGATTTGACCCGGAAAGGGTCTGGCATGACCCGGAGTTCCGGGTCAGAAATTCCTGACCCGGAAAAGGGTCGCTTTTGAACGACCCGGAAAAATGGTTTCCGGGTCAAATAATACTGACCCGGGATTCCGGGTCAAAAGTTTTATGACCCGGAATCTGGGTTTCCGGGTCAATAATTTCTGACCCGGGTTACGCACACATTGACCCGGAAGGTAGGTTGAATTCATGAGATCCGGGTCAAAATTTTGTCACCTTGAATTATCCGGGTCAAAAATCAGCCATTCCGGGTCAGATTTAACCCATTCCGGGTTGAAACTGACCCGGAATCTGGGTCACAGGGGGCCTGACCCGGCTCGGGGTTGGATTGACCCAGAGAGTATTGACCCGGAGTGCCGGGTTGGATTGACCCGGAGAGCTGGATTGTATTTAGATCATTATGACTAACTCTTAGGTTCCAGGCTTGTCACACTGGTATGGACCCGACTTAAATCATGGTAACATTACCGACTCGCAAGTTGGAGAGCCTTGTTAACAAGGTAAGAAGAGAAACTAGAAAATAAAAAAGAAAGAAACATTTGATATTTGCCAGTTAAACATCTCATTTTAATCATCTAGGTCAAACGTCTTTGGATTTGAGGCTTTACATTGTACACGTAGTAAAGTTTTATAGTAAGAAATTATCTGGTAAAGTTTGCGGTAAAACCTTGTGAAACTAGTGCTCAATATGCAGTAGTAATCAACTGATTGAGAACTAGTTTCACGTGGTGCTATTGCAAGCCTTTGCAGATTTAAAGGTATATTCCTTGTTCTCTTACCTAAATTTCACAAAATGTTGCTGAACTGCTATTTTGGAGCATTGCAAAAGTTATTAGATTTCAGATGAGCCATCAGAGAAAAAAATCTGTCAATGAATGTATTGTGGGACACCATAAATTTCCCACTGCAGATGGATGGACCATTTACGCTCATGCAGCTTATGTAGACTCGTAGTTTGAGATCCTCAAAATACCAAAAAGTTTATGTATTTGTTAAAGAACACATTTTTAGAAAATTCGTTCAAAGATTTATTTTTGGAAGAGCAGAAATAGTATATCTTTAAACAGTATGGCACAATATAAAAAAGACATAAAATATTAACCCCAAAACAAGATAAAAAATTACAGCATTCACTAAATGCACGAATTAAAATATGAGAATAAAAGCTGCACTATAAAATGTATTTGGGCTTACCCACATTCATGGGGTATATTGTACATGCGAGTGAAAAAAATTATAATTTGGCAAACCGAGAAACGGCAATTTAAAATGTGACTGAAATCAAGAGTGAAATATATCTTTTGATTCGATCTGGATATTTCTGCGGTAATGCGGGTCTGAACCAATTGGCAAGAGTTCAAAAATAATGAAAATATTAATATTGAAGAAAAAAAATTAGGTAAACACTGTTTAATAGGCAAGTTGTCAAATAAACTTACTCATATTGCCCCAATATCAATGGAGTGTACATGTTATTTGTACATGAACATGTACTCCTAATTACTTCTCTATCATGAGCTCTAATCAAGCGGCATATCCAGCATGTTAATGAAATTTAACCTGAACTTTCGACACTGGGTATAGATCATCACCGACATGCTTGTGGTATTTTATACTAGGCTACAAATCATTTGCCGCAAAATGTCTCAAGTTTTACCTTACATGTTTGGGTTGATGTGCCACTCACATCATTGGTGTAATGAAGACATTTTTGTACAACATCCAAAACAAATTATGGCTCTCATAGGCAATTGTCTCCACATTTTTGAATCTCAGATGTGGTCAAGATTTGCCAAAATTTAATGACAATGTTTATATATTTTATCGTCCTTTTAATTAAACATGAAATTGAATGCACATCCATAGACAGAGTTCACTGATGACATTGCAATGTTTGTAAGTGATTGATGAAAATCGGTGATTATCAACCAGAGAGTGCCATTCTGGGGGAAGTGTTGGGTGAATCCTCTCAGCCCCTCCCCTACCTCTAGGTACTTCCAGATTGATATAATCACTGGTTTTCAGGTTTTTGGGAGCTAAAAAATGCTCTGAGTGACCGAACACACGCAGAGATCGATTTGTCTCCCTTTCCCCTCTCCAAGGCCATACACAGCTTTCTGAATGGCTGCCAAGGGGAGGAGATATCCAGTACATAAAAAAGCATTTCAACATACATCTAGTGCCTTTGTAACCTGGAAAAATGACACATCATGGGGACTTTACTCGACACAAAAAAAGACAAAGCAATACCAGGATCTAAAGAACAAGTCGCGAACTATTTTATTAGGAAAAGGATTTAAGAATGAGGTGAACTTGTGACTCAAACCTTGGGAAAATAAAACCAGACACAATTATAACTTATTCAAAACTCTTTAAACCAACAAAAAAATAGAACAGTTTAAACCAAACACAGAGTATCAAATAATGGACCTTAGGTACACTCTGATTGAAACCAGGGCACTGTAGCAGACGAAAGACAAGGCTACGGCAGGTCGCACAACTCAAAGGAGTGTGAAAGAGGCACATGTGCACTCTTCTCCGCCGGTCTGCTAAGTGAAGGCAAGCTAAAACTCTGTACACAAGTATAACTGTGGTCAAGTGGAAGATGCTGCTACTGGGGCCAGGGGGACACACAACTAAATAAACCACAGTACATGTTAAAAATATAAGCAGGGGAGCAACTCTCTAAAAATAACAAGCAATATAATTTGGCCCTGCCACACTCACGCCCTGTTAAATCCATTGCTGTCCTCAGCAAGGTCTAAAATAAAATAAATTCTAAAAAGATCTTCAAATTTACAACAAAAATAGATCAGAACCCAAAATAAAATACCTATCAAAAATCTCTGAAATGAGGAGCCATAAATATATAAGGGAACCTTCAAACCGGTCTTAGACAAACATAACAAAATAATGCAATTTACTAATCAATGATCTAATCGAATCCATCTGGTGGTTGGACTATCAACTCACACAAACTACTGGTGCCAGGGATAGAACTTGAGCAAGACTGCCGGCTGACTTGGGTCCTGCACGATGGTGACGATGATGAGTCGTCGTCTTGGAATTCACTAGGTGCTGGAATGCTGCCGGTGTCAGTCGTGGCTACAGGGGTCGGCGTCTTCCTCTTCTCCTGGTGCACGGACTTCAGGTGCCGCCTCATATACGTCATGGTCTCGTCGTGGAGGCCAGGCCAGAAGTACCGTTGCCTCACTAGCCTCAACACCTTTCCATAGCCACGCGTTTCCATGGTGTTGTGGAGACTTTCAAGAACAGCCCGTCTCAAGCACTGAGGGAGAACAGCTAGGTAGCGAACCCTGTCTCCGCCCTCTCTATGTAGGAGAAGACCACCCTTCACCTCAAGCTGATCCCATGAATCGAGTAGCCTTTTAACGACTCTCGACTCCTCCGCCATTTTCCTCCTGCCCATCCTTGTCAGATTTGCCGCCTTAAGCTCCATCACTCTGCGGATAGCTTGGTCGCTCTGCTGCGCCTCAACGAGAGTGGCAGGTGTCGCCCCATGGCAGGTACCCTGGAACTTGGCCGCAGATGCAGGCACCTCATCAGGGCTACTCATCATGTGGGCTTGGCGACCACCGCCACTCTTGGAAACCAACTTCCGCTTGGGGGGAGCTGAAACGGGCAGGGGACTATCCTTCTGGTCTGGCGATGAAGTGGGAGTGGGGGAAACTTTTCGGGGATCATAGGCCTTACTCTCTAACAAGGCACTCTCTAGGCATATGATGTACCGCCTCTGTTGCTGCTGTTCCCCAACAACTTTGCTGACTATCGACTTCAGCATGTCAATCTGCCTGGACTGCTGCAGGACAACCTCTTGCATGTACGCCTGGTGGCGAAGGAGATCCAGCAGACTTGGCTGACGCTCTGCACTGAGTGGCAACTCCAGATTGACAAGGGGTGAGCTTGACGGCACTGGGTCAAACCCACAAACCTGAAGGGGTGTCAGCACTGCTGGTTCAGCCATCATGCACAGTCAGGATCCACTAAAAATCAACTCTGTGTTGGTTTGACCCAAAAAAATTAAGGACTGACCACCAAAACAAAAACAAAACTCGCAAAAAGAAAACCCGAATCCTAAAAAAAATAGTTGGCTACGTCAAAAAAAACGATAGTCCTACCCGGATCTTCCACCAAAAGTATAAAAATGTAACCTGGAAAAATGACACATCATGGGGACTTTACTCGACACAAAAAAAGACAAAGCAATACCAGGATCTAAAGAACAAGTCGCGAACTATTTTATTAGGAAAAGGATTTAAGAATGAGGTGAACTTGTGACTCAAACCTTGGGAAAATAAAACCAGACACAATTATAACTTATTCAAAACTCTTTAAACCAACAAAATAATAGAACAGTTTAAACCAAACACAGAGTATCAAATAATGGACCTTAGGTACACTCTGATTGAAACCAGGGCACTGTAGCAGACGAAAGACAAGGCTACGGCAGGTCGCACAACTCAAAGGAGTGTGAAAGAGGCACATGTGCACTCTTCTCCGCCGGTCTGCTAAGTGAAGGCAAGCTAAAACTCTGTACACAAGTATAACTGTGGTCAAGTGGAAGGTGCTGCTACTGGGGCCAGGGGGACACACAACTAAATAAACCACAGTACATGTTAAAAATATAAGCAGGGGAGCAACTCTCTAAAAATAACAAGCAATATAATTTGGCCCTGCCACACCTTGATCATCATCCATATGTGGGAGATTGCATGTTGCTCTACGATGATAAGCGTCTGTTCTGGCTCGAGTCGCTTCCCAAGGACAAGTATAAAGGGCTGTTTCAATGTCGGAGTATCCAGGTACTCGGGGATGTTTCTACCAATCTATAGTCAGAGTACAAACAAAGAAAGATAACAATTGTTATGTAGACCTGTACGCATAGAAAAAGCACACAATTGAACACAATCTTCATCTTTCCTGAGCCATAAACTTTTCTATTTCATATTTATATTAATTTCATCTTGCAAAAGTCATCTTTAGATCTTTAAAGAGCAACTCCAACGGTTTTTAAAATAGAATTAATGTTATTGTGTTCAATATATATTAAATTACTTATTCAATACAAAATCATGTTTGTTTTGCGTCTCAATTTTGTGTAATTTTGAGAGAAATTGTTACCATTTTCTGGTGGCGCAGTTGAGAAATGAAAAAAACATGTGGTACCGTAGAAAGCCGCACGCGATGTTATTGTTATTTTGCATGTGTACGTGTCGCATTGTTGCATGCTCACTGGTAATACGTCAGAAATGCATATTAATTAGATGTAAATGAGCTTTGACGTCACGCTCCTTTTCACGAAACTGGGATAGACTCGGGTAAAGAAAGGCAACAAAAAATGTTTTTTTTAAACAAAAACCGGCATCAAAAATAAGAATATTCACAAGTATCTGTTTCATATCGAAACCTAAGAGAAGTTGGAAATCGTTGGAGTTGCTCTTTAAACATGTTAAATCTATATGGCAGGCCAACTAACACTAGGCGGTTCAAAATGTGAAACGTTAGATAGGATGGCATTAATTTAATTACATATATTGAAGGTGTCTTTAGTATGCCAGGGACCATAGAAAAACTGCATGGCAAGTACATGTACATGTAGCACGGTGAAACAGTCCATCACAACTAAGGTCTTTTCCCCCTTTTCTATTATTCAATGACAACGGCAGCGGAACCGGGGTCCGAGGGGGAAATTTGCACCCCCCCTTCTGGGCAGTTCCGTATAAATAAAAAACAGAAAATGGTAGCAGCCAGCCGGCACCGGCGCTAATTTTGACCCCCCTCAAGTTTGAAAAGTGTTTTGGCGCCGTTGTTCAATGAGCACAGGCATGCAACTTGGAATTTAAAAAAACCAGGAAATTCCAATCTTTACAAGACTTTATACAGTGTTTTTCAATTTTCAATGGCATAAGTGTGACGTGAAAAACAAGGAAATCAGCTGATCCGAGGAAAAGTTGCAAGCCTGATGAGCACTGTACATTCGGTTTGTCTAAACGTTTGTGAATAACACATGCAGTTGGTATTTTAGATCATACCTACTTGATTTCTAGTGCAGATGCTTAACCATCTGGGCCCATGTGCATAAAAGGCTACTAGTTTAGCTGCCAACTAGTGCTTAGTAAGATTATAAATTCCCTAGTTTATACCTACGGAGTTGGCAACTAATTTGTGTTGCATAAAACCTCACTAGGCACATTGCTTACTAGTTGCATACTAGGACAATTTGGTTTGTAACTGATTTGGGTGCTATGGCCTTGGAGAGGAGGTGATTATGTCAGATACAATAGGCTTGTAGACAAGTTTATTGTGTTTGAGCTTCGAATCACATTCCAAATTAGCATAACTCCTTTCTAAAGGTCTTTGTAACATTGCATTACTGTCCAGTACTTACATTTTGTAGAACTACATAAATTCTCTATACAAGGTTGCTACAGCTAGTACATAAAGTTACAACTACAACCATGAGTCTCAAGCGTGAAAGAAAAATTAATTTTACCCAAGACGAAAACCTATTTTGGGCTAGTTGTCATCTAGTGACTTAGAGGTACCCCAGATCAACTCTAACTTTTGCCAGAATTTTAGAATGTTACTATATCTAGTTGGGTTTTATGCATCACAATTAGTAATCAACTAGGCTTAGTAAGCAACTTAAGTCCATTTTAGTTGCCAACTAGGCCTAGTAGCCTTTTATTCACATGGGCCCTGGTGTTCTATACTTACCGGTAATACATAAATATTTCTATGTTTAGCTATCAATGAAAAGTTAAAGATTCTTACTAGTTGACGGTCTATAAATGACTTGATGGCGTCATCCCCATTACTCCTGGTGTTCTTCCCATTCACATCAGTTGGCAATATGCAGGGCAAAACAAACACTGCCAGGTTTTTGCGATCACCCTCTGCAAAAGAATTAGGAAACTAATGTTAGTGCTACTCTTCATGTGTTTGTACATTCCATATGCAACAAATGCAACTCAACCTTCATTACATGGCATGCATGAGTATTTAATTTTTCAGTGCCATATGAGCCAATTGTGGATAAAACAATACTTCCAATGAACTTGATTTTACATGAAGCACAAAGATTCTGTATTACACTCCAAAATTACCAATGACATCAGCTTTGAGCATTGTTTAAAAATATTGAGAGCGATTAGATGCACGATACATTTTTGTACCATAATTATCACAGAGACTTTTTATGTTAGCCTAGAAAAAAAAACGTTTGAGTGAAAAATACATGTACAAATGCAAATTTGTTATATAAAAATAACTCCGGCTTGGCGAGGATGTTGTGCAATACTGGTTTTATATTGCAGGATTTGCTGGCCAATTCTGCTGGTTGATTAAATTACATGTATACACCGATCAAAAAAGACGACATTACCTCCTGTTACAACCTGTTGGAATGTTCAAATACTGTTGCTAGTTATTTTTTACTGGCATAAAAGATTCAAATCCACAAAGTCAAATAAATAGGAAAGGTACATCATTACATGTACCTCATCTTCTTTGAAAGTCTTCAGGCTGGAAACATCACGCGGGGACCTACGTGTGGTATCAGCTCTAAGCGACTCTAGTCTGCACACAGATCAAGAAGATGAATGAATCCTTGTCCTCCATATTTTCTGTAGAAATAAGACAAATTTCAACAAATTCAGAAGGTTTTACATTGACAATGTTGAACTTGAAATGTTCAAGGTTTTTTATAATTATAGCACAGAATTTATAAACGTTAAAATGTTGGCGTTGTGATACTAACGTTACAATCCTAAATGACTTCACTTCAACTATACTGTCCACAGAATGTTAAAAAACAGGGAAGAAAACCGATAAAAATACAGCCAAACGTGAGCGAAAACTGCATCACACACGTTTTGGGGACTGTAAATGGTACCTAGACCACCCGTAACTGATAAACATTACACACAAAATTCGGGGCCAGGCTATTTGCAGATTTCGTTGCTTCCCATAAACTCCTTTTCTCTTTACGCAGTCAAAGCAGGGAACCAGTGCATGCTACACATTTTTTGCGGTGCATGATAATCGGGCTGTCAGTGTCACACACAAAATAAATGACAAATCGTGCACCATTATGTATTACGTTTAGCCCTCATGCACCCTTCGTAAGTTATACCATGGAGGTAGGCCTAACTCCATGGTTATACTTATAAAATGTATTCGAGTGGAGAATGTTTATACCTTCATACATCACAGTTAAGACTTAGGCATGACTGTACTGTAGTCAGTGTAGAGATCATAGCGAGTTTAGTACGCCGCGGCATGGTCATGAAAATGGTTGATTTAAAACAGCTTCATCGTATGTAAAGCATCAAAAGTGATATGTTTGACAAAACTAACATAAACTCTTATCTGACGCTATCTTACCTTCAACTTTTTCCAAGTAGCGTTCAAAGAATTCGGACATCATCGGGTGATCCTTTGACGGTTCTTGCCAGCATCGAAGTTTCAAAGTCAAATGTTGGTACAAAAGTCGCGCTGCACAGTGAGGTCACATGATCAACCTCGTCCAATCATTCAAGTTACATGCTGCAAGCTCCAATGGTACCCTTCCATGTTATTTCATGACTACTAACCCGCTGCATGGGGACCAGTTATGTATCCCCATCCCCAGTACCGCTTCCAAGATGCATACTGCTCGACGTAATGGGATACGAGGTTGTATCGCAAGTGGATTGAGTGCGGAATGGTACATGCGTTATTAAATAACTTAGTATAAAAACATAATTTTATACAAGTTTTTTTTTAAGACTGCCGGCACTATGCATGATACCATCAAGCTATATTAATTTAAGAGTAGGGAAAGATTTTACTTTAATACCCCCCACCAAAATCGGTCAGAAACAGCAAATCTTGGAAAATAACCATCCATTTGTGTTCATAATTGTATAAACACTTGGCACAACCTTTAATTTTGAGAATTTTGTTGGGACATTTTAGTGCACTATAGGGGAAGAAAGTTTGTGTTTTCTGTGTTAGAAGTTCTTGGCAGTTGGCACCATGTATAGTCACTCCAAAGTGTGCACATACATGTTGATTTCTTCCTCATGTTTTACAGATTTTGCTGTAATAAATCTTAAAATAACAGGTTGTGCCACATGTTTAGACAAGATTTTGCTGTTCTTGACCGATTTTGGTGGGGGGTATTAAAGTAAAATCTTTCCATTGCGACTGCTAACACGGTACCCTAGGCTAATTTTGACATAATGTACAGTTTACAAAATGTGACCAGGCAAACATCATCTTGGTGTGATCCGGCATAACCCGGAACTTGACGGGTTAATGATGCCTATAACCTGGCATATCCGGGTCAATTTATCCGGAAATGGGTTAACGATGACCTGGCATGAAATGACCCAAGCAGCACCTCCTGTTCAAAATTAACCCGAAAACAGGTTAACTATGATTGACCCGGTATCTCAATCCGGGTCAAATTTAACCCGGAAACGGGTTAACGACGACTGGGCATAAAATGAATCGGCTCCTCCGGGTCAAAATTAACCCGGAAACGGGTTAACTATGGTTGACCCGGCATCTCCGGGTCAAATTTAACCCGGAAAAGGGTTAACGAAGTCTGACCCGGCACTGGGTCAAACACGATGACCCTTTTCCGGGTTGTGTTGACCCGGAATGGGTCAAAAAAATCTGACCCGGAGACCGGGTCAAAATTCTGACCCGGGACTTTTTAGAGTGCAGGGAGTAGAGGCTGAGGCCGTAGGGATTGAAGTTCCGCAAGAGGGAAGTGCCTCAGGAGTATCCGAAGAGTATTTTGTGTTTCCAAATGGGCGACGTTGTCGGCTCCCTCCAGGGGTGAGTCTGAAGGACCTTAATGCTATGGAAGGTGTTCTGGCAGCAGAGTTGATAGAGAAGTATGAAGCCGCGTTCTCGATGGGGCCGTTGGACTTGGGGAAGTGTACCTTAATCCCACATGAGATACATCTCACTGATGATCAGCCTGTAAAGTTGCCTTATCGCCGGATTCCACCACACTGTATGCCTGAAGTCCGGAAGCTGTTACAAGATCTTTTGGATCGTGGGGTGATACAGAAGTCATCAAGTGCATATGCAAGTCCCATTGTTCTTGTCCGGAAAAAGGATGGGTCTTTAAGGCTATGTGTGGATTACAGAAAATTAAATGCACGTACCGTCAAGGATGCCTTCCCGTTGCCTCGAATAGAGGAAACGCTGGAGGCATTGGCTGGGTCTCAGTATTTCTCATCCCTAGATATGGCACATGGGTATTTTCAGTTAGTGATGCACCCCGCTTCAGTTGACAAGACGGCTTTCAGGGTGCCATGGGGTTTGTTTTCCTTCAACCGTATGCCACAGGGGCTTAGCAACAGCCCAAGCACGTTTCAGAGGACAGTTGAGCACATTTTCGGAGACATGAACATGTCGCAACTCATCCTCTACTTGGATGATATACTTGTGTTTTCAGGTACATTCCAGGAACACCTCGAGAGGCTGGGCACGGTGTTTGAACGGCTCATTGCCCACGACCTAAAGTTGAAGGGAGGAAAATGCCAGTTGTTCAAGAGGGAGTTGAGACATCTTGGTCATGTGGTTGGCAGCTCAGGGGTTACTGTAGACCCGGATAAGGTGGCACGGGTGGCGACATGGCCTCTTCCAAAGAGTGCTGAGGAATTGCGTTCCTTTCTAGGCCTTGCGTCTTATTATAGGCGCTTTATTCCTGGATTTTCCAAGATAGCTGCTCCCTTGCATGCACTTACGACCACGGGCGGGACAAAAACAGGGAAGCCCCCATGGAGTATTAGTTGGTCGATGGAAGCTGATAGCGCTTTCCAGAGTTTGAAGGATGCACTGTGTAAGGCTCCTGTTCTGGCTTATCCGGATTTCCAGAAGGATTTTGTGGTTGAAGTGGATGCCTCTATCAAGGGATTAGGTGCCTGCTTACTCCAGACAGGTGACGATGGGGCCTTGCATCCAATTGCTTATGCTAGTCGTGGCTTGAGGGGTGCGGAAAGGAATTATTCCGACCCATCAAGTTTTAACCTTGAGCTTCTAGCCCTCAAATGGGCAATATCGGAAAAGTTCAGAGATTACTTATTGGGTGCGAGATTCGTTGTCTATACAGACAACAATCCATTGGCGCATTTAGATAATGCAAAGCTGGGTGCAACTGAACAGCGCTGGGTGGCACAACTCGCCCTTCAACATGGAGATCCGGTTCCGTTCCGGAAAGACGAATAAATGTGCTGATGCCTTGAGTCGCCGCCCAGTTGGGAGAGTAGAGATATGCGAGTTGTCAGCTGGTGGAACTGTAACTCCCCACAGCTTGCGTGCTGCTGAAGGGCTGCACCAGCAGAGTCCCCAAACATCAAGACCAGAAGACATAGCCGCGTCGTCTGTTTTGCCGTCATTTTCTCGTGAGGAGTTGTCTGTTATGCAAAAGGAGGACGAGCAGCTAGGGGAGGTGTGGAGACGGTGGTTGAGCAGGTGGGAACCAGGACAGGTGTACACCATCGCTACTGACATTGATGTCACAGGTTGGATCAAGGAATGGCCGAAACTTGTGGAGAGGCATGGTGTTCTCTATAGGAGAGTTTGGGATTCAGCTCAGGGCTATGTGTTCCAGTTGATGACCCCGGTCAAGTTGCAGCAAGTAATGATCAAGTCTGTACATGACCGCTGGGGCCATCAAGGAGTCAACAGAACCTTAGCTTTGCTGAAATTGAGGTGTTTTTGGCCGGGAATGAATGGACATGTGCGTAAGCACATTCGGCAGTGTCTGCGCTGCACTGTGTCGAAGACACCCACCCCAACAGTGCGTCCACCTTTGCGTCACTTGTTAGCCTTCAAGCCGATGGAGAGACTTGCGTTGGACTTCTTAAAGTTAGACCGTGGTCAAGGAGGGTTTGAAGACGTCCTTGTAATGACAGATGCGTTCACCAAATATGCTTTGGCTGTGCCTTGTAGAAATCAGACAGCTGTCACAGTTGCTAAAGCTCTCAGGGACCACTGGTTTTCACACTATGGGGTGCCGTTCCAGATCCATACCGATCAGGGTCGCAATTTTGAGGGTCGGTTGGTACGAGAACTCTGTAGATTGTATGGGATTCAAAAGACGAGGACCAGTCCGTACCACGCTCAAGGAAACGGGCAGACAGAACGATTTAATCGGACTCTCTGTTCCCTGATTAGGTCGTTAAGTGGTGGTGATAGAAAGAAGTGGCCGGAACTCTTACCCCATATTGTCTACATGTACAACTCGACTCCTCACAGTGTCACAGGTGTCTCGCCTTGGACTCTACTTTTTGGTAGGCAACCCAAAACCCCAGTGGATCACTTGGTTGGAAATGTTCCAAGTGACTTGGACGAAGATTATGTCAAGCAGCAGGCTGAATTTATGGAGCGAGCCTATGATGTTGTAAAAGATCGTCTCGTCAAGGCCGCTGAGTCCAACAAGAGATATTGTGATTCCCGAAGCAAGTCGGTTGAGCCATTGGAAGTTGGGAGTCGAGTCTTGGTCAAAAACTGTGCGTTTGAGGGTAGACACAAGTTGAGTGACAAGTTTAGTGAGGAACAACACGTGGTAGTCAAAGTGGGTCAAGAAGGTGATTTGTTTGCAGTGAGACCGATTCTGGGAGGGAAAGAAAGATTGGTGAATAGGCGACTGCTTATTCCCGATCCACGTGGTGAATTAGTGGAGCCCTCGAGTACAGAGGAGGGGTTGTGGTGTGAATTACCGGGTATTGAAAGTCCAGATGAGGCTGAGGAGCAGTCCTCATCAGATGACGAGTTGGTTGTCTGTGCACCTCTGAAGCGGGACGATCTGCCTGATCACCCCATTCAACTGAATCACCCCAAGCTTACAGTGTTCCTCCAACAGATAGGCCTACTTTGGTTGAGCCACTGAGACGCTCTGCACGTCTGGAACAAAAGAAGTGTTTCAGCCAATGGTCTTCCTCGATAACGTAGAGTTTCAAGTGAGATTTGTTTTTTTGTTGTGCATTTGTCAGTGACTTCTGGATATAGTCTAAGTTAGGACTTAGAATGATTGATATTTTTGGCACTTTATATGTTGATACAGTTTGTTCACATTGTTAATATTTGTCTTTTTGTGTTTCAGAAAATCTATGGAGTCCGTGATGGAGTAGCCTGTGAATTTTCACAGGTCCCGGTGGTTACCGCTTCTGATCCTTGGATTCTGTACCCTTTGTAACTGTTTTGAGGTAAACGTTTCAAATAATTTTTAAGTTTTCGCGAAGTTTAGGACGATGACTGATCCGAAGAGGATATATGTATTCGGACATTCATTCCCTGCACGACTCTCAAAGGCAGCTAGGCAAAACCGTCAAACGCCTGGTACGTTCATAGGTGTTGGGCTCGATTGCAAAGTTGAGGTAGAGGGTCACCCAGGCTTAAGTTACCATAGGATATTTCGTGGTGGGGACCATTATTATAGGAAATTGAAGCAAACTACAATGGATGTATTGTGCATTGATTTGGGTACCAATGACTTGTGTGAAATTGAGGGTTTCCCTTCTGTAGTTGTACAAAATACCTTGAGGTTTATTGACTCACTCGGGGAGAATGGGATACACCCGGCACATATTTTCATCTTCAACGTGATTCGACGGGCACAGATCACTCGCATTGGTCAGGTTTCATTGTCGACCTTCAATCATAGGGCAAAGCGATACAATGCAATCTTGGGTCGGGAGATAAGGGCTCGTTATCCAAATGTGAAAATGTATACTCGGAGGAAGGTGAACCATCCAAAATACTTATCCCGTGATGGCTGTCACCTCTCCGAGGAGGGCCTCGTTCGGTATTGCAAGGGTCTTAGGGAAATCATCTGGCACAAGTGTCGCCATTAGAGTTATATATGGTTTTATTGTTACTCTTGGAGAGTGCTGCTTGTTAATGTTGTGGACATATTTAATCCAAGTTGACTTAGGGATTGGTGTGCTAGCTTTCCACAGTGTGGAGGGATATGGGTAAACTAGGTTTTCCCTGCACTCCTGTTCGATCCTCTAAGTGGTCTGGCTTATAGTTGACTCCAGAGTTCCTTTGATGGATCAAAGAAATAACTTTACCATTGCGGAGAATGTGATTTCAAATGAAAGGTTTAAAGTTAACTTTTGATTAGAGCAAACCATCACCTGATGTAACAATTCTTGTAGATTAAGATGAAAAGTGTGCTATTTTGAACATGTCTGTTGTATTCATCAACAAGTTGACAAGGTTTTTCAAGTTGTACTTTATATTTAGAGTTTCTTGTGAAGTACTCTTGCCAGTTTTATTGCAGCACAAATTTGTATGACATGAACGCTTTAAGAAGTTTAAGGAGTATCGAATGTGGATGATTATTTAAAATGTGTTTTATGATAAAAGGGGTCATCATCTGCAATAATTGGAGATTACTGTCCTGCATAATGTTGTAATATACCATTCGAGGGCGTATGGCTTCAAAACAGGGAAGGTGTAAGGGTATGCGATTTATGAGTTATCATAATCCTTAAATAGTTTTCATTTATGATTGTATAAATATGATCATGAGAATAGACTCGTATTGCCACGTTGTTATGCATACAGAATGTTGAGAGTTTATCATGCGGAGTAACATAACAGTATTCTGATGTGGCCGGTTGCGCATGCGCACTAGTCCTCTCTCTCTCCCCACGCTTTTCCGAACAGAAGTTGACAACTTTTTGAGATCAAAGTTTGCGTTTGCTTTTGAGGAGTCTCTTCATTGCAGGGTCACCATTCGTGTGGAGTGATCTGTCCGCGATTGGTTAAGGAGCAAGTTAGTGCAGGTATGAGAGTTTGGACACTTTCATTTCGAGAGATTTTGCTCGCTTTCTGTGATAAGTGCATGATGAGTTTTGGCTCTCACACAGTGAAATGTCTATGCATTGTTCACATTTTGCACGTACATAGGTTGCACCGTTGCTAGGGTCCGCTAGCATCGTGGAAGAGCAAGCTGAGAGAGGGCAGCGTGCGCAGCATAGATAATCCGGTCTGGGTGAGTTATATACCCTAGGATTTGGATGAACGATATCTGTTTACACATTATTTATACTGGCAATTCATTGTGGAAAGAGGCTAAATCAATTGATTATATTTTATATCACTAGGGGATTTTCGAGGATTTGTTCTGGGATCTATTACAAGATTGGACTGGGGGATTTTCGAGGATTTGTTCTGGGATCTATTACAAGATTGGACTGGGATTCTCGAGGATTTGTTCCAGGATTACCAGGATTTAGATTTGTCGGAATTTGATACTGGAATTGTAACAGGAACCATTTGTATCAAGATGATATTTTGAGAGGGAAAGTGGATCATTTCTGCTTGTCATAGGGATAACAGTATTCCAACGGGGATCTATATTCACCTGATTGTGATTGATTGATTAATTAGCATTAAATAAATTATACATTGAAGCTGCAACTCATGAGTCAGTGAACTGCTTTATTTGGATCGACTGTCAGTGAATTTCCAGGGTAAACACCCAACCCCAGCTTTGTAGCATACGCACAAGCTACCCCAGGGAGCGCACCACTAGGCGTGCCCTTACATAAACAAAGAACATTACATTATGTTTTTCCTTTTTTAATTGAAGACGAACCTCAAATCAAAACACGAAATGTTGTAAAATTTAAATTTAAATTCAATGGTTATTTTTATGCAGGTAATCCAAAAATGTACTTTGCCCTTCCTAATTTAACACACTAATCGTACAAAAACGATCTTAATTAATTTTGAGTCACAACAAAACAATGTCCCTAATTACGTTTGAAATATGCCTAACCAGTCAAATGAAGCCAAAACAACCGTGTACATTTAAACCATCTTAACTGATAAACTTACCACTGACGAAAATGAATGATTAAAGCGCTAAAATAAAAGACAAACAAAAACAATTCTTTTTTCCAATTCAACGCTAATTTTAGATTGAGACGAAAATGACGATAACTGTAGGCGAATTAAAATGCTTCTTTCGTGAATAAATATGCTCTTAAAATGAAATTTAGTGGTGTAATTTTGAAATCGAAATCAACAATTGGGTCTTACAAATGTTTTTGGAAGCAATTAAACTTTCTTTCAAACGATTTTAAATGGAACAAGTGCGAAATTCACCGGGAAAAGCTATACTATTTCTGCTCCAAGGCGGTCTATCACGTGGTGGCATTGTTGCATCTTGCGCCAATTACTATTGAAAAGGGTCTATATTTATAGGCACTCGAACTCTAATGGAGGAAAGACAAGGCAATTACATATTTTTCATCTTTCCCAAACGGCATAACGACGTAGAGGTGGGCGCCTTGTCGTTTAGCATATAGGAAGAAAAGAAAACAGCATGCACAATGTAAGTGTTTTGCGACACGAGAGGAAATAAGGGAAACACGCAGCATTGCGTCATTGCCCGTATATTTCCCGCCGTATAGCTAGTAATCTCAAGTCGTGCTAGCAATTTCACTTCTTGGCATATATCATCAACAGATACGGTCTGTCTCTCTCGCTTTCCTCCGTATCTTAGTGACAAGCATGCACCGCCAATATCCACGAGGCACGAAGATATTTTATCCGTGGGTCATCAGGGGAGAATTTGGAGCTGCTATAAGAGTAACATGTGCCTATTCTGTAGTTTAAAAAAATCTTGGCTGAAAAGTTATTCCTTGCATTACAGCGTGCAAGTCTCGCGACTTTACGCTCACTTTTAATCACCTTTTATGAGAGCATAATTATAATTGGTACCTTCACAAGGCCAAAAGATTGAAGATTCTTAGCCTATCTGTCAACAAAATAATTTATCAAACAAACCACAACGGAAGATACTGAAAATCTGTGAGACCGCCAACATAGGGCAACCGGTACGGTAATCCGGAGGTCGCAGGTTCGAATCCCGCTCCTGCCAGTTTTCTTTGTTCACTTTGAGAAAAACAATCTGAAAATAGAACGCCGCAAATGTTGTAGCTTTTATACGGTGTGCCTGGAAGTATGCAATCTCGCCAACTCTCCTGGAATTTCAGGTCAATTTGAACGCTCTTTTGGCTCCAAACGAGAAATTCATGCAAGTCTTTGCGTGCCCTTCGCATGGAAAGTGGTGAACCGTCTTTATCTTCCCGATATCGGTTTTCCTCCCTCGCGCCTCGACAAAATCAGATTCAGTTTTCTCCTCTTTTTGGGCCAACACCTGCCTCTGGTGACCTTTTATGATTCGTAATTGGGCCGTACCGATCACTGGTCACGGATGACGGGTCTTATGTTGCTTAACTATAGGACCCCCGTGGGCATCAGTCCCAATTGGTCCGGAGTGAATATTTTGGACGCGTACCACATTTGCCTCTTACATACAGGGACTCGCTTAATAAAGCGTGTCACAGGTGCGGCGGTAATTGTCCTCCAGAGAATGTCCTGATACTCTGCGGTGGGGGGATAATAAGGCTATTATTGGTGCCTCATCCTCTGTTTTGAAACCAGATTTGGAGAGCAATGAACGTGGACCGAATACTACGTGAACCGGTTGTATTTGTCCGTTCCACCTGCAATGGGATTATTGTATCCTACTTGTTTCGTGTGGAAAATCGATGTAAAAATAGAGAACAGCATGTGATATCCTAAAATAAACTGTATTTATTTTAAATGTTTAGTCTTCTTCAACATGTCTGTCTTCAATAGTACAATATCCTTTTATACCCGACAGCTGTTTGACGCCAAAAAGCGATTGTTATGAGGCATAAACAGGTGACTTGATTCAGTAAAATGCCCAACATCAAACAGCCAAAATGTCTGTTACGCACAATCAATGTCAGTACATCCATATAGGGCCGGAGCCTGCCCCGAGACTGAGGGGGGGGGGGGGGGGGGGGGGTCGTCAAACCCCAAAGTGAAACTTTACCTAGCTCTTGGATTTTGCTAAAACCTACCAAATGCATTACGTTTTTGGCGCTACAGTGACTAAAGGGTTAATTAATCCTTTTTAATGGGGGCTGCCCATTAGCGTTGTCCACCAAAATTGTATAGAAGGTGGGAGCATTATATCCCGTTTTTATAAATGTGTGCTGATCTATAAATGTGTGCTAATCTATGTCAATTAAGGGTAAATTATTGGGAGGACACTGCCATAGCCATCCCCTCCCCAAAAATTATTGAGGGGACGTGTCCCCCGTCCCCCGGGGACGTCGTTCATTGTTTCCTAAACCGAGGGTTCGATTCCCAACTTTTCAGTAATTTCTTGTTTTTTCCTCCAGAAATGTAATTGTCATTATTTATTCCCCAAACACCAACTGTACAGTGGCTTGGTCGATGAGCGCAGTGCAGCTGGGACCGCTCGTAAAGTCCTTATAAGCATCTGCGTACAGGTTCGTGACACGTTTTGCTGACTCGGCAATCAAGGTATAGAGTGCCGCCATGTTCCTCAGTTTTATGGTGCTAGACCTTTAGGTTATGTAGATGAGTTGGGAAGGAAGTGTGATGGACCGGGATCCGAGCCTTACATGGGAGCCGGGAGCCGGTAGCCGGGTGTATACATCGCCCCGGCGAATCGCGGCACCTGAAAGCCTTAACAACATCACATAGCTTTTTTTCTTTATTTTTGTACAGGCATAACACCAGAATGCATACCTTCTAATTCATAAACTCTTAAGGTATACGGGAACAAATCAAGGAATGTTTTGTCCGTCTCATCGTTCGGGTTTTTCTCTAATTATTATTGTGTTATACGACATTTCATGCAAGCTTCGACTTCTTAGAATAATGTTATGGCTATGCGGCACCGGCACGGCATGGCCGCCACGCCAAGAGGATCGACACGATAACAGACGCAAGCTAGTAACACCGGTTTCCAGAACGAACCAACCGACTTTAATTTAACACAAACACAAAGTACCGGTAATACAGCTACACACATGTGCGTTTCCCTATACTAATTAAGATTATGAATGGAACCCTTCTTTTGTTCCCTTTGTTTGTACTCTAACTTTTTCCGAACAGCTCCCATAAGGTTTGTACACGAAATTCTCCCGAGGACTCGGCCCAAGTCCTCGGTGTCATTGTTATCCCTAATCCCCCATTGTCCCAAGTCCTCTCTCGTATAGCCTAACCCACTCATGTGATACAAGCCACGTATACATGAACTACCCGACGACGCGTTGAGGGACACAGACGCCGAGGGTACGGAGCCCAGCCTCTTTATACATACTGACATAAATAGGGATGAGTGAACTCCAAATATGCGGAGCCCATGGCGAATTAACAAAACAAAAACGTGCGGGGTTCAGCTTAACCTAAATACTTGAGAGGATTTTAGCAGGTAGTGACATAACAATATGCACCCATTGTCTGTGCCCGCAATTGTACATTTCTATGTTTCTTTTCTTTTCTTCTATTGAGTATTCAGTATAATATTTATCAAGGACAATTCCATCCTCTCGGTTTTCCCTACCTCTTCCCAGTGTTAAGTGGCGCATGCGCACCGGTAAGATTTGACTTTAGGGTGGGATTCAACATTTATTTCGAACACAAAAAATACATTTTCCACCAAATTTTTGGAATAAAGTTATGCCAAAAACTACAAGCCCGGAAAATCATTTTAAAAAGCTCGGTGGAGGTGGTTGGTTCGGTTCGGTTTGGTTCGGTTCGGTTCGGTTCGGTATTCACAAATAATACATGTGTATCAGAATATTAATATTGTATAACAGAGGAGTGAAAACTGTAGAGGGCCAAACAAAAGCAAAGCTTGTAAACATGGGATTCTTTTATATACATACATACATACATACACACATACATACATACACACATACATACACACATACACGTGCTTTGATCAAAATGGAATATACATAATATGGTAATTATTTTTGCAAAAAATATCAAAACAATATCAAAGTAAATGCTGCATTTAAGAAAACGTTAATACAGTAATACAAAATACATTGTACATTAAACAATATGAACAAAGACAAAACACAGGCCAGCATTGTTAGGCCTCTTCTGACGTTGGTGGCGCCATTTACACATGTATCAGTGCATACGATTCGGAAATATACCCATACATGTCGCCGCCGGGAAAAAAGACACATCTTGCCTTAAGCCCTTCCCCTCCTGCCCCAAGGCCCCGCCCTTGGGTGAGCCACTACAGTATTCTTATTTTCATTGTTAACACATTTGCATAATTGTCACCTTTAAATCGCGTTCCTTCAAAAATTCCATATGATTTGAGCCATAAATTGACGGTCCGAGAACGCTCAACTTGGAGGTACTCCGCACAACCGGAAATCTACCAAGAATAAACTGAGTGTCCCCAATGTGATATACTCATATTTGTCTGACGGTCCCTGGAACAAGGGAACCAACATGTTTGGACTGTTCAATATCTACCTGAAAACATAGAGAGATACACGCAAAAGTATATTGGTTACCTGCAATGTAACCCCGAATTCTGCTTGAAATCAGACCATAGGTTACCGTACATTCCAATAGAAAGTGAGTGATGAGCTACGGCAGTTGCAAATTGCAGTGCTGTCCGAAATGACTGAAAATATTCGTCGACTGTTAAAACGAGTTTCTGGGAGGCTGAAGGCACCAAATTAGTATGATTATAAAGGCCTCGGAGGACAGCAATAATTTTATTGCTATTTATTTATCCTTGTGTCCTCAGAAGTAATACAATACATGTACGACGGTTCCGTCGTGGCGCAAACAAATCGCAGGTCGACCTGAGGCCGCCTTTACGCACGCGCTCGACGCAGCTTCGACCAACAGGGTGTTTTAACAAGTTAAAACAACTTGCCAAATGCGCACGCGACTCAAATTAAAGAACGCGGGCAGCCTGCACGCGAGCGCGGCACCACCGTAAAAATGGCTTCTAATTTGTTCGGCGAATTCCCGTGTAGACAGATGCTGCGTTCTAATCACGTCGTGTTTTCCGTGTTCACGAGTTCAAAAGTCTGGTAACTCGTATATTCACCAGTGGTAAACTGGAGGCGAGATTTTCTTCTCGAGTTCACGACTTGCTTGACAACCTGTGCGCGTGCGCATTGGTGCAACCATCTTGTAAACACGAGAAACACGACGTGATTGGAACGCAGCATAATTTTTTATCGCCGTTCATGACCATTATCCAATCGTAGCGTTTGTTAAACATCACATGATATTCCAAACCTTGGACAAACAAAAAACATTCTAAAGACGCGCATTATTCGGCCGCATGTGCGCCCTGTTCGTTGAAACGCAGTACGCGAATACACGTCAAATTTAACGCAAACGCTCAACCGGCCCATATCACGTTTTATTTTTTGCAGCACATTGGCCAAGCCCGTTTAGCGTAGTGAAAATTATGTGAGTGGGGTCCAGGTAGTCTGCATTATTCATATACGCGTTATAACGAGCGGCTGGAAATTGGGAAAAGTAATTTTCCCACTTTTTGTAATTAGTGGTCGCACGAAAGTCTGCATGCACCCGTGGGCAAAGTTGTCTGAGACAACTCCTGTATCCGGTCAGAGAGCGTGCATGCAATGATTCACCGTAATACGCTACTGCGCGTTTCGCGCATCGCACCAACGTGCTGCACGTGTGTAAAGTTGTCCGATCCGGATCTGTGTGAAACAAACAGGCCCAAACAGGCCCACATTTAGCTGTATTACTTTACGTTAGTTGCTTGCGCATCCATGAGAGACCACAAAATGGCGCCCAGTTATCGCACAGTGAATGGGCGCGTATGTACGCGCTGCCGATCTAAGAGTGCCCCTCATAATTTCAAATTTTCAATAGGCCCCTAAACCCAGTTTTTTTTTCAAACGGGAGGAATTTCGCGTGATGAAAAACAAGAGAGAAAAACCACAGCTTTCTAGCAAGCTACGTGGATATACGGGAATTCGCCGAACAAAATTGAAAGCCATTTTTGCTCTGGTGCCACGCTCGCGTGCAGGTTGCCCGCGTTCTTTAATTTCAGTCGCGTGCGCATCGAAAGCTGCATCGAGCGCGTGCGTAAAATGGTAAGCACTTAAAAAGACCAACCAAAATGACATCGTCACGCCTTGTGCCTATTCAATAAAGCCTTGTGCCTATTCAGTAAGGGACCATGGATTAATGCCAATTTGCGTGCGCACGCGTGCGCACGCGTGCGCACGCGTGCGCACGCGTTCCTTTGCGTGCCTTTGCGTGCACGGTAAAACGAGGGAGATTTTGGCACGCATTTGCACGCATCGGCACGCATCGGCACGGACTTGCACGCAGTGGCACGCAGTGGCACGCAGTGGCCTTCAGTGGCATGCAAACGGACTAATTTGCAACCAGCTTGAGTGTACAATAGAGATCGTCTCTGGCGGCACCTTTTATGTCCCAGATAATCCGCTAATCCGGATTAGTGTGCAACTGGTAGAATTAATCTTTCTTTCTGCAAGTTGGGGCTTAAGCGATTTCTTATAACTATTAATTTAAGGGTTTTCTGTAGAATTTGCGATACAGTTTCTCGGACTGGTTTCCCTAAAAACAATCCAAACCACAAATCTTAGACAAAAGATACGAGAATTTGAAAAGGTCCTCCATGAAAATTCTTGACTCTTCAAACCCAATTCTTGACTCTTTAAACGCAATGAATGGCAAGGTGAACATGTACATGTAAGTCCTTATATCTTCATAATGTAAAAGTTGTTTCAGTTGGCTCCGCCATCTTGAATTTCTCCACAGTTTCATAATTCGTAAGCGCCATGTTAGGTTTTTTTTAATTATCTCACAATCAAGAAATTGTTTTTGTGTATTTTCTCAATAAAGCAAAGAAATTATGAAATACGGCAAGATTATGAAATACGGCAAGATTTCAACCTTCAATTTAAATAATCTTGCCGTATTTCATAATACGGCAATTTAAATAGTCTTGCCGTATTATGAAATACGGCAAGATTATTTAAATTGAAGGTTGAAATCTTGACTCTTCAAATTGAATGGATGGAAAGGTAAACATGCATGTACATGTTGGTCCCTATACCTTTATCATGTAAAACGTTGTTTCAGTTGGCGCCTTCATCTTGAATTTCGTCCCCATTTCACAATTCCTAAGCGCCATGTTAGAACTTTATTGTTTAACGAACTTGCAATCAAAAAATCGTTTTTGTGTATTTTCTCAATAAAGCAAAAAAATTATGAAATAATGCAAGAAAGAATTGAAGGTTGAAATCTTCACTCAACAAAATGGATGGAAAGGTGAACATGTACAAAATGTACGTATATAGAGTACCTGAAGTCTGACGTTAGTTGGCACAACTGGCTCCAAACAAATGGAGATTTGGACTGTTCCTTTATTTTAACAGCCAGTCATGAAAACACACATTGACACAAAATGACAAAAGTATTCTGGTTCAAAAAATTGCATTGACATCATCACTTCTGTACTCTATAGGTCCACATGTCATTATCATGTAAAAGTTGTATCAATGGGCGCCGCCATCTATGTGCAAATTGTTTGACGAAGAAAAGAATAACATTAACTTCCAATCAAGTCTAGGCTCTTAAATTTGCTGCCCTATAATTATTGCCTTGCCCGTAAAAAGTATAGTTCGGGTGCGACGTTTACATCAATCACGCAGCGAAAACATTCCAATGAATGATAAACATGAATGATAACATGTAGGCCTATCCCCCGACGCAAACAATCTTCTGAATGTATTCCTATAGCTGCGCCTTGAAAAATCTGAAACTGTTTTTCGTTACATTTTTCGTACAATAGGCCTAATAGGCTGTGATTTGAATTTCTAAAGATTTATATCCAGTGATGACGAAGCACTGCTGTTTTTATGCGTGGTAAACTTGAATAATGGTGTAGGCCTACATCTACGCGTAATTTCTTCAAAACGTATTTTTCTCTCCGAAAAGATCGAATTTGAGGAAATAAATGATGCTGTCTTTCACCAGATTTCTACATTGTAGTGTCATGTCCAATGTTTTTTATGAAAATCACTGAAACTTGAAATAAATAAGAAATCCAAATCTAAGTCCCGCTAGAATCATCATTACGTTAGGAAAGCCTTTGAATCGCCAGTTTAGTTAAGTGTATTCTGAACAAAGCTTCCAAAAGATGAGTCATCAGTCCACTATTGTGGCACACTAGCCCTTTTTGAAACCCTGGTCCTTTTATGACACCCTCTCCGTCTGGTAATCCGTCCGTCTTAGCCGGCCGGCCGGCCTGTATTCCTTTGTTATCGTTAATCCCAGATTGATAAACAGTGCAAGTAAAGATTGCCTGTGCTCATTGGAACGCATCGGCACGCATCGGCACGCACTGGCACGCACTGGCACGCACTGGCACGCAATGGCACGCAATGGCACGCAATGGAACGCAGGAGGCCCGTGCCTTTGCGTGCAATTGCGTGCGGACCCGTGCGCACGCGTGCGCACGCGTGAGCACGCGTGCGCACGCGTGCGCACGCAAATTGACATTAATCCATGGTCCATTAATCTAAGGCCCATTGCGCTTTCAGTAATACATCACGATGTCGTTTTGGTGGTTCTGAAACAGTGCCTTCCGCGTAAAATACGCACGCGAGCGTGGTGCCACCGCAGTAAATACTTCAAATTTTGGTCGCCGGATTATTAGTCTATACAAGCATAATCCGGCCTTGCCATTCTTAATCTTCAATCTTACCCTCTGTGCACGTCAATGCAAGCAAAGACGTGTGCGGATTTAAAATTAATCAGGATCTGGAGTTACTTGAGGACAAAACAAAAGCCAACGATGGGGACTTGGAGTGTGATTTATGTCATACATTTCGTAAGCATTCCGTAAGCAGAAAGGTCAAGTTTATGAGGCGGCTGATATATCGTCCAAATTTCCCCGGCTTGCCTCCTGCCCCCTAGGACTGTGACTTGTCAGCGGATGTTTCTCGATTTCCACGTCCGCCCGATTAAAATCTCGCGTTCTTTTTTATAAACTCTCAAACACTTCCACTCTCTCGATGTTTTTGGTTCGTATTTGTTTGTTTTTACATTGAGTAGGGGCCTATCTCCAATCACATCATTTTTAATTTTGTTCTGTTGTGCAAGTTGTCGGCTCACAATCACGATTGGGAACAAGAACCGACCGCCTCTGCCAAACGCCCAAATACAGTATTTCGAACCAAACCATGAAATGACTAGAAAATTTGAATTTACGATTCAATTTCACGCAGGCAAAACTCCCTGTTCGGATACAAGATTGTTTTCTAATAGGAATCAAATGTAATTTTCACCTTTTTTTTAACCTGGTGCGAAGTACAAGTCTTGTTGTCATAGAAACGTCTGTGAAAATTACATGGAAAAAAATTCGGGGTTATTTTCTCTGCCATCGATCCGTGGCTTATAACGTGCAGTCAGTTTCCTGCATCAATGCATTAAACGGGCACATGGAAGCACATTGGATCCGAATTCTAAGCACGTTTCCCCGAGCCTAGATACCAGGATAAAAAGAAAATATGTAAATCCCCGTACAGTATTATTCGTGTTGTTTTGGAATTTTGTTTTTACTTGGATAGATAGATTCTTCGCTATTTCACCTGAAAGCATCCCTGGTGTAGAGTTATTGATATCAAATGTCCTCGAAATTGCTCTGGCTGAGATTTTCATCTCTATAAAAAAGAAACGATAATATTGGTAAAAGATCGGAGCTATAAGGTGTCCGTCATGAATAGCACCGGCTGATTCGTATATCTAAACTGAAGCAGCGCAAACATTTTTGTTAACGAGTAATTGTCTGCCCGCTGTGAAATTTCCTTCGGTTCGTCCTTTCGCTGGTTGTACAAAACAGCAGCCCGCAGCACTGCCGGGATCTCAACTGACGTGCATTGAATGCAACAAATGGCGTGCGATAACAGCATCGGTGAAACTTGAAAAAAACGCCAACAGCACCAAAACATGCTTATATTTTGTTTCCAAACCATTCTACCAAATGTTATCGAAATTTGCACATATTTTAACAGTTGGCCTATGCCTTGCTAAGTCATCAAAACCATTACCTTGTTGAAGTTCAAATTCATTACGGCTGTCTTGTCGCATGGGGTAATAATTGGATAAAAAGCGAATGAACCCGAATATTTACTAACTGAAATTACGGATTTTTAGTTGTCCACTTTTGAGGCGTCAGGAAAAGTCGCAAAGTAAAACCCAAATTTCTGCTAGCAGAAAATTGACATTTTTAAAAACGGGTGTTGCTACTTCTAAAATCTAAATCTCTGCTAGCAGAAAAATAATGGGAAAATATGGTTGTCCACTTTTGACGCTCCACGATCACACAATCCGCTGTCTTCTGCTCTGCTCTGTTCTGCTCTGCGCTGATCTTCGGTCAACCTTCTTTTTTAATGAAAAGTAGCAATATTTTACTCTTAAAGAAAGAGCAAAGGTGAAAGTACTTTAAAATGGGCGCGTTGTGGTTGTTTCGTTTGAGGATTTTCTTTTCGTTTTTTAGGAGTTTCTTAAGTGACAGTTATACACTCTCCACGTTGTTAAGATTCAGGGGTGGCTGATCACATACCCTTTGAAATGTAGAGGGAAGCTTTGCAGTAAAGAAATACAGGCGTTAATGATTCGTTGAGTTTCGCTCACGTGCTATTCCAATTTCCTCAACAATAAATAGCGATTCGAGGTTTGAAATTTCTTTAAATGAAAAGACGACGCTTTGTGGCAAGATTCCGGTCAGCCTCCAATAACAAGCCTCGATTGAGACAAACTTTCTGCAACCCTGCAGCTTCATGCTCACCCCAAGCTGCTAATTTTGCCAGCGGGGGGGGGGGGGGGGGGGGGGATAGATTAAAGAGGATTGTAACCATCGAGTGTGTACGTGTCTAGCCTGTTCAGTATCTTCCATATATTTCACTAAAGGTAACATAAATTACTCCATTGACAGAGTATCCCCGCCCAAGGACTTGCGCCATTTTCGATCGAGGGACAAGATTAGATCATTTTACGTCTTAGGAACTGGATCTCTATCAGAAGCAGGCGCAGAAAAGACAGCATCCTTTCCTTGCATAGATACGGGCACACTGATGTAGATAGACCTACAGAGGATATTTTCCTGACGCTTGATGGCCTACCTTGTGAACCTCAGGGTCCCAGCCGGTTAAATGACAATTTAGACGGGGATAAAAAGGACTCGTGACAGCCATTATGTTATTTTCCCACTAAATTGTATCAGCGAGGATTTCACGTCGATTCGCAAAAAAACAACAGAATGCACATAAGCTTGTCGCTAGAGGGCAGTATTGGATATCATCGAAATGCTTGATGATTGATAGTTTGGTCACCCTGAGGGACAGCGGGGTATTAATGCAAAGGTCTGATTTGCACCAAAGACAGGAAATTGATACGTGACTCTTAGAGGGTAACTCAGAAAGAAATGTCGCAAACAATAAGGCATTATATTACTTTACTTTTGTAAAGTAAAATGATTTCTTATCGTCTATTTTTCAACAGAGACTTTGGCTGGAATGAAAAGTTGTGAGGGTGCCAAGCTTTCTTTTTAAATAGAAACCGCGAGGAAAAAATGATCCCAGGAAAGCAACCAGATATTCAGTTTCGTATTTCTGAGACGTATTTTTTCGTATATTTAACATCTTAAAGGGACACATTGCCTTCAAATGTCATGAAATTTTGCTGTTTGGAAATGTTCCTTATCTTTTATAAGAGTTGTTCATGCAAAAAAACATGTATAATGTGTTGTAATTAGTGAGTAGTGATTACAAAACAAAAAATTGGCTGCTTACCCCTGACATCTGACCCGCGAAACATAGACGTATTTCCAGTACTAAATACCACCGTCTAAATAATGCGCAAAATATGCTGTACGAGTCTTTAGGCTGGCGCCGCAGCCAGTGGCCTTGTGAACCTATCAGATGATCGCCAGGTACAATTCTCTACCTCGCGACACTCGCCAGTGCTGCGCGCCGTGCCACAGTACATCAAAATGGATCAACAGAACGTACTTCAACCAGATGCGACTGGAAATACGACTGGTGAACACGGTCCGCCATTTTGTGGAGTCAAAAATTTGGTTCTACAAAATGGCGGACCGTTATTTGTCACGAAATTAAACAAAAACCACGCAATTTGAAGGGATAGTTATGTGAATCTTTATATTCTACTTTAAAAAAAACCTTCCCAACCATATCCATTTCAGTTTTATAGCCCAAATCGCAAAATCCAAAGCAACGTGTCCCTTTAATGCTGCTGTTTGTTTTTACGGCTACAGTGGTTGGGAGGGGCTGTATCGTCACGATCATAGCAGGCTTGCGGCCGGCCGGCTGTACACTGAATCCCGAACTGATGAACGCAGATGAACCCAGTAACTGCAAATAATACCCCACGACCGCGCGCTGACCTACAGGGCGCGCGCGCGCTGACCTACAGAGGGCGCGCGCGCTGACCCCCACAGGGCGCGCGCGCGCCAGATCAGATTACTGCTGCATGCATGATCCTGTAGTTGTGATACATACTGCATGTACAAGTATTTTGTATGTGTTTGTGCCGCCAAAAATATACGATAGGCCTACAGTCAAACATAGTCCGTGCCACCCACCCGCCGGTCAAACGCCAAAATGTACCATGACAGAACCAAACGAAAATAAGTAAATAAGTAAATCTGTATTTTATAATTGTAAAATAAATAATGTACCAGCCCCTTCCTATACAAAAATAGAGTTGTAGGCCTATGTATCGAAATATATTTTGACTAAAATCGGCTGTGTGTGCAATGATGAGCAAATCAAAGTAAAACAGCTATACTGATGGCGATATTGAGTCCACGACCTTGTGTTACATTTGACGGCAGGACTTTATGGAAAGTTACATCGCAAGAGGTATTTCAACACTGTCAAATAATAAACACAATAATAACAGTTATTATCAATAAATAATATACGCTAATGAAATGAGATTTCACCAGTGGCGAGTAAATCCGTGTCGAAAAGTGAGGATGATTATTGAATTTGTCAACGAAGTACTGCATCTTGAACTGTTCTCAACGGGGGATACCCCCGCCCCAAACACCGCTTGAAATTTGAAACATCACTTTGTGTACTATTTCCCCTTTTTAAATTTGTTTACGAAACAAAAAAGAAATACAAATCGGCAGGCCCCTGAACTCCTTCCCCGTGTTTACGCCACTGGCGCACAGATCCCCACATCACTATGATAAAGATGACTATACCGAAGAAACAAAGAAATAAACACCCTGACAAATATTCAAACAACCCTAATATTCACCTGTTTTGCACGAATTATTCGCTTATTACTTTTGATGACATGAACAATTCACATACCGGTACCGAGTAGGCTACATGGATCGGATGTAATGTATGTACTGTACATGTTGACTATACATTACATGTAGACTTGATGTGTGGAAATATTGTTTCACACAGCGAGTTGTTGACAAGTGCCAGTGGAATAGCGACCAAGTGAAGTTGTTTCAGCTCCATCTATCAACTGTTTAAAAGAAATGTACTTCTAAGTTCTAAATTTTTTTTTTTGCTGCTAAAGAACTGTCTGCAGCCACTACCCCTCTTTTAGTAGCATGATAATTTTGTTATTGAAGTGAAGGGTCAAAATAAGCCTGAAGCTTTTTATCGACCTAAGTTTACAAGCAAGATACAAACAAGATACATCCAAATTAATGTACGCATAATACATAGACCCTTTTACGGATACCCCGCCTGTGGGATTTTGTGTACAAAATTTAGCGCAAACTGTCCCACAGCTAGCGACAAGACACGTTGCAATTTTGCTGTGCACATTTACATGGACAAGCACCCCGTGTGCCGAGTCGTCCTGTCTGGCAAGAGTTTCGGCATGTACATGTCATAGGTTCTCCAGCGTAAGGTTCTACTTATATATCGCCAACCTCCAATTCCAATCAACTTTCAGACAAATATTCCATGGCACTTGTGTACATGTGAATGCAATTTTATGAAATATACAGATGAAATTTGAACGTTTTTTCTAATAATCTTACTCTTAGAGAACTGAGTGCCACGATGTGTGCTACTTGTGTTCCGACACCCCTATGTTCCGACACCCCTATGTTCCGACAACTAAACCTATGTTCCGACACCCCTATGTTCCGACATCTCTATGTTTCGACACCCCTATGTTCCGACACCCTATATGTTCCGACAACTCAACCTATGTTCCGACACCCCTATGTTCCGATACCCTTTGTTCCGACACATATACGTATGTTCCTTCACCCTACCATAATGGGAATTGAGTGACCAATCCACTGTTTGTCATCTCTTCTAAATACTGTGAGAAAAATCATTTGTTCCCCGCTAGCCATTGACTTATCTGTGTTATTCCTGTGTTATAAGGCCCTCTTAAAAAAATATAATAAAAATACAATTATGGGCTCAATTCGTTGTCTGAGTGAGGAGTACATAGTGAAAAACCTGCACATTTTTAGCATTCAAACACATTGTTCTTAATTTCGGTTGTTACAGCCGTAATGAAAATCGGGGTCTCCAAACTCTACTTTCTCGACTTTGACAGCATCCCAGAGAGAAATATTTCCATGGGAAAAAGTACTGGCGTGAACTTAGACTGATACGGAGAATTTTCTTCATGAGTTTGAATTTAATGTCGTTGCACACACATTATAGTGCTAACGTGGGTAGTGCGTCAGAAGTTTACGCTGTCAATATGATTCCGATGCATGATTGTGCAGCATTAAAATGTATCCAATCAAAATACTTCTAATTCTATGCCTTTAAATGTCCATCATTAAAATCTAAGCATTTTTAAATCTCTCGCTTCTGCTTGGTTAACGCTAACCTCGTTTCGCGCAATCCGACTGGTTGCATTTTAATTATAACTTAAAATACAATTAATAAATCACGCTCACGGCAACCTAATACTAGAGAGATTTTGTTTTTACCTTCACCAAAGTTATATTAAAGTGTTCTCACTCTATCAAAAGATCTAAAGACTATTTACAAATTTGGTTTTAAAATCAGATCTGTATTGAAATTTGTGCCATTGTAATGCATTGTTTGGAATCGTTTAATTCGTTTTCTCTTGATGTTAACAGAGGTTACATAAGAATTCCACTAAAATTACAAGTTTAGATATGAATAAGAAATGCTGTAATACAAGTTAGTGTTTCTTTTCTCTGGTTTTAAGGCATACGGAGGCTTGATTTTGTCACCTCAAAAATGCTAAAGGCTCAGAGCTTCCGCTTTAGGGGGCTCCGCACCCTGGACACCCGTTGTTTTATAGAGAATCCGGTCCTTTTCAGTAAGGGAAAAATCGGAGGCGGTGTTGTCCTTTTTTCTGCCCCGCTATAGCCACTTGCAAGGATTAAACTAGAATAGGCCTAAGTATCAGAAGAGACTTGACGATTCGAATTAGAAAACAAACAAACAAGGAATGTGTTGACAAACACAGATGCCCCGCTGACATAAATCTCATTCCATGACAGTTTTTGCACACAAGAAAAGTACAGTCCACTATAAATAAAGAATATATTATTATTTCTTGCTAACTGATGTATAAAGCGCAGAATGTCCTTCTTCCGCGAGCGTCGATTCTTTTTTTACGGTGAGACAGCCATGAATGTTGGCCCTCCTGTCACCAACATACCAGTCTTAACAGGCCAACATAACCTTATTTTCGGGTGTCGGAACATAGGGGTGTCGGAACATAGGGGTGTCGGAACATAGGTTGAGTTGTCGGAAGGTAGGGGTGTCGGAACATAGGGGTGTCGGAACATAGGGACGTCGGAACATAGGTGTGTCGGAACATAGGTTGAGTTGTCGGAACATATGGGTGTCGGAACATAGGGGTGTCGGAACATAGGGCTGTTACCATAAGGGTTGTGTGTACACGTATGTGTATGTCAGTACGCAGACGCTGGACATGCGTGCGTGTTCCAGGGGGTGTAGTTTCCAAAAGCCAATTCTCAGAACAGCCATAACAAACGGATGGAGGTTAAAAATAGCACATAACCGAAATGAAGCGCAAGGGGGCGCACTCCAATATTTGATTCGTTAACGCAAGATGGCGCGACAATACAGCCCCTTTAACTGCCGCCTTGGTTAAAATATGCCCGTATCAACAGAGTCTGTGAAAATGGACGGGCCGGCCCAATGCATTTTGAAAATTGTTTGGTTATAAGACATGTTAAAGAGGGGACATACATTTATTTATTTATTTATTTGTTTGTATTTATTTATGTATTTATTTATTACATTTCTTCACGTACCCAGGGTGTGCCCAAACAGTTTAAAACTGGTTTCCAACTGCATACATTTTAGTGAAGACTGAATATTTACACACATACATAAAATTACACAGATACAAGAATATTTGCACATAAATCTATATACGGTTAAATATTATCGGCTATCTGGTGTTAGGCAATCATAATAAACTTAGTATGAATTTAAAGCTTGTGATCTAAACTCTTCATTGATTGACCGATTTTACTCATATTTCCACAAATAAACCAATGAGAAACACTTTTCGGAGATACCAAGGCTACTCCCAATTGTGATCCGTTCAGCGGTGCAGAAATGAAGGACAAACTTTATCGCTTGATTTCTACAATAGTGTTGGACCATCTAATAAAACTAAAATTGCCATAACTGTTTTAATACTACTTGGTAATTAAAAATTCTTTCATCATTGTAAAGCTTATGATATATTCTTTTTAATGTTACATAAATATATAAATTAATTTTTGCGATGAGAGACTGTTCTCTAGAGCGCCACATATACTGGCACCACTGACAGCGAAACTTGTGGCATAGCATTCTTTTTTGGCGAAAGGAATTTTCAGTGCCATGTGGGTTGATTGCCCTGTTTTCCGAATCGCTGTAAGTAGTGTGAAAAGATTCGTTATGTACGAAGGAGTCATTTTGAAAACAAGGATAGCCTTTTTAGACTGAAATCTTTCATAAAGGAACCCAATTTAGTCTGGCAAACATATCAGCTGAGGGGGTGAGGGAGGTACATTTAAGGATTATCCTTGCGGCTCTTTTGAGGATATTGTCGCAAAGACCAAACGCTAAAGCTAGCATGTACGTGCTCTGACTGGTATACTAACGAATTACACTGCATTCCATTTGATATTCATATGTATTGTTAATTGTGTTACACTTGAAGTTTGGGGGCTCTTCCAAGGATTAAGCCTTTGAGAAAGATTTAAATTTCTATTATCAAAATGTCAGGCCCTCCTTACTTTCACCATTTGAATATTACGACTTCATTCAAGCTGGTAAGCAGATTGTATAGCGGTATATTATTTTATTAATTGTATTCTTTTATAGGTTTCCCGGCCAATTTGCGAATTTTTCTGATCATTTTCGTTATTGGTCATTCAAATTTGCGTGGTTTTTTACATATCTGATCAAATTAAGGTTTCTTTTCATTGTTTGGGCATTCATTTAAAAACTTTAAGCACCCAATATTTTGTTCCCAATGTTCGGTTTCATTTAAGAGCATTCTATTTCGTTTTGGGGCATTCAAGACTTCATTTGTTGAATTCTTACATTGAGTTCTGTGACATCCTTTGACGGTTGAAGCATTCAAATTAGCGAACGTCGGTGTGCATATGACGTATGACCATGCTTTTCTTTTCTTATTCTTTTATGGGAAATCATTTTCATCAAATGGTCATTTAAGTTAGTACGATTTCTTAATTGATATTTTTTTCTTATTGCCTTCTAAGGTTTTTGTAAACATTTTAGGGGCATCTGTATGTTGACATGTTTATGAATCCTTTAACTTTTTAACTTTGTTTACTGTTGTTTTTCGTTCTGATTCACCCATCGATCTCTTCATGAGCAAGACATCGGGGCATATATGTTTGGCAATGGTTGTACCATCGGCAACACTTCTCTTGGGTAATTTGTTTTCTTGGGCCGATTCCATCAGACGATCACACCTCCATCTTATCTGTCTGAAGATTTCGTTAAGAAAGAGACGTGTGCATCTACGGATTGAACACGTTAGATATTACGTTCAGATAACTCAGACTTTTATAGGAATACGGACATGCAGGACAAAATGCTTGAAAAAATGGTGAAATATGTTTGCCCATTAATGAAAATGAATGCCCGATCAACCCCTTACTGCTGGTCCAGACGAAATTGAATGAACAATACGATACTTTAAATTTCAACGCGTCTTTTACAGGCACGAGTAAAGCTAAAAGAAGATAGAATGCTCTGATAGTGAACTTGTGTGATTGTTTTTGATTGTCGAATGCCGATCTACATGATCATTTAATTTCAATCTAAATTGAATGCGCCAGGCGTTAAAATGAACAAATAATTTGTGAAATTGGCCGGGAAAACATATATTTATTTATTTATTTATTTAGGCCAATAAAAAAAAACATGTTTAGCGTCCGGGTTTTTTTAAAGGAAGGCGGAAGAGCTTTAAATTTTTTAATTTTCAAGATGGCCGCCATTCTTTTTTAAATTTTCGGCAACCGTAGGATTTTTAACTGTTCGAAGACACAAAAATTAAAAAGAAACATGTTTGACAAGATAATTGAACACGTTTATTGTGGTATTAATAGTTTTAGTAATCTTGCATTCTATTTTCCAATGATTTAGTTTATATTTTGGGGCATTTTTCACCTCATTTTCACTGGTAAAAATAGAAACAAAATCCAGGCTGGTTTTATTCTTCTTCTTCTTCCATATTCTATTTCTTTCTCTCTGCGCTTAATTACATGCGTGTTGTTTATAACTTCATTTTTTTTTACATTATGAAGTTATAAGTTTCTAAAATGAAGCAAGAGTCAGAACTTCACAAGACGATTGATTTAATATTCATTAATATTGTTTTCGAAGATTTCATGAAATTTCAAGTAACACTATGGGCCTATACTGTACATCACTTAAGGGTCCCAGATCCGATCCTGTACAAGCTATAGGCTTTTTTATGTGATTCCCTCATGTCATTATTGTATTTATGTATGTTTCCTTGTATGTTAATGAATGATAGATAATAGAGATACGATTTGAAGCTTTGCATGGTGCGTGCGATATAAGAGAGACTGGGATTGCGGGTAACACCATGTGAAATATATCTCTTCTAGGAAGAAGTGTGGTTCTGAGAACACACTCACCCCGGTTCTTTTCAGAACCACACTTCTTCCTGGAAGAAATTTATTTCACATGGTGTTACCCGCAATCCTAGTCTCTCTCATATAGATAATAAACAAAACCAGACTATACCATATAACGACATAATTATTTTTGTAATTTTTTTTGTGTGGATCTCATGATGTTCATTACATCTGTGTTCCGTTTCATGATACTGATGCATCATTCCATCAGAACTCTTTCTATCATTGACCGTTCCGGGTAATAATCAACAGGCAGTTTTCAATATAGAATGCATAGTTCGTCCAGGAGCTGCATATTGTTTGTGTGTTGCACTGACGACAATGGGGAACGTTTCATGAATGGTCTGTGATGCGGTTTTACCAGACGAAATGTCCTCCGTGTCCAACTGTCAAGGCTGATGCAAGTTAATCAATCACAGAGACAGAGGGAAAGGCATTCCTTGCATGTCGAAAAAGGGATCGGGATTTCCTTGACATGAAGGTATACTGTATCTTTCTGAACAGGATGGCAGGGATGAGGCATGACTTTTGGGGGACTGGAGATCATTGACTTCGCTCCGAGAATCAGATGACATCATGAACTTTTTCCAGAACACGAATTCAGCCTCGACCTTCTTAAAGGTTCACTGCATTCGAAATCGGGAGAATATGGGTTTTCCCGGCCAATTTGGCAAAATCTTCATTCATTTGGATACAAACTTAATTCAATACCGCCGAGATTTTTAAAATTGCTCTGAACACGCGTTTCATTTTCGCTACCAGAGCGTTCGATTCCATTTCAGTTCAATCAATTAAGTGTTTGTGCAGAACCTTTCGTTTATGTCCAAATCGGATTCATTTACACGACTTCTTTTTTGCTTTTAGAGGGCGAAATTCAAACATTGACTATTCAATTTTAAATTGTGTGTAATGGCATCTGTACCAAATACAAATAAGGGTTTCTTTTTCATTACCCGTCAATCAAATTAGCCATACCTTACATCAATTTAGAATGAAATTCTAAGCTGCATCATGCATTATTGATGTAAATAGAAATCTCTGTAGTTGATGGAGTAACATAAATTTAATTAAGATCAAAATAATCAAGCTTTTTTTCTTTTTCAATCTTCACCCGATTTTTAAAATTCCTTTTTCCATTATTTACGTACATAGTCTTCAACATAAAGGAATTATATTTATTCTTACACTCTTTGCATTACATTCGGTCAAAACCCCCCATCCCCTCAGAGCCACCACTGACTACATCTCGGACATAAAGGGGGTTCCAGTGAAGATGCCTGCAGGTCCTGACCAACCAGATTTGAAACACGCCACTGAATCTAATCAAAGAGGGACAAATAGCAAGCCGGTGCACCAGCACCAGCTGCAGTATTCCATTTCGGACAAGACTTATGGTTGTCTTATAAAGGTGGAGAATGACAGATGGAGGAAAGGTATACCGTTGTGCAGGATATAAGCAGCCAAGGTGCTGGGGGGATCTTTTGCCAGTGTTGGAAATAAATGTGTCCCAGCTAAGTTTTTGCGAGATGTCCAGTCCAGGCAGACGTATATTGTTATGTTCCTGCAATGGTGAGGAAGTAATAAGGAAATCAGGAAAGTATAGTCAGTCAGAGACAAGACGTGTGTCTTCTTTTGGTTGAATGACACAAGCCAGTTACTTCCCCAGTTGACAATGCTCTCAATGTTCTCATTTAGAGAGATACTGGCTTGATCATAAAATAGGGTAGACAGAGTACTAGGAAGTATGGTGTAGAGAGTCAAGGTGCGGATCCAGAGGGGGGGGGGGGTCGAAACCCCCTCCCGTTCGTTGCCATTTTTTTAATTGTAATGGCCTACGCCTAAAGTATCATAGCAAATTAGAAAAGAAAAGCAAAACCCTGTAAAGGTCTTATTTTGCGCGTATGGGTAAGAGCAAAATTGTGTTCGCAGGCGAAACATTTTGGGAGTCAACTTTTTGGGAAAATGTACAAAAAACAAATTAATAAACCCCCCTGCAAACAATCCTGGATCCGCCCCTGCGTAGATGGCGAACTGTGATAAGATGGAGTCCAATATGTCATTATTGTACAACAAAAACGGGGTAGGACCCAACATTAATGTTGTATATATTGATGACTAACCCTCATGTATCACTCAGATCTGATGATCTGCAAGAAAGTCTGATGTTAGGTTAAGCAGATGACCGCCAACCCCATAAGATTTTAAATTCCGAATGAGTCCCCTGTAACCCGGCTTTCTAGCAGGAGAGCGGGTTTACACTGTAGCTAGCCACGTGTTGTGAGTATAGGACTGTAAGAACGATCTTCCATAAGGCTGTAGGAAGTGAAAAAACAAAGTTGGGTTTACATGCGGGGTGTGATTTCCCAAGAAAACCCTTTTGCCAAAACACTGCCCCTAGCAGTGACGACAGGAATTACCACACCAAGCCATCGGCCATGTCGTGAACGTGCAAAAAGCAGGTGGTGTACAATGCATCTAAAACATGGCTCGGAGGGCGGAAAAGGAAGAATGGGTTTCATGGTAGATCTCCGTTTAATAGAGCACCCGTCAGATTTGATGTGTCATCAACTCGCCTGCCTAAAAACGCCGCCCTCCACTGCGCGGTCAATAATTGGCAACACAGCCGTCGTTTCCTCCCGAGGAAAAAACCCCGATTAGAGTCGTGTCTCCCTTCAGAAATGTTGTCCTTTCATTAGGTTTTTCCCGTTTCCCGCCAACATTAGCTTGATGGTCTGCTTCCTCCGCACCCGAAAACTGCACCACAATGTGCAGCAAAGCTCCCCGGGCGCCATAACTTAATATGCTTTTAACCTAGTTTCACTGATGTGGAAAGGATTTGATGATTTTGTTTTTATAATAATGCAAGATGTTCCCGCAAGTGAAATAGTTGATGTGCCGTGAGTGATCGCTGTGGTCACGTCGAATGATAATCGCTTCTGCTGAGTTGCTTCGGTGTTGCTCTAGGATGAGCACGGAGCGCGGGACATGACACTGTGCCGTGTTTGGCCATGTGGGTCAGGCCATTGACCCAGAGAGAATTATCGTGAAATTTACGGTGTGAACGCGGCACCTGAGTCAGGGAGCCATGCTCTGTAACGTTATACACCGATACGAACAAACAAACTGTTGTATACCAAACACAAGCTTCGTTTGTTGGAATGCTTCCTTTTAATAAACGGATTTATTCAGTGGCATACAATGTTGTCAACACGCCGAAAGCTCATATCTGTTTTTTTTTGTTTTTTTAGTATTATTATTATAAATTGCTTTTGTTGAAATACGTCACCCCGTGAAAAACAACAAGCGATACACTGAGTTTGGACTAATCCAAGCTTTTATGGGCAGGGTGAGTACGCACACCAAACCAAAAACGTCGTGGCGATGTAAGGACGTTGTGGTGCGTGCATCCTTGCAACGTAACATAACATTGCAAGGGGTTTTGTGGACGTCAATTGCGACGTTATCCAACGGCATTGTGAACAGGTGTTCTCACGGCGTCGTAATTTATTACGTCCTTGCAACATTGTGAACGTCTTACGACGTTTTGAAACGACATTCCGACAACCTTTGTGAAACCTCACATAGGGCCTACTAGGGAAGCAAAATGATCAACGACAACTTTCTAGCAACGTCAGAACAAAACGTTTCTCAGACGTTCTGATATAACGTTGGATCCTGATGTTATTACAACTTCATATAAACGTTAATACCAAACGTAATCAACACAACTTCTGAGCGACGTTGTGAAAACGTCAAATAAACGTTGCGATTACGTCGTGTAATTGTTGGGCGCCTTTAACACGGGCCATCAATATCCGTACATATACAGTAAGCTAGAGCTCTTCTTTCCTCCAAGCTCTGTGTGACTGCATACATTGAATGTCACGCAAAGTTGGTGTTGACAAAGGGACGGTTAGCCTTGAATTAAGGCTGTGAGCGTTGTCTTGGCCTGCGTGTACGTCCCCGCCCTGGCATCAGTGCAGCAAGCAAGCCACGTATGTTTCCTCCGCCAACTTAGTTTTGCTCATTGTGCAGATCTACAGTTTACCCTTTGTGCTGTACCGGTGACGTCAGATCAGTTTCTTTTTTTAAGCAATGAGGTGCTTATTTGCGTTTGAATAGGCATAATGGTGTTGCGTAATTGAATTGCATATTAGCCTTTTACAAGCGGTGATATTTGTTGATTTCCTCTGTTGCTGTCATACTTTTCATGAGATTCTTTGGAAGCGGGGTTTTTACAAGAATGCGAATCCCATGGAAGTGAAGCTAACGACCAACTTGAAACCTTCCTGGTGATTATTAGTGTGCAATATTTTTGTTGGGTCAGATTCACGAGTTCAAACCCGGTGTACGTTGTGCTTTGATTCTGTAGTAGCAGCAATTGATTAACTGAACCAGCGATCCCGATGATGTTCGAATAGTGCTTAATTCAACAGCTTTTAACTCAAGGCTAAGGGACGGTATGTGAAAACCCCAGCAATGGCTGCCCGTGCCAGACTACCACACACCCAATAACAAAGACATTCGGATTCGTGTGTAGCATTGCATGCTCGCCAATCAAAGCAACCTCTCTCGGTGTTTCTATTTCGCTGAAAAGGGTGTTTGAAGCCTTGGTACTCGGGACTTGCTAGTAGGGCCGCTTGTGGGGCTGTGACATATCGTCGATGACTGTTATCGAAAGAGAAAATTGCCCGCCTTGCCTCGTGTACTGGCACAATCACCATAAATGACCCGGCCTGTAAAATTGGGTAAAAGCTGCACCGGTCGTATCGGGTACGTAAATAAATGATGAAATGCACGAGGAAAATCAGCATCGATGTCCGGGTATAGCCCTTCAAACATTGATCGGTTATAAGTCCTGTGCGGTCGTGGACCCACTGATACCACGGTGATTTATTAGTAATGCACAGCCTTTTCTTATTCTTTTTTAACTGAGAATTTTCAAAATGCCATGCCCTACATTATGAAAGTTTGGTTTTTTGACTTATATAGGCCTATGTCATATTTCACCGATTTTGATGTCTTCTTTGTTTAGCTACAAAACTCTTGCATTCATGTTTCATGCGCAACAGCACATTTCCAGACCCTAGTGCGTGGTTCCCATTCAATGTGTACTGAGATATCAAAGTAAATAAAAAGGAACCAGACTATGGTCAGGTCTTTTTATGTGACCTTTGACCAGTACTTCCTTCAAACAAGGATTTCTACTGTGTTTTAACATGCACTCCACAATGCTCACCTCAGCAAACCTTGGAAAAGTTGGTGACTTTGACTTTTTTCTGACATTCCCCGGCCGTTTAACAATAATGAGTCTTTAGCTCTAGACATCATTCTTATTTATTTATTACATTTCTTTACCCAGAGTGTGCCCAAACAGTTTAAAACTGGTTTCCACTGGGGCCCTGCTTTACACAAATGAATCTATTTTCGGTTAACTTTTCAACTCTCCAGAAGCCTAATGTTTACACAAATAGATCTATTTAGGTTAACTTTTCAACTCTCCAGTAGAAGGCCTATTGCTGATTTACGGGATGGGCGAAAAACCCGCAAAAATAACTTTTAGGGTGAAAAACAATATCAGTCATACCAGTTTGTGGAAGTTTTAACATTCTAAAAAATTACAGCTGCCATTAATTGTATTGCACTTCAATTTAGCCCAAATACTGTATCTAAATGTAGCCCGAGACACGTTACTACAATTAGGGACAGGGATTAGGCTACATTTAGGTACGGCGTTATAAAATTTAGATATCGGAATAAATTTCTGTGCCGTACACACGTCCGAACAATAATTCCAGTCCCCACACCCTATCAACTTATTGTCGAGTTTGATCAATGAATTACAATGTATCGTCTTAATTTATTCGGAGGGTAACTTTACTACAGTCTTCGCTTATGATCTTTAATGGAAAAGAATCTCTCTTTTCACTCGAACATTTCCCAAGCAAGCACGACAAGTTATTCAGCACGTTTCCCCGTCATCTCGACTTGTACGCTCTTGGCCTGATAAACGAGCGGTAATTGTGCTTCTGTCTTGTAATTAATTTCACTGCAAGGACGTTTATGAGCCCAATTCATCTCGAAGAAATATTGAAGGAAGAAGATTCGGTTTGGTTTGGTTTGGTTTAATTTGGTTTGGTTTGGTTTGGTTTGGTTTGGTTTGGTTTGGTTTAAAAACTGTTGTTGTAGAACTGTGAAAGATTAGAAAAGGCTGACAGTATCTTATGACATTCGGAAACGAGACGCGAAACAAACGTGACTTCCGATTTTCTTCGTTGGTAATCAATATCACAGCATCCAACAGCTGTGCGAAAAATGAAACAATTCGACCAAAGGCACACTAAATTGGGAATACTCAAGTTCCCCGATCATGCATGAAACAGCCGTATACCTTTTAGAACGCACGAAGCTTAGCTGAAGAGCGAATGAGCCATCTATGACAGAATTTGTCAAATACAATGAGAATTTATCATACAACTTTCGTCAACAACTTGTCAACAGGGAATGCTGGAAAAGAATATTGAGCAAGAAATTCAAATCGGCTGGCTGTACACGCAAACCATAGTTTAGATGATGATAAATAGAATGTTTGCGTATTAAATAAATACATCCACATCCGCCTCGTACACGGGCGGATTCAGATACAGGAAGAATGGGGCACGGATCAGGGGCCAATTTCATACATCTGCTTTATAAGTTGTGCTCACAATAAACCAACCTATTTAGCCCCGCCCATTGACACATTGGCCAATCAGAGCCACGTTCGTCACCAGCTCGCCACACGTCACTCACGGATGTGGGACATTTGTCGGACCATGGTCGCGGCCGTGATTGGTCAACACGGGAAGGGGTGGGGCTTAATTAATGGATTGTTCTATTTGCAGAAAACATTGGAGGTCTACAAATGTTTAGGGTATCCGTTGCGCGTCACTGTTTTAAGCAAATTCGGCTATAGCGTGCTCTAACTTTCACTCAGCTTACCACTAATCAGGGGCGGATCTAGGATTTTTGTGCGGGGGGGGGTTCTGAAATTTGCCCAGAAAGGTGACTCCCAAAATGTTCCGTCTGCGAATTTCTTTTACAAGCGGGGAGGGGGGGGGGGGGGGGGGGCTGACACACCTTCTTACCATTGGTGGCGCTATTTAACCTCTTTGTTTTGTTCTTACCCATAGGCAAAATAAGACATGTAGGGTTTCTGGTTTGTAACTTTAGGCGCAGGCCCCAACAAGCAACCCCCCCCCCCCCCCCCCCCGGATCCGCGCCTGCTAATGGTCTCAGGAAGAAGGTTGCGTTTGCTTAGCAATCCTAATGAAAGTTGGCCAAGGTGATTTAGCAGAAATGTTTCACTCCCGAGATTTTCCTGCAGGGAAATATTTCGAAAAAGGGGAAGCGAGGACTTGGCATCCCATGGAACTCTTTTATTATGTTAGTTTCAATTGCATGTACTATACTCCTATGTTTAGGTATAGCCTATTATTTTTTAGTATACAAATATTTACTGCTTCAAGTGGTGTAGTAAAACTAGCCTCCCGAGGTGATCCATTGATCATTCTATTTTCCCGGGCCGAAGCCGAGGGAAAATAGAATGCTCCATGGATCACCGAGGGAGGCTAGTTTTACCACACCACGAGATAAAAGCAGTAAATATTTGTTTTATAACACCTCACCCACAGATTCCGTTTGATTTTAAAATGTTAACATTATTTAAATCTAAATCAAAAAATTAGCTGGCCTGACGTTTCGAAATTAAAGGGACACATTGCTTTGGATTTTGCGATTTGGGCTATAAATCTGAAATGAATATGGTTGGGAAGCTTTTTTTTAAGTAGAATATAAAGATTCACATAACTATCCCTTCAAATTGCGTGTTTTTTGTTTAATTTGACAAATAACGGTCCGCCATTTTGTAGAACCAAATTTTTGACTCCACAAAATGGCGGACCGTGTTCACCAGTCGTATTTCCAGTCGCAGCTGGTTGAAGTACGTTCTGTTGATCCATTTTGATGTACTGTGGCACAGCGCGCAGCACTGGTGATATGTGTCGCTAGGTAGAGAATGGTACCTGGCGATCATCTGATAGGTTCACAAGGCCACTGGCTGCGGCGCCAGCCTAATGACTCTTACAGCGTATTTTGCGCATTATTTACTACTGGAAATAAGTCTATGTTTCGCGGGTCAGATGTCAGGGATCAGAGGCCAATTTTTTGTTTTGTAATCACTGCTCACTAATTAAAACACATTATACGTGTTTTTTTGCATGAACAACTCTTATAAAAGATAAGGAACATTTCCAAACAGCAAAATGTCATGACATTTGAAGGCAATGTGTCCATTTAAGCAGGTTCTTTCTCAAAGGCAAATGACAGTGTACATGAAACGAACATGTAGGGAACACACATGCAAGAGGGGGTGGGTGGAGAAACACAAAAGAGGGATTCAAAGGAGAGTGACAATGGGTGAACATCAAAGGGAAGGGAAGGGACACCAAGGAAGAAAGGGAACAAATGAGTGTGGTGAAAGGGGGGGGGGGGCTAAATGTGAGGTGGTAATTGGGCAATGGAAGGAACAAAGGGATGTGGCAAGGATATTTATTTAAATCTAAATACAGTTAAAATGGACATCTATTTAATACAAAATTAGTGGAAATTTATCTGCTCTTTTCAAAACCACCCCTTAACGATCCCAGCTATGTAGCGCTGGCACTTTGGAACAATACGCGTTACGCGCAACGCGCACACCCGCATGCATCTGCACACAAATACCGCGCCATGGGTATAGTACATTGGTTACTAATGGTATAGTACTTTGGTTGCTACGGGTATAATACTTTTGGCCGTGCACAGGAAGATAGCAAAAATAGAAAATGCCATGTGACTCGCTCTCGGCCAATCAAGACACAGAATCTGTGGATGAGGTGTTATAAATTATGTTTTTCACAACGCCTGAATAAATCCCCGCCATCCGATTGGTGGAGAGTCGATCACGTGCATTGAATTATTCGACCCATCACACGACGCGAACCCGCACCGCCCAATACGTTCTATCACATGGGTCTATCACATGGTGCGCGCGCATTGATAGAACCAAAAAACTTTTCTAATTTCACGGTTACTTGGTGGCTCTACATCAGCGCTGTCATTCACGCAACATGGCGGCCGAGTTTCTCGAACTGCCGCGGTTTGTTCTCCTAACAGACGACGAAATATTGGAACTCGTAGGCGATGCTTACGCTGCTAACACAAAGAGACAAATGAAATATGCAATCAAATGATTAGAGGAATTTGCAAGACACGCAGGAACAACAATTAAAGCTTTAACTGATTCGGAACTGGACCACTTTTTGTCACGGTTTTATGCGGGACTGAGAAGGTAAACGGCACGTTGTAACGTTAATACACCAAGAAATCCATGCATGCAATCTGTCGCAGTGTCGGATTTATTCAGGCGTTGTATAAAACAAATAATGAATGTTTCACTTTCGTGCAATGGTAAGAATAATTTCATTAAGTGACAGATGGAATGTCCCATTCCACTCGGCTTCGCCTTGTGGAATAGGACATTTAATCTGTCACCTCCTGAAATTATTCTTACCATCGCACTCATAAACATTCAATATTTGTATAATATCACATTGAAAACAAACAAACAAATTTCTCTTTTTTTTCTTTGTATCTTTGTTTAGCTTTGTGAGAAGCATACGATACGGTCACCCTTTCGCTACCGCAGGAAACCCGCATGGTGAAACAGTATGTGATCTCTGTGTGTCCACACTGTGTCCACTGTGTGTTCACACTGTGTTCTTGGTGTGGTAATATAAATATTTTGTGTGAGGTGCAAAACATGCAGTAACAACTGCTGTTAGGGTAGTGACAGCAGAAATTTGTTAAGTAACGCAGAGCAATTGCAGCACTTAATAGTGAGGGTGCAAAAAAATGCTTTGACATTAATTTCTTGGTTGTATCTATATCTGTTTATTTAATGGTGTATTATGTCTGTTATGCGCTTTTGATCATTTTTAAATGGAAAATTAATTTATTATTATTTTTCTTCTTTCTTCTTCTTCTTATTATTATTGCAGGATCTGAAGGCTTTGGAATAACTCAGGATATGGGTACGCAAGGTGTAGGACTGAAAAACCTTTTAAGGCAAGGTAAGATTTGAGCCAGATTTAATGCACTCAATGAATACAGCAAAAGTATGGATGACCTGTATTCACCCAGCCGATCCAGGGGACACACCCTTTCAATAACCGGTCAACAACTTTATGTATTATCTCACTCAAAACAGGACTTGCAAACACTGCAGTACCCCTAGGCCGAGAGAATCGCTGTCGTTAATTAAGCTTACACTCAAGAGCGCCACTCTCCTGGGTAAAACGTTGGAGCACGAGCTCCCTGTTTGTACGCATACTTCCCGGATACTCGGGACACTCTGAAATGGTGGTAATGCGTCATCTTCGATTTTTGGAGATCCGCCGGATATGGTTCAAGACGTGATCGATAATGGATCGTGCAGCGTCGTGTTTATTCCCTTTATGCAGTGCGCCCTCTTACGGTAAGATTAGACCATTCCATGGGCAGGCACTATCGTCTTGGGAATCCTGCAAAATGTGGGCGCGGCTGTAATATGCAAATGAGTTTGTTTGTGTTAATATTTATAACCTTCGAACAACATGGCGCTTTATGCAGTCGGCGACCCCATGACATACCATACGATAGTGTCTGGTTTGTGGGAAGAAACCGAAGATCGTATACGCGTAGCGCCGCGTATAGCTAGGCCTATAGTACAGTAAACTACGAACTTTGGAAGGAACAAATAAGCATGCAAAACAAAATAAACAAGTAATACTCAAAGTACTGTCGAGAATCACGGACGCATTTTTTTTTTAAGTCAAATTCGTAGGCCTACTCTGGAATTCAATATGAATTGCCACACAGGCTGGCCTGGGGGTAAGGGTATACAAGTCGGTGTTTATGATGGTTTTAAATATCCCTATTTCCATTCATATTTGGCTCAACCACTCTTTCCTATTTGCCCGAACCACTCCAGCTGGATGTGGGATTCGCCATGAGCCTAGAGCTGGAATTGTCAAGCTAAAAAGGGCCTCGATCGGGGAGCGTCCTTCTTCAGCACCTCGTCGGTCAGGCTTTATCCGAAGCCAACTTGAGAGGTTTTGTACAATATGATACTACTAGGCTTGGCTGTGACGAGTGATTTGGAAGTTAGAGGCGAAGTTGTTCTTGAAATCAAAACGGGAAGGCACAGGTTGAAAAATTAAGTGTTTACCGAACCCAGTCGGCAAACACACCATGGAGGAAGGAGCACAAACCCTTCCTCCATGAACACACGAAACGGTCGTTCTCAGTCACAGTTGCTTGTAATTATTGTCGATAATCGCGTATCGCATATCGCGTGCTCGATGACGTGACAGTTATGGCTAGCCGGGCCATGCATGTCTAAATTAGCCCAAGATCCCGACCCAATAATATATTCAGGTCATCACATAATTCATATGCATGTTTGTTTTGCGATCGCTGATTGGCTCCCTAGGAAAGCCTAGGGAGAAATAAAGAAAAAGTTAAACCGCTGGTGCAGGATTCCCAAGACGTTAGTGCAAACCCATGAGTTGGTCTAATCTTACCGTCAGAGGGCGCACTGCATGGAACGAATATACGAGTCGCCACACGATCCATTATCGATCACTGTCGTCTTGAACCAAGACTAGTGTTGCGTTAAAACCAGACTCTTCAATGTCGCTTCCCAGGTTGTATCGTACAGTTGTTGCGTGCTCCCTGGCTATACGGCATTATGGGCTTATGACTGACTAGCGCCCACCCGAACAAAGATACTGACAATTTGGGAGACTGACAACATAGGGCAAGATAGCTCAGTGGTAGAGCGCCGGTATGGTATATATTTCGGAGGTCGCAGGTTCAAATCCCGCTCCTGCCAGACTGAGTTTTCTTTGTTTACATTGAAAATAAAACCAGACTGCATGAAAAGCAGATTCGTTGTGTCAGTGCGCAAACTCAGTAGCACCCCCCCACAAAAAAAAATAGAAAAGAAGAAAGAAAGAAACAAAGGGTAAGGATGGGGATTAGTAGTCAGAGATGGGGTTATGGTTAGTGAAGGGGTTAGGGTTAGGGTTAGGATGAGGTTAAAGGTTAAAGGTTATGCCATTGCAAACATTGCCTTTGTTTATGATTTTTTAAAAATCACAATTTAGTGGCATTTGGAAGTCGCATTTTCATATGACGCCGGCTCATGAAATCTCTACTGTCTACCGCCATTAGTCATACAAAGAGTGAAATAAAGTCATGTGGTAAATGCTTCTGACGCAAAAGCAGTCCTCGTATGTTTTCGGTGTGCCGGGGCCCGTGCGAATAGAAAATTGGAAGGGGGCAAAACGCGCACGGATGATCCACCGGGAAAAAAGAAACCCTCCGCGGTGTTTGGTTAAATAATGCCTGGGCTGCTCCGGCTGCACAGAAAACACGGACGAGTCTCCGCGGAATCAGAGATCAATGTCTAGTGAAGAGCGGCGGCCGAAGGGTATCTCTGCCCCCGCTAGCCGACTAGCTAGCACGCACGGCGGTTGCACAATGATCAGTTCAGAATCAATTGCAATTAAGTAGCTCTGCTAGCCTGTGTTTGGGGTGTTTCCACGGTTACACAGTTACTTAATTTTTTCACTAAGCAGGTTGAGGTGGGGACATTATCATGCTTTTGTTGCCGTTCATTAGTCAGAATTTCAAGCAGAGAAAACAACACAGGAAAGTAATGTGCATACTTGTGTCTTCTTTTATTGCATCATGAGCTTGGTTCTAACACGATTTTCGTGTACATAGTAAGTTCCGCAATAAACAGATGAATACACAATTTTAGAAACAAACTGAAAATAAATATTTAAAACTAAAAAAAAAATAACTAAACTACTTTTTTAAGCTAATAAATGAAATAGATTGATAATATATAGATTGATAATATAGGTTTTCTCGACCAATTTTGCAAAATGTTCATGGCATTTGGATACAAAGTTAATTCAATTCGGCCGAGATTTTGATAATCGCTCAGCAGAACACGCGTTTCATTTTCGCTATACCATAGCGTTCGATTCCATTTCAGTTTAATCAATTAAGTGTTTGTGCAGAACCTTTCGTTTATGTCGATGTCCAATCGGATTCATTTACACGACTTCTTTATCGCTTTTAGAGGGCGAAATTCAAACATTGACCATTCTATTTCACTTTTAGTGTAATGCCATGTGCACCAAATCCAATTTGGGGTTTTCTTTTTCATTCACAGTCAATCAAATTAGCCATACCTGAAATCAATTTAGAATCAAATTCTAAGCTGCATCATGCATTATTGGTTGTAAAAAGAAGTCTCTATAGTTGATGGAGTAACATAAATTTAATAAAATTTTCAAGTTTTGTTCTTGTTCAATCAACTATTCTTACAACTCTTTGCATTACATTCGGTCAAATCCCTTCTTCCCCTCAGAGCCACCACTGACTACATCTGAGATCATGTTCATTTTGTATAAACAGCTATAGACTTTATTCTCTGGCCAAGCATCAACGGAGATGTTTGTGCATGAGCATACCATCTTGTGCATTTTTCGTGGGTGATTTCTCCGATGTTGTTACGGGCTATTTCCTGAAAGCAAGTAGAACCCCAGAGTATCGGCAGTCTGCAGATAGTCTGAACCACTCCCAAATGCACCAATAAGAGGGTTGTAATTTACATTAAAGGTTCGTTTATAAGATTCTGTATCAGGTTTAGAATTCTGCGATGTAATCTGCTATTTTGAATGAAACAAAAAATACTTTTGTTTGCACATTCACGAAAATGTATTCCCGAACTCGGCTGGAAAGGGAACGCTTGGGTAAATGAATGCACAGGTAACGTAACTGGCCGCCTGTTTCTCCAAACCGAATGCACAGACAATGGAAACGATTGAAATGTCCTTGAATTGAAACGGGATTAAAGACGTGAATTCAAATTCATACGAAAATTAATGACTGATTTTCAGAAGTGAATGAACACGAAATTTGCCTCGGAAAAACCTAATACTTATTGCAATGCAATTAAATTTCTAAAACACTCCAAAAACTAACTAATGTTTTTTTCAGCTGATAAAAGAAATATATTGTTAATACTTATTGCAATGCATCATCTACCAAACTACTAGCAAGTTCGCCCCAAACAAGGTTAAAATCCCTCGAGGTATGGCCAGAGCCACAGAGGGAAAAAAGAATCAAAGATGCAAGAGGTAGGAATTGGTCACATCTTGTTTGAGCATCTGCACTCTAAAAGCTGTGTTTAGCAATTAAATAGAATCTTGCTATCAGTTTGTAAACATGAGCTAAAAATTACGTGTCCAATTTCTAAACTCAATGTTCAAAGGCTAAACACTACCCGTCAATACGCTAAACATGCATAGTATTTACACGTGTTTACAAACTGATAGCAAGAAAGTGTTTTATTGTTTTTGCAGTGTAAGCGGTTTACGTACCATAATCCCTGCTCCGAATTTTTGTGTGTAGGATTTTGACATTTAAATTACAGGTATTTCACAACAGATTAATATAGGTTTTCCCTTCCAATTTCACCATGTTTTCATTTATTTTAACGCCTGGCTCATTCAATTTAGATTGTAATTTAATGATCACGCAGATCGTCATTCGACAATCAAAAATAATAATTCAATTTTCCTATCCGAACATTCTATCGTCTTTTAGCTTCACTCGTGCCTGTAAAAGATGCATTCAAATTAAAGTATCGTATTGTTCATTCAATTTCGTCTGGACCAGGTTGATCGGGCATTCATTTTCATTAATGGGCAAACATATTTCACCTTTTTTCAAGCATCTTTTCCTGTACTTATGTCCACATTCCTGCATGTCCGTATTCCTATAAAGTCTGAGTTATCTCAACGTAAATCATATCTGACGTGTTCAATCCGTATGCACACCTCTCTTTCTTAATAAGTCTTCAGACAGATTAGATGGCGAGCCTACAGGAGGAGAGATGTGATCGTCTGATGGAATCGGCCCAAGAGAACAAATTACCCAAGAGAAATGTTCCCGGTGGTAACCATTGCCAAACACACGTGCCCCGATGTCTTGGGGAGGTTGCACAAGAACGAAAAAGAACACTAAACAAAGTTAAAAAGTTGAAGGATTCATAAACATGTCAACATACAGATGACTCTAATCCTTTTTGGTCAGACTTTAAAACAGAAAAAGATAATTCCTTAGCTCTTTTCATTTCATTAGTTCGTTACATCATCCATCCCTCATATCAGTACTGATGTTACATTTCCATTATACATTTTACAAAATGGGAAAATATTTTATTTAAAACATCTTACCAATTTGAATGACCATTTGATGAAAAAGAATGCCCATAAATGAATAAGAAAAGAAAGCATGGTCATACGTCATAATTTATGCACACCGACGTTCGCTAATTTTAATGCTTCAACTGTCAAAGGATGTCACAAAACTCAATGTAAGAATGCAACAAATGAAGTCTCGAATGCACCAAAACGAAATAGAATGCCCCTAAACGAAAACAAACAAAAAGAACAAAATCTTAGGTGCTTAACAATTGAAATTGAATGCTCAAACAGTGAAAAGGAAACCTTAATTTGATCATGTGTAAAAACCACGCAAATAACGAAAATTATCACAAAAATTCGCAAATTGGCCGGGAAAACCTATAGTTTACTTTCAAATGCAAGGTTTATATATTAAATATGTTTAAAAATCGAAAAGTTATAGGACTACAGGTAAAATGGTTTAATTTGTCTGCAGTATTATAGAGGAAATGCCACGAATGCAATCAAGAGAGATGGAGACCGTCCACTTTCTAGATATCAATATTAAGACTTCTCCGGCCAAAAAAAGTGAATCTTTACTCCATGCCGTCGGGTGCATCTAATACGTTTTTAACATCTTTTACCATTCTAAAAACGTTGACGCTTAATTCATCTGATCATATTCACACAACAAAATCCCATTTTATGAAATTCACCGTGTGGTGGAGTCTATTATTTCTTATTTTTTAATCTTAATTTCTTTCGGCCTTCCAAATTGTCAGTGTCCCTGTTTGGGGGCGCTAGCCAGAAGTCATAAACCCATAATGCCGTAAAGCCACGGATCATGTCCGTGTTTTGGGGGTATATCATCCTGAAAATTAGATGATGTATCGCTACTAGTCAAATCAAGGGTCCATCATCGACAATATCTTGGACCAGTCATGACTGTCATGGTGTTTGTAAACAGCCCGTCGCTGTGTAATTAATTAATGCTTGACCAAGGTTTTACAGGAAACAGTTTAGTATTGTTTACGCTAAGAGTCACAAGATGGCGCCACACGAGTTACCGGACAAAAGCTGCAATGTATCACAACCAAATCTGGCTCTATTTGCTAGAGCTAATTAACGAAACTGAAATTTAGCATCGTAATCCGTAGGGTTTTAAATATTTTAAATAGGCCTAGGCCTATAAGTTTTAAATATGTTGTGTGTGTGTACGTAGTTTTACCAAATAGACAATTTCAGAGCCTAAAATTGCAAAGAATAAAATGGATTGCAAATAACTGCCAAAACGAACTGCGGAACGGGTGCTTCGGTCACAGTTATTAAATGTACTTTCATCCTCTTTCTCAATAGTTTTGGGAAGTACCTCGCCTTTTTCTAATTGGTTACTGTAATAGCTATAGCTGATACTTCGCAATAATCGCCCGTAACGACTCCATAATTTTTAGCCAAACTACACGAGAGAAAAACAATAAATAATTAATAACCTTCAAAGAATGTCCTAAAAATTCCTATCATTCCAAACATTTTTTAGTTCCATTTTTTTAACGCTCTCGCTTCCGTTATTTTCAGACGTATTGAACCCAACTCCAACTTAAGGTGGTATACACCATTTGCTTTTACTAACATTTTCAGAAATAGATGGATTTGTGGGTTAGTATTTTATAGCGTGCTAGCAAATACTGTAGCACTGACCTGTTTAAAGCTTTGTGTGCATAGATGCTGCGAAAACAGAGGAAAAATATATGTTTAATAGTCTGGTTCCCTGATCATACTTTAGACAAAGCGGAGCAATTTATAGACGTCAGGGAATTGTCAGATCGGGGAACTAGACTATTTCCAACCATTATCGGCCGACAATCGTTGGAAAAAGATTTGTTTTAATCCACTTTTCTTGAAAACAACAGCACGCCAGGTGCCATGATTTCACAGGATGCTTGAGACTGCTATTTACTTACAGTTTAGTACAGTATTTCGTAATCATTCAGTAGTTTTGTGTTTTGATATTTGCAAATGTTGAAAACTATACATTTAAAGTTCTTTCATAACAATGACGCTTATTCTTTGGATGCTGAAGAGTGGTAATATACACAGTCAACAGCATAAAACCAGTCACTGGTACCCGCCTCGTGTGCATTAACCTTATTCAGCTCACACCAATACTCGTTGAAATAGTAATTCATGGATTTACACCGAGTATCGTGCAGGCATGCAAAAGCACACACAACTAAATGTGACGCAAGAATGGTGCGGATCACGTGACCTCGGAGACAGTTCTCTCCAGCTGTGAACAGTGCTGACGTCATGTCTGAAAACAATTGAGTATGTGTAGTGGGTAAAGCCAAAATTACAGTGCTGATTCTAATATTATTGGAATATTATTTTGAGAATATTTTTTTCAAATGTTGACATTAGTATTTCTACCTTGGGTGCAGTTTCCCAATTGCGCTGCTGGGGGTGTTGCTGTTGTCGTTACAACTGTTAAAGGAAACGTAAATTTGATTTGTTTCTCTTTGTGATGTATTTCTGAATTACTTTTTCTCCCCACAGTGACATGAACTGTGTCCATACAAAAAGTGGAACGGAAGGATCTATCTCATTTCCATAAAAATGTCAGGGATGCTGGCTTCTGGTAGAATCAATTTTAAAGGATATATTTTTACATACTTCGTTGTTTTGAGGCATCTTCAGTTCATATTGGAACGCCTCGTCTAGATATGATCATGAATTAATTATTCATATAAACCTGGTATACGCTAAAAACTGTGTTTAGCAATTAAACACAATCTTGCTATCAGTTTGTAAACATGTTAAGAAGCTAAACATTGCGTGTCCAATTCCTAAACATCAGTGTTCAATTACGTGTGTATTACTTAAATTTAATGGTAAATTGTTTTAAATAAAAAAATTAAATAAATTTAAAAAAAATAACAAAGAGAAAACCTGATTGGCAATTTTCGCCTTCAATGAATTCAGCTATTGCTTTTTGCAAATTAAACAAGAATATAAATTGTCAATGAACGTGCTTTTTGAAGGACATGGGCACCATCGATAAGTTCGCAAATACAAAAATCGTAGATACCCGGAAACAAAATTTGGACCAGTGACTCACCAGTTTTTAGTCAGCCCATTGTGATTTCATCAGTTGATTTCGGCTCATACAATAAAGGACGAATTATTATGTCACTACATTGGGACATACCTTGACCTGGTGTAGTGTTCAATTTCATTACAGTAGTAAGTTTACATCATTAGTTTCTTAACAGAATAAAAAAAATACGTGCATAATTTCTTTTTTTTTATGTTCAATGGCTAAACACTACCCGTCAATATTCTAAACATGTTTAGTATGTAAACGTGTTTACAAACTGATAGCAAGAAAGTGTTCAGAAAAGTGTTTTATTGCTAAACACTGTTTTTGCAGTGTAAGCGTGCTGCGTGCATTGTACAAAATTCCCGTATTTTTTTACGGTGAGAAGCATGTAAATATCACGGTGAATAACCGTAAAGGGACTGCGCGCTGCATTTTCCGGGGGAAAACCCGTAAAGGGCGGCCCTTTACGGGTTTTCTCCGTAAAATGTACCGCGCAGTCCATTTACAGTAATTTCCTCATTTCTGATTGGTCGTGCAGTTGCTACGTAATGGGCGGTCACGTGGGTCACGTAGGTGAAAAGGGCACATCCTTTGTATATAGGCCCTAGCTTTAGAAAAAAGTTTTAGGTTTGTTACGCAAAAGAAATGACAGTGGCGTTGCTACGATATACGAATTTTAAAAGTCAGGACATTCTGATTTCTTTCCTCTCCAACGTACCTTCACTGCAGGTACTCCCAGTGTAACCGCTGGAACACTGACAGACACTGGGCGACACGCACACCCCTCCGTTCACGCAAGGCGGATTACAGATTGCTGTCAAAGAACAACAGAATTTTAATTGCCATCTTGTTCCGTCAATTTCGTGCAGCTTAGCTTTGGCTCTAGCGGTTTATCCTATTGAAAGGTAATAATGGTATAATTTACGCACTCTCCATCTTCATATTTCAGGCCTTGTGCACCATCATTAACCCCCTCCCCCATCTTCATATTGCAGGCCTTGTGCACCATCATTAACCCCCTCCCCATCTTCATATTTCAGGCCTTGTGCACCATCATTAACCCCCTCCCCCATCTTCATATTGCAGGCCTTGTGCACCATCATTAACCCCCTCCCCATCTTCATATTTCAGGCCTTGTGCTCCATCATTAACCCCCTCCCCCATCTTCATATTTCAGGCCTTGTGCTCCATCATTAACTCCCTCCCCATCTTCATATTTTAGGCCTTGTGCTCCATCATTAACCCCATCTCCATCTTCATATTTCAGGCCTTGTGCTCCATCATTAACCCCCTCCACATCTTCATATTTCAGGCCTTGTGCTCCATCATTAACCCCCTCCCCATCTTCATATTTTAGGCCTTGTGCACCATCATTTACCCCTCCCCATCTTCATTTACCTTACCGACCCCTTGCTATTTTTGAAAACTACGCTTTTTACCTGCGAGGCACTGGTTCGTAGAATCTCTCGTCCAGCCAGGACAGCAAATGTCATACGCCGTCCTCCTAGCAGTTTGGTAGGTAGTATAGGACCTTAGGGGTAAATGACGTGAACGTATTTAAGGACAGTGTCTATTGGTTTTATTGAAATCGCTCAATACATTGCTAAAACCCACTCTAGGTAAAAGGTTACTATAGGTTTTCCCGGCCAATTTAAACAAAAATTCATTCAATCATGAAAATAAATGCTCCGTTGCATCAGCATTCAACAGTCAAAAGGAGTAATTCCATTTCGTTAGCAGTTAGCATTCACTGGCCAAATAAGATCATTCAAATTTATGAGGTTGCAAAGATCATTCAATTATGAAAAGCCAGCAGCAAGACAGGGGCGGATCCAGGAATTTTTGCAGGGGAGGGGTTTCTGAAATTTGCCCAGAAAAGTGATTCCCAAAATGTTCCGCCTGCGAAAATGTTTTACAAGCGGGGGGGGGGGGGGGGGGGGGGGGGGGGGGGGGGGGGGGGCTGATACACTTTCTTACCGTTGGTGGCGCCATTTAACCTCTTTGTTTTGTTCTCACCCATATGCAAAATAGGACCTGTATTTGCAAGGCGTAGGCCCCTACAAGCAAGAAAGAAAAAAATTGCCGACGAGCAGGGGGGGTTTCGACCCCCAAACCCCCCCCCCCCCCCCCCCCCCTGGATCCGCGCCTACAAGAGGCTGGTCAACCATTCAATTTCATCAATTGGCAAACATTTTTCAAATGTTTACATTCAAATTCGTTTCTATGGTATGTGCTTTCTGATTCGTATTTTAATTTGACGTGGTCCAAACATTAGCAGAAATTAAGAAGAAAACATGCAAACCACGTGCAAACTATCACAAGGCTATAGCAAAAGACTTTATTTTCATTTTAAACTTATCACCATAACTTTTCAAACTTTACTTAACAGTCTTCTAGATACAGGGTACAGGCTTTAACTTTAATCATGGGGTAACAAAGCAAAAGCAACAATTATTGCAATTAAGACAAAACACATTCATGTGACGTAAATGAAATGCAATCAACACGGAAACGCATCTAACAAAGAAAAACTCAAGTGCCAGTAAAATAGCTATTGCCAGCTTCCTCGAATAAACAAGCCATAACTCATGTTTAATTTGAACGCACAGAATTTGAAATTCATTGCCCATAAACGAAAAAGAAAACAAAAACTAGCAACAAATTCATGTGCGCTTCGATGAGTCTCAATTTGATTTCATCAATTGTAGATAGGTAGTAGAAATTCAACTGAAGAATGGTGAAAATGTAGTCTTGAATGCCTATAAATGAAATAGAATGACTAAAACGAACCTGAATGAAAAGAACGAAATCATGTGTGCACAAACACGAAATTGAATGCAATAGTAGCTATAAAGAAACCCTAGTTTGATTGAATTAGGGGGAAATGCGTGAATTTGAATGCGTGTTAATGAAATTGAATTAATTTGTGATAAAATTGGCCGGGAAAACCTATATTAGAGGTAGTAGGATTGGCAAAATGATGAATTGGCAACCCCATCACCCTTGCAGTTTTACTGGGTCCAGATTTAGATAGAGGATAATATGTCCTTACAAAAGTCTCCCATGTGATTCCCATGGGGCCCCATGGGGTTCGAAGGGAATTCATGGGAAGTCATATGAAATTCTAAGGATATCCAGACAAACCATTGAACCCAATTGAAACCAATACGGTGGCCGATAGACAACGTAATTGGAAAATATAAATGTAAATCTTCAAAATCAGTAGTATATCTCTCTTTCAAATAGCTTACTGACGAAATGTTGGTACTTTCTGCCGATGGTATCAAATTATTTTTGTTAGAAAAGCAAACAATATATTATATAAAATAGTTAAGTAGACCAAACATCTTTTAGGCTTAAGCGCCGTTATGTATAGGGCGAACGGGGCGCTGTTCGTAATGGCCAGAATACCTTGTGCACGACTACTTGCAATGGACGAATTACTTTTCCCAGCAATGATTTTGTACTTTTTGTAAATGTATTGGAATTTCAATAATATTATCCCTACAATATGAAAATAAATCTTGACCTCAAATCTAAACGCGGCTCTACTGAATTGGTGCAATAATACAGCCAACCTAATTAAAATTACAGACTAAAAATTTCAATTTTGAAACAAAAAAGTTGAACATCAGTCTTAGAGTGCCGGATGCCGTTTTGCAACGATTTTGTACCATTCTAAATGTCCGGAACGTCAATTTATTAAACAAATCAACCCCTGACCTCCAACCTAAATGCGCCCCGAATAAAACAGTGCAGAACCAGTGGCCCAACTCATTAAAATTAAGAAAGGATTTTCCGTTTAAAAAGCTGAGAATCAGTCCAAAAGAGGCAGAATAACGTTTCCTACACTTTTCTACCATTCTAAATGCTCGAAAGTTCATATTTTTGTTTTATTAAATTGAAAGACCAACCTCTGACCTCCAACCTAAAGGCGTCCCGAATGAAACTGTGCAGAAACAGTGTCAGTCTATAGGCCTAACTAAGTCAAATTAAAAAGAGGATTTTCGGTTAAAAAAAGCTGAAACAAAAGAGCTTAAAATCGGTCTTAGAGTGGCGGGATGCCGTTTCCCCGATTTTGTACCATTCTAAATGTCCGAACCTAACCTAACTGGTGCCTCGAATACAACGGTGCAGAAAAAGTGTCAGCCTAATTCAAATTTAAGACGGATTTTCGGGTAACAAAATGAAAATCTGTCATAAAAAGGAATAATTCCATTTCCTCAAATTTTGTACCATTCGAAGAGCCTTTTTTGACACGATACAGTATATAGCCTACCCATATACAACATACTACGTACGCCTCCACCCATCTAGCATATTTTGTTCAGACGGATTTTTTTGGGGGTGTCACTGTTGGGGGGGGGGGGATTTGCGCAAAAAAAACTTGATCATCCCCCACCTTTGGGCATGGATTAACGCCACTGGCTGGGCTGCACAAGAGCAGGTGCCAATTTCATAGAGCTGATAAGCACCAAAAATATTGCTTAATAAAATCAGGTTACCAGCCCAAACTCCATACATTGCTTGTAACTTGTTTGCTTAACATGATGATCACATGGAGTTTTGGCTGGTTACCTGAATTTACTAAGCAATTTTTTGTAGTTAAGCAGCTCTGTATGTCAATGCTTATTTTATGACTTACCTGTAACGGTCACATCGTCCCCAACCAAAAACGCCACAAGCATTCGTGTAATGCTGCGATTGCGAGCTCGACTGTTGCACATAGTAGTATCTTGCACATGTATTTCTGACCGGGAAAATACAGATTTTAAAAGCAAACGTAATTTAATTTCTTTTTAGTGCTTTCTAGTTTTAAGAATTTAGCAAATCGGGAAGAAATTACCTTAAGTCAAAGTTATCGTAAGTGGCCTTCCATCAGCTGCCCTTTTGGCCTCCCATTTATATTTTGTATATTAAATCGAATCATTTAATATTTATTCATTTGGGCGAATGTCATCAAGTTGGAAATGAAGGGACACATTACCTCAAAAATCATTAAAAGGCAGACTATAATAATGTACACGCGTACCTCGAAAATGCGCCGTTTGTCTGAAAACCGTGGACGAAAATATTTTTGGGGACGAAAGTTTGGTTCAGAAAAGTCGGACCTTTGGAAACCGGATAGTAAAAAAAAATACACGTAGTTGAAGTGTCGTCGTGATTTTCAGACAAACGGCTCATTTTCCAGGAATGTTCGTGTACTACATTATGTTCTACTGATAATGATCTTTCCAAACGTGGCAATTTTAGGATAAACGCCTTTCCCGCCTCTATAAGGCATGTGTTTCAAAAATCAAGTTAGTAGCATTATTTTTTTTTTTAAATTAAATATCGCCCCAAGCAAGGCTGACGCCACTCGAGGCAAAGGGCTACAAAGAAGAAGAAATCAGGAAAGCTGAAGGAAGGAATTGATATTCCTCTTAAAAGAGGCCAGATCATAGGATGGAGGGAAACAACTGCTGGGCAAGGAGTTCCAAAGAGAGGCGGAACGTGGGAAAAAAGCTATTAGAGTAGCTCTTTGCTCATCTCGGCACAGCTAGAGTGTACAGGTGTAATTTGCATGGATACGGGAAAAAAGTCAATCACACAAACAAACACACAAACAAACAAACAAACAAACAAGTCAATCAAATGAATAATAGGTATATCGGTGAATAATTCGATCAATAGGTGGATTAGTCGGGATATCAAGCAAATGATTGATCAATGAAACATTCTTTTAATCAGTGGATCAATCAGTCAGTCCCCACCTTTCAAGATATTCAGGCAGCATTTGGCTTTGCCAAATTCCTCTGGCCTTTATTCAGACATATAAGGATCGCATGTTAACTTACTGTCCACGGACCGCGATGCCTAGTACTAGTAGGAAGAGAACCGTTACTCGGCGCAGCGCATGCACTGCGTCGCATAGTGTAGGCCATGCCGCTAGCGGAAGAAAGCAAAACAACGTCAATCGTTACAAATATACACGCTCATTGTAACCCTTTTTAAACTGACAGTGTTGTAGTCAAGACCAGGCAGTCCGAGACCAAGACCAAGACCAGGCCCAAAAAGGCAGTCTTGACTCCTCTGAGTCAATGTGTTTTGAGAGGTGTGGATGGAAATCACTGTCCATATAGTTTTATGCAACAGTTTTCAACAATCCTACCTCCTCTTTCAACGCACAGTATATAGCCATCAGTGATGTAGTCGAGACCATCACAAGACCATTCACGAGGACAGCAACAGCCATAAACCATGACAAAGGAATGCTTTTATTACAGTTCATTTGAATAGCTTGAGACTTGAATTAAGACTGAAAGTCTTATGATGGTCTTGTGTTAGTCTTGCAGGGTCTTGAAGGGTGTTGTGATGGTCTCGACTACATCACTGATAGCCATGGAACGTGTCTTGGAAAGATTGTCTCACAACTGCTAGTTTGTCGGGGAAAAATCACCTCGTGCTGAAAAAACGGGCCTTTTTACGCAGCAACATCAAGCGAAGGAATTAAGAAAGAAAATGTGTTCTTCAAATCTTCCCAAAGTTCGCTATCATATGATATTAGCTAAGTTATACAGGGAATATTATAAGTTAACTATGCCATGAATTGATATTGAAAGGTTACATAACTAGTTGCAATCGCATATTTGAAAAACCTGAAAAATGAAAAGATGTGACTGTTACTTACCATATACGCCACAATTCTACAAACTGTACTCTGTGGGCGTTGGAGACTGCAATACGTATTGGATTTTCCAGCTATAATTAAGTATCCACATATTTATTTCTCTCCACACGTCGCGAACGCTGTTGGCCTTTTCAGTATCTAGCTTTGATTGGTTTCATGGTGACGCCAGAAAATGAGATTCTCCCAGTGGATAAAGCATTTTCCTTGTTCAAAAACTTCATTGCCATGTATTCAATCATATATTTATTGGTCTGACAATGATCCATTAAAAAAAATGCATTTATGCTAAGTCGTTCTGTAGTCTGTGTTTGGGAATGTTACCACGGTAACGCCGTCACTGACAGTTTCATAAAGCAGGTCGTGGTGGGGGGATTATCGTGCTTTTGTTGCCGTTTCCATGGTGACTTATAGGATACACAAATAGCAAATCTTTATTAACCATTAGTCAGAATTCCAAGCAGAGAAAACAACACAGAAAAGTAATATGCCTATATACTTGTGTCTTTTATTGCATCATGAGCTTGGTTCTAACGCGATTTTTGTGTACACAGGAAGTCCCGCAATAAACAGATGAATACATGGTTTTTAGAAACAAGCTTACAATAAATATTTAAAGCATTCTGAGAAAAAAATTTCTAAATCAATTGTTAATGTCATAAATGAAATAGATTGATAATATAGGTTTTCCCGGCTAATTTCTCCATGTTTTCGTTCATTTTAACGCCTTGCTTATTCAATTTAGATTGAGATTGAATGATCACGCAGATCGTCATTCGCCAATCAAAAATAATCATTCAAATTCACTATCCGAGCATTCTATCGTCTTTTAGCTTTACTCGTGCCTGTAAAATTTGCGTTCAAATTAAAAGTATGGCAATGTTCATTCAATTTCGTCTGGACCAGCAGGTCGCTAATGGGCGAAAATGTGTCACCTTTTTTCAAGCATCTTTTCCTATGTCCACATTCCTTCATGTCCGTATTTAAGTCTGAGATATCTCAACTTAAATCATATCTGACGTCTCCGGCCCGTTCCCTGACCTGACACTGGGGAGGGGGGGGTTCGCCAAACCCCAAAGTGATACTTTTTGCGATACGCGTGCGCGTACGCCCTGATCTGATACTATAGAGGAGGGGGGTTCGTCAAACCCCAAAGTGGAACTTTTTATTAAACCTCCGCCCCCAAAACACACAAAAAACCACACACACACACACCCAGTCATGTAAACGGGTGCAATCGTGGACCTCCCATTGTTCCTCTTTTGTTTATACTCTAACTTTTTCGGAAGGCCTCCCATTGGTTTTGTACACGATTTTCAATCGTGGACGTTAGGTCAAACGTGGACCCCTTTGTCTACGCCCGAATTATTTTGTCCTAGGTCCACGATTGCCGGCATATACACACTCACAAGAAGCAGAACTCACCGGGGGGGGGGGGTGGTTCGAACCCCCCCCCCCCCCCCCCCCCCCAGCGTACGGGCCTGCGTCTTCAATCCGTAGATGCACACTTACCTTTCTTAACTAAGTCTTTAGACAGATACGATGGCGAGCATACGGGAGGGGAGGCGTGATCGTCTGATGGAATCGGCCCAAGAAAACAAATTACCCAAGAGAAGTGGTACCATACATGCCCCGATGTCTTGCTCATGAAGAGATCGATGGGTGAATCAGAACGAAAAAACAGTAAACAAAGTTTAAAACAAAAAAGATGTGTGTTCGTGTGCGCGCGTAGCGTGAGTTTCAGTTTGTCCATTAATTGTGCCTATATCAACTTTTCGATACGGTTTGAAAGCTGATAAGAGGCGGGGACTGGGGCTGGGTCTGGGTGTTAGGTCCCTGCTAAATAGAGTACCAAAGTGATGACGTCAGTGCAATGTTTGGAAACACAATACTTTTGTTATTTTGTGTCAATGTGTTTGCATGACATGGCTGTTAACAAAGGAACATTCGAAACCTCCATGCCAATTCGGTGATCTCGATGAAGTAGTCCAGGTCAAAGGTTATGCGGGATAAAATTGCTGACGTAATGTCACGCGATGTTACGCGTTGTGCGACCACCTTGCGCGTTCATAAGCTCGCGTTAGTTATCCCGAATGACCCGAATGACCCATGTCATTGTGCACATGCGCAGTTGAAATGCCGAACTGGCTTATTGTTCATTGTCTCACCTGTATCGATTACAGCGTGACAAACTCATAAAGACGCAAGGGTGAGGGGCTGGGGCTGAGGCTAAGGCTGATGAGGCTGGGGTTCGGTGTTACGTTTCCTGCTAAATTGTCTTGCCTGCATCGATTACAGCGTGACAAACTCCAAAAGACGCCAGGAAACTGTCTTATTTAAGTCCCCCTATCGTGGGTTTTGCATGTGTTTGAAACAAATGAAACATTACAGATTAAACATTTTGAAATTCTTAAAATTCGAATGTCAAGTCCGGGAGCTAAAACAACATTTCAAACTTTATTAACGAACACCAGCTATCTCATTTCTGAATTCCCTTTTTTTTGCCACTCGCTTTGTTATGCCACTCATGGTACATCTTTGGGAGTTGATAATTTGTTCAATACAATTTCATTATGCTCTTCCCAAGTGTGCCGTCATTTGGAAAGGGCAGTGCAATGCAAACGAATGGAATACGCCCTTGGTGCTTCACGCGCCATTCATGGAGCCCTGTGTATTTCGGACCCAGAAGTTAACGCTATTTACGAAGAGGGTGATATAAATGGCAACAGTTCCGTTCATAAACTAGATGTATGGTGCAGTGTTTGTGGACAAACACAGGGCTGTTTTGTTTTTGTGTGTAAAATTATGTGATTTAAATGAACTTTCAAAAATGAAAAAAATTATAGAAAATTAGCCGATGACGTCATCATGACGTCACATAAATGTTCATCTAACACATGCTGGCATAACTAAATACCACGTTTTAACTTAATCTGACTTGTACTTTTGTAGATATATGGTTTCCAAAAATGCCCCTTTAAGATGACGCCACGTGACATGTGATGACGTCATCATGACGTAAAAGTTCGGCGCACATTCTGAGCAGTTGGTGTAAGTGTCTGCCTACGACTTGTCTAACGACTTGAAAAAAAGACTAGAGATCAACTCTTTATAGACAGCATGCCACATGAAAGCCATGGTTTCTGTCCTTCCCAGAATTCCTTTGTGTTATATTGAATTTGGTCACAATTTTCAGATGCCTGTTATTTCTTAATACTTGAGTGAGCCACGATCACGAAATTGTTGAATTAGGTAGAGAAAAATTCAATGTATACATTTTTTTAATCGGACCGACCCTTACATGCGTAAAAAAAAAAAATTGATGACGTCATTATGACGTCACACAATTTTCGCCTTTTAGGGCATACCTTTGAGACATACCAAAAGCTGTATCAAAAAGAATTTTGAAAATATCTTGTTTTGTTTGCGAGATATATTTAAAAGAATGCATGTTACGATTTCAAAATTTCAAAAATTCATAACAAATCACGTGATGACGTCATCATGACGTCACTTTGGATTTTGCATCCTAGTGCCAGTATCTACCTACCCACCACTTTTCATGACGATCGGATCTATCCTTATATGTGTTTTAAAAAAGCACATTTTTGATGATGTCATCATGACGTCACACATTTTTTTCCTTTTTAGGGCATATCTTTGAGACCTACCAAAGCTATAACAAAAAGAATTTTGAAAATATCTTGTTTCGTTTGCCAGATATATTGAAAAGAATGTTACGATTTTCAAAATTTCAAAAATTCATAACAAATCACGTGATGACGTCATCATGACGTCACTTTGGATTTGGCATCCTAGTACCAGTATCTACCTACCCACCAATTTTCATGACGATCGGACCTATCCTTATATGTGTTTTAAAAAAGCACATTTTTGATGATGTCATCATGACGTCACACATTTTTTTCCTTTTTAGGGCATATCTTTGAGACCTACCAAAGCTGTAACAAAAAGAATTTTGAAAATATCTTGTTTTGTTCGCTAGATATATTGAAAAGAATTTTACGATTTTCAAAATTCAAAAATTCATAAAAAATCACGTGATGACGTCATCATGACCAAAAAGTTCGGGACACATTCTGAGCAGTTTGTCTAAGTGTCTGCCAAGTTTAAAGGCAATCGGGTGCACCAAAGTAGCCAAAGTGCCGGTAAGAAAGAAAACGTGTACAAATGCTATGGGAAACTAGATGTATGGTGCAGTGTTTGTGGACAAACACAGGGCTGTTTTGTTTTTTTGTGTAAAATTATGTGATTTAAATGAACTTTCAAAAATGAAAAAAATTATAGAAAATTAGCCGATGACGTCATCATGACGTCACATAAATTTTAATCTAACACATGCTGGCATAACTAAATACCACGTTTAAACTTAATCTGACTTGTACTTTTGTAGATATATGGTTTCCAAAAATGCCCCTTTAAGATGACGTCACGTGACATGTGATGACGTCATCATGACGTAAAAGTTCGGCGCACATTCTGAGCAGTTGGTGTAAGTGTCTGCCTACGACTTGTCTAACGACTTGAAAAAAAGACTAGAGATCAACTCTTTATAGACAGCATGCCACATGAAAGCCATGGTTTCTGTCCTTCCCAGAATTCCTTTGTGTTATATTGAATTTGGTCACAATTTTCAGATGCCTGTTATTTCTTAATACTTGAGTGAGCCACGATCACGAAATTGTTGAATTAGGTAGAGAAAAATTCAATGTATACATTTTTTTAATCGGACCGACCCTTACATGCGTAAAAAGAAAAAAATTGATGATGTCATTATGACGTCACACAATTTTCGCCTTTTAGGGCATATCTTTGAGACATACCAAAAGCTGTATCAAAAAGAATTTTGAAAATCTCTTGTTTTGTTTGCGAGATATATTTAAAAGAATGTTACGATTTCAAAATTTCAAAAATTCATAACAAATCACGTGATGACGTCATCATGACGTCACTTTGGATTTTGCATCCTAATACCAGTATCTACCTACCCACCAATTTTCATGACGATCGGACCTATCCTTATATGTGTTTTAAAAAAGCACATTTTTGATGATGTCGTCATGACGTCACACATTTTTTTCCTTTTTAGGGCATATGTTTGAGACCTACCAAAGCTATAACAAAAAGAATTTTGAAAATATCTTGTTTTGTTTGCCAGATATATTGAAAAGAATGTTACGATTTTCAAAATTTCAAAAATTCATAACAAATCACGTGATGACGTCATCATGACGTCACTTTGGATTTTGCATCCTAGTGCCAGTATCTACCAACCCACCAATTTTCATGACGAACGGACCTATTCTTATATGTGTTTTAAAAAAGCACATTTTTGATGATGTCATCATGACGTCACACACTTTTTCCTTTTTAGGGCATATCTTTGAGACCTACCAAAGCTGTAACAAAAAGAATTTTGAAAATATCTTGTTTTGTTCGCTAGATATATTGAAAAGAATTTTACGATTTTAAAATTTCAAAAATTCATAAAAAATCACGTGATGACGTCATCATGACCAAAAAGTTCGGCACACATTCTGAGCAGTTTGTCTAAGTGTCTGCCAAGTTTAAAGGCAATCGGGTGCACCAAAGTAGCCAAAGTGCCGGTAAGAAAGAAAACGTGCACAAATGCTATGGGAAAAAGTCTGAAAAGGAAAAAAAAAAAAAAAAAAAAAAAAAAAAAAAAAAAAAAAAAAAGAAAAAAAAAAAAATCTTAACGAAAACAAGGGCTGTTTTGGAAAAGTTTCCAAAACAGCCAAAAAGTCTGAAAAGGAAGCACACAAAAAAAAAAAAACTAGACATCTGGTGCAGTGTTTGTGGACAAACACAGGGCTGTTTTGTTTTTTTGTGTAAAATTATGTGATTTAAATGAAATTTCAAAAATGAAAAAATCATAGAAAATTAGCCGATGACGTCATCATGACGTCACATACATTTTCATCTAACACATGCTGGCATAACTAAATACCACGTTTTAACTTAATGTGACTTGTACTTTTGTAGATATATGGTTTCCAAAAATACCCCTTTAAGATGACGTCACGTGACATGTGATGACGTCATCATGACCTAAAAGTTCGGCGCACATTCTGAGCAGTTGGTGTAAATATCTGCCTACGACTTGTCTAACGACTTGAAAAAAAGACTAGAGATCAATTGTTGAATTAGGTAGAGAAAAATTCAATGTTTACATTTTTTTAATCAGACCGACCCTTACATGCGTTAAAAAAAAAAATTGATGACGTCATTATGACGTCACACAATTTTCGCCTTTTAGGGCATATCTTTGAGACATACCAAAAGCTGTAACAAAAAGAATTTTGAAAATCTCTTGTTTTGTTTGCGAGATATATTTAAAAGAATGTTACGATTTCAAAATTTCAAAAATTCATAAAAAATCACGTGATGACGTCATCATGACCAAAAAGTTCGGGACACATTCTGAGCAGTTTGTCTAAGTGTCTGCCAAGTTTAAAGTCAATCGGGTGCACCAAAGTAGCCAAAGTGCCGGTAAGAAAGAAAACGTGTACAAATGCTATGGGGAAAAAGTCTGAAAATGAAGCAAAAAAAAACTAGATGTATGGTGCAGTGTTTGTGGACAAACACAGGGCTGTTTTGTTTTTTTGTGTAAAATTATGTGATTTAAATGAACTTTCAAAAATGAAAAAAATTATAGAAAATTAGCCGATGACGTCATCATGACGTCACATAAATTTTAATCTAACACATGCTGGCATAACTAAATACCACGTTTAAACTTAATCTGACTTGTACTTTTGTAGATATATGGTTTCCAAAAATGCCCCTTTAAGATGACGTCACGTGACATGTGATGACGTCATCATGACGTAAAAGTTCGGCGCACATTCTGAGCAGTTGGTGTAAGTGTCTGCCTACGACTTGTCTAACGACTTGAAAAAAAGACTAGAGATCAACTCTTTATAGACAGCATGCCACATGAAAGCCATGGTTTCTGTCCTTCCCAGAATTCCTTTGTGTTATATTGAATTTGGTCACAATTTTCAGATGCCTGTTATTTCTTAATACTTGAGTGAGCCACGATCACGAAATTGTTGAATTAGGTAGAGAAAAATTCAATGTATACATTTTTTTCATCGGACCGACCCTTACATGCGTAAAAAGAAAAAAATTGATGATGTCATTATGACGTCACACAATTTTCGCCTTTTAGGGCATATCTTTGAGACATACCAAAAGCTGTATCAAAAAGAATTTTGAAAATATCTTGTTTTGTTTGCGAGATATATTTAAAAGAATGTTACGATTTCAAAATTTCAAAAATTCATAACAAATCACGTGATGACGTCATCATGACGTCACTTTGGATTTTGCATCCTAGTGCCAGTATCTACCTACCCACCAATTTTCATGACGATCGGACCTATCCTTATATGTGTTTTAAAAAAGCACATTTTTGATGATGTCATCATGACGTCACACATTTTTTTCCTTTTTAGGGCATATCTTTGAGACATACCAAAGCTATAACAAAAAGAATTTTGAAAATATCTTGTTTTGTTTGCCAGATATATTGAAAAGAATGTTACGATTTTCAAAATTTCAAAAATTCATAACAAATCACGTGATGACGTCATCATGACGTCACTTTGGATTTTGCATCCTAGTGCCAGTATCTACCTACCCACCAATTTTCATGACGATCGGACCTATCCTTATATGTGTTATAAAAAAGCACATTTTTGATGATGTCATCATGACGTCACACATTTTCTCCGTTTTAGGGCATATCTTTGAGACATACCAAAGCTATAACAAAAAGAATTTTGAAAATATCTTGTTTTGTTTGCTAGATATATTGAAAAGAATTTTACGATTTTCAAATTTCAAAAATTCATAAAAAATCACGTGATGACGTCATCATGACCAAAAAGTTCGGGACACATTCTGAGCAGTTTGTCTAAGTGTCTGCCAAGTTTAAAGTCAATCGGGTGCACCAAAGTAGCCAAAGTGCCGGTAAGAAAGAAAACGTGTACAAATGCTATGGGAAAAAAGTCTGAAAAGGAAGCACAAAAAAAAAAAAAACTAGATGTATGGTGCAGTGTTTGTGGACAAACACAGGGCTGTTTTGTTTTTTTGTGTAAAATTATGTGATTTAAATGAAATTTCAAAAATGAAAAAAATTATAGAAAATTAGCCGATGACGTCATCGTGACGTCACATAAATTTTCATCTAACATGCTGGCATAACTAAATACCACGTTTTAACTTAATCTGACTTGTACTTTTGTAGATATATGGCTTCAAAAAATGCACCTTTAAGATGACGTCACATGACATGTGATGACGTCATCATGACGTAAAAGTTCGGCGCACATTCTGAGCAGTTGGTGTAAGTGTCTGCCTACGACTTGTCTAACGACTTGAAAAAAAGACTAGAGATCAACTCTTTATAGACAGCATGCCACATGAAAGCCATGGTTTCTGTCCTTCCCAGAATTCCTTTGTGTTATATTGAATTTGGTCACAATTTTCAGATGCCTGTTATTTCTTAATACTTGAGTGAGCCACGATCATGAAATTGTTGAATTAGGTAGAGAAAAATTCAATGTATAAATTTTTTTAATCGGACCGACCCTTACATGCGTAAAAAAAAAAAAATTGATGACGTCATTATGACGTCACAGAATTTTCGCCTTTTAGGGCATATCTTTGAGACATACCAAAAGCTGTATCAAAAAGAATTTTGAAAATATCTTGTTTTGTTTGCGAGATATATTTAAAAGAATGTTACGATTTCAAAATTTCACAAATTCATAACAAATCACGTGATGACGTCATCATGACGTCACTTTGGATTTTGCATGCTAGTGCCAGTATCTACCTACCCACCAATTTTCATGACGATCGGACCTATCCTTATATGTGTTTTAAAAAAGCACATTTTTGATGACGTCATCATGACGTCACACATTTTTTTCCTTTTTAGGGCATATCTTTGAGACATACCAAAGCTATAACAAAAAGAATTTTGAAAATATCTTGTTTTGTTCGCCAGATATATTGAAAAGAATGTTACGATTTTCAAATTTTGAAAAATTCATAAAAAATCACGTGATGACGACATCATGACGTCACTTCGGATTCAGCATCCTAGTGACAGTATCTACCTACCCACCAATTTTCATGACGATCGGACCTATCCTTATATGTGTTTAAAAAAAGCACATTGTTGATGATGTCATCATGACGTAACACATTTTTTTTCTTTTAGGGCATATCTTTGAGACATACCAAAGCTATAACAAAAAGAATTTTGAAAATATATTGTTTTGTTCGCTAGATATATTGAAAAGAATTTTACGATTTTCAAATTTCAAAAAATCATAAAAAATCACGTGATGACGTCATCATGACCAAAAAGTTCGGCACACATTCTGAGCAGCTAGTCTAAGTGTCTGCCAAGTTTAAAGCCAATCGGGTGCACCAAAGTAGCCAAAGTGCCGGTAAGAAAGAAATCGTGTACAAACGCTATGGGCAAAAAGTCTGAAAAGGAAAAAAAAAAAAAAAAAAAAAAAAAAAACTAGAGGCATGAGGTTGGTGTTTGTGGACAAACACAGGGCTGTTTCGTTTTGTTTTTTTTAGTTTGGATGTGAAATGTGAATACAACAATTAAAGTTTGTCAAACAATCGCACTACTGCCAATTTTCTTTGTTAATTTTGAAATTAATTAAAGTTGTTTGTAATAGTGACATGTGATGACGTCATCATAAAGTCACATAAATTTTCATCTATAAACTTGCTGACCTACCTTTTCAACTTAATCGGACTTGTACTTTTGTATATATATGGCTTCAAAAACTGCCCCTTTAAGATGACGTCACGTGACATGTGATGAAGTCATAATGTCATGTCAATTTTCATCTATGAACCTGCAGACCTGCCTGGATATTACATTTCAACTTAATCGAACTTGTACTTTTGTTTATATGTGGCTTCAAAAACTGCCCCTTTAAGATGACGTCACGTAACATGTGATGACATCATGATAATGTCATGTCAATTTTCAACTATAAACCTACTGGGCTACCTAGATATTACTTTTCAACTTAATCGGACTTGTACTTTTGTTTATATATGGCTTTAAAAACTGCCCCTTTAAGATGACGTCACGTGACATGTGATGACGTCATCATAATGTCAAGTCAATTTTCATCTATAAACCTACTGGGCTACCTAGATATTACTTTATAACTTAATTGGACTTGTACTTCTGTAGATATGGACCTTCAAAAACTGCCCCTTTAAGATGACGTCACGTGACATGTGATGACGTCATCATAACGTCATGTCAATTTTTATTTATAAACCTACTGGGCTACCTGGATATTTTTTTTCAACTTAATCGAATTTGTACTTTTGTAGATAAATGGCTTCAAAAACTGCCCCTTTAAGATGACGTCACGTGACATGTTTTGACTTAATCATAACGGCATGTCAATTTTCATCTATAACACCCGGTGGCATACCTAGATATCACGTTCCAACTGAATCGGACTTGTACTTTTGTAGATATATGGCTTCGAAAAATGCCCCTTTAAGATGACGTCACGTGACATGTGATGACGTCATCATGACGTAAAATTCGGCACACATTGTGAGCAGTTGGGGTAAGTGTCTGTCAAGTTTAAAAGTAGCCAAAGTGGCCGGTAAGAAAGGAAACGTTTACAAATGCTATGGGCAATAGTCTAGCGACTTGAAAAAAAGACTACAAATCAACCCTTTTTATAAACAGCATGCACATTTGAGCCATGGTTATCTGCCCTTCCCAGAATTCCTTTGTGTTATATTGAATTTGGTCTAAATTTTGAAATGGCTGTTATTTCTTACTTGAGTGAGCCACGATCATGACATTTTGGAATTAGGGAGAGGAAAATTCAATATATATATTTTTGTAATCGGATTGACCCTTACATGCGTTAAAAAAAAAACATTTTTGATGACGTCATCATGACGTCACACAATTTTCGCCTTTTAGGGCATATCTTTGAGACATACCAAAGCTATCACAAAAAGAATTTTGAAAATATCTTGTTTTGTTCGCTAGATATATTGAAACAAATGTTACGATTTTCAAAATTCAAAAATTCATAAAAAATCACGTGATGACGTCATCATGACGTAAAAGTTCGGCACACATTCTGAGCAGTTGCTTTAAGTGTTTGCTAAGTTTAAAGACAATCGGCTGCATACAAGTAGCCAAAGTGCCGGTAAAAAGGAAAACGTGTACAAATGCTATGGGCAATAGTCTGAAAGAGAAAAAGAAAAAAAAAAGAAAACTAGATGTATGGTGCAGTGTTTGTGGACAAACACAGGGCTGTTTTGATTTTTTGTGTAAAATTATGTGATTTAAATGAAATTTCAAAAATGAAAAAAATCATAGAAAATTAGCCGATGACGTCATCATGACGTCACCATGACGTCACATACATTTTCATCTAACACATGCTGGCATAACTAAATACCACGTTTTAACTTAATGTGACTTGTACTTTTGTAGATATATGGTTTCCAAAAATGCCCCTTTAAGATGACGTCACGTGACATGTGATGACGTCATCATGACCTAAAAGTTCGGCGCACATTCTGAGCAGTTGGTGTAAGTATCTGCCTACGACTTGTCTAACGACTTGAAAAAAAGACTAGAGATCAACTCTTTATAGACAGCATGCCACATGAAAGCCATGGTTTCTGTCCTTCCCAGAATTCCTTTGTGTTATATTGAATTTGGTCACAATTTGTTAGATGCCTGTTATTTCTTAATACTTGAGTGAGCCACGATCACGAAATTGTTGAATTAGGTAGAGAAAAATTCAATGTATAAATTTTTAATTGGACCGACCCTTACATGCGTTAAAAAAAAAAATTGATGACGTCATTATGACGTCACACAATTTTCGCCTTTTAGGGCATATCTTTGAGACATACCAAAAGCTGTATCAAAAAGAATTTTGAAAATATCTTGTTTTGTTTGCGAGATATATTTAAAAGAATGTTACGATTTCAAAAATTCATAACAAATCACGTGATGAAGTCATCATGACGTCACTTTGGATTTTGCATCCTAGTGCCAGTATCTACCTACCCACCAATTTTCATGACGATCGGACATATCCTTATATGTGTTTCAAAAAAGCACATTTTTGATGACGTCATCATGACGTCACACAATTTTTACTTTTTAGGGCATATCTTTGAGACATACCAAAGCTATAGCAAAAAGAATTTTGAAAATATCTTATTTTGTTCGCTAGATATATTTAAAAGAATGTTACGATTTTCAAATTTTGAAAAATTCATAAAAAAATCACGTGATGACGTCATCATGACGTCACTTTGGATCGAGCCTCCTAGTGACAGTATCTACCTACCCACCAATTTTCATGACGATCGGAGCTATCCTTATATGTGTTTTAAAAAAGCACATTTTTGATGACGTCATCATGACGTCACACAATTTTTACTTTTTAGGGCATATCTTTGAGACATCCCAAAGCTATAGCAAAAAGAATTTTGAAAATATCTTATTTTGTTCGCTAGATATATTGAAAAGAATGTTACGATTTTCAAAATTCAAAAATTCATAAAAAATCACGTGATGACGTCATCATGACCAAAAAGTTCGGGACACATTCTGAGCAGTTTGTCTAAGTGTCTGCCAAGTTTAAAGGCAATCGGGTGCACCAAAGTAGCCAAAGTGCCAGTAAGAAAGAAAACGTGTACAAATGCTATGGGAAAAAGTCTGAAAAGGAAGCAAAAAAAAAAAAAACTAGAGGCATGAGGTTGGTGTTTGTGGACAAACACAGGGCTGTTTCGTTTTTGTTTTTTAGTTTGGATGTGAAATGTGAATACAACAATTAAAGTTTGTCAAACAATCACACTACTGCCACTTTTCTTTGTTAATTTTGAAATTTATTAAAGTTGTTTGTAATAGTGTCATGTGATGACGTCATCATAACGTCACATAAATTTTCATCTATAAACTTGCTGACCTACCTAGATATAACTTTTCAACTTAATCGGACTTGTACTTTTGTATATATATGGCTTCAAAAACTGGCTCTTTAAGATGACGTCACGTGACATGTGATGAAGTCATAATGTCATGTCAATTTTCATCTATGAACCTGCAGACCTGCCTGGATATTACATTTCAACTTAATCGAACTTGTACTTTTGTTTATATGTGGCTTCAAAAACTGCCCCTTTAAGATGACGTCATGTAACATGTGATGACAACATGATAATGTCATGTCAATTTTCAACTATAAACCTACTGGGCTACCTAGATATTACTTTTCAACTTAATCGGACTTGTACTTTTGTTTATATATAGCTTTAAAAACTGCCCCTTTAAGATGACGTCACGTGACATGTGATGACGTCATCATAATGTCAAGTCAATTTTCATCTATAGACCTATTGGGCTACCTAGATATTACTTTATAACTTAATTGGACTTGTACTTCTGTAGATATGGACCTTCAAAAACTGCCCCTTTAAGATGACGTCACGTGACATGTTCTGACTTATAATCATAACGTCATGTCAATTTTCATCTATAACACCCGGTGGCATACCTAGATATCACGTTCCAACTTAATCGGACTTGTACTTTTGTAGATATATGGCTTCGAAAAATGCCCCTTTAAGATGACGTCATCATGACGTAAAATTCGGCACACATTGTGAGCAGTTGGGGTAAGTGTCTGTCAAGTTTAAAAGTAGCCAAAGTGGCCGGTAAGAAAGAAAACGTTTACAAATGCTATGGGCAATAGTCTAGCGACTTGAAAAAAGACTACAAATCAACCCTTTTTATAAACAGCATGCACATTTGAGCCATGGTTATCTGCCCTTCCCAGAATTCCTTTGTGTTATATTGAATTTGGTCTAAATTTTGAAATGGCTGTTATTTCTTACTTGAGTGAGCCACGATCATGACATTTTGGAATTAGGGAGAGGAAAATTCAATATATACATTTTTGTAATCGGATTGACCCTTACATGCGTTAAAAAAAAAAACATTTTTGATGACGTCATCATGACGTCACACAATTTTCGCCTTTTAGGGCATATCTTTGAGACATACCAAAGCTATCACAAAAAGAATTTTGAAAATATCTTGTTTTGTTCGCTAGATATATTGAAACAAATGTTACGATTTTCAAAATTCAAAAATTCATACAAAATCACGTGATGACGTCATCATGACGTAAAAGTTCGGCACACATTCTGAGCAGTTGCTTTAAGTGTTTGCTAAGTTTAAAGACAATCGGCTGCATAAAAGTAGCCAAAGTGCCGGTAAAAAGGAAAACGTGTACAAATGCTATGGGCAATAGTCTGAAAGAGAAAAAGAAAAAAACTAGAGGCATGAGGTTGGTGTTTGTGGACAAACACAGGGCTGTTTCGTTTTTGTTTTTTTTAGTTTGGATGTGAAATGTGAATACAATAATTTAAGTTTGTCAAACAATCGCGCTGCTGCCAGTTTTCTTTGGTAATTTTGAAATTAATTAAAGTTGTTTGTAGTAGTAACATGTGATGACGTCATCATAACGTCACATAAATGTTCATCTATAAACTTGCTGACCTACCTAGATATTACTTTTCAACTTAATCGGACTTATAATTTTGTTTATATATGGCTTCATAAACAGCCCCTTTAAGATGACGTCACGTGACATGTGATGACGTCATCATAATGTCAAGTCACTTATCATATATAAACCTATATGTACTGGGCTACCTAGATATTACTTTTCAACTTAATCGGACTGATACTTTTGTTTATATGGCCTTAAAAACTGCCCCTTTAAGATGACGTCACGTGACATGTGATGACGTCATCATAATGTCAATTCAATTTTCATATATAAACCTATATGTACTGGGCTACCTAGATATTACTTTTCAACTTAATCGGACCTATACTTTTGTTTATATATGGCTCCAAAAACTGTCCCTTTAAGATGACGTCATGTGGCATGTGATGACGTCATCATGTCATGTCAATTTTCATCTATAAACCTACTGGGCTACCTAGGTATTATTTTTCTACTTAATCGGACTTGTACTTTTGTTTATATATGGCTTCAAAAACTGCCCCTTTAAAATGACGTTAAGGACATGTGATGACGTCATCATAATGTCAAGTCAAATTTCATCTAAAAACCTACTGGGCTACCTAGGTATTATTTTTCAACTTAATCGGACTTGTACTTTTGTTTATATATGGCTTCGAAAAATGCCCCTTTAAGATGACGTCACGTGACATGTGATGACGTCATCATGACGTAAACGTTCGGCACACATTGTGAGCAGTTGGGGTAAGTGTCTGCCAAGATTAAAAGTAGCCAAAGTGGCCGGTAAGAAAGAAAACGTTTACAAATGCTATGGGCAATATTCTAGCGACTTGAAAAAAATATTTTTGTTATGACGTCATCATGACGTCACACAATTTTCGCTTTTTAGGGCATATCTTTGAGACATACCAAAGCTATAACAAAAAGCATTTTGAAAATATCTTGTTTTGTTCGCTAGATATATTGAAAAGAATGTTATGATTGAAATTTTATATAATTTAGCGACTTGAAAAAAGACTACAAATCAACCCTTTTTATAAACAGCATGCACATTTAAGCCATGGTTATCAGCCCTTCCCAGAATTCCTTTGTGTTATATTGAATTTGGTCTAAATTTTGAAATGGCTGTTATTTCTTACTTGAGTGAGCCACGATCATGAAATTTTGGAATTGGGTACAGCAAAATTCAATATATACATTTTTGTAATCAGATTGACCCTTACATGCGTTAAAAAAAAAAAGCATTTTTGATGACGTCATCATGACGTCACACAATTTTCGCTTTTTAAGGCATATCTTTGAGACATACCAAAGCTATAAGAAAAAGAATTTTGAAAATATCTTGTTTTGTTCGCTAGATATAATTTAATGAATGTTACGATTTTCAAAATTCAAAAATTCATAAAAAATCACGTGATGACGTCATCATGACGTAAACGTTCGGCACACATTCTGAGCAGTTGGTCTAAGTGTCTGTTAAGTTTAAAGGCAATCGGCTGCATAAAAGTAGCCAAAGTCCCTGGCAGAAAGAAATCGTGTACAAAGTCTATGGGCAAAAGTCTGAAAAAGAAAAAAAAAAAAAAAAGAAACTAGATATAACTTTTCAACTTAATCGGACTTGTACTTTTGTATATATATGGCTTCAAAAACTGGCTCTTTAAGATGACGTCACGTGACATGTGATGAAGTCATAATGTCATGTCAATTTTCATCTATGAACCTGCAGACCTGCCTGGATATTACATTTCAACTTAATCGAACTTGTACTTTTGTTTATATGTGGCTTCAAAAACTGCCCCTTTAAGATGACGTCACGTAACATGTGATGACAACATGATAATGTCATGTCAATTTTCAACTATAGACCTATTGGGCTACCTAGATATTACTTTATAACTTAATTGGACTTGTACTTCTGTAGATATGGACCTTCAAAAACTGCCCCTTTAAGATGACGTCACGTGACATGTTCTGACTGATAATCATAACGTCATGTCAATTTTCATCTATAACACCCGGTGGCATACCTAGATATCACGTTCCAACTTAATCGGACTTGTACTTTTGTAGATATATGGCTTCGAAAAATGCCCCTTTAAGATGACGTCACGTGACATGTGACGACGTCATCATGACATAAAATTCGGCACACATTGTGAGCAGTTGGGGTAAGTGTCTGTCAAGTTTAAAAGTAGCCAAAGTGGCCGGTAAGAAAGAAAACGTTTACAAATGCTATGGGCAATAGTCTAGCGACTTGAAAAAAGACTACAAATCAACCCTTTTTATAAACAGCATGCACATTTGAGCCATGGTTATCTGCCCTTCCCAGAATTCCTTTGTGTTATATTGAATTTGGTCTAAATTTTGAAATGGCTGTTATTTCTTACTTGAGTGAGCCACAATCATGACATTTTGGAATTAGGGAGAGGAAAATTCAATATATACATTTTTGTAATCGGATTGACGCTTACATGCGTTAAAAAAAAAAAACATTTTTGATGACGTCATCATGACGTCACACAATTTTCGCCTTTTAGGGCATATCTTTGAGACATACCAAAGCTATCACAAAAAGAATTTTGAAAATATCTTGTTTTGTTCGCTAGATATATTGAAAAGAATTTTATGATTTTCAAATTTCAAAAATTCATAAAAAATCACGTGATGACGTCATCATGACCAAAAAGTTCGGGACACATTCTGAGCAGTTTGTCTAAGTGTCTGCCAAGTTTAAAGTCAATCGGCTGCATAAAAGTAGCCAAAGTGCCGGTAAAAAGGAAAACGTGTACAAATGCTATGGGCAATAGTCTGAAAGAGAAAAAGAAAAAAAAAAGAAAAATAGACATCTGGTGCAGTGTTTGTGGACAAACACAGGGCTGTTTTGTTTTTTTGTGTAAAATTATGTGATTTAAATGAAATTTCAAAAATGAAAAAAATCATAGAAAATTAGCCGATGACGTCATCATGACGTCACCATGACGTCACATACATTTTCATCTAACACATGCTGGCATAACTAAATACCACGTTTTAACTTAATGTGACTTGTACTTTTGTAGATATATGGTTTCCAAAAATGCCCCTTTAAGATGACGTCACGTGACATGTGATGACGTCATCATGACCTAAAAGTTCGGCGCACATTCTGAGCAGTTGGTGTAAGTATCTGCCTACGACTTGTCTAACGACTTGAAAAAAAGACTAGAGATCAACTCTTTATAGACAGCATGCCACATGAAAGCCATGGTTTCTGTCCTTCCCAGAATTCCTTTGTGTTATATTGAATTTGGTCACAATTTGTTAGATGCCTGTTATTTCTTAATACTTGAGTGAGCCACGATCACGAAATTGTTGAATTAGGTAGAGAAAAATTCAATGTATAAATTTTTAATCGGACCGACCCTTACATGCGTTAAAAAAAAAAATTGATGACGTCATTATGACGTCACACAATTTTCGCCTTTTAGGGCATATCTTTGAGACATACCAAAAGCTGTATCAAAAAGAATTTTGAAAATCTCTTGTTTTGTTTGCGAGATATATTGAAAAGAATGTTACGATTTCAAAATTTCAAAAATTCATAACAAATCACGTGATGACGTCATCATGACGTCACTTTGGATTTTGCATCCTAATACCAGTATCTACCTACCCACCAATTTTCATGACGATCGGACCTATCCTTATATGTGTTTTAAAAAAGCACATTTTTGATGATGTCATCATGACGTCACACATTTTTTTCCTTTTTAGGGCATATGTTTGAGACCTACCAAAGCTATAACAAAAAGAATTTTGAAAATATCTTGTTTTGTTTGCCAGATATATTGAAAAGAATGTTACGATTTTCAAAATTTCAAAAATTCATAACAAATCACGTGATGACGTCATCATGACGTCACTTTGGATTTTGCATCCTAGTGCCAGTATCTACCTACCCACCAATTTTCATGACGAACGGACCTATTCTTATATGTGTTTTAAAAAAGCACATTTTTGATGATGTCATCATGACGTCACACACTTTTTCCTTTTTAGGGCATATCTTTCAGACCTACCAAAGCTGTAACAAAAAGAATTTTGAAAATATCTTGTTTTGTTCGCTAGATATATTGAAAAGAATTTTACGATTTTAAAATTTCAAAAATTCATAAAAACTCACGTGATGACGTCATCATGACCAAAAAGTTCGGCACACATTCTGAGCAGTTTGTCTAAGTGTCTGCCAAGTTTAAAGGCAATCGGGTGCACCAAAGTAGCCAAAGTGCCGGTAAGAAAGAAAACGTGCACAAATGCTATGGGAAAAAGTCTGAAAAGGAAAAAAAAAAAAAAAAAAAAAAAAAAAAAAAAAAAAAAAAAATAGAGGCATGAGGTTGGTGTTTGTGGACAAACACAGGGCTGTTTCGTTTTTTTTTTTTAGTTTGGATGTGAAATGTGAATACAACAATTAAAGTTCGTCAAACAATCGCACTACTGCCACTTTTCTTTGTTAATTTTGAAATTAATTAAAGTTGTTTGTAATAGTGACATGTGATGACGTCATCATAAAGTCACATAAATTTTCATCTATAAACTTGCTGACCTACCTAGATATAACTTTTCAACTTTATCGGACTTGTACTTTTGTATATATATGGCTTCAAAAACTGGCTCTTTAAGATGACGTCACGTGACATGTGATGAAGTCATAATGTCATGTCAATTTTCATCTATAACCTGCAGACCTGCCTGGATATTACATTTCAACTTAATCGAACTTGTACTTTTGTTTATATGTGGCTTCAAAAACTGCCCCTTTAAGATGACGTCACGTAACATGTGATGACAACATGATAATGTCATGTCAATTTTCAACTATAGACCTATTGGGCTACCTAGATATTACTTTATAACTTAATTGGACTTGTACTTCTGTAGATATGGACCTTCAAAAACTGCCCCTTTAAGATGACGTCACGTGACATGTTCTGACTTATAATCATAACGTCATGTAAATTTTCATCTATAACACCCGGTGGCATACCTAGATATCACGTTCCAACTTAATCGGACTCGTACTTTTGTAGATATATGGCTTCGAAAAATGCCCCTTTAAGATGACGTCACGTGACATGTGATGACGTCATCATGACATAAAATTCGGCACACATTGTGAGCAGTTGGGGTAAGTGTCTGTCAAGTTTAAAAGTAGCCAAAGTGGCCGGTAAGAAAGAAAACGTTTACAAATGCTATGGGCAATAGTCTAGCGACTTGAAAAAAGACTACAAATCAACCCTTTTTATAAACAGCATGCACATTTGAGCCATGGTTATCTGCCCTTCCCAGAATTCCTTTGTGTTATATTGAATTTGGTCAAAATTTTGAAATGGCTGTTATTTCTTACTTGAGTGAGCCACGATCATGACATTTTGGAATTAGGGAGAGGAAAATTCAATATATACATTTTTGTAATCGGATTGACCCTTACATGCGTTAAAATAAAAACATTTTTGATGACGTCATCATGACGTCACACAATTTTCGCCTTTTAGGGCATATCTTTGAGACATACCAAAGCTATCACAAAAAGAATTTTGAAAATATCTTGTTTTGTTCGCTAGATATATTGAAACAAATGTTACGATTTTCAAAATTCAAAAATTCATAAAAAATCACGTGATGACGTCATCATGACGTAAAAGTTCGGCACACATTCTGAGCAGTTGCTTTAAGTGTTTGCTAAGTTTAAAGACAATCGGCTGCATACAAGTAGCCAAAGTGCCGGTAAAAAGGAAAACGTGTACAAATGCTATGGGCAATAGTCTGAAAGAGAAAAAGAAAAAACTAGACATCTGGTGCAGTGTTTGTGGACAAACACAGGGCTGTTTTGTTTTTTTGTGTAAAATTATGTGATTTAAATGAAATTTCAAAAATGAAAAAAATCATAGAAAATTAGCCGATGACGTCATCATGACGTCACATACATTTTCATCTAACACATGCTGGCATAACTAAATACCACGTTTTAACTTAATGTGACTTGTACTTTTGTAGATATATGGTTTCCAAAAATGCCCCTTTAAGATGACGTCACGTGACATGTGATGACGTCATCATGACCTAAAAGTTCGGCGCACATTCTGAGCAGTTGGTGTAAGTATCTGCCTACGACTTGTCTAACGACTTGAAAAAAAGACTAGAGATCAACTCTTTATAGACAGCATGCCACATGAAAGCCATGGTTTCTGTCCTTCCCAGAATTCCTTTGTGTTATATTGAATTTGGTCACAATTTTTTAGATGCCTGCTATTTCTTAATACTTGAGTGAGCCACGATCACGAAATTGTTGAATTAGGTAGAGAAAAATTCAATGTATAAATTTTTAATCGGACCGACCCTTACATGCGTTAAAAAAAAAAATTGATGACGTCATTATGACGTCACACAATTTTTGCCTTTTAGGGCATATCTTTGAGACATACCAAAAGCTGTATCAAAAAGAATTTTGAAAATCTCTTGTTTTGTTTGCGAGATATATTTAAAAGAATGTTACGATTTCAAAATTTCAAAAATTCATAACAAATCACGTGATGACGTCATCATGACGTCACTTTGGATTTTGCATCCTAGTACCAGTATCTACCTACCCACCAATTTTCATGACGATCGGACCTATCCTTATATGTGTTTTAAAAAAGCACATTTTTGATGATGTCATCATGACGTCACACATTTTTTTCCTTTTTAGGGCATATCTTTGAGACCTACCAAAGCTATAACAAAAAGAATTTTGAAAATATCTTGTTTTGTTTGCCAGATATATTTAAAAGAATGTTACGATTTTCAAAATTTCAAAAATTCATAACAAATCACGTGATGACGTCATCATGACGTCACTTTGGATTTTGCATCCTAGTGCCAGTATCTACCTACCCACCAATTTTCATGACGATCGGACCTATCCTTATATGTGTTTTAAAAAAGCACATTTTTGATGATGTTATCATGACGTCACACACTTTTTTCCTTTTTAGGGCATATCTTTGAGACCTACCAAAGCTGTAACAAAAAGAATTTTGAAAATATCTTGTTTCGTTCGCTAGATATATTGAAAAGAATTTTACGATTTTCAAATTTCAAAAATTCATAAAAAATCACGTGATGACGTCATCATGACCAAAAAGTTCGGGACACATTCTGAGCAGTTTGTCTAAGTGTCTGCCAAGTTTAAAGTCAATCGGGTGCACCAAAGTAGCCAAAGTGCCGGTAAGAAAGAAAACGTGTACAAATGCTATGGGGAAAAAGTCTGAAAAGGAAGCACAAAAAAAAAAAATTAAATGAACTTTCAAAAATGAAAAAAATTATAGAAAATTAGCCGATGACGTCATCATGACGTCACATAAATTTTAATCTAACACATGCTGGCATAACTAAATACCACGTTTAAACTTAATCTGACTTGTACTTTTGTAGATATATGGTTTCCAAAAATGCCCCTTTAAGATGACGTCACGTGACATGTGATGACGTCATCATGACGTAAAAGTTCGGCGCACATTCTGAGCAGTTGGTGTAAGTGTCTGCCTACGACTTGTCTAACGACTTGAAAAAAAGACTAGAGATCAACTCTTTATAGACAGCATGCCACATGAAAGCCATGGTTTCTGTCCTTCCCAGAATTCCTTTGTGTTATATTGAATTTGGTCACAATTTTCAGATGCCTGTTATTTCTTAATACTTGAGTGAGCCACGATCACGAAATTGTTGAATTAGGTAGAGAAAAATTCAATGTATACATTTTTTTAATCGGACCGACCCTTACATGCGTAAAAAGAAAAAAATTGATGATGTCATTATGACGTCACACAATTTTCGCCTTTTAGGGCATATCTTTGAGACATACCAAAAGCTGTATCAAAAAGAATTTTGAAAATCTCTTGTTTTGTTTGCGAGATATATTTAAAAGAATGTTACGATTTCAAAATTTCAAAAATTCATAACAAATCACGTGATGACGTCATCATGACGTCACTTTGGATTTTGCATCCTAATACCAGTATCTACCTACCCACCAATTTTCATGACGATCGGACCTATCCTTATATGTGTTTTAAAAAAGCACATTTTTGATGATGTCGTCATGACGTCACACATTTTTTTCCTTTTTAGGGCATATGTTTGAGACCTACCAAAGCTATAACAAAAAGAATTTTGAAAATATCTTGTTTTGTTTGCCAGATATATTGAAAAGAATGTTACGATTTTCAAAATTTCAAAAATTCATAACAAATCACGTGATGACGTCATCATGACGTCACTTTGGATTTTGCATCCTAGTGCCAGTATCTACCTACCCACCAATTTTCATGACGAACGGACCTATTCTTATATGTGTTTTAAAAAAGCACATTTTTGATGATGTCATCATGACGTCACACACTTTTTCCTTTTTAGGGCATATCTTTGAGACCTACCAAAGCTGTAACAAAAAGAATTTTGAAAATATCTTGTTTTGTTCGCTAGATATATTGAAAAGAATTTTACGATTTTAAAATTTCAAAAATTCATAAAAAATCACGTGATGACGTCATCATGACCAAAAAGTTCGGCACACATTCTGAGCAGTTTGTCTAAGTGTCTGCCAAGTTTAAAGGCAATCGGGTGCACCAAAGTAGCCAAAGTGCCGGTAAGAAAGAAAACGTGCACAAATGCTATGGGAAAAAGTCTGAAAAGGAAAAAAAAAAAAAAAAAAAAAAAAAAAAAAAAAAAAAAAAAAAAGAAAAAAAAAAAAATCTTAACGAAAACAAGGGCTGTTTTGGAAAAGTTTCCAAAACAGCCAAAAAAGAAAAAAAAAAAAATCTTAACGAAAACAAAGGCTGTTTCGGAAAATTCCGAAACAGCCAAAAAGAAAAAAAAAAAAATCTTAACGAAAACAAAGGCTGTTTCGGAAAACTTCCGAAACAGCCAAAAAAAAAAAAACTAGAGGCATGATGTTGGTGTTTGTGGACAAACACAGGGCTGTTTCGGTGTTTTTTTTGTGGTAGTTTGATGATGTTGGGGATGTGATTTCAATGGTGGATTAAAAATCTTGTTTTACATTCATGGTCGTCTATGACAGGTCAAGCAATCATGTAGGTCTATAATCATAATTGTTTTGGAAATGTAAGAATACTTGCAGTTGGTGAACATGATTACGTCATCATGACTTCACACATATTTCACATTTATATTGAAGTACCTATATTACCTAAAAACCTATTACAAAAAGAATTACGAAATTAGCATGTTCTGTTGATGAGATATAACCTAAAGGTTCAAAAGTTTAAAAGTTACTATAAAATCGTCTGATGATGTCATCATGACGTCACATTAAATTGTATCTATACAAGCCGGCCTACCAGCATTCCAAGATTGATCAAAATGGGATCTACGGTTCTCTAAATATATGACCTTAAAGTGTACCCCTTTAAGATGATGTCAAATGACCAATGATAACACCCGTGAAAGCAAACAGGTGACAAAGTCGAGTATGCTCAAATGAAAAATGTCAGTTGTTAGCATGTTTATGTGCTTTGATGTTCGATATTGTTGATTGTTTCCTATAAAATCAGATGATGGACCACCCCAGCCAAAGTGTTCATTTTGAAAGATGTCCTGTTGTAATTTGTTGAATGCGCTCAGTCTAACAATAATCAAAAGCTTTAAAAATGGTGCAAGGAAATATTGGCAAGATTCATGCACCTCAGTTGTCAATCCCCATTATTTGGTAAAAATTCATAGCTGACGAGATAAAATTGTCCTCTGCAAAATAATGATTCTAATTATGATAATCAACATTGATATAAGAATTTTCCTCTTCTTAAACAACACTGAGATATCTTTTTGACGTAAGCTTTTGTACCTTTTGAATACAGTTTTCGGAAAGTTTCAAAAAATTCACCAAATTCCTGTAAAATTTCTGATATCTCCAGTGGAAATTGTTAAACAATCCTTGTTAAACAATCCTGGGATTTTGGAATTCTAGTACATGTATTGGCATAAAGATAATATTTCAATCTTTACATACTGACGGATATGCACCTGCTTATGTTTTACACGACTTGCCTATGTAACGATCGAGCATAATGCGCCGCGCCATGCCAGCACATTAATACATTGTATAATACAAACTGCCCCAGGCTGATGAAATACAACCGGCCACAGTCGTACATCGTCGTTTCAATCGTGCACATTTTGAAGCGACAAGAAATGATCGTTCATGGCGCGCAGCAAAAGTGGTCAGAAGAGCGCACGTGGACAGATTGCATAATACATGTATACTCTTTTAGTACCACGCCGAGAAGTAATCTGAACAACCGGAGTTTGCACACTCGTCATAATGTGCCTATTGATGAGTTTCGTGGATACATGTATTGAATGAGCTATTTTAGTTCTTTTTCTATTTTCGCCACATACCTACACACACACATACAAACACCCACACAGACACATTATTTTTTTCAGCGTCGCTCTCTGAATTTTGTTTGTTGGACACGCGCACGATTGCAACTGGCTTAGGGTTTCCAGTGCAGCTTGGTCTGGCTTGTTTTACTGGTGCCTATAGCTAGCTAGGGGGCCGGGGCAGAGTAGAACCTCCAACACTAGTGCCGCCTATAGGGCCTACGAAACACTTAATCCGGTCCTGTCTATTTGGCTTGGCAACTGGAGGGATGCTGTATGAAAAATGGGAGCCAGTCTGTTTTGGGAAAACCACATTTTCAGGGGTGGTATTGTTGGGACAATTAGCAAAAATTATAAACGGCTAACCTGTCAAAAATTGAAAAGAATTTGACAGATTAAGATTCAAACTATAATTTTCAGCAGTGCCACAAAAACCGAGAGACTCCTGGATAAGCATTTTTTTCACTGTGAAGTTTATTGAGTGCGCACCCTTGGTAAAGTCAGGACGAAGAAAGTGCGCCCTCTTCTGGTTTTGTAGCGACATTCGACCAAACAGCAGTGCAGTGACCCCGAAACAATGTGTGGACTGACATCTACGCTTCGGCGCGGTATGGATATGCTGTGCGGGGAGGTAGCGCTGCATGTGCAGTCACGCACCAGACTATTAATTCATCTCCAAGGTACGACTACGAGTAAGTGGTAAAATTAATGACATGCAAAAGTGTTGATTTATTTTTGCATAGTCGGGTTTGTTTGCGGTTTTATTATAATGGATGAAAGGAGAAATTGTTATTGTACATTTGAAGGGATGATGCGTACTAATTATGTGAAAATCTATGTAGAAAAAGGGTGTTGGAATGACGTAATGTGATTCATCATGTAACGTTAGTCAAGGGAGTTTCACATGATTCTGTGGCCATCTTGAATTCTGAGGGGAACAAATCGGAAATCATGTGCTATAAATAAGTATAACAGCGGCCCTCTGTGGCCCTTTATTGGCCGCATTAACTTTAGAGGGGAACAACGTATCAGCACATAATTTCTGGTTTGTTCCCCTCACTGCCTCAGAATTCAAGATCATGGCCTCCAGTTATACTACGATGAGGATGTTTTGAGGAGGTAGGGCCTATGAATGATCTACAACTTACAAGGTAGCCTACAAGTACAACTTAAAGTGCAAGGCATGTGAAAACTCCCTTATTGTACATGTCAAAACTTGTAGGCCTAGGGTATGTATACAGCATTAGACCCGTAAATGTGGCTAAATTATGAGGTTGTGCTATTATACTTTATAGCTTCAACAAGTGTCAACAACTTGTAAAAGCACTTTTAAATTAAGCTAAATTTTATACGCCTATCAATTGCTTCCCCAACCCCTCCCCGCACCATCCGGGCAGCCCGAGGTCTTATGTGAGGGTTTGGTCACATTTTTCAAGCTCCAGGGTGGGGATTTTGATCACTCATTTTGCCATTGTTTCCGCATCATCAGAAGTTAAAACCATGATGTGGGGGTGTCCCACCCTTGTATGTAGGGGATTGTCAATAACATTTTGCCCCAGGGATGGGGATTTTGTCACTTCAAAAGTGACAATCCCCACATCTTGGGTGGGGCAGCCGGGGGGGGGGGGGGGGGGGGGGGGGGTGAAGCAATTGATAGGTGCATTATGTTAACAATATTCAGTGGGCTCCAATGATTATTTTAAACCTATCATAATATTTAGAAGTATCTTAAAAGTGCAATTTTTAAGTGAAAAAGTATGTCGTCAACGGTGATTTTTTTCGGTGGCCATTTTGTTTTTCTGGGACAAGTACAATCGCGCATGTGCAAATAAGAAAAAGATGGTGGTGCCTGTCATTTAATTTTATCGTCATAAAATTGTATTTTTATGTGGGATTATGAACGAGAATTCCCCCAATTTCTTACATAATGCGAGATTTGTTGAATAAGATGAAGCTCAAATGTGTGTTTTGAGCTTGTTGATGCTTTGTTGACGATGATCGTGTTTGTTGACGCTTGTTAACGCTTTGTTGGTGCTAAATAGCACAATCAATATACATGGTCACAGAACGTTCATATCTCAGTCTCTGAACTTGTGAAATTTCTAAATGTAACATTCGTGTTGATGTGGGCTCATTTTTGTTTTGTTTATAAATGATGTTCAGTTGAAATCAGAGGAATAAGTGATGAGTAGTGACTAGTGTGGTGAATGTACCCCAGTAAGTTTCATAGTGATTTGTGACATAGCCATAGGCCTTCATCTGAAAGCACTTTCACGTTAGGCATTAGAAAGTTAAATACACAATCTTGTTGACAAGGTGAAAAGAACACCTGCGGCAGAGTATGTACGTATGTCATGTGTGCACGTCAATTGAAAATGTTTGCTTTTCGAAGTTATTGGAATGCATTTATTGGAATTTAAATGCGCTCTTGTCTTGTAAGTTGTGTTAATACCGTGAAGAATAATAATAATATTCATAATGCAAAGGTATTTGATTTTACAGAAGAAATATTTTTTAATTAGTTTTTTGGGAGATCATATTTTGGAAAATGAGGTCCTTGTGTGCTGGACATAAAAAAATCAGAGTGTTGAGTATGGGTATTGAAGTGGATGCAATGAACCTGTAGTCCTGTGTTTATCTATCAAGCCACCCACTTGCTTGGTTTGAATCTATCATCTTATTATATGACGTACATGTATATGTGTGCATTTTTCATTTTTTTTTTTTTTGAAGATTCTGAAATGATATGAAATTTTAAAGTGTGATAGAAAGGACTGAAATAAAGATATCATTGATAGTAATCTGTGTATTAATGGAGTATTCAGTACTAGTCTGGTAATAAATGTGAAAAGCAATAAACAAGAATCTCAGATTATTTTCTGTGAGTATTAGTTATAAGTTCAGTAAGTCAATGAAGGGAAAGAAACATCTATACATTAAAAAATATGAATTTGCTGTTGAAATTATTTTGAACTTTACGTGTTACAGTGGACTCTAATCTAGTGTATTGTGAATTTCAGGATATTGAGGAAATCAATATTGAACTTTTCAAATGAAATTTTAGAAAAATTGAAATATATGTACATTAAATAAAACTGTTTAAACTAAATGTTTGTTGGAATGTCAAATAGATTTCTCGTACACACCCCTGTCCAAGAAAATCCCATATGTTTTCAAGTGTAATGTTCCTGCAAATTGATCTAGATTGGTGCAAGTTTCTGTTTGTGAATGTGAAGTACCTTTAACCGTAACAGTCCTCATCAACTCATCAAAACCCAACAACATGTTTGGTTGGAATCTTAATTAGGATGGGTACTGGACCCCCAAACTGATAGTCCTTTACATTGAGTTTGGCATACCACCAGAATTTATGTGTACAGTTTACCATATGGTGTTGGAATTTGCAACGATGGGTATGGTTCCTAGTAAATTACACTTAAAGATTTACAAGTGGGTTAGGGAGGATTTTATAGGATAATGGAAAATGCAGTCATTTATGTGTACTTTACAAGGGGTAAATGTTTTTGAAGTTTGAAATTTGGTTCATGCAGAGTTTTTGTGTGCGACTAATTTCAGAAAATGTGAATTGGTAGGCAAGTATAGAAAATGTGGATTGATATGGAAGTGATTATTGTGATTTACTGACAAGTAGTATGCATATTTTTCTTCTGTAATGTTTTTTTTCTCTTTCATTTCAGGATACTGATGTCATTCATGATGGAAGAGAGAGTGGAAGACCCTACAGTTAACCCTGAGCATGGGGCAACCTGTGCGATGAAGGCTATACCGAGAGATTTTCCTGGACATGGGGCAACCTGTGTTCAGGGTACCTTACTGAGAGATTTTCCTGGACATGGGGCAACCTGTGTTCAGGGTACATTACCGAGAGATTTTCCTGGACATGGGGCAACCTGTGTTCAGGGTACATTACCGAGAGATTTTCCTGGACATGGGGCAACCTGTGTTCAGGGTACATTGCCAAGAGATTTTCCTGGAGATCAACCCAAACCAGGAGATTTTACCAAATCAGGAGATTTAACCAAATCAAGGAGAAACCAATTTGAACCAAACTTGAGAGCAAACCAGCATGAACAAATCAGCGTGAACTGTGATGAAACTGAGCTGATGAAATGTTACTACCGACAGATTGTGAAACCTAAGAAGATGCAGGTAAAGATGGCACAGGCAGAATATGCTAGAAAGATGCAACAGGATAGACAGAAAAGAGTGAGTATTCTGAGAGAAGGAAGGAAGAAGCGATTGTCACTAGTTAGTAACTTACATGGTGTACGATGGCTTAAACAGTACAGTTGGACAAAGCACTGTGGTAGTGGTCATCTCTTGGATTATGTAGATGAGATTTTGGAAAGAAAGGGTAGAAAGAGGCCATCCAGACAGTACAAGAGAAAAGTGAGAAAACAAGTGTTCAAGCAGACTCATAATATTAGGAAACGAGGAAAGGTAGTAGAGTGTCGCAAGAGCAAGGAGGAGAAAAGGTTGCATGAGATATGGCAGAAAAATATCTGGTGTCATACAAAAAGAAGTTTGAGTACAGTTGTTAAGAACATGAAAGGCTTGCAGGACAAGAGAAATCAAACAGAGAGCATGGTGTCTGTACAAAAGAAGGTGGCCTGTAAAAGGCAAGGAATGAAAAATCATACAAGGAGACAAAGAAATGAAGATGAAAACAGTAGAAATTCTGAGAGAGGGAGAGCAAACATGGTAGGAATGAAATGTGATGCCACTGTTAAAGAAGAGTGTTGGATGTGTGATAAAGTGATCAACAGATTTCAGCCCAAAGTACTGTGTAGCTGTGGATTATGGTATCATGTTGATTGCATGGGATTTACAAATAGTATTGCAAATGGCATCTTGGCAAACAAATCAGTAGTATGGGTATGCTGCAAATGCCGAGGAAGTAACTACTGTAAATCTTTGCATGACTATCTTGACATTCCTGTAGATTTAACCATGTATGAGGAAACATTGATGGATGGCATTGAAGAAGACATGATGGAACAGTCTGTGGAAGAGAGTGCTGGCAAACGACAGTTTTGAAGGTAACAAAATCAGAGCAAATGATTCTAAATGTGCTGACAAAGTTGATAAAGAAATTATGGAATGTAGACAAAGAAACCGAAAATACCTGAGACCAAATACAAGAAAGCAAAAGAAAAGTGACCATGAGAAATTTAAGAATACAAGTGAGCGAGCAAGTCACACAGAAAACATTGACTGTAAAATAATAGATGTATTTGAAGATGGAGTTCAAGGCCAACAAGGATTGTTACCAAAGCAGACAGGAGGTTATTGTTTGAGAAGTAAAAAGGGCAGAAGTACTGAAGAAAGTAATGCAGAAGAAAAAAATGACACGGCAAGTGCTGTTGGAAAGGGAAATGATAAAGATTCTTCTAAGTTAAAAGATACTGATGGCAGTCATGGTGTTGAGTCACAAAATAGATCACATGGATTGAAAAGTAGAAAGAGAAAACTGTCAGTGAGTACTGAAAATTGTGAAATGAAATTGAAAGTGAACAGAAAAATTATTTCAAATGAAAAGCACACACCTATACCCTTGTTACAAAGAAGTTGTGAATCAGTGAGAAGGAAACAAATTTGTGACTGTAAAGAGTAAAGAAGATAATGAAAACAATGAAAGCAATGTGACTTTGCAAGAAATGACTGTACAAGGTACCTTTCATCAAGGTCATCATAAGTTTGGTTATCATGCAGGAAAGCAATGCACAGCAAATGGCTTGAGTTGTGTCTTGTTGAGTAAGTTGAAGAAATTAAAATACTGGACTTCTCATGACATGGATACTGCATTGAATACTGGAAATGAATTATATGGTCATTTATCTCAGAGTTCTACAGTAAATCATGACTATTTGTTGGTGACTGAACTGCCAAGTGAGTTAGATCTGTTGAATCATCATTTCAGTATGAAGTTGCATGATCCTCTATGTGGCGCACTTGGAGAAGATTTAAATGTAGCTGAATTCCATATGATGCAAATGAATCATGCTTTAGAACAGGCTCTTCAGCAACACTGTGCATGTTTTATAACTTTCTATGGAAATACGTTTGTTGTAATTGCTCAAGATGGTATGTATTATATCTTTGATTCTCACTCTAGAAATCAGCAAGGTTGCCAGGTCAGTGAAGGACAAAGTTTGTTGAAACGTGTTGCTACATGGCAAGATGTACACAGGTATTGTACTGATTTGGCAAAATCTATGTGCTTGTCCAATAATGAACAATTTGAAATTACAGGTGTATCTGTGTGGTTAGATGATGAAGTAAGGCAAGATGTTGATGGTAGTACACAGAAGACAGAACACTTGTTATTGGGAAGCAGTGGTCAGAGTGAAGGTAAAGTACATGAAGAGAGTCCTGATTTTGGAGAGTTTCTTGGTTCTTGGAATGGCTTGTCAAATAAATGTAGTGATCTGCCACATACATGTAACACGAAGGAAGGTGACAAACATAACTGCCATGAAATGAGTAACAAGAATAACTGTGATGGTGATAGTGATGTTGAAATAAAGGAAGTGATACAAGTTAATTTTAAGTTTATTCCTCTGACATATGTTATGAAGAATGCACTGTGCAGAAAACATAGAATTGGTAAAGTATCTCTGGATTGTAATGAGGTTGCAGATAAATGTGAGCAGATGGGACGACCTGATTCTGTGAAGAAAATTAAAGGTGATGGCAACTGCTTTTTCAGGGCTATTTCATTTGCTGTATCAGGAACTGAAAATAATCATATGCAGTTAAGAATGGCAACTGTCAATCATCTGTTGAGAAATGGAGATAAATTCAATGGTTTTCTGCGACAAGGATTTGTTAATGTGGAAGAATATGTCATGAGGCAAAGATTGTTTGATTGCGGAACGTGGGCTACAGAGGTTGAAATCATGGCCATGGCACACATGCTACGTGCAGACATATACACATATGAGGATAGAAATAACTGGTATGTTTTCTCAGAAAGTACCTTTGAGAGAGAGGCTGTAAAATTAGATGAGGCGATTTACTTGTACCATATGCAAAGAATTCATTATGATGTTGTGTTGTCGGTTCATGAATTAGTAAGACAGTCTGCTAAAGGACAAGAAAAAGGACATGCAGAAGAAGCATTACAAACAGATTCTTGTCTGAAAACAGCATCAAGTGATAAGAAGGTAGAATTGAAATATGAGAAAGAAGTGAGTTTTGAGACCATGAAGCCAGAAAATAAAGTTTTGAAACGTAAAAAGCGAAAGCGTACAAATATAAGATTACAGCAAAAAATGAGAAGAGAAAAAGGAAAAGAAAAGTATTCAAAGAAAATGAATGAGGTTGTCATGGATAGCAAAGAAATGCACAAATCTAAATCTAACTGTAAAGATCAGAAGAAATGTAGGTCAGGAAATTCCAACTTTGTGGATGAGAAGTTGAAAGATGAAAAATCTTGCAATGATAGAAGTAAGGAAAGGAAAAAAATGTATAACCAGAAGAATTACCAAAAAAATGCAGACAGAAAGAAGAAATTATTGTACATAAAATATCATAGTGACATCAACTTTCAAACAGAAATATTGGAGGCTAAAAGAAGAAGCTATGGTTTATATCAGAATTCAGAAAAAAAGAAAATGTATGTGAAAACAAGGTATCACAAAAATGCTAAATATAGGGAGAGTATAATAAATCATGGTAAGGCAAAGTACTCTGATAATGCAGAGTATAGAGAAAAGAAAATTAACAGTGGAAAAAGAAAGTACATGCATAATGCTGAATATAAAGAAAGACTGATAAATAGTGGAAAAAGAAAGTACATGGACAATGCTGAATATAGAGCAAGGCTAATTAAGCATCAAAGTATCAAGTATAAAACAAGATATCATGACGATGTTGATTATAGAAAAAAGGAAATAAATAGAGTTCAATGTAAATATCATGAAAATGTTTCATATAGAAATAAGCTAATTGCAAATATCAAAAAGAAATACCGATGTATTGTTTCCTATAGGATGAAATTGTTAAGTTTTGAGAAATGCAAGTATCGCAGTGATACAAAGTATAGAAGAAATTTAATAAAGTATGGAAAAGAAAAGTACAAGAGGGTCGATCGGTATCGTGAAAAAATGGCAGCGATGAATCGTACACGTACTGTAAATAAGAAAGAGAATCAACGTAATATACATTTTGTGACAAACAAATTTAAAGTAGACATATCTAAAGGACCAGAATATGTGTGTGCTTCATGTCACAAACTTCTGTTTAAGAAACAAGTCTTAAAATGTCATAAGTTGAAGTATAAAAATCTGAAGTGTGTTACTGAAAAATATCTGCATATTTGCAGTAAAAAGTGTGAATCAAAATGTCTGATTAAAGAATCAAGCAGATCATGTCTGTGGATTTGTTATACATGTCATAGGAAATTACTTGCTAATAGAGTACCTGGTGAGGCAAATGTGAATAATTTAACTCTAATAGACATCCCAGAAGAATTGGCTTGTTTGAATACATTAGAAGAACATCTAATTGCTAGAAATGTGTCATTCATGAAAATGATTGCATTACCTAAAGGAGGACAACATGGTGTACGAGGCCCAGTTGTATGTGTACCGTCAAATATAACAGATACAGTTAAAGTATTACCGAGAGGTGAAAATGAGAATCAAATGATTCGTGTAAAGCTGAAGAGAAAATTGAATTATAAAGGATATTATCAGTATCAGTTTGTGAATAAAAAATATGTTGAGAGTGCGTTATGTTACCTTAAACATAAAAACAAGTGGTACAATGATATTGAAATAAACACGGATTGGGACAATCCAGTGTGTGATGAAGATAATGATGAAATAGATCAACATGAAAGTGATGTTAAAGAAAAAGTGGAAAAAAATGATGACATTGATAACAGTGATGAGGAAACAGAGGATGATCGTTTACGTGGCATAGCATTAGACAGTTGTCTTCAGCCAATTAATTTGGGACAGGAAATTCTTGATCAGTATTTTGATGATGTGCTTTGTGTTGCACCTTGTGAAGGCAATAGTCCAATCAGAATATTAATGGAAAAAGGTAATGAGGCAAAATGCTTTCCAGCATTATTTCCAACAGGTCAACCTACATTTGATGATGATCGTGATGTGAATTTAACTCTGTGTAGATACATGCATAATCGATTAATGAATGTTGATAATAGGTTTGCCAAGAATACTCAATACATTTTTTATGCTCAGTACTTGTCAGAGATTCAGAAAGTGATGTCTAGTGTTTCTATTGCATTACGTAAAGGTTGTGATAAAATGCGTAGTGGAGAAAATGTAAATGCTTCAATGATTAATGACAGGGACCAGTTAAATGATATCTTGAAGTCAGACAGTGGATATAAATTCTTGAAACCAATTCGTGGTACACCCCCATATTGGCAATCAACACAGAAAGATGTTTTAGCAATGATCAGACAGCTGGGAATACCTACATGGTTTTGTTCATTTTCTGCAGCAGACATGAGATGGCCTGAAGTAATCAATACAATTTTAAGACAGCAAGGAGATTCTAGAGATGTGAAAGATTTGGACTGGAATGAGAAATGTACTATATTGAGAAGTAATCCTGTAACTGCTGCAAGAATGTTTGATCAACGATTTCACACATTTCTGAAAGATGTAATTTTGTCTAGAGCTGAACCAATTGGAAAAGTCAAAGACTATTTTTACAGAGTGGAATTTCAGCAAAGAGGATCTCCTCATACACATTGTCTCTTCTGGATAGAAAATGCACCAAAATTGGAAAATGACACTAACAAAGATGTCATTAAGTTCATTGATAAATACATCAGTTGCAAATTACCCTCAAAAGAAGAAGATGAAGAATTAAATGAAATCATTAGTCATGTGCAGTTACATAGCAGAAGACATTCTAAGTCATGTAAGAAGAAACGTACCGAGTGCAGGTTTAATTTCCCAAGACCTCCATCTGAACGAACATTCATTACAGAGCCTGATATGCCAACAGATGATAAGAAAGAGGTGGATGAAAAGGACACACAGGAAAGGAATGATGCCAAGGAATTACTTCAGTCAATATGGACTGCAATACAGAAAAGTGAGAATGAACATATGACAACCAGTGAATTGTTTGTAAGCATCAATGTAACGCAAGCCGACTTTGAGAAAGCTAATGATGTCTTAAGCAGCAAGGCCAGTATCATACATAAGAGAAAGCCACAAGATGCTTGGGTTAATTTGTACAATCCTGCTCTAATGAGATGTTGGAATGCAAACATGGATATTCAGTACATTTGTGATGCTTATGCTTGTGTTGCTTATGTAGTATCCTACATGTCTAAAGCTGAACGTGAAATGGGCGTATTGTTATCACAGGCTCAAGCTGAAGCAGAGAAAGGAAACTTGGATGCCAGACAGAGTATGAAGGAAATTGGTTGTGTGTATTTGCATAATCGTGAAGTATCGGCACAAGAAGCAGTTTATCGTGTCTGTAATTTGAGATTGAAAGAAGGATCAAGGAAAGTGGAATTCATACCTGTTGGTGATAATCCAATTAAAATGAGCTTGCCACTTAGTGTTATTCAAAATAGATGCAAGTATGACTGTGATGATGATAGTATTTGGATGACCAGTAGAGTTGATAGGTACTTGGCAAGACCAAATATTGATGAATTTGAAACAATGTGCTTAGCCACATTTTGTTCTGATTATAGAGTAATTTACAACAGCACGGCTAAGACAAGTCGTTCACGGCTGTATGAATTGAAGAATGGTTTAGGCCACATACAGAAACGTAGTCGAACTGATCCTGCAGTCATACGATTTCCAAGATTTTCAGTTGCAAAATATCCTGAGAAGTACTATCAGAGTATATTGCAGTTATACCTTCCCTATCGTATTGATGCTCAGTTGAAACCAGAGCAGTTTGAAACTTATGAGCAATTTTATCAAAATGGTGTTGTTCGTTTGAGAGGTTCGCTGCAATCTGTGATGAATATTGTTGAAAGTAATCGGACATTATATGAAGCTAATGCTGAGTCAGTAGATGAAGCTGAGGAATTATTAAATAAGTTTGGTCCACAAGAAGATGCTTGGGCACTGATAGCTCCAGAAACTGAAAAGGACAGACTTGAATGTGAAAGACAGCACCAACCAGAAATTGAAGATAGTGACAATGAGTTTGAGATTCCTGATTTGAAATCAAAGAAAGACAATGATGTGAAATGTAGCATTGAACCACATGCACTAAATGTATCTAAACAAGAAGCAATGAATTTGTTGAGGTGTTTAAATGCAAAACAGAAGAAAGTTTTCTACAAAGTCAGACAATGGTGTTTGGACAAAGTAAATGGAAAAAATCCAGAACCATTTCATGTATTTGTGACAGGTGGAGCTGGTACTGGAAAAAGTCATTTGATAAAATGTATTTACTATGAAGCAACAAGGCTTTTTGCTACAATGATGGAGAATCCTGATGATGTATCAGTACTACTCACAGCTCCTACAGGCGTTGCAGCATATAATATCCATGGTGCCACAATTCACAGTGCTTTGTCAATAGGAATAAATGTCAGATTGCCATATCAACCACTTGGTGAAGAGAAAATCAATACATTAAAGAATAAATTAAGACAACTACAGATTCTGATTGTTGATGAGATTTCAATGGTGGATCAAAAAATCTTGTTTTACATTCATGGGCGTCTACGACAGGTCAAGCAATCACGTAATCATAATCCTTTTGGAAATGTGAGCATACTTGCAGTTGGTGATTTTTATCAGTTGCCCCCAGTGAAAGGAAAATCTTTGTACCAGACTGCTGTTACAGGTGATTTGTGGAATGATAACTTTGTGAAAGTGGAACTGACTGAGGTTATGAGGCAAAAGGAAGATGCACAGTTTGCTGAAGTCTTAAATAGGTTACGAATAAGAAGGAAAAAGGAACATTTGCAAGATAATGATATCAGACTGTTAAAATCACGTGAAACTGGAGAAGATTGGACTGATGCTGTGCATGTTTACCCTTGCAATAAACAGGTGGATCAGTATAATACACAAACTCTTTATGCAAAGTGTTCTGAATGTGTATGTGTTCTTGCTAAAGATTTCCAGAAAGATCCAAAAAGTGGGAAAATGAAACCAGCAGAGAAATCAGCCAAGAAATCTTCCTATACTAATTTACCTGAGTTACTATGGCTTGGAGTTGGTGCTAGAGTCATGCTTACAAGGAATCTTGATGTTTCTGATGGACTTGTTAATGGAGTGTTTGGAATTGTCTGTGCTATAGTGACATTACCTAATCAACAATCTCCAAAGTGGGTGAAAGTTAAATTTGATGATGAGCATGTTGGGTCAAAGTTGAAAAAACAGTCATCTGTTGATCGTACCGATGCAGTTTGTATTGAAATGGTAGAAGAAAATGTGACTAACCAGTGTGTACGGCATCAGTTCCCTCTCAAGTTAGCTTGGGCATGTACAGCTCACAAGGTGCAAGGAATGACCACAAAAAAGGCAGTTGTATGTTTGGAGCATACATTTTCAGCAGGACAAGCTTATGTTAGTTTGAGCAGAGTGGTATCACTGAATGGCCTTGTGATAGAAGGATTCGATGAAAAATATATTTATTGTAATGAAGGTGTGGCTAAGGCAATGAATAAAATGTTGCCGTTTATTGACGACAGTGATAATGGCAGTGATACAAATGAAATAAAGTGTCACCAAAGTTATAGCACATGTATTGCTATGCATAATATTCAAGGCCTCCGTGCACATTTCATGGATTTGAAAAATAATAACGAAATGATGTCATGTGATTTCATGTGCTTGACAGAAACATGGACCAATAGAGACTTCAGTTGCGATATGGATATGAATGATTGTAAATGGTATCATCAACCAAGATGTATGTCATATGATAACACCAGCTGTCTTACACGCATGTTAAAAGATCAGTGCCATGGAGGTGTAGCTGTGTGTGGCAAAAAGGAGAAAGTGTTCAGCAGGCTAAATTTACAAGTCCATAATCTTGAGTATATTGCATTTCAGATAATTTCAAATGTGTCATTAGCTGTTGTTATAATTTATCGACCTGCATCATACACACTGCATGAATTTGTTGAGATTCTCCAAATGTTGCTAGATGAGCTACATAAGATTTCAAACAAGTGTATTGTAATGGGTGATTTCAATGAAGATATTATGCACAAGGAATCTTCTGTCAGTAAACTGATGTATAGTCATGGGTATAAGCAGTGTGTAGATGATGCCACAACTGAAAGAGGTACTTTGCTTGACCATGTTTATGTTAGGAACATAGATATTATCAACATTAACATTTGTCCAACATATTATAGCTATCATGAAGCAGTCATTGTTCAGTTCTGATTTTGTTTCGACGAATCAAATTATTTTACCAACTGTGCACTGATTCATGTTGTTGGCCTTCAAAAAAGAAAATGGTAATCAATATGAATGAAATAATATTGTAAACAAGTAAGATGAAATAGTGTGGTTAACAAAAAGGATAAAATAGCATAATAAACAAGGATTAAATAGTGCTAAACAAGACGGATGAAATAGCATGGTGAACAAGAATGAAATAGCATGGTGAACAAGGATGAAATAGCATGGTGAACGAGAACGATGAAATAGCATGATCAACAAGGATGATGAAATAGCCTGTCAAACTTGTCTGATAAACATGGGGTGATTACCATAAAATGCTATGAAGCATGGTTGTCACACTCACAGCTCAGTGTCGCACATCACCAGTCCTTCTATAACAGACCAGTCATGTACAATAAGGGATGATGTCCATCACTCACTATAACTGTAGAACACCGCTACTACACTCACAGCTCAATCGGGCACATCACAAGTTTTTTCGTTCAGCAAGGGATGTGGACCATGACTCACTTTAACTGTGGAACACCGCTGCCACACTCACAGCTCAGTGTGGCACATCACAAGTTCTTCTGTTCGACAAAAGATGCTGACGATCACTCACTGTAACTGGAACACCGCTGCCACACTCATAGCTCAGTGTGGCACACCACAAGTTCTTTTGTTCAGCAAGGGATGCCGATCACTCACTGTAACTGTGGAACACGGCTGCCACACTCACAGCTCAGTGTGGCACATCACAAGTTCTTTGTTCAGCAAAGGATGCTGACCATGACTTACTGTAACTGTGCAACACCGCTGCCACACTCACAGCTCAGTGTGGCACATCACAAGTTCTTCTGTTCGACAAAAGATGCTGACGATCACTCACTGTAACTGTGGAACACCGCTGCCACACTCATAGCTCAGTGTGGCACATCACAAGTTCTTTTGTTCAGCAAGGGATGCCGATCACTCACTGTAACTGTGGAACACGGCTGCCACACTCACAGCTCAGTGTGGCACATCACAAGTTCTTTGTTCAGCAAAGGATGCTGACCATGACTTACTGTAACTGTGCAACACCGCTGCCACACTCACAGCTCAGTGTGGCACATCACAAGTTCTTCTGTTCAGCAAGGGATGCTGACCATGACTTACTGTAACTGTGCAACACCGCTGCCACACTCACAGCTCAGTGTGGCACATCACAAGTTCTTCTGTTCAGCAAGGGATGCTGACCATGACTTACTGTAACTGTGCAACACGGCTGCCACACTCACAGCTCAGTGTGGCACATCACAAGTTCTTCTGTTCAGCAAGGGATGCTGACCATGACTTACTGTAACTGTGCAACACCGCTGCCACACTCACAGCTCAGTGTGGCACATCACAAGTTCTTCTGTTCGACAAAAGATGCTGACGATCACTCACTGTAACTGTGGAACACCGCTGCCACACTCATAGCTCAGTGTGGCACATCACAAGTTCTTTTGTTCAGCAAGGGATGCCGATCACTCACTGTAACTGTGGAACACGGCTGCCACACTCACAGCTCAGTGTGGCACATCACAAGTTCTTTGTTCAGCAAAGGATGCTGACCATGACTTACTGTAACTGTGCAACACCGCTGCCACACTCACAGCTCAGTGTGGCACATCACAAGTTCTTCTGTTCGACAAAAGATGCTGACGATCACTCACTGTAACTGTGGAACACCGCTGCCACACTCATAGCTCATCAGTGTGGCACATCACAAGTTCTTCTGTTCAGCAAGGGATGCTGACCATGACTTACTGTAACTGTGCAACACCGCTGCCACACTCACAGCTCAGTGTGGCACATCACAAGTTCTTCTGTTCAGCAAGGGATGCTGACCATGACTTACTGTAACTGTGCAACACCGCTGCCACACTCATAGCTCAGTGTGGCACATCACAAGTTCTTTTGTTCAGCAAGGGATGCCGATCACTTACTGTAACTGTGCAACACCGCTGCCACACTCACAGCTCAGTGTGGCACATCACAGGTTCTTCTGTTCAGCAAGGGATGCTGACCATGACTTACTGTAACTGTGCAACACCGCTGCCACACTCACAGCTCAGTCTGGCACATCACAAGTTCTTCTGTTCAACAAGGCCGGATGTCGATCATTAGTCACTCTAACTGTGGAACATCGCTGCCTCACTCACAGCTCAGTATATGTAGGTATGTCTGCTGAAAAGGTTGTCTGTTGGTCTGAGAAGGTCTTCAAATTTGTTTGACTATTTCAAATTGTTTGGAAAATCGGTACATGTCTGATTCTTAATAACGATGAATTCCTTGGCAGTAGACTGAATTTTCAACCCAAAAATAGGTGAACAGTTTTTTTGCATGTAAGTTAACGGAGTAAGGGTCAGCATTTTGTGTGTGTTAAAAATGGATGCATCACAAGTTCTTCTGTTCGACAAAAGATGCTGACGATCACTCACTGTAACTGTGGAACACCGCTGCCACACTCATAGCTCAGTGTGGCACATCACAAGTTCTTTTGTTCAGCAAGCGATGCTGACCATGACTTACTGTAACTGGCACATCACAAGTTCTTCTGTTCAACAAGGCCGGATGTCGATCATTAGTCACTCCAACTGTGGAACATCGCTGCCTCACTCACAGCTCAGTATATGTAGGTATGTCTGCTGAAAAGGTTGTCTGTTGGTCTGAGAAGGTCTTCAAATTTGTTTGACTATTTCAAATTGTGTTTGGAAAATCGGTACATGTCTGATTCTTAATAACGATGAATTCCTTGGCAGTAGACTGAATTTTCAACCCAAAAATAGGTGAACAGTTTTTTTGCATGTAAGTTAACGGAGTAAGGGTCAGCATTTTGTGTGTGTTAAAAATGGATGCATCACAAGTTCTTCTGTTCGACAAAAGATGCTGCCGATCACTCACTGTAACTGTGGAACACCGCTGCCACACTCATAGCTCAGTGTGGCACATCACAAGTTCTTTTGTTCAGCAAGGGATGCCGATCACTCACTGTAACTGTGGAACACGGCTGCCACACTCACAGCTCAGTGTGGCACATCACAGGTTCTTCTGTTCAGCAAGGGATGCTGACCATGACTCACTTTAACTGTGGAACACCGCTGCCACACTCACAGCTCAGTGTGGCACATCACAAGTTCTTCTGTTCGACAAAAGATGCTGACGATCACTCACTGTAACTGTGGAACACCGCTGCCACACTCATAGCTCAGTGTGGCACATCACAAGTTCTTTTGTTCAGCAAGGGATGCCAATCACTCACTGTAACTGTGGAACACGGCTGCCACACTCACAGCTCAGTGTGGCACATCACAGGTTCTTCTGTTCAGCAAGGGATGCTGACCATGACTCACTTTAACTGTGAAACACCGCTGCCACACTCACAGCTCAGTGTGGCACATCACAAGTTCTTCTGTTCAGCAAAGGATGCTGACCATGACTCACTGTAACTGTGCAACACCGCTGCCACACTCACAGCTGAGTGTGGCACATCACAAGTTCTTCTGTTCAGCAAAGGATGCTGACCATGACTTACTGTAACTGTGCAACACCGCTGCCACACTCATAGCTCATCAGTGTGGCACATCACAAGTTCTTCTGTTCAGCAATGGATGCTGACCATGACTTACTGTAACTGTGCAACACCGCTGCCACACTCAAAGCTCAGTGTGGCACATCACAAGTTCTTCTGTTCAGCAAGGGATGCTGACCATGACTTACTGTAACTGTGCAACACCGCTGCCACACTCACAGCTCAGTGTGGCACATCACAAGTTCTTCTGTTCAGCAAGGGATGCTGACCATGACTTACTGTAACTGTGCAACACCGCTGCCACACTCACAGCTCAGTGTGGCACATCACAAGTTCTTCTGTTCAGCAAAGGATGCTGACCATGACTTACTGTAACTGTGCAACACCGCTGCCACACTCATAGCTCAGTGTGGCACATCACAAGTTCTTCTGTTCAGCAAAGGATGCTGACCATGACTTACTGTAACTGTGCAACACCGCTGCCACACTCACAGCTCAGTGTGACACATCACAAGTTCTTCTGTTCAACAAGGCCGGATGTCGATCATTAGTCACTGTAACTGTGGAACATCGCTGCCTCACTCACAGCTCAGTCTGGTCACATCACAAGTTCTTCTGTTCAACAAGGCCGGATGTCGATCATTAGTCACTCTAACTGTGGAACATCGCTGCCTCACTCACAGCTCAGTATATGTAGGTATGTCTGCTGAAAAGGTTGTCTGTTGGTCTGAGAAGGTCTTCAAATTTGACTATTTCAAATTGTGTTTGGAAAATCGGTACATGTCTGATTCTTAATAACAATGAATTCCTTGGCAGTAGACTGAATTTTCAACCCAAAAATGTAATTTAACGGAGTAAGGGTCAGCATTTTGTGTGTGTTAAAAATGGATGCTCCGATATGTTGCGTAATTAAAAGTGGATATGACGAGCATCACTCACTATCACCGAATACGGTTTTGTGACTACACATGAGTGGTTATGTTCGAAACTCATGTGTGCACTGGATTGCTAGAGTAGAATTTACAAATCAAACTTTGTATACGGTAAATAGGAGTCAGTCTCACATGTGACTCTCTCATTTTATGGTGTGGTTTATTTGACAAATTACTTGTTACCAGTGATGGGGGTTAGTTGTTCATGATCAGGACCATACATTGATAATATACAAAAAGTATATTTATGTTCAATCACTTTAATCTTTTTCAGAGACAGCATTGTTTTTATGTACACATAGTACTGATATCTCAAATTTGTTCATATTGTCGTTTGTTTGTAGACAATACAAGAATCTATATATCACTGCAAGATGTGCAAGTTGTGCATCGGTAACCAAAATATGTGTACAACTGTCCGTTTTGAAAACATAAGATATAGATATATTTTGTTGTTTTGAGCTATTGTTATTTTCAATTTAAAATAATCATTTTTGGACATTAGTTTCCATATATGGATGTATTTTATAGCAAACCCAAAATAAAAATAATAAAGAACTTCCATGTTGATATTTAATCAGGGAAACATTTTAAGCCTAAAGTAATGTGGTAGCATGCTCCAGCACATGTACACTATATTTGACATATTTGTCAAATGAGCATCCGGTGTGTGCTAGTTGCAGTCTGTCTGTAAGTATAACACATACATGTACATGTATCTTGATCCAAGACCTTATGCAGTTAGTCCTGATCCATGAAAATGCAGTTGGTGCACCATTGATGTAGAGGGTGCTATCAAGAAAATGAATAAAATCCAATCTTTGTAACTTTGGCTGGGACATACATGTACTGTGTGGCAAAATCGCATTGGAGAGTCATGTACATATATTGTTGCCTGTGTATGCTGTGAGCAGACCTGGAACAGCATACATGTAGTATCGGAGTATAGCAAAGTTTAAGTTCTGAATCTATATCCAGTTCTACAATTTTATTTTTCATCAAACAAACCAATTGTAATTTTCTGCGTATTCTATTATGTTTGTCTGATTTCTGTTTGATCACTTCCTATTGCAGTCATCTAAGCCGGAGTTCTGTCAGCTTCCACTTGTATCACTGTGACGTCAAAGACTACTCATAGCCCGAGTTCCATGAGGTACTATTTGCATTACTATGATGCAGACCTATAGTCGAGTCAGAAGTCCTCTCACAAAGCCGATCACAAGTAACTGGATCAACAATGACAAAGGAATGCCTTTGTCAAATCTCATTTGAATAGCTTGTGATGGACTTGTGATAGAGTTGCAGGTACTTGCAGGGACTTGCGATGGACTTGACTACATCCCTGCTGTGATATCATCTAATAATCCCGAGTTTTTTTAGCTACCACTTGCATCATGTGACGTCAAAGACTAGTCGTCCAAGCCAGAGTTCTGTGAGCTATATGTACATGTACGACTTGCACTGTGAACTGGCTTGTTTAGCCTTGATAAAAGATTTTAACCTGTTGAGTCGTATGCTATGTATGAAGTTAATAGAGATATAATTTTCTAATTCAAACAAAGTTAACACTATTGACTATGCCTATCAACTCATGTTGAAAATGATGTCTTTGCTAATATATTGCAATTTCTTTTAAAATATCAATCCTTATTGGCAAGGTGGTGAATGTGAGTTACATAAGTTGATTTCTTATTGTGCATGAGAGGGAAAATAGGTTAATATGAAGATTGTGACATTTACGAATTTACAAATCAGGGGTGAGATTTGTTAGAATTTCTCCTGATTTCAGGAGTTTTTCTCAGGGCTTTTAATGATTTTTACAGAATATTTTGTGAAATCTGGAAATCTGAAGTGTCACCCTAAAGGTGGTTTTACATGCAAAAAAGGATAGAGACCAATAGACGGGTATTTTAAGGGGTGCATTTAGCCAAATGCAAACCATAGACCCTTCCATGCTCTGAGGTCCTTTGCGACTCCCAAACACTGGAGATTGCATGTTTTTTTCATTTTCAGCCAATCTCACCCCTGATAAATAACTTGTGTAATCTATTCCAAAGGGTTTATGGTTGAGCATTATTTCGTATAAAAGGAATTGTTATTTTTCATGACAGATAAGGGAATAATTATGTGCCGTTGTCATGAATATCCGATTCCAATAAAATGTTTGCTTCTCTTCCCCATTATTGGTTAAACCCTCTCCTAATTATCTTCACTTAGGCATGCACAGCAGAACCACTAAGTTGGATTTTCAGGGAAATGGATATTCATGTGACTCTGGGTCAGTTTTAAACAAGTATGTTAAAACCGCCTTGGGGCCTGCACACACTTGATAATGACCCGAGCTGAAGGCAAGGGTCATCAGTGTCCAACCCCAGACGGTTTTAAACGTACTTGTTTATTACTGCATGGCTCCAGCACATTCCCATTCATAAATACCTTTTTGTATAATTCAGCAAAAACATTTGAAAATCATAAATTTCCAATGATTTTGCTCAAAACATTTACCTTGTTTTGTAAAACGCCCCTTTAGCTAGTTAATGGTTCATGCCATGCGTGAGCGGTGCTAAACATTTCCTTAGATAGACGTGCACCTGACACGCTGGGACAAAACGCTGCTCTGTCGGTGTAGTGTGAAATTATGGATTCTAAATACAGATGCATCGGTTGTATAGAGTACTGAAGTCTGACGTCAGTTGCCGGGGTAATGGTCTACACACATGCAGTTCAGAATGTATTCTGGTTCCAAACATTACATTGATTGACGTCATCACTTCGGTACTCTATTGCGGTTGCGTTATAATAGAAGTGACTAGTCGCTCGAGTATTCAACCAATAAAATGGATCGGATTTCATAGCACTCTAAATTTCTTGTGACACTGGAAAAAGTGTTCAAAACCGGTTGGTGTTTTATCGGCCGTTTAAAACCACCCACGTGATGTGCTCTCGACCAATAGGAAGCAGTAAACTGTCTTAGGTATTTATGAATGTTTATGCAACACTTAATTTTGTAACCTTAACTTTGAAATTATTTTCTAGTGCTGTCTTACTAAAGAACAGGGATGTCAGTCATCCTTTATATGTCATATTGTCAGTCTTACATTCCTGATAACAGGCCATATTTAGGACAACAGCCGATTTTTAAAACAATACCTAAAAAGCTATTTTACTTAAAGTTGATATTTAATTAAATTCAGATGAAAATGTTTCATTCAAAATAACGAAAAAGTACATATTAATTGAAAGTGTGATTAGAAATCTCCTGGATGCGGCAAATGGGCAACTTTGCCCGAAATAACCTTAAATGGGCGACACGAGTGTCGCCCATTTAGAGCACTTTCCCCACGCGCCTCACTAAAAAACACTCCAAAGGGGCGACTTGTACAATAGGGCGACAGTTATGTGTCGCCCTATTCGACCAGGTCACCCTAACCCACTCTTTTCTAGGATTATGTGTCGCCCTATCTGGCAATTGAAGAAAATTTACATAACTTTTAAAAGTGCAAAAGTAGAAACCTGATGTGTAGATATGTACTTCAACTATCTTGAGTATAGTATTAGTATGAGCAGATAAGTCCTGACACTGTAATCCAAAAAGAATGTTATAAGACGCCTGATTGTTTCTGTGCTTTTCACTAAATGACTTGTTTAAATACAGTTTTTTGTCTTGAACATTTTGTTTTAATGCTCGTACTGGAGCAACTTGCTCTCAAATGTGAATCTTTATAAATATGTGATATGTTCTTGATAAAAACATTGCTAAAATTGTGGCAGGTAGGAATCAATAAAATAAATAAAAAATTGAAAACAAGACCTTTGAATAGAGAGAATTATTTAATGAAGTCGTATATTTTGATATTAGTATATATAATTCAAAGAAAATACGGTCTTATTAAATGCAAGGAAAGTCCGACGTTATAAAATTTATCTAATTGCAAGCCAACACTTTCACTGAAACCTCTCAACTTTTTAATGCAAGAGGGCGGTAGTACTTTTTAAAAAAAATCGTTTGTTTAAAGGCGAATTGTAGAGGGCAGCACATGAGTTTACTGGTTATAAATTCGTTCACATAGTATCCGGTGCCGGCCCAGCACCGTACACAAAACTAAACATCAAGTGATCAAAACTAAACACAAAGTTATGGCAAACACGCATTATATAGGGCGGTGGGTGAGAGAGAAACATTTCCCCTTTAGTGTTTTGAAGACGGAAAATAGCAATTATAAACCTAACACGCCATGACATACAGACACAAGCATTAAACCTTAAAGAATGGACGGGTGACACAGAATTTACACGAGCATTAGAAAAGGAGTTATATTATAAACTGGAAATAAAATTTAAGGTAATTAAACCTTAAGGAACTGACGGCTGAGGCAAAATTTACGTAAGTGGAAGAACTTACAATACTTGTTTTGTAAGTTATATTAAATCCTCCCAAATTACAGAACGCAAGAATGATTTTAATAAATTGTAAATTATATAAGGAAGTCCCTTTTATGGCTTCAAAAATGACTCTTTAAGATAAAGTCACGTGATATGTGATGACGTCATCATATCTACAAAACCTACTGGGTTACCTAGATATTACTTTTCAACTTGTACTTCTGTAGATATATGGCTTCGAAAAAAATGCCCCTTTAAGATGATGTCACATGACATGTGATGACGTCATCATGACGTAAAAGTTCAGCACACATTGTGAGCAGTTGGTCTAAGTGTCTGCCAAGTTTAAAAGTATCCAAAGTGCCGGTAAGAAAGACAATGTGTACAAATGCTATGGGCAATAGTCTAGCGAATGCCCCTTTAAGATGACATCACGTGACATGTGATGATGTCATCATAACATCATGTCAATTTGCATCTATAACACCCGGTGGCATACCTAGATATTACGTTTCAACTTAATCGAACTTGTACTTTTGTAAATAAATGGCTTCAAAAACTGCCCCTTTAAGATGATGTCACGTGACATGTTCTGACTTAATCATAACGTCATGTCAATTTTCATGTATAACACCCGGTGGCATACCTAGATATCACGTTCCAACTTAATCGGACTTGTACTTTTGTAGATATATGGCTTCGAAAAATGCCCCTTTAAGATGACGTCACGTGACATGTGATGACGTCATCATGACATAAAATTCGGCACACATTGTGAGCAGTTGGGGTAAGTGTCTGTCAAGTTTAAAAGTAGCCAAAGTGGCCGGTAAGAAAGAAAACGTTTACAAATGCTATGGGCAATAGTCTAGCGACTTGAAAAAAGACTACAAATCAACCCTTTTTATAAACAGCATGCACATTTGAGCCATGGTTATCTGCCCTTCCCAGAATTCCTTTGTGTTATATTGAATTTGGTCTAAATTTTGAAATGCCTGTTATTTCTTACTTGAGTGAGCCACGATCATGACATTTTGGAATTAGGGAGCGGAAAATTCAATATATACATTTTTGTAATCGGATTGACCCTTACATGCGTTAAAAAAAAAAACATTTTTGATGACGTCATCATGACGTCACACAATTTTCGCCTTTTAGGGCATATCTTTGAGACATACCAAAGCTGTCACAAAAATAATTTTGAAAATATCTTGTTTTGTTCGCTAGATATATTGAAACAAATGTTACGATTTTCAAAATTCAAAAATTCATAAAAAATCACGTGATGACGTCATCATGACGTAAAAGTTCGGCACACATTCTGAGCAGTTGCTTTAAGTGTTTGCTAAGTTTAAAGACAATCGGCTGCATAAAAGTAGCCAAAGTGCCGGTAAAAAGGAAAACGTGTACAAATGCTATGGGCAATAGTCTGAAAGAGAAAAAGAAAAAAAAAAGAAAACTAGAGCCAATAGTGTTTGTGGACAAACACAGGGCTGTTTCGGTTTTTTGTGTGTAAAATTTGGTGATTAAAATGAAATTTCAAAAATTTCAATAAAATTTCAAAAATTAAAAAAATTATAGAAAATTAGCCGATGAGGTCATCATGACGTCACTTCGGCTTCTGCATGCTGGTGGCACTATCTACATACCCACCAATTTTTATGACGATCGGACCTACCCTTATATGTGTTTCAAAAAAGCATATTTTTGATGACGTCATGATGACGTCACACATTTTCCCATTTATGTGAAAAAGTATAGGAGCTAACAAAGCTATTACAAAAAGAATTTTGAATTTAGCATGTTCTGTTAAAGAGATATGGGTTTAAGAAACTTTAAGGTTAAAAAACTTTAAAATTACTATAAAATCGTATGATGAGGTCATCATGACGTCACCTCAATTTCCATCTATAACACGTACTTGTCTACCACCATAGCAGGTTTGAATGCAATCGGACCTACGGTTCTCTAGATATGTGCCCTTGAAAAATGCACCTTTAAGATGACGTCACATGACAAGTGATGACGTCATCATGACGTCACTCTTCGGCATACATTTTCAGCTTAGGGTCTCTGTTTGAGTTAAACCTGATTAAGATCTGAGGTTGTTTAGTGACCAAAGTGGCTCTTACAAAATTCGTGTACAAAGTCTATGGGATTTGGGATAGAACTAAAAATTCATAGAAAATCAGCCGATGACGTCATCATGACGTCACTTTGGATTTTCCATGCTAGTGGCACTATCTACCTACCCACCAATTTTCATGACGATCGGACCTATCCTTATATGTGTTTTAAAAAAGCACATTTTTGATGATGTCATCATGACGTCACACATTTTCTCCCTTTTAGGGGATATCTCTGAGACGTACCAAAGCTATACCAAAAAGAATTTTGAAAATATCTTGTTTTGTTCGCCAGATATATTGAAAAGAATTTTACGATTTTCAAATTTCAAAAATTCATAAAAAATCACGTGATGACGTCATCATGACGTAAATGTTCGGCATACATTCTGAGTAGTTAGTCTAAGTGTCTGCCAAGTTTAAAGCCAATCGGCAGCATAAAAGTAGCCAAAGTGCCGGTAAGAAAGAAAACGTGTACAAATGCTATGGGCATTTGGCTGAAAAAGAAAAAAAAAAAAAAAAAGAAAAAAAAAAAAACTAGAGCTTTAGTGTTTGTGGACAAACACAGGGCTGTTTCGTTTTGTTTTTTTTTGGTAGTTTGATTCTTATTCTTGAGATTTCAATGGTGGATAAAATATCTCGTTTTATGGTCGTCTAGGTCAAGCAATCACGTGCTTATTCATAATCTTTTTAGAAATGTGAGCATACAAGCAGTTGATGACCATGATTACGTCATCAGACGTCACACATTTTTCACATTTATATTTAAGTGTGTATGACCTAAAAATATATTACCAAAATAATTATACAAAATTGTTTAAAATTCATGTTAGATACCACGTTTCAACTTAATCGGACTTGTACTTCTTAATATATATGGCTTCAAAAACTGCCCCTTTAAGATGACGTCACATAACATGTGATGACGTCATCATAATGTAATGTCAATTTTCATCTATAAACCTACTAGGCTACCTAGATATTACTTTTCAACTTAATCGGACTTGTACTTTTGTAGATATATGGCTTCGAAAAAATGCCCCTTTAAGATGACGTCACGTGACATGTGATGACATCATCATGACGTAAAAGTTTGGCACACGTTGTGAGCAGTTGGGGTAAGTGTCTGCCAAGTTTAAAAGTAGCCAAAGTGAACGGTAAGAAAGAAAACGTTTACAAATGCTAAGGGCAATAATCTAGCGAGTGCCCCTTTAAGATGAAACCACGTGACATGTTATGACTTGATCATAACGTTATGTCAATGTTCATCTATAACACCCGGTGGCATACCTAGATATTACGTTCCAACTTAATCGGACTTGTACTTTTGTAGATATATGACTTCAAAAAATGCCCCTTTAAAGATGACGTCACGTGACATGTGATGACGTCACCATGACGTAAAAGTTCGGCACACATTGTGAGCAGTTGGGGTAAGTGTCTGCCAAGTTTAAAAGTAGCCAAAGTGGCTGGTAAGAAAGAAAAAATTTACAATTGCTATGGGCAATATTCTAGCGACTTTAAAAAAAGAATTGTTTTATGACGTCATCATGACGTCACACAATTTTCGCTTTTTAGGGCATATCTTTGAGACATACCAAAGCTGTAACAAAAATAATTTTGAAAATGCCTTGTTTTGTTCGCTAGATATATTGAAAAGAATGTTACGATTTTAAAACTTCAAAAATTTAGCGACTTGAAAAAAGACTAGAAATCAACCCCTTTTATAAACAGCAAGCACATAATAGCCATGGTTATCTGCCCGTCCCAGAATTCCTTTGTGTTATATTGAATTTGGTCTAAATTTTGAAATGGCTGTTATTTCTTACTTGAGTGAGCCACGATCATGAAATTTTGGAATCAGGGAGAGGAAAATTCAATATATACATTTTTGTAATCGGATTGACCCTTACATGCGTTTAAAAAAAGAAATGTTTTGATGACGTCATCATGACGTCACACATTTTCTCCCTTTTAGGGGATATCTTTGAGACATACCAAAGCTATAACAAAAAGAATTTTTAAAATATCTTGTTTTGTTCGCTAGATATATTGAAAACAATGTTATGATTTTAAAATTTCAAAAATTCATAAAAAGTCACGTGATGACGTCATTATGACCTCATTTTGGATTTTGCATGCTAGTGACAGTATCTACCTACCCACCACTTTTCATGACGATCGGACTTATCCTTATATGTGTTTTAAAAAATCACACTTTTGATGACGTCATCATGACGTCACACATTTTTTCCCTTTTAGGGCATATCTTTGAGACATACCAAAGCTATCACAAAATTTTTTTTGAAAATATCGTGTTTTGTTCGCTAGATATATTGAAAAGAATGTTACGATTTTAAAACTTCAAAAATTTAGCGACTTGAAAAAAGACTAGAAATCAACCCTTTTATAAACAGCAAGCACATAATAGCCATGGTTATCTGCCCGTCCCAGAATTCCTTTGTGTTATATTGAATTTGGTCTAAATTTTGAAATGGCTCTTATTTCTTACTTGAGTGAGCCACGATCATGAAATTTTGGAATTAGGTACAGCAAAATTCAATATATACATTTTTGTAATCAGATTGACCCTTACATGCGTAAAAAAAAAAAAGCATTTTTGATGACGTCATCATGACGTCGCACAGTTTTCGCTTTTTAGGGCATATCTTTGAGACATACCAAAGCTGTAACAAAAAGAATTTTGAAAATATCTTGTTTTGTTCGCTAGATATATTGAAAAGAATGTTACGATTTTCAAATTTCAAAAATTCATAAAAAATCACGTGATGACGTCATCATGACGTAAAAGATCGGCATACATTCTGAGCAGTTGGTCTAAGTGTCTGCTAAGTTTAAATGCAATCGGTTGCTTAAAAGTAGCCAAAGTGCCGGTCAGAAAGAAAACGTGTACAAATGCTATGGGCAAAAGTCTGAAAAAGAAGAAGAAAAAAAAACTAGACATGTTATGTGTTTGTCCCGTGGACAAACACAGGGCTGTTTCGTGTTTTTTTTATTGTGTTAGTTAGTCAAATGTTTATACAATAATTAACGTTATTGGATGTGTGAAGGATTGGTTTAAAGAAAGAAATCGAGTACAAATGTTATGGGGAATAGTGTAGCGAATGCCCCTTTAAAATGACATCACGTGACATGTGATCACTTCATAACGTCAAGTCAATGTTCACCTATAACACCCGGTGGCATACCTAGATACATGTTTCAACTTAATCGGACTTGTACTTTTGTAGATATATGGCTTTGAAAAATGCCTCTTTAAGATGACGTCACGTGACATGTGATGATGTCATCATGACGTAAAAGTTCGACACACATTCTGAGCAGTTGGTCTAAGTGTCTGCCAATTTGAAAAGTACCCAAAGTGCCAATAAGAAAAAAGTGTACAAATGCTATGGGCAATAGTCTAGCGAATGCTCCTTTAAGATGACATCACGTGACATGTGATGTCATCATAACGTTATGTCAACTTTCATCTATAACACACCGTGTAGCATACTTAGATATTACGTTTCAACTTAATCGGACTTGTACTTGTGTAGATACACAATGTATGGCTACGAAAAATGCCCCTTTAAGATGACGTCAAGTTGACATGTGATGACGTCATCATGACATAAAAGTTCGACACACATTCTGAGCAATTCTGCCAATTTTAAAAGTACCCAAAGTGCCAGTAAGAAAAAAACATGTACAAATGCAATATAGTCTAGCGAATGCCCCTTTAAGATGACATCACGTGACATGTGATGACATCATGATAATGTCATGTCAATTTCCATCTATAAACCTACTGGCCTACCTAGATATTACGTTTCAACTTAATTGAACTTGTACTTTTGTTGATATATGGCTTCCAAAACTGCCCCTTTAAGATGACGTCACGTGACATGTGATGACGTCGTCCTATTGTCATGTTTATTTTCATCTATGAACCTGCAGACCTACCTGGATATTACATTTCAACTTAATCGAATTTGTACTTTTGTAGATATATGGCTTCAAAACTGCCCCTTTAAGATGACGTCACGTGACATGTGATGACATCAATCATGATAATGTCATGTCAATTTTCAGCTATAAACCTACTGGGCTACCTAGATATTACTTTTCAACTTAATCGAACTTGTACTTTTGTAGATATATAGCTTCAAAAACTGCCCCTTTAAGATGACGTCACGTGGCATGTGATGACGTCATCATGTATGTCTGTAATTCAAAAAGAATGTTATAAGACGCCTGATTGTTTGTGTGCTTTTCACTGAATGCACTTGTTAAATACAACTTTTTCTCTTCAACATTTTGTTTTCAGCCTTGTATTGGAGTAACTTGCCTCTCAAATTTGAATCTTTATTAATATTATGTGATATGTTCTTGATAAAAATGCATGTTGACATTGTGGCACGTAGGAAGCAATAAAAAGAATTCTTTGAAAACAAGACCTTTGAATAAAGAGAGTTATTTAATGAAGTCTTACTAGTATATTTTTATTACAGTATATAATTGAAAGAAAATACGGTCTTATTAACCCTAATAGTCCTGAATTCTCCAATTGTAATATGATTTTCCACACACCCTAGGGAGGTACAGTTAAATGCAAGGAAAGTTCGACATAATCTTACTGGTCAAAAGTTTCTCTGCCACAATTGACAAACCTGTCAACTTTTTAGCGCAAGAGGGCGGTAGTACTTACAAAAATACTCCTCTGGTTGTGTTTAGTGAATTGTAGAGGGCAGCATACGAGTTTACTGGTAAAAATTCATTCACGGATTTTGTCCGGTGGCGCCTAGCACTGTATACCAAACTTAACTAACAATTTAAGGCAAACAAACACATAGAGCGGTGGGTGAGACCGAAGCATACCCCCTGTAGTGTTTGAAGACGGAAAACCAGAAATTAACGCAACACACCTTAAAGAATGCACTTCTGAAACAAACTTTATTTGAGCAGTAGAAAATCACAGAACGCATTTGTTTTAATACATTGGGAATTATAAACTGGAAATTAAATGTAAGGTAATCCAAATGACGATTGAGACAACATTTACTTGAGTGGAACAAAATACAACAATTATTTTTGAAAATTATGTTAAATCCTCCCAAATCACAGAACGCAAAACTTGTTTACCTATGACGTAAAAAACATATTTCAAAAAGAATTACAATAAGAATTTGGAAAGAATGTTATAAGACGCATGATTGTTTCTGTGCTTTTCACTGAATGCACTTGTTAAATACACAACTTTTTCTCTTCAACATTTTGTTTTCAGGCTTGTATTGGAGTAACTTGCCTCTCAAATTTGAATCTTTATTAATATTATGTGATATGTTCTTGATAAAAATGCATGTTGACAATTGTGGCACGTAGGAAGCAATAAAAAGAATTCTTTGAAAACAAGACCTTTGAATAAAGAGAGTTATTTAATGAAGTCTTACTAGTATATTTTTATTACAGTATATAATTGAAAGAAAATACGGTCTTATTAACCCTAATAGTCCTGAATTCTCCAATTGTAATATGATTTTCCACACACCCTAGGGAGGTACAGTTAAATGCAAGGAAAGTTCGACATAATCTTACTGGTCAAAAGTTTCTCTGCCACAATTGACAAACCTGTCAACTTTTTAGCGCAAGAGGGCGGTAGTACTTAAAAAAATACTCCTCTGGTTGTGTTTAGTGAACTGTAGAGGGCAGCATACGAGTTTACTGGTAAAAACTCATTCACGGATTTTGTCCGGTGGCGCCTAGCACTGTATACCAAACTTAACTAACAATTTAAGGCAAACACACACATAGAGCGGTGGGTGAGAGCGAAGCATACCCCATGTAGTGTTTGAAAACCAGTAATTAACGCAACACACCTTAAAGAATAGACGGCTGAAACAAACTTTATTTGAGCAGTAGAAAATCACAGAACGCATTTTTTTTAATACATTGGGAATTATAAACTGGAAATTAAAAGTAAGGTAATCCAAAATACGATTGAGACAACATTTACTTGAGTGGAACAAAATACAACTATTTTTGAAAATTATGTTAAATCCTCCCAAATCACAGAACGTAAAACTTGTTTACCTAAAAAACCTATTTCAAAAAGAATTACAATAAGAATTTCGAAATTAGCATGTTCAGTTGATGAGATAGGCCTTATAGCTTAAAGATTCAAAAGTAAAGAAATTACTATAAAATCATATGATGACGTCACCATAACGTCGCATCAATTTTCATATATAACACATGCCGGCCTACAAGCATTCCTGACACAAAATTGTTTAAGATAATCTACTGGGCTACCTAGATATTACTTTTCAACTTAATCTGACTTCTACTTCGGTAAAAATATGGCTTCGAAAAATGCCCCTTTCAGATGACGTCACGTGACATGTGATGACGTCATCATGACGTAAAAGTTCGGCACACATTGTGAGCAGTTGGGGTAAGTGTCTGCCAAGTTTAAAAGTAGCCAAACTGGCCGGTAAGAAAGAAAACGTTTACAAATGCTATGGGCAATAATCTAGCGAGTGCCCCTTTAAGATGACACCACGTGACATGTTATGACTTGATCATAACGTCATGTCAATGTTCATCTATAACACCCGGTGGCATACCTAGATATTACGTTCCAACTTAATCGGTCTTGTACTTTTGTAAATATATGGCTTCGAAAAATGCCCCTTTAAGATGACGTCACGTGACATGTGATGACGTCATCATGACGTAAAGGTTCGGCACACATTGTGAGCAGTTGGGGTAAGTGTCTGCCAAGTTTAAAAGTAGCCAAAGTGGCCGGTAAGAAAGAAAACGTTTACAAATGCTATGGGCAATATTCTAGCGACTTGAAAAAAGATTTTTTTTTATGACGTCATCATGACGTCACACAATTTGCGCTTTTTATGGCATATCTTTGAGACATACCAAAGCTATAACAAAAAGAATTTTGAAAATATCTTGTTTTGTTCGCTAGATATATTGAAAAGAATGTTACGATTCCAAAACTTCAAAAATTTAGCGACTTGAAAAAAGACTAGAAATCAATCCCTTTTATAAACAGCAAGCACATAATACCCATGGTTATCAGCCCTTCCCAGAATTCCTTTGTGTTATATTGAATTTGGTCTAAATTTTGAAATGGCTCCTATTTCATACTTGAGTGAGCCACGATCATGAAATTTTGGAATTAGGTACAGGAAAATTCAACGAATACATTTTTGTAATCGGATTGACCCTTACATGCGTTTAAAAAAAAAAGATTTGTTGATGACGTCATCATGACGTCACACAATTTTCGCTTTTTAGGGCATATCTTTGAGACATACCAAAGCTGTAACAAAAATAATTTTGAAAATATCTTGTTTTGTTCGCTAGATATATTGAAAAGAATGTTACGATTTTAATACTTCAAAAATTTAGCGACTTGAAAAAAGACTAGAAATCAACCCCTTTTATAAACAGCAAGCACATAATAGCCATGGTTATCAGCCCTTCCCAGAATTCCTTTGTGTTATATTGAATTTGGTCTAAATTTTGAAATGGCTCCTATTTCATACTTGAGTGAGCCACGATCATGAAATTTTGGAATTAGGTACAGGAAAATTCAATGTATACATTTTTGTAATCGGATTGACCCTTACATGCGTTTACAAAAAAACATATTTTTGATGACGTCATCATGACGTCACACAATTTTCGCAATTTAGGGCATATCTTTGAGACATACCAAAGCTATAAGAAAAAGAATTTTGAAAATATCTTGTTTTGTTCGCTAGATATAATTTAATGAATGTTACGATTTTCAAAATTCAAAAATTCATAAAAAATCACGTGATGACGTCATCATGACGTAAAAGTTCGGCATGCATGCTGAGCAGTTGGTCTAAGTGTCTGTTAAGTTTAAAGGCAATCGGCTGCATAAAAGTAGCCAAAGTCCCTGGCAGAAAGAAATCGTGTACAAACGCTATGGGCAAAAGTCTGAAAAAGAAAAAAAAAAAAAAAAAAAAAAAAAAAAGAAACTAGAGGCAAGTGTTTGTGGACAAACACAGGGCTGTTTCTAATTTTTTTATTGTTAGTTTGGATGTCAAATGTGTATGCAATATTTAAAGTTGTTTGTTTGTTAACAATGACGGAGGGATGAAGATGTTATTGGATGTGTGAAGGATTGGTTTAAAAAAGGAATCGTGTACAAATGCTATGGGAAATAGCCTAGCGAATGCCCCTTTAAGATGACATCACATAACATGTAATGACTTCATCATAACGTCATGTCAATTTTCATCTATGACACCGGGTGGCATACCTAAATAGTGTGTTTCAACTGAATCGGACTTGTACATTTGTAGATATATGGCTTCGAAAAATGCCCCTTTAAGATGACGTCACGTGACATGTAATGACGTCATCATGACGTAAAAGTTAGGCACACATTCTGAGCAGTTGGGGTAAGTGTCTGCCAAGTTTAAAAGTAGCCAAACTGGCCGGTAAGAAAGAAAACGTTTACAAATGCAATGGGCAATAATCTAGCGAGTGCCCCTTTAAGATGACACCACGTGACATGTTATGACTTGATCATAACGTCATGTCAATGTTCATCTATAACACCCGGTGGCATACCTAGATATTACGTTCCAACTTAATCGGACTTGTACTTTTGTAGATATATGGCTTCGAAAAATGCCGCTTTAAGATGACGTCACGTGACATGTGATGACGTCATCATGACGTAAAAGTTCGGCACACATTGTGAGCAGTTGGTGTAAGTGTCTGCCAAGTTTAAAAGTAGCCAAAGTGGCCGGTAAGAAAGAAAACGTTTACAAATGCTATGTGCAATATTCTAGCGACTTGAAAAAAGAATTTTTTTCATGACGTCATCATGACGTCACACAATTTGCGCTTTTTAGGGCATATCTTTGAGACATACCAAAGCTATAACAAAAATAATTTTGAAAATATCTTGTTTTGTTCGCTAGATATATTGAAAAGAATGTTACGATTCTAAAACTTCAAAAATTTAGCGACTTGAAAAAAGACTAGAAATCAACCCCTTTTATAAACAGCAAGCACATAATACCCATGGTTATCAGCTCTTCCCAGAATTCCTTTGTGTTATATTGAATTTGGTCTAAATTTTGAAATGGCTCCTATTTCACACTTGAGTGAGCCACGATCATGAAATTTTGGAATTGGGTACAGAAAAATACAATGTATACATTTTTGTAATCGGATTGACCCTTACATGCGTTAAAAAAAAAACATATTTTTGATGACGTCATCATGACGTCACACAATTTTCGCCTTTTAGGGCATATCTTTGAGACATACCAAAGCTATAACAAAAAGAATTTTGAAAATATCTTGTTTTGTTCGCTAGATATATTGAAAAGAATGTTACGATTTTAATACTTCAAAAATTCAGCGACTTGAAAAAAGACTAGAAATCAACCCCTTTTATAAACAGCAAGCTCATAATAGCCATGGTTATCAGCCCGTCCCAGAATTCCTTTGTGTTATATTGAATTTGGTCTAAATTTTGAAATGGCTGTCATTTCTTACTTGAGTGAGCCACGATCATGAAATTTTGGAATTGGGTACAGGAAAATTCAATGTATACATTTTTGTAATCGAATTGACCCTTACATGCATTAACAAAAAAACATATTTTTGATGACGTCATCATGACGTCAAACAATTTTCGCTTTTTAGGGCATATCTTTGAGACATACCAAAGCTATAACAAAAAGAATTTTGAAAATATCTTGTTTTGTTCGCTAGATATATTAAAAACAATGTTACGATTTTCAAATTTCAAAAATTCATAAAAAATCACGTGATGACGTCATCATGACGTAAAAGTTCGGCATGCATTCTGAGCAGTTGGTCTAAGTGTCTGTTAAGTTTAAAGGCAATCGGCTGCATCAAAGTAGCAAAAGTGCCTGGTAGAAAGAAAACGTGTACAAATGCTATGGGCCAAAAGTCTGAAAAAGAAGCAAAAAAAAAAAAACTAGACATGTTATGTGTTTGTCCCGTGGACAAACACAGGGCTGTTTCGTGTTTTTTTTATTGTGTTAGTTAGTCAAATGTTTATACAATAATTAACGTTATTGGATGTGTGAAGGATTGGTTTAAAGAAAGAAATCGAGTACAAATGTTATGGGGAATAGTGTAGCGAATGCTCCTTTAAAATGACATCACGTGACATGTGATCACTTCATAACGTCAAGTCAATGTTCACCTATAACACCCGGTGGCATACCTAGATACATGTTTGAACTTAATCGGACTTGTACTTTTGTAGATATATGGCTTTGAAAAATGCCTCTTTAAGATGACGTCACGTGACATGTGATGATGTCATCATGACGTAAAAGTTCGACACACATTCTGAGCAGTTGGTCTAAGTGTCTGCCAATTTGAAAAGTACCCAAAGTGCCAATAAGAAAAAAGTGTACAAATGCTATGGGCAATAGTCTAGCGAATGCTCCTTTAAGATGACATCACGTGACATGTGATGTCATCATAACGTTATGTCAACTTTCATCTATAACACACCGTGTAGCATACTTAGATATTACGTTTCAACTTAATCGGACTTGTACTTTTGTAGATACACAATGTATGGCTACGAAAAATGCCCTTTTAAGATGACGTCAAGTTGACATGTGATGACGTCATCATGACATAAAAGTTCGACACACATTCTGAGCAGTTGGTCTAAGTGTCTGCCAATTTTAAAAGTACCCAAAGTGCCAGTAAGAAAAAAACATGTACAAATGCAATAGTCTAGCGAATGCCCCTTTAAGATGACATCACGTGACATGTGATGACATCATGATAATGTCATGTCAATTTCCATCTATAAACCTACTGGCCTACCTAGATATTACGTTTCAACTTAATTGAACTTGTACTTTTGTTGATATATGGCTTCCAAAACTGCCCCTTTAAGATGACGTCACGTGACATGTGATGACGTCGTCCTATTGTCATGTTTATTTTCATCTATGAACCTGCAGACCTACCTGGATATTACATTTCAACTTAATCGAATTTGTACTTTTGTAGATATATGGCTTCAAAACTGCCCCTTTAAGATGACGTCACGTGACATGTGATGACATCAATCATGATAATGTCATGTCAATTTTCAGCTATAAACCTACTGGGCTACCTAGATATTACTTTTCAACTTAATCGAACTTGTACTTTTGTAGATATATAGCTTCAAAAACTGCCCCTTTAAGATGACGTCACGTGGCATGTGATGACGTCATCATGTATGTCTGTAATTCAAAAAGAATGTTATAAGACGCCTGATTGTTTCTGTGCTTTTCACTGAATGCACTTGTTAAATACACAACTTTTTCTCTTCAACATTTTGTTTTCAGGCTTGTATTGGAGTAACTTGCCTCTCAAATTTGAATCTATATTAATATTATGTGATATGTTCTTGATAAAAATGGATGTTGACATTGTGGCACGTAGGAAGCAATAAAAAAAATTCTTTGAAAACAAGACCTTTGAATAAAGAGAGTTATTTAATGAAGTCTTACTAGTATATTTTTATTACAGTATATAATTGAAAGAAAATACGGTCTTATTAACCCTAATAGTCCTGAATTCTCCAATTGTAATATGATTTTCCACACACCCTAGGGAGGTACAGTTAAATGCAAGGAAAGTTCGACATAATCTTACTGGTCAAAAGTTTCTCTGCCACAATTGACAAACCTGTCAACTTTTTAGCGCAAGAGGGCGGTAGTACTTAAAAAAATACTCCTCTGGTTGTGTTTAGTGAACTGTAGAGGGCAGCATACGAGTTTACTGGTAAAAACTCATTCACGGATTTTGTCCGGTGGCGCCTAGCACTGTATACCAAACTTAACTAACAATTTAAGGCAAACACACACATAGAGCGGTGGGTGAGAGCGAAGCATACCCCATGTAGTGTTTGAAAACGGAAAACCAGTAATTAACGCAACACACCTTAAAGAATAGACGGCTGAAACAAACTTTATTTGAGCAGTAGAAAATCACAGAACGCATTTTGTTTAATACATTGGGAATTATAAACTGGAAATTAAATGTAAGGTAATCCAAAAGACGATTGAGACAACATTTACTTGAGTGGAACAAAATACAACAATTATTTTTGAAAATTATGTTAAATCCTCCCAAATCACAGAACGCAAAACTTGTTTACCTATGACGTAAAAAACATATTTCAAAAAGAATTACAATAAGAATTTGGAAAGAATGTTATAAGACGCATGATTGTTTCTGTGCTTTTCACTGAATGCACTTGTTAAATACACAACTTTTTCTCTTCAACATTTTGTTTTCAGGCTTGTATTGGAGTAACTTGCCTCTCAAATTTGAATCTTTATTAATATTATGTGATATGTTCTTGATAAAAATGCATGTTGACATTGTGGCACGTAGGAAGCAATAAAAAGAATTCTTTGAAAACAAGACCTTTGAATAAAGAGAGTTATTTAATGAAGTCTTACTGGTATATTTTTATTACAGTATATAATTGAAAGAAAATACGGTCTTATTAACCCTAATAGTCCTGAATTCTCCAATTGTAATATGATTTTCCACACACCCTAGGGAGGTACAGTTAAATGCAAGGAAAGTTCGACATAATCTTACTGGTCAAAAGTTTCTCTGCCACAATTGACAAACCTGTCAACTTTTTAGCGCAAGAGGGCGGTAGTACTTAAAAAAATACTCCTCTGGTTGTGTTTAGTGAACTGTAGAGGGCAGCATACGAGTTTACTGGTAAAAACTCATTCACGGATTTTGTCCGGTGGCGCCTAGCACTGTATACCAAACTTAACTAACAATTTAAGGCAAACACACACATAGAGCGGTGGGTGAGAGCGAAGCATACCCCATGTAGTGTTTGAAAACGGAAAACTAGTAATTAACGCAACACACCTTAAAGAATAGACGGCTGAAACAAACTTTATTTGAGCAGTAGAAAATCACAGAACGCATTTTTTTTAATACATTGGGAATTATAAACTGGAAATTAAAAGTAAGGTAATCCAAAATACGATTGAGACAACATTTACTTGAGTGGAACAAAATACAACAACTATTTTTGAAAATTATGTTAAATCCTCCCAAATCACAGAACGTAAAACTTGTTTACCTAAAAAACCTATTTCAAAAAGAATTACAATAAGAATTTCGAAATTAGCATGTTCAGTTGATGAGATAGGCCTTATAGCTTAAAGATTCAAAAGTAAAAAAATTACTATAAAATCATATGATGACGTCACCATAACGTCGCATCAATTTTCATATATAACACATGCCGGCCTACAAGCATTCCTGACACAAAATTGTTTAAGATAATCTACTGGGCTACCTAGATATTACTTTTCAACTTAATCTGACTTCTACTTCGGTAAAAGTATGGCTTCGAAAAATTCCCCTTTCAGATGACGTCACGTGACATGTGATGACGTCACCATGACGTAAAGGTTCGGCACACATTGTGAGCAGTTGGGGTAAGTGTCTGCCAAGTTTAAAAGTAGCCAAAGTGGCCGGTAAGAAAGAAAACGTTTACAAATGCTATGGGCAATATTCTAGCGACTTGAAAAAAGATTTTTTTTATGACGTCATCATGACGTCACACAATTTTCGCTTTTTAGGGCATATCTTTGAGACATACCAAAGCTATAACAAAAAGAATTTTGAAAATATCTTGTTTTGTTCGCTAGATATATTGAAAAGAATGTTACGATTCCAAAAATTTAACAATTCAGCGACTTGAAAAAAGACTACAAATCAACCCTTTTTATAAACAGCATGCTCATTTAAGCCATGGTTATCTGCCCTTCCCAGAATTCCTTTGTGTTATATTGAATTTGGTCTAAATTTTGAAATGGCTCCTATTTCTTACTTGAGTGAGCCACGATCATGAAATTTTGGAATTAGGTACAGAAAAATTCAATGTATACATTTTTGTAATCGGATTGACCCTTACATGCGTTAAAAAAAAAAAATATTGTTCATGACGTCATCATGACGTCACACAATTTTCGCCTTTTAGGGCATATCTTTGAGACATACCAAAGCTATAACAAAAATAATTTTTAAAATATCTTGTTTTGTTCGCTAGATATATTGAAAAGAATGTTACGATTTTAATACTTCAAAAATTCAGCGACTTGAAAAAAGACTAGAAATCAACCCCTTTTATAAACAGCAAGCTCATAATAGCCATGGTTATCAGCCCTTCCCAGAATTCCTTTGTGTTATATTGAATTTGGTCTAAATTTTGAAATGGCTGTTATTTCTTACTTGAGTGAGCCACGATCATGAAATTTTGGAATTGGGTACAGAAAAAGACAATGTATACATTTTTGTAATCAGATTGACCCTTACATGCGTTTAAAAAAAAAAATATTGTTGATGACGTCATCATGACGTCACACAATTTTCGCCATTTAGGGCATATCTTTGAGACATACCAAAGCTGTAACAAAAATAATTTTGAAAATATCTTGTTTTGTTCGCTAGATATATTGAAAAGAATGTTACGATTTTAAAACTTCAAAAATTCAGCGACTTGAAAAAAGACTAGAAATCAACCCCTTTTATAAACAGCAAGCTCATAATAGCCATGGTTATCAGCCCGTCCCAGAATTCCTTTGTGTTATATTGAATTTGGTCTAAATTTTGAAATGGCTGTCATTTCTTACTTGAGTGAGCCACGATCATGAAATTTTGGAATTGGGTACAGAAAAATACAATGTATACATTTTTGTAATCGGATTGACCCTTACATGCGTTAAAAAAAAAAAAATTTTTGATGACGTCATCATGACGTCACACAATTTTCGCCTTTTAGGGCATATCTTTGAGACATACCAAAGCTATAACAAAAATAATTTTGAAAATATCTTGTTTTGTTCGCTAGATATATTGAAAAGAATGTTACGATTTTAATACTTCAAAAATTCAGCGACTTGAAAAAAGACTAGAAATCAACCCCTTTTATAAACAGCAAGCTCATAATAGCCATGGTTATCAGCCCGTCCCAGAATTCCTTTGTGTTATATTGAATTTGGTCTAAATTTTGAAATGGCTGTCATTTGTTACTTGAGTGAGCCACGATCATGAAATTTTGGAATTGGGTACAGAAAAATACAATGTATACATTTTTGTAATCAGATTGACCCTTACATGCGTTAAAAAAAAAAAGCATTTTTGATGACGTCATCATGACGTCACACAATTTTCGCTTTTTAAGGCATATCTTTGAGACATACCAAAGCTATAAGAAAAAGAATTTTGAAAATATCTTGTTTTGTTCGCTAGATATAATTTAATGAATGTTACGATTTTCAAAATTCAAAAATTCATAAAAAATTACGTGATGACGTCATCATGACGTAAAAGTTCGGCATGCATCCTGAGCAGTTGGTCTAAGTGTCTGTTAAATTTAAAGGCAATCGGCTGCATAAAAGTAGCCAAAGTGCCTGGCAGAAAGAAAACGTGTACAAATGCTATGGGCAAAAAGTCTGAAAAAGAAAAAAAAAAAAAAAAAAAAAAAAAAAAGAAAAAAAAAAAAATCTTAACGAAAACAAGGGCTGTTTCGAAAAACTTTCGAAACAGCCAAAAAAAAAAAAAAAAAAAGAAAAAAAAAAAAATCTTAACGAAAACAAGGGCTGTTTCGTAAAACTACGAAACAGCCAAAAAAAAAAAATCTTAACGAAAACAAGGGCTGTTTCGAAAAACTTTCGAAACAGCCAAAAAGAAAAAAAAAAAAATCTTAACGAAAACAAGGGCTGTTTCGAAAAGCTTTCGAAACAGCCAAAAAAAAAAAAAAAAAAATCTTAACGAAAACAAGGGCTGTTTCGGAAAAGTTTCCGAAACAGCCAAAAAAAAAAATCTTAACGAAAACAAAGGCTGTTTCGGAAAACTTCCGAAACAGCCAAAAAAAAAAAAAAAAAAAGAAAAAAAAAAAAATCTTAACGAAAACAAGGGCTGTTTTGGAAAAGTTTCCAAAACAGCCAAAAAAAAAAATCTTAACGAAAACAAAGGCTGTTTCGGAAAACTTCCGAAACAGCCAAAAAATCTTAACGAAAACAAGGGCTGTTTTGGAAAAGTTTCCAAAACAGCCAAAAAAAAAAAAAAAAAAAAAAAAAAAAAAAATCTTAACGAAAACAAGGGCTGTTTTGGAAAAGTTTCCAAAACAGCCAATTACGTGTTAACTTACTTTCCTTTGCCTGTGGTGTCTGACAGGATGATGAGAATGAAGAGAACCGCCGTCACAAGGCGCAGCACTGTACTGCATCGCGTGTAGGCCATGCCGTTGGGTAGTGTCAGTTTCATCCGTTGATTTATAGCAGTAATTGAGTGATAGCAGAAAAAGACAATCATTTATGTCCTTGGAAGCTCTGTGTTCTTGTGATTATTAACTTTTCCTTGGTTGTTCTTGTCACATCGTTGGTTGGTCTACTCAGTCCTAAGTGGTGGTAAATTTCCACCAAACAAACTGCCCCTGGGCTTAGTCCGCCGTTCGTTAATTGCCCTGCCCCCCCCCCCCTTTTTTTCGCGTGGGTAGCCGCTCACCCTGGCGTAAGGCTAATAAATATTTTTGTGGGTAAGATAGGTCCCCCAGGGTCCCCCGACATGCTGCGCCCCGCCACACTACATCATTACAACTCCAAAGCAAATTAACAAAATCCAATGTGACAAATGTATGTGTTTTAGTTTAAAGCACACATGAACCGGGTAAAGTAGACGTAAACTGCCTAAATTGACTTGGAAATATCAAATTTATTATGATTCCCTTAATTGCCATTCACTTGTTAAGGTACGTTTCATCTTTGGGGTCGGGGAATTTGTCATTACAATTTCATTATCCTCTTCGGAAGTGCGATGTCATTTGGAACCTGAAGTGCAAACGACTCAAGTACGCTCGCGTGTTGATTCACGCGCTGTTTATAGAGCCTATATATAATATGGAGCCCCACGTATTTCGGACCCGGAAGTTAACGCTATTTCCGAAGAGGTAGCAACGAAATAGCAGCATTTCTGTTTATCAATCGGATGTTAAATGTAGTATACAACATTTTCTTGAATGTGCTGTAATTTTCAGAAGTGAATGGATTTGGGGTTCGTATTTTATAGCAAATATTGTAACAGTGACCTGCTTAAGGTTTTGTGTGCGTAGACGTTGGGAAAACAGAACAAATGCTGTTCTTGTAGTCTAGTCTGGTTCCCTAACTCTACAACAGAGCAATTTACAGACGTCAGGGAATTATCAGGTCGGGGATGGAAATATTTCCAACGATAATCGGCCGTCCATCGCTTGAAATTGATACAAAAATTCCACTTTTCTTGAAAATGACTGCACATCGGGTGCTATGATTTCACAGGATGTTTGAGACTAATATTTACTTACAGTCAAGTGAGGTATTTCATAATAATTCAGTATTTCATAATAATTCAGTAGTTTTGTTTTTTGGTGTATGCAAATGTTGTATATTACCTTTAACGTATTATGTTTGGCCTGCGGTATCTGCCAGGATGATGAGAATGAAGAGACCACCGCTACAAGACGCAGCATTGGTTTCTGGGGTAGGAAAGCCTGTACCGAGTTTGTGCAATAACTCCGCCTTATTGAATGATGCCTCCTCAAAAACATATCGGATAGTTTTTTTTTAACTGTTGAAGAAAGAAATTACCGAAAGAATTTTGAGAAAATTGAACGACAAATTTTCAGATGTTTCTCAGCAAATCCTAAACAAACTGTGGAAAAGGAGAGAATGTGTGTACCGAGTGTTGCAAAGATAAAAAGACTGTCTTCGTTCTCTGCAGGATAGTGCAATGCTTACAGTTTTACGTAGCGAGCATATACTGAAAAATATAATCAACTTTGATATACATGTAACGTTTCTTTGTTCTTTCATTGGATAAATATTTATTAGCACACGTGATCCATTAAAACATTCATTGCTTTGGAACAAAATACAATGACATTAATTACAAAGGATTGGCTTTTTGTATCAGATGTTTGGCAGTGTTACCAAGGCAACACATTCATTAAGATAATTCACAGAGCAGATCCAGCAGGATATATTGTTTTTTATTATTCTCCTGCGATCTGAATGAATTACAATTTTCAGAAAGGAAATTCATTATTGACCATTAATTTTAAGTCTGAGTATAACACGAACACACAAAATTTGTCTACATTCCCTTTTTATCAAGAACATATTAAAATAACTTGTTTTTCATTATTTTAAAGAAACCCCTTGGTGATATATTTTAAATATCTGAAACAATATAGAAATTGAAAATAGATGATTATTTATATTAAAGAAAATTCAATGGATAAATCCCAAACAACAAAATATAAATTTGTTTTGTCTATCAAGTTGCGTAGAACACGGGTGACACCTTGTGTAAAAATGTTTCCACAGCCGTACATACTGGAACTAATTATTATTGCCTTTGGAAAAATGTAAATTGGATGCTAACTCGCTGTCAATGCGTTTCATTTAATATGTAAAATCGGAAAATTGTTGATGGCAGTTCTTTCTCTAATGTACTGGTAAGTGACGAGTACTTACAAACATGGAGGCAACAGTCTTACACACCAGAAGTTTCTTGAAAGTTTCTTTCCACACCAGTCTGCTAAATTCGATAAACAAACCAAAACTCAATTCATTTGGACATCCATTTGGCTCCAACTTACTAAGAATTTCGTTGCTCTGTCCCGCATGGAGATTTCTATCCTTACGTCACTATTTTCAGCATTACCCGTCTCCTCTGAAGTTAGCGAGTCTTTTTCTGTGATTAAATCTACAGTGTCTATTATGAAATGGACGGACGTTTCGTAAGCAGAAATTCGACCGTATACGTCTGGGTAAAATGTAACATCATTTCCCATCGGGTACACCCTAATCAGAGGACATGACAGAAATTTAGAATTGTAGATTACAGATGTGTGTGCTGTTAAACTGTTCTATCAATGTTTAGGAGTAAAAAAAAAACTGCGTTTGGTCAGATAATACATTAATAATACAATATCAACTCAATAAATACATGCTTATTAATACAATATCACACAACACAATAAATACATGCTTATTAATACAATATCACACAACACAATAAATACATGCTTATTAATACAATATCACATCAACACAATAAATACATGCTTATTAATACAATATCACATCAACACAATAAATACATGCTTATTAATACAATATCACACAACTCAATAAATACATGCTTATTAATACAATATCACACAACACAATAAATACATGCTTATTAATACAATATCACACAACTCAATAAATACATGCTTATTAATACAATATCACACAACACAATAAATACATGCTTATTAATACAATATCACACAACTCAATAAATACATGCTTATTAATACAATATCACACAACACAATAAATACATGCTTATTAATACAATATCACACAACTCAATAAATACATGCTTATTAATGCAATATCACACCAACACAAATTTGTAAATGCAATACAAGTAATTATATTTAATTATATATGAAAAGCCTGACAACAATGTTAGCTCACCACAAGCAAAATCGGAGTAAACAAATGACAGTATAGCGCATGTGCAGTATAGGCCGATCAATGGCCACTATTTTTGATAAACACGGCCCTGTTTTGTGTAGTGGGGGAAATGGTAACAAAACTGAAACATTTTCGGTTTCCCACGCAATTTTCCCCAAAATATATCAAAAACATTTACAGAACCGAAAAGAGTGAGCCTGAACTGTAATCTGTTTTGCCCAGAGTTTGAGACGGAAGTTTTTTATGTAAATTTTGCCGACACTTTCCTTCACTTGGTACATCCGAAATGTGTGTTTTTTGTTCGTTTGGTTTTTCTTTGTATTATTTCTCCGCAGATGCACTGTTACCCCGATTCGGCTCATTGGACAAGACGACTCTGCTGCCACCAAGTGATATTATTAATTAATCCGAACCCCAGTAGCCATAGCCACACTAAAGCCTAATCACCGTAGTCGTATGCTGCATCATAAGACTGGTAATAATACACACAACCCTCGTCGTGAAACCAGTCACTGATACCCGCCTCGTGTGCATTAACTCCTTTCAGCTCACACCAATGCTCGGTGACGTTGTAATTCATGGACTTGCACTGATCATTTCGGAGACAGGCAAAAGCACACACGATCGGGTGAGGTGAGAAGATGGCGTCGATCGCGTGACCACGGAGACACTTTTGTCCAGAGATGTACAGCGAGGACTTCGTGGCTGGAAATAACAATGAGCAAAATACGGTATATTGTATTAATTTAGTACTTTCTGCCATTCTGTATGGCCTTGTCCAATCTCCCATAACTCCTTTAAACCTATATTCTATGTATTTTGCCGTAACAGGGGTCCGGATGTGCCAGGGCAAAGTATGATTTTATACTCAATTGTAAAATCAACGGTCTTGGAATGCTGTTTTGGCAATTTTTGGATTCGGAATCGGATTTTAACATTCTTCGTCGTTGTTGGGGTGATAGTGCCAGCAGGACTGTAGACGTTAAGGAAAAGTTGTTCTTGCCTCTTGCTTTCAATAGTTCATTAGTAGAATACTTGTGACATTTAATTTAAAGCACACTTCGAACCCATTTTATGTAATATGCGTTTTAATAAATGAAAAATTAACTGTTTACTGTAACCATAGCATACATTTCCTGTAATAAATAAAACACCAACGGGTGTTATAAAAAAAAAATAGTAAACAAAAAGCATGACGATGCAATAACACAGAGTATAGAGAATAGCAACAACGCTAAAAGCCACTGAAAGTCTACATGTATTCTGTCCTCACTAATGCAAAACCATGACAGCTTCAGTGGCAATTCGCGTATGACTATGATGTAGGTGACAACTTTACTATTCACACGATTTCAAAAAGACCCTGTCTAAACTTTAATCCCTATATATTTTATTACCGTCCATGTGCCATTAGGCTATACAACTATACACGAATCTGTGCGCATGACTAATGCAGCCCATGCTACCTGTTTCCTGTATACGCCCATGTTTATTACCATTGGCACAGTTACCAGTAGCATTCCTCCAGTCAGCGCAGCACATATCATATTTTTCCTGGCGGTCTGCCCTCCAAAAGTTGTTCATATTGAGCCTTCAAGGTAAAACAAACTATGGTGTAAAATCGCTGAAATCGTTATAAAAATATTGGAAATCTGATAAGGGACTGGGGCAGTGGCTTAACTGCTGGGTAGGGGCGCACGGGGGGGGGGGGGGGGGGGGACGTGCCCCCACAACTGAAATCCGTGCCCCCACAACTGACATCCGTGTCCCCGGGTTGCCCCCCCCCCCCCCCCCCCCCCATTTGAAATATTGAAATGAAGAAAAAATAGAACAAGCCGCAGATCATTAGTTTTTAGTGCCCCGGCTTGGAAAAATGTGTACACCCCAGGTCACCCCCAGAAGTTTCACCCCCGTTACGCCACTGGGCTGGGGCCTGGGGCTGAGGCTGAGGCTGGGTGTTAGGTCCCAACTGGGTGTTGGGGGGGGGGGGGGGCAAGGGGGGGGGGGGGGGGGGGGGGGGCAAGGGGGGGGGGGGGGGGGGGGCAACTTCCCTCCTGTGGGAACTCTTCCCCCCCCCCATCCCTTTTGCCCCCCCCCCCCTGGAAAATTGGGATTTTCGCCATGTGTAGTTTGTAGATATGCGTTATTATAGCGTGGACATATTTAACAAAGTCGAATTTCCCCCCTTGAAAATAGCCATGCCCCCCGTTTTCCCCCCGTTTTCCCCCTCTAGGAAGAGCCTGGCTACGCCACTGGTCCCGGCTAAATTGTTCATATTGTCTTACCTGTCCCGATTACAGCGATGCAAGCCCCAAGATGCGCACGGAGGCTGCCTTGTTGAATTCCTCCTCTTTGAAGTCTTCCTATGTGTTTGAAACAAATGAAACATTACAGATTACACATTTTGAAATTCTAATGTCAACTCCGGGAACTAAAATAACATTTCAAACTTGAATAACGAACACCAGCTATCAATCTCATATTTTGATTCCCTTTTTGCCACTCACTTGTTACGCCACTTACTTGTTATGGAATATTTCAATAAGGAATGTTTCAATACAATTTCATTTTCTTCGTAAGTCTGACGTCATTTGGAACGGGAAGTGCAGTGCAAACCATAGATATCAGAAGAATAAATAAACTAGATCAGAAGCGCGTGCGCGCGCACCATTCACTGTGTAGAGAATTTTCTTGTGCGTGGACGAGCTAGAGTCACGTGAACAGGGCGACGAGCAATGAAAAATGCATTTTGTAAAGCAATTACAGGCAACGGGAGTAATAAAAGTCTAAATTTTTTATGCAAGCAGCTCAAGTAAAATCCTCCCGTACCGCTTGTCTTTTTGGCGGCGATTTCCACAGTTCAGGAAACATGAAGCCGAGGTAAAAACTTAACCTTACATAAAAAAAAAAGGAACAAACCATTTCGCCTAAAAAGGTAACTGCACATTCGTTTCCTGACGAGCCTCGCAATAAAAAGTTTCATCTCCTTGGGCCAAAAAATACGGAAGACGGATAGTGCCACTGAAAAGGGATGGATATTTTTTTGCAAACGCGCGAAAACATTTTTTTGTAACGTTTATCTGGCGGCCGCCACTTAATTATCTGGCGGCCGCCACTTAATTATGTGGCGGCCGCCACTTAATTATCTGGCGGCCGCCACCGAATTATCTGACGGCCGGTACTTGTTTGGTGACAGCTACATAATGATGGAATTGTTACGTGTAGTGAAATCAGAACGACGGGAAATATGAATCCCCCAAAATGGACAACCCTATTTTCCAATTTTCTGCAAGCAGACTTTCGGACTTTTTAAGTCGCGAAACTGTTACAAGATAACCTCGAAATCGGCATTTTTGACTTCTCACAACACAATCTGGGAAGGGGGATGATCTTACATTTTAAACATTTTTTTAGCGGTTTGCGCGACGTAAAAGAAATCATAAATCCTGTTTCCAGAAACATTTGAAGCAAGATATGGGACAGAGGGACCCCCCCCCCCCCCCCTTTGTGTTGGTCATTGTGTTCCTGGAATCTCAGGAATTCCTTTCAGATATCCGGGGGGGGGGGGGGGGGGGGGGGTGGGGGTGGGTAAAAATAGTCTGGAATGTGTATACCAGGATAAGAGGGGGTGGGGTGATCCTTGGTCCCATATCTTGCTGGGTATAATTGACATTTTTGAAAACAGTTTCCGCGACTTCAAAAGTCCGAAAGTCTGCTTGCAGAAAATTTGAAAATGGGGTTGTCCATTTTGGGGGATTCATATTTCCTGTCGTTCTGATTTCACGAGTTGACTGTGGCCAGAATTACAATTCCATCATTATGTAGCTGTCACCAAACAAGTAGCATCCGTCGAATAATTAAGTGGCGGCCGCCAGATAACTAAATGGCGGCGGCCGCCACATAATTAAGTGGCGGCCGCCAGATAAACGGTACAAAAAAATGTTTTCGCGCGTTTGCAAAAAATGTATACCATCCCTTTCAGTGGCACTATCCGTCTTCCGTAAAAAAATGATTTTAATCACTAGGCCTATCAAACATATTACGGGTGCACATTTTTAGCCCTGTTCACGTGACTAATGGCGGCGCCCGGGCAAAATGCGCGTATTATACTCGCTTCCGATCTAGTTCGGTATGCTTTTGATATCTATGGTGCAAACCAATGGAGTACGCGCTTGTTGCTTCACGCGATGTTCATAGAGCCCTGCGTATTTCGGACCGGGAAGTTAACGGTATTTACGAATAATAAGTAGCAACAGTTCCGTTCATAAATCAGATGTGTTAACCTACCCTCTAGAGCCTGTGGTGTCTGACAGGATGATGAGAATGAAGAGAACCGCCGTCACAAGGCGCAGCACTGTACTGCATCGCGTGTAGGCCATGTTGCGGTGTAGTGTCAATATCATCCGTTCGACGGAACCGGCCGTGCTCCGATCCGAACTAACCGCGCTCCGATCCTAACTGACCGCTGGGAGGAAACATGAATACAGTAGAGCCATAACAGTAAGTCATAATTAGAAACTATGTTACATGGGGATTAGGAACGGACAGTTGCCTTGCCTGAAGCGAATTCATGAATTGTTTAAGGTCAAGAAAATCTCCGAAAAATAATTTAAAGAAACTTTTAAAATTTCCGAATTAAAAATGTCCAAATTAACGGGAAAAGAAAGTAAGCCACAATTTCAGAAACGTTCACGACAGCAAAGGAATTCAGAGAAGTTTCTGAGATTTAAGAACAAATATCCCAAGCACGTAGAAAACGTAGGGGCCTACTCCCTTTAAGAAGTTAGCTTGAGTCCCCCAAACCCCTTCCGGTTGAATACTAAAACACCACAGTCTGTCAAAATGAGGACTTATTACTTTACATTTAAGATTGAAAGGATGCGTCAATGTAAGGTGGATACGAGACAATGAAATTAAAAGTTGCATGTTTCTTATTTGACAATCAATTTCTAACATTTTCAATACAGTTTATAATTATTCGCTACAATTTGTTTCTGTCTCTTGGCCTTATTTTTCTTTTAAAAATTCTTTTAAAAAAATTACATCAACCAACAAGTGTAAATCATTACGAATGAGACGAAACAAACGCCGAAGCAAATGAACAAAATCCCACACAGCACTCAGCACTTACCGTGTGTTCCACGCTGCTAAAATATATGATATGCCAGATAGTACACCACACGTACGTATTTGGTGTTTGCCTAACACAACGCTCAATGTCAGCCGTTTGGAAGTCGTTAGTACTTTCTATAGGCATCATCAGCATGAATTTCGTTAATATCATAAATGAGCAGGCAATTTAGGTTCCTACGCCGGCCATTTTTTAGATTACTTCTTATTGTTAAACCCAGACGTTTCACCAAGCTTTTAATTAAAAGGGATGCATAAATATAATTGGTTCCATTGTGGAGATCAAATTCCTCAGAAGGAAAATGGCTATATTAAGCCCGTGTCTGATGGTGGTACCATGCACATGGTCGCAGTCATTAAAAAGGTACCGGAAACACGTTCATATTTAACTGTTGATTTTCATGTTTGCCTTTTTAAAGATTTAAGATAAAAATGTGGCTATACTTTCCGTAAAAATGAAAAGTCTTGGCTAAAAACGATATCAGGCAATGTAGCCTCAAATTTGGCCCCAAATAAAACATTCATGCAAAACCATGAGTAACCAAACAATAGAAAAGTATTTATGAAAAACAACAGTTAAATATAATCGTGTTCGGTATACAGTGCAGATCGCAGTACAAGAAATAATTTGCTCATCCATATCACGATGACTTGAACGTGGAATAGGTATACATACCATATACTCTAATCATCGATCGTCCCATTTCTTACGCAAAAGGTAAACCAAAGTCTTGTACTTGTGCCACTTGAGATGATGCAACTATGAACAAATTTGTACCATCACGTCAAGGGTTTCAAATACCAGGTTTTAATTAACCGCTTGTGCATGAAACTGGATAATTTTGCAGTGTAAAGATAATTATTGACAGCTAGTTAGGAAACCACACAAGATAAAACAAAATTTATGACTTACTTTTTAGTGTATCAAGAACAAATTGTACATGAGACTTTGTTTTTGTGCTCACTTAATATTTACCGCATATCCTTCGATAAAGACACATTCGGTTTGTTTTTGGTTGTACATGCTTCTTTTAATATAAAAGTTACCAAGAGTGGCTTTCTTAAATGGTTCTGTTCGTTTTTCAATGCTTTGTGTATAATTCACTACAATCTGGTTAATCTGTTGCTTTTGCCCTGTTTTAATTGTTTCCATTTGCTCTCATGTTCACATTCTCAAAAATGTGTAATTTTCTTTACTTTTATTTTTTGCGTAACTTGAAAAGGCAAACACACCAGAGGACCCCGTTCGGCAAGACCTTGTACTCTGATGTCGTGAAGGAGCGGACTACAGCGAATCGTGATGTCCCGACGGGTTTTCAAATGGCAAATCAGTACTACCCACACCCGTATCAAAAACAGCATCCAACCCATCTCCGTCAGCCACTAACCCAGACACACTATCGAGGCCAGGAATGGGACCAATACCTAAAAACGGTCAGAGAGCTGCTCAATCCACAAGGCAAAAATCTACGATAGACTTAACAGATAGCGTTATCTACAACCGAAGCTCCGGGGGATTCTCATTCGCCCATCTTAATGTGAGAAGTTTAATAAACAAATTTGACCAATTTAAAATTTTAATGTCTACAAATCCATTCGATATCATCTGTCTAAATGAAACTTTCTGCAATGCCTCAATCTCCGACGATGAAATCACATTACCAAATTTTTCCATTGTCAGAAAAGACAGGAACCGGCATGGTGGTGGGGTTGCCATGTACATCCGAAACAATTTAACTTTCACTCGTCGTGAGGATCTTGAAACAGATGATGTCGAGTGCATATGGGTTGAAATTAGGTGTAAACAAAGACAGCCTGTGCTTATTAGTTCTATTTATAGGCCACCTTCAAGCTCTGTTGAATTCATTGATAAACTAAGTGATATTATTAATAAGGCCTCCTGTGAATGTAAAGAAATTATTGCAACTGGGGACTTCAATTATGATGTTTCAGTTGACGATGATAGTATGAACTCAAACCCAATTATTTCTTGTTTTGGTATATTCCAATTGGCGCAACTCATACATGACTCAACACGTGTCACTGAGTCCACTCAAACAATAATCGATCTCATTTTCAGCTCCCATCCAGAGCTAATAAAGGAATATGGTGTATTACCAGTCCTAATCAGTGACCATTATCTTGTTTATGGTCAACATAGTTGGAAAACACCAAAAATTAAAGGTCGCTCAATAAATTTTCGATGTCTTACAAATATAGACAATGATGCATTTAAAGACGACCTCCTTAATGCACCATGGCAAGATGTACTAGACTCTTATGATGTTGATGAAGCGTGGTGCAAATGGCACTCCATATTTATGAGTATTATTAACTTTCATGCGCCAATCAAAACTAAACGTATTCGGGGTGCCTCTTTACCTTGGCTCGATTGCGAAATTCTTAAACTTATGAGACAGCGGGATCGTGCACACAAAATCGCAAAACGCTCAGGCTCACAGATCGATTGGGACTCTTACAAAAAGCTGCGGAATAATGTAACTAATAAAATCCGCACTAAGAAGAGCGAATACTATACATCAGCCATAGAAGAAAATAAAAGCAATTCATCTATGCTATGGAAAAAACTAAAGGAGGTACTTCCTAAAAAACAGAAAATTGCTCCAAATTCTATCACTTCCCCAAATGGAGAAAATATTGACGATCCCACTGACATTGCTGATACATTAAATGAACACTTTTCTGCAATAGGAAAACGTACAGCTAGAAATTGCCCATCGGGCGAACTTGAAAACAATGATACCTACGCCTCTATTGATGATTCTCTGGATGAACTTGAAGAATGCACTGTACCTAATATTACAGAAGAGTTCGTTCAAAAGCAAATATCATCCATGTCGGTTGGGAAAGCAACAGGTCCGGATGGCATCAGTGTTAAAATGATTAAAATTGCTTCCCCTTATATTACTAAATCTTTAACTTATATTTTTAACCTCTCCATAACATGCGAGCAATACCCTAAAGTTTGGAAACACGCCTTGGTAACACCAATTCACAAGGGAGGAGATAAATGTAGTACAGGTAATTATCGGCCTATTTCTATACTGCCAATTATCTCTAAGATTCTAGAAAGATGGGTGCACTCGGCAGTATATAGCTACCTCGATGATAACAATTTGATACCTAGTTGCCAATCGGGATTTAGACCGTTGCACTCAACTGAAAGCACTCTACACGATTTAACAAACAAGTGTTTTGAGGCTATGGAGCAAGGTGAAGTTACAGGTAGCGTGTTCATAGATCTCAGTAAAGCTTTTGATTGTGTGGATCATGTAATCCTATACTAGGCAAATTGAAGAAGCTGAATTTGTCATCTTCTGGAATTAATTGGTTTAAGTCGTACCTAGACGGTCGTAGTCAGTCTGTAAATATTAAGGGCACAATATCGAAGGTCTTGCCCATAGACATAGGCGTTCCACAAGGGTCGATCTTAGGGCCACTTTTATTCACTGTTTATAGTAGTGATTTTCCATCCTGTATACCCCAAAATTGCAACTTATTTATGTATGCAGATGACTCCACGTTAACTTGTAGCTCCTCTAGTATTAACGAAATAGAAAGGAACTTAAATGTAGCTCTTGCTAGTATTCACAACTGGTGCCAAAGAAACAAACTAGCATTAAATGCCAACAAAACCAAATGTATGCTTATTGGTTCAAGGCAGAAAATATCCAACGTCGACCTGAACGTGTGCATTGCTGATAAGGTTATCGAAAAAGTGAAATCTTGTAAATGCTTGGGTGTAGTTGTTGATGAAACATTAAGTTGGGGTACACATGTTGAATACGTAAGGAAGACTGTTTCGTCTAAATTGGGTGTGTTAAACAGAATTCGTGATTACGTTCCCCAAAGCAGCCTGCACACACTCTTTGTAAGTTTAGTTATGCCATCTTTAGAGTATTGCTGTACGGTGTGGGGAGGAAGGTACATATCTCACGACAATACCCTCAACAAATGTCTCAAAAGAGCCGCACGGATAATCCTTAAATGTACCTCCCTCACCCCCTCAGCTGATATGTTTGCCAGACTAAATTGGATTCCTTTTAAAGAAAGAGTTCAGTCCAAAAAGGCTATCTTTGTTTTCAAAAGCCTTAACAAAATGACTCCTTTGTACATGACAAATCTGTTCACACCACTTACAGTGATTCGTGAAACACGACAATCGACCCAAATGGCACTGAAAGTTCCTTTCGCCAAAAAGGAGTGCTACGTGACAAGTTTCGCTGTGAGTGGTGCCAGTATATGGAATAATCTGCCTGAACAAATGAGAACAATAAACTCCTTAAGTACATTTAAATCGGAGCTACGTAAAGCCATCTATCAGTGATATTTCTGTCATTTACGCTGATCTGCGGAGTTATAAACTTGGTTGCCAAAATACTTTGGAGCCGGATGGGAATTTCCCCTTGTTTTTCACCCTAAAAGGTTTTGTTTTTTCGCGGGTTTTTCGCCCATCCCGTAAATCAGCAATAGGCTTCTGAAGAGTTGAAAAGTTAACCGAAAATATATTTATTTGTGTAAACATTACTGTATTTGTTTAAATATGTTGTATGAATGTGTAAATATTCAGTTTTAACTAATAATATGCAGGGCCCCAATGGAAACCAGTTTTAAACTGTCTGGGCACACCCTGGGTAAAGAAATGTAATAAATAAATAAATAAACACTCTAATGGTATTTTTAGAACCTCTTTTTTATAGACGGTAAAAGCAAATGCAGTGTATGAAAGTACGAAAGTACTATTATGATCTTTTTTATGTAACTTATTTTATCAAAATTCTTCTGCCTTTTCTTGTTGCATTTATGATCTGGAATATAGCATTGATTCGATTAAATTCAAGTTATTTATTGTCACGTATTCATGGAACATAAAATTTGCTTTGTCGGTCATTACATACAAGCAACACATTTGTACATCAACTATTTAGGCATACTGTGTAGCATTCAAAAACTATACAAAGACTTACGTGAAAGTTAAAATGCAATGTGGTAAAAGAGTTTCCGGGGACATAGTGAGATAATAAACTTAGACTGACATCAAGAAGTTAAAGTCATTGTAATAGCAAATATTTACAGCACAATTACACTCTTGATATGATTTTAACAACGAGGCTCCAAAATCGCATCCAGAGGCCAGAATCCCAATGTTTTAGCTGTTAAACCCAGAAATCACAATGTACTCTTTGTCAAGTTGGGACAGCAGTTTGACTGGCGGCAGAAGTGATTTTGATAGGGTGTGACTTTGGACGCCATTGTTCAAATCACTTCGTCCTAATCTCCCTGTCCAATCAGATCCACGGGGTTTACAACGTAGTCATTTTATCTTTATCTGTGTACAAATGTGCTAGTTAATTTTTAGACGTGTTGCACTTGGGTTCAATTGACAACTGTCTGTACATGGTTTCGCCATCACGAAGATCAGCGTGTGTGTACAATCATCCTTCCTCCATGGTACAATCAAACTGTACTTCGCACACCTGTGAAAAATGTCGTAAGGGTGTGGTTAGATTTGGCCCTGTTAAAAACAATCATTTCTATTCAAGACAGCTACGAAATTGAGAATACATGTGTACGCTTGAATGGTCCGAGTTATCAATGGGCGAAAGAACCTTGGAAACATAGTCGTTTGGATTTGTACACATAAACAGATCAAGCAGGTACCTACCAGCAGATGGACGATCAGGGACATGAGTTGAGGAAGATATGATCTGAATGAGATCCTGATGGGAGAGACAGAAATTATAGATTGCAATACCAGGACTATTAGTGTGATGAGAATAAATTAGCCAGTCCTTGTGGCGATCATTGTGTCTATGTCTCATGTCTACTTAAGAATGAATGTACATCCGGAAAAACAATCTGAGTATTTTTGATACCTTTGCTACGGTAAGCTGTTATAGATAACATTTGTGATTAGTTCCCACAAAATGGGTGGAAAGTCGCAAACTTAAATAGATATAATGTGTGTTGTCGTATCTCATTCCTAGCCCCTGATACAACCTTTTGGAGTTGTCAGAGTCATGACCCCCTTGTTTTGAGAAAATGAAGCTCAAAATTGGGAACTGTGCACACTTTAACCCGAGTTCTAAAAAGAAATCCCCTAAGAAATATTTCGAGAATAGATTCATTTTAAAAACTTTGGGATATGATAGAATAGGGTTTTTCAAATACATGTATAGAGTTGTTAAAATCCCAAAATAGACTTTTCAGTGAATTTTTGTTATTTCTGCTTGTAACCCAGAGAACCACAGTGCGACTTTCCGCTCATTTTGTGCTGCAGGTCACATTTATTATAACTACAGTTACTTAGCCACAGTTAATTCTTCATATAGAAAGTACAGTTAATTAACCACGGTGTAACCCCAGCCACCCGCTGCATCGTCTAACCAGGCACAATTAAGACTGATAATAATAAACACAGCCCTTGGCGTAAAACCAGTCACTGGTACCCGCCTTGTGTGCATTAACCCCTTTCAGCTCACACCAGTGCTCGTTGACGTAGTAATTCATGGATTTACATTCGGTATTGCGTAGGCAGGCAAAAGCACACAAGATTGGATGAGGTGAAACGATGGCGTCGATCACGTGACCTCGGAGACACCTTTTTTCAGCTGTGAACAGCGATGAACTCATGTCTGAAAATGACAAGAAAAATGTAAGTATGTAAGTCAATACTTCACGGTTGAGGGCGCCATTTTGTCTGCTGCAAGGCCAAATCATAATATTTTTGTTTTTCCTGCACTACAATAAAACGCCGATATACCGGTAGCAAACACAACTATACTAAACGTTCGGCTATAACCAGTGTTGTAGTCGAGACCCCGAAGTCCGAGACCGAGACCAAGACCGAGACCTGATGGTCCGAGACCGAGACCGAGAACGAGACCTGGAAGACCGAGACCGAGACCGAGACCTAATGGCCCGAGACCGAGACCGAGACCTCGAGACCTTGTATGTCATTTACATAATAAAAGATTGCAAAAAGATCACAAATTTCCATATGCATTATGTGCAAAGGAGTATACATGTACATGTACAAGTAAACCATATTTATTGACATCAAGAATAAGGCTGCGGTTACACGGTTAACTGACCATTTATCCGGTTACATGTTTACATTACATGTATATCGACATCTTGAGTCGAAAAAACAATGTCCAGCTGTAGAAACGACCGCGATGGCTTTACGCGGTATAGTACACGCCGCTTATCGTAATACATGTACACGTAGTTCGTGTATTTGAGCATGTCGTTCCCAACTTCCCATACATGAAGCTAATGCGCTACATGTACGTTTGGGCACGCGTACACGCCAAAGAAACAAGGTTGTCACCATGTCATGTACTGCACGTTTATAAATCTTTAGTCGAGTATAGCGTACTGTAATCGATTCTGTACACAAGAAGTTGTCATATACTGCACAATTATACTTCTCGAGTCGAGTCGAGCGTGCTGTACTCGATTCTGCACATGTGCTGTTTGTATAAAATATTGGTGGTCTCGATACCGAGACCAGCAAAATACCGAGACCACGGGGTACCGAGACCGAGACCGAGACCGAGACCACAGGGTACCGAGACCGAGACCGAGACCAGAAAAAAATGGTCTCGAGACCGGTCTCGAGACCGAGACCGGTCTCGAGACCTACAACACTGGCTATAACAAACACACACTTTGGCTCCTAAATTATGTCCATAAAAATGCATTCTAGCAATTCAGAAGCGAAGTAACCGTACTAAATGTACTTGATTTGTATAACTTACCGTACTAAACATCGGCCATTATTTTATATTTTGATTGGGAAGAACCTTTCATGAAAGACGCAGTTTTTTGTAAATCTGTTAGTTCTTTCGCCACCCCCAGCAAAAATATGCATTTTTACTTCAAGAGAGCTGCGACGTGCCCAGAAACCGTAGGAATCTCAAAACTGAATTAGATAATAACTGGACGGTAAATAGAAAATCCTTCGGCACGCATGCTGTTTTAAAGAAAAACTGGAATAGACCAATTGCAGTCAAACAATTAACATACCTTGAGTACAGCTTCCCAATTGCGCCGTTAGACGGGGTTGTGTGGTTGTCAATACTGTCAACGAAAATGAGATTGGGAGTTGCTAGAGCTAAAAACATCTGCCTGGATTTCTTTCTTGTTTTGAAATGTGTTCAGTCAAAATACCGAGGTTTGTATTCAGTCCACTTAGACCAAATTCGCATTCCAGTCTGATATTTTGACATTTAAATTGGGGTGTGAATTTTTTTTTTAAAGATTCCAGTTGTCAGCTACTTTGCGCTTTTGTAACTTACTGTTTAATTTTCAAACCTAGTAGGTTTACATTACAGCAAAAACTACATTCGGAGCAAGACGTACCCTGACTGCAGGTGCTTCCCGCATAGCCACGGGGGCATTGGCAAACATTTGGCGACACGCACACCCCGCCGTTCACGCAAGACGGTGAACAAATTGCTGAGGGAAAAAACACACACACACGATATAATGTAATCTTCACGAATCATTGTAGTTGACGGATAGTTGAGTGAGGACTTATTAGCTTACAGTCAATCATGGAAACTTTACTTCAAATGTAACCTCGTTTAATATATTCTAAGCAACACCTTTTTAGTGAGGATAGGTCCCCATTGGTGTCTGTGCGGCACCAAAATGTAATCCGAGCCGAATATAGCTCCGACACTACGGTACCTAAAATTAGCTCGCCCTTACAAAAACCTCCCATAGGATTCCCATGGTGTCTAATTCACCATGCAATTCCCATGGGGTTTTGCATGAGAGATTTTTGTAAAACAAAAACTTCCCATGGGATTCCCATGGTGTCCAATTGACCATGCAATTCCCATGGGGTTTGCATGAGAGATTTTTGTAAAACAAAAACTTCCCATGGGATTTTTATGGTGTCCAATTGACCATGCAATTCCCATGGGGATTTGCATAGGAGATTTTTGTAAGGGGAGGCCTCGGCTACATTTTGGTACAGGGTTGGGGATACATTTGTGGCTCGGGCTACATTTAGTTATAGGTTTTGGGTAACATTTAAAATCGGGCTACATTTAGGTGCAAAGTTGGGCTATATTTAGGCTTGGGTTACATTTTGGTACAGGGCTTGAGCCATATTTCGTCCCCATTTTAACGCAGTGGAGAGTCGTATATGCTAATATCGGAATGCCTTTCTTACGACAAAGGCATTGCGAAATTGGCATGTGCGATTTGTCACTTCGTGAAAACGGCAACGATTTAGGTGCTGCACAGTTGTCATTTCGCTCCAACGTACATTGACTGCATATATTCCATGTGTAACCGCTGGGACATTGGCAGACATTCGGCCTCACGCACACCCCACCGTTCACGCAAGACGGTGAACAAATTGCTGGGGGGAAACATGGATGTCAATCAGTAGAAGGTTTATAAGGATAAGTGCCCCTTTATTTTTTTAAAAACACAATTTCTGTGTGTTCTTATTTTATTTATTTCTGCATTTTATGCCTTGCTAATAAAAAAGTGGCAGTATTATATTATCGACAAAGGATTGCCTTAAACAGAAACAGAGACTTGCAACAGAAACAGCAAAACTCGCCCATCCTGCTGTGGCCACGCAGTTAATAAAATATTAGTGTTTTTGTTGTAAAACGTACCTTGGTTGCAGGTACTCCCCGTATAACCGCTGGGACATTGGCAGACATTCGGCCTCACGCACACCCCGCCGTTCAAACAAGACTGTGAACAAATAGCTGCGAAAAAGAACAGCACAAATAAGTACCGCCTCGTAAACGTCACTGACTCTTATACGGAACATGACATAGTAATGAAACTTTAGTTTGTTACTCCGGCGACGAATATTTCGAATTAATTCGGATATGCACGACTATATAAATAAAATTATGTTTGATCGTTTCCAGAAGTCGTTTCATTTTCTGTAAGTCATTTGTATAAAGATCCACGGGGCAAGAAGCCCTAGTTGTAAGATCGCTTTAAGCCCCAGTCCCACAAGGACCTGCGATTGTCCACGAACAGTCGTGCGACTAGGGCCGGTCGTGGGTAGTCGTGGATATTTCCTGCGATTTGAGCCTAGCAGTCACATTGTAAGACCAGTCGTGCGACCTGTAGAAGATTTGTTGCCTACCGATAGCACCTCTAATCGCACGACTGTCGCACGACTACCCGAAACTACGTACGAGTGGTAAGGTCCTGTCGCACGACTGCTACGACCAATCGTAAGACTATCCGTACGACTTGTCGTGGAGTCGCACGACTAGTCTTGCTTAGACGTGCAACTAGTCGTGCAATCAGGTCTACTCGCACGACAAGTCGTGCCAGCAGTCGTGGAAAGTCGTGCGACTGTCGTACGACAGGAGAATCCTACGATCAGCCACAACAATGAAGGACCACCCAAGACTTGTCCCACTACCATCGCACGACCGTCGCACGACAAATGACTAGGCTGCGACAAGATGCGACTATACTTCAGTCGCAGCCAGGTTTTTGAACAAGATCAAAAACATCCCTGCGACTGATTTTTGTCGTGCGAATATCCACGACTACCCCACGACCCCCCAAGACTTGTGGCACGACTTTTCTAAGATTGCCTGCGATTTCCAGTCGCAGCCTGTCGTAAGTTGTCGTATCTCCTAATGGGACTGGGGCTTTAGTAGTACACACCGAGAGAGATCTAAAGACCTAAGGCCAATTTACACATACGCGACATAGTCGCGACAATTTTCTAAATTCACGCAAATCAATTGATGCGTTTTCATTTAAGCCCCAGTCCCACTAGGAGATACGACAACTTACGACATGCTGCAACTGGAAATCGCAGGCAATCTTAGAAAAGTCGTGCCACAAGTCTTGGGTGGTCGTGGGTAGTCTTGGATATTCGCACGACCGAAATCAGTCTCAGAGAAGTTTTTGATCTTGATCAAAAACCTATAGCTGCGACTGAATAGTCGCATCTTGTCGCAGCCTAGTCTTCATTTGTCGTGCGACGGTCGTGCGATAGTCGTGGGACAAGTCTTGGGTGGTCCTTCATTGTCGTGGCTGACCGTAGGATTCTCCTGTCGTACGACAGTCGCGCGACTTGTGTGAGTAGACCTGATTGCACGACCAGTTGCACTACTTAAGCTACATTTCCACTACGCCGATCTGAATTCCCGACTTACGCACGAAGTCAGTTCGTGGACGTCGGCCAATTTCGTAGGGAGTTGGTACAATGGTCCTAGACGTGTCTTTTAGCCTCGTACGTTAGACGTTAGGTTCGTACTTATCGCGGGAAAATTTAAAACCTGTTTCAAATTTTCCCGCGATTAAAACTTTCGTACGTATCTCTGCTCTTTTCGTAGACATGTCGTACAGCCTCGTAGAAAGCCCGTAGAGAATTCCTTTTATTCGTACAAGATTCGTGTTAGTCGTAGAGACATTCGTGGGTCCATTTTGGTGCAAGATGTCTTACGACAAATACGAATCTTCTTCTTGGGTTGATATTGACATTCATTTTTAAATGTGAAAATAAAAAAACATTGAGTATTCGAGAACCTTTCAGCTTGAAAGTTTGACCAGAAGTAAAGTAGCTGGAAAAAAACAACAGCTGCTTTTATACTAAAATTGGGGAGTTCGGGCGGTATTCTTGTGACACTCTTGTGACATTCGTATGCATATCGTAGAGATGTCGTAGGACTCGTAAGGCATCGTGTGGCCTCGTGTGCTTGTCGTGACATTCGGGGTATTTCGTATAGAGGACGAAGGGCCATCCTATGGCATTCGTATGGTATTCCTAGGACATTCGTGATATTCGTATATAACTCGTACAAATTCGTAGACAATTCGACATTATTTCGTACAGATTTCGAGTGTATGTCGTATAGTAATCGTACAATTCGTACACATTCGTAGAAACATCGTAGAACTGTCATACAACGTCGTAGAGAGTTCGTTTAAAAATTTCATCCCGCCAAAAAATCGAAAAGTCCCACGAAATTCGCCCAGCTTCGTACAATTTGGGTTCGTGTTTAGATCGGCTAATTCTTCTACGAAGAACGTGATAGTGGAAATGAAGCTTAAGCAAGACTAGTCGTGCGACTCCACAACAAGTCGTACGAATAGTCGTGAGTTGTCCTGCGTCGGTGGTGCCACTGCCCAAGACCGGTCAGCCGGGGTATATATAGGGGGCTCGTTCTGCTGGCATCTCAGCATGCTCTCCGTGCCCTCTATAGTCGCACCACTAGTCGCACGACTTGTCAAGACCGGTCTCAGTCAGTTACAACCAGTCGCACGATCAGTCACAGCCAGTCGGCACCTGTCGCACGATTGGTCGTAGCCAGTCGTGCGACAAAGTCGCGTATGTGTAAATTGGCCTTAATCCGGCGAGCAAAATTAGAAGCATTTACTGCGGTGGTACCACGCTCGCGTGCGTGTTTTACGCACGCGCTCGATGCAACTTCGACCTACAAGGTGTTTACATCTTGCCAAAATGCGCACGCGACTAAAATTAAAGAACGCGGGCAACCTGCACGCGAGCGTGGCACCACCGCAAAAAAATGGCTTCTAATTTTGTTCGGCGAATTCCTGTATAGTAGCAGCAATAACAGAAACACATTGGCACCTCTTCTCATAAATATTGTAGTTGAGTCCCAACCCGAGTCCGACGCCACAACCGTGATAAAGTGGAGTTAAAAACTCAAAACCCGAGATAAATCTAGACTTGACTAGAACCTTGGCTCAAGCGTATACACTTGATTCTAGATTCCAAAGTATGTTTTAATATAGTAATGGTCTTGGATTCATGCCTGGACTCGGTCGAGTCCAGACATGCTGCTAAGACCATAAACACATTTTTAAATTATGCTGGAGTACAGGATTTAGATTTTTCTGGAGTCAGAAGGACCAACCCCACTTACCCCACCCCATCACAATCAAACCCACCCCAACCCGACCCACCCACTCTACTCCAACCCAACCCACACAACCCACCCCAACCAACCCATCTCACCCAACCACAACCCACCCCACCCCAACCCACCCAAAATATATGTAAACACCTTCAATCGGGGACCTCCTATTGTCCCCTATTGTTCATCTTTAATTTTTTGGCAAGGACCCTCATTGGTTTTGTACACGATTTTCAACCGGGGACTATTTTCAGCCGGTGACCCTATTTCCATCTATTGTTAAAGGTCCCCTATTGAATGCAAAATCAAACCCAACCCCAACCCAACCACGTATTTGCCACAAACCCCTACGGAACAATAACGGACTTCAACAGCATTAGGCCTTTAGTCACAGTTAAGATACAGTTTATTTTCTTCTCCCAAACGTACCCTGACTGCATGTACTCCCCGTGTAACCGCTGGGACACTGGCAGACATTGGGCCTCACGCACACCCCGCCGTTCACGCAAGACGGTGAACAAATTGCTGCAAAAAAACACCTGTAAACGTCACTAACTCATACGGACACTAGAGTTCGCGCGTGTTTGGTACATACCATATGGACCACGTACGTGCCCACGTTACCAATTACGTTAACGGAAATAACAAACCACTGTAAACGCATGCACTTCGTAAAATATTAAATTCTTTTCCCTCATCAAAAGCACAGTATACCGCAAAAATAGACGTGGATAAATAACGTTCGCGTGCTGTATGCCTCACGCACACCCAGCAAGACGGTGAACAAATTGCTTTGGAAAAACAGCAAAAACCAAAAACTCATACGAAAATTTTCTGCGTGGATCCCAACCCATTTGTTTACCTTAATTTCTCCGGTAGACTAATTATTCCTGGTCTTATTTTTTTTCAGAAATCACTTTCGGACTCAAAGCAACCCCTCAACACATCACACCACACGACACTAGATCTTTTCTTATTACCAATCAGACACTGGTTGTTGTAATCTTTCATCCAGCCAGAACAGCATATGTCATATGCCGTCCTCAGAGCACTGTAGTATGACGTATAATCATACCTTTAAAGGAAATATAACAAACAAAAAACACGTGTCTCGTCATGCCTATTTCTAAAAAGTAAGTGGGTTTTCTTCTTTTTAGAGCCTCGCCCGCATTATTTTCCAAAATGGCGCTCTTTTTTTTAAAGATGGCTTACACCGACTGTGCAGTTCATCAAACCGATTCAAAACCTCAATTGTTCGTCTGGAAGGAATTTAATTTCTTTCTTCCTTTTTGCATTTTCATGGAAGCGATAAACAACATGCTTCCTCAAACAGGAAGTGGGCTTAAATTGCTTTGTTTTAACTCGTTCTTTGATGGTGATTATTTTAAAAACTCCCATCATTGATTTGAGTTACTCTAAGAACTTCCATCATTGGTTTAAAGGCAGTGTACATGATTGGTCATTGTTGCAATTTTCAGGAATGGGCGGATTTAGAGGTTAGTAATTTATAGGAAATATCGTTCCACTGACCTGTGCAAAGTTTTGCGTTGTTGGATGGCTGAAAAAACGAGAGAAAAACGGCGCTCGTTTTCAACCGTCGGGCGGATGATAGCCTTTAGTCAAGGCACGCGTAGCTATCTGGGCGCGTGACGCGCCCCGAATGCCAGCATGTCCAGGGCGCGCCACTCGTCCGGGTAGCCACGCACGCCTTGACTAAAGGCTACAGGGCAGTTTTCCAACGATTTCCAGCTGGAAATCGTTGGAAAACGATATATATTTCTACTTTTCTTGACAACGACAGCACACCTGGTTCCATAATTTCACAGGATGATTGAGACTACTATTAACTTACAGTCTAGTAAGGTATTTCGTAATAATTCAGTAAAACAAATTTGGAGGATTACCAATCGTGTACACTACCTTTAAGTTACTCAGGGGGGTTTGACTTGGCTGGGCCGGTATGGGCTGGGTTTGAAATGGCTGGGCTGAGCTGAAGCAACTGGATGGGACAGGTCTGGGTTGATCTGTAGGTCCCGATCCTGTTTAGTGGATGTGTCTTACCTGTAGCGAGTACAGCGGGACCAACCGAACCTGCCACAAGAAGTTGTGTAACGCTGCGAATGTGAAGTCGACAGTTGCACATAGTAGTTTCTTGCACATGTATTTCTGATTGAAGAACAGATTTAAGAATCCAACATAATATATATAAAAACTTTCCTCCTTTTAATCATTTTTATTGACATTGGCAGAAATTGACTTGTATCCTCTGAAAATATTCTTCTATAATAAAACAGGTTACCAGTCAAAATTCCATGTGATTTTCATGCTAAACAAACAATACACTCTAAAAACTGTGTTTAGCAATTAAACACAATCTTGTTATCAGTTTGTAAACATTTTTAGAAGCTAAACCAACGGCGCCGGAACACTTTTGAAAGTGTGGGGGGGGGCAAAAGTAGCGCCGGTGCCGGCCGGCTGCTGCCATTTTCTATGTGTTTCTTTATGCTTAACTGCCAATAGTGGGGGGGCAAATTCCCCCTCGCCCCCCCCCCCCAACCCCCCACCCCCCCCCCCCCCCCCCCCCCCCCCAAACCCCCCCCCCACCCCCCCCCCCCTCCCTCCCCCTCCCGCCGTAAACATTGCGTGTCCAATACCTAAACATCAATGTCCAATGGCTAAACACTATCCGTCAATATTCTAAACATGTTTAGTATGTAAACGTGTTTACAAACTGATAGCAAGAAAGTTTAGAAAAGTGTTTAATTGCTAAACACTGTTTTTGCAGTGCAGGTGAATATCATGGTATTTATTGAAGTTAGTGTAATGAAATTGGTCGCTGGCTAACACACTGTATGACGCCATTTGTATTGAGGGCCATTGACACGTTAAACTTGCTGTCCATGGACTGTGATGTCCAAGAGAGCGCCAACTATAAAGATGGCCGCCAAAAGGCGCGGGAGACTGCGTTTCTTGAAGCCCATGGCGCTAGAAAGAAACACAAGCAAAACTACGGAGCTCTAGAAGTGCCAACCGAATTGTTGAGATCCTGACATATTTTATCACAGGATGCCGATATGTTACAGCACGGTGACGACATCCTTAGATAATTTATCACGGGATGACGACATATGACAATAGGATGTCGACATCCTGCAAATAGGATGCCGAGATACTTAGATACTTGATCACGGGATGACAACATCTAGAAAGTAGAATGACCATAATCTGTAATAATTTAGCATGGAAGTCGACATCCTGAGTTAATTTATCACGGTATGACGACATCCTGATAGCAGGAAATCGACATCCTGAGTGAATTTATCACGGGATGACAACATCATGAAAGTAGGATGCCGACATCCTGAGATAATTAATCAGGATGTGGTAATGCCGTGATAAATTGTCTGAGTATGTCGTCATCCTAATTGTGGGATATCGTCATTCTGTGATAAGATATCTCAGGGTGTCGTCATCCCACTTTCAGGATATCGTCATCCTGTGATAAATTATTGCAGGATGTTGTGATCCTACTTTCAGGATGTCGTCTTCCCGTGATAAATTGTTGCAGGATGTCACATCTTGCCTGTAATATGTCGTCCTCCTGAGATTAAAAAAGAAATTCAGGATCTCAACAAGTCGGATGGCACTTCAGAAGCTCGGTACTAAACGTATCCACACAAAGAATTAATGACGACAGTCATTTCTATAACGTTTGCCAGCATACTATACCAGCTGTAACAGTGGCCCACATCACTCATTCTACACTCATAATACATGTAGTTATAATTTCCTGTCTCGTTCTATTTATCATCGCCCTTTATTCGAATTGTTTGCAAATGTCAGACTGTATATGAATCATACTTACCCTTTCGCCCAATCTGCTCTTATCGAAGTTATGCAATATTTCACAGGCTATTTTCACATTGTGCTCCGCCTTTTGACAATTCAGCTAATGGTTTGCTATTGTCAAGCCACTTGTTGATGTATTTGTCGGTCAGGTTGTGAAAAGATTGATATACGGACTGCCGTTTGCCCAAATTGCTATCGGTCGATTGAATCTTTTCAACTCGTGTTTATGACGTCATTTGATTATATACATAATGGGCCAATTTCATTGAGCTTTATAGAATAATCAGAAAAGGCCATTTTCAAGACAACAGAGAAACAATTGCGCTCTTTGTAAAAACAAAACAAAACATATGCATTGCTGATTAGAAAGAGACACAAAAGAGTAATTTGGCTAATGACAGACATCGGTTGTCCTTGTCACGCGCATGGTTTGATAATTACTTTAAAAGGGTTATATTTCCATTGAAAAAGTACTGTTTAGCATTTTGTTCTATATTTCCACATCGTGGATGTTGTTTACACATACAAAAATTGTGTACTTTTTCTCCATATTTATTTTTACCGTATCTGCGACCTGCAGTAAGAACTCCACCATGTCAAGACAGCACTGCAGCGGAACGGGTACAAGGCCAAGCAAGTCAAGACACAAGACCCAAGATCCCCTCCCGACCAAAGAGTCCCCTATACCCAAGGTCAGCCTTCCACAAATCATGAGTCACACTTCCATACATCGGCAGCTCATCACACACCATCCAACGCATCCTGAACAACAATGACATCAAGGTATTCCACACTGCACCCAACAAGATCCGCGACACCCTCCAATCCCACCAAGACGAGCAGTGCCCCACAACCCAGCCTGGGGTTTACAGGATACCCTGTGAATGTGGGAAAGTTTGCATCCGGGAAACGGGTCGCGACTTCAACACCCGACTGAAAGAACACAAAGCACACGGAAGACGAGGGGACTACGAGAAATCATAAATTATCAACCATTCACACAGGGAAGACCACACCCCGAGACATTGGGTACCACATCAGCAACATATGGCGGCCTCTCCTTCACCACAGGTCCAATGGGTCTTCTATACCCACGGACCCCAACCCATCCCACCCCAATAGTTCCCCACATTAGTTTTGCCTATGGGTCTCCTATACCCTTGGCACTCTGCCTCAGATGTTCACCCCACCAGTGCTCCCACTCTGCCATACTTCAGTGAGCACTGGATCCCAACCAGCACTACTTAAGTCCCCTGCAACAGCTACAGTCCGGCAGTCTCCTGATGACGAACAGAGCATACTGTTCGAAACGTCGCGTTCAAACAAACTCAAAAGAGATCAATTTCACATGGTGATACCGCAAACCCTCTTTACTTTTAACCGTCTCTAAAAGGGTCTTTCAAACTTTGTATTATCAGTTTTGTATTTTTAATAGGGGAATCGTAAGACCATCGTAAATAGGGGTGTTAGCCGATTGGGTGTGAGCAATAACAAAAAACAAAAAAGGTCAAAAAAGCTGCCCGAAAATTCTTCTGTCCGAAATACATAATCTGTAAAGGCGTGGTGGTGGGGACAGGAGTTTTGACATTGAGGGCGCTACTTATTGACAGATTTTCAACTGCTTCACTGTATGTACGGTAATAGAGGAATTTCATAAAAGCCCCGTCTGCGCACTTCCAGGTTGAAAACAAGGATGTCAATGCTAAACAAAAATAGTGCTATTCAACAAATTTATTCATGCATGAATCCCGCCATAAATGGTAGCGCAGCACACGATTAGCACAGTCAGTTGTTTACTTTGAATGAGAGCCTCTTTTACAAACCCAGAAGTGCGCAGATCGATGCTATTTTCGTCCATTTGGAATTCGTCTATCGGGATGTCTTCCTTTTAAATTTGTTGCTGGCAGTGAAACAGTTTTACCGAAAGTGACATGATTTTGCCGGCAAAAATGATGAATGGTGGTTTTGTACCCTCCCATACCCCCTCTAGCGACGCGCTGTACATAATGTTGTTTATTGATTTCTAGTCATTTTAATGTTTCATTCGTAAAATAAGGAACCGGGCCCTGTATAAGGCTTGGCTTTCTTCTATCTGTCTGTCCCCCACTCATCACCCCGCATTTTTTATTGTCTTAATATTATTTGGAACATTTTGTTACGATGTATGAAAAAAAAAAACATTTATTTTCAGTTGTGACGTCACTGCAATGGTGGAGTAAATTGGAAAAATCGTGCAATTTGAGACTTCAGAGATCAACATTGGATTTTGGCCCCAAAATTACATTTTCCAAAACTTCTTCAAATTGATTGCAGAGACACTTAGGAGTTCCTAGAATCTCATTAGAGATGGAAATATTGATATATTTCAAGACAAAAAATCAATTTGTTAAAAATTCAATGTTGATCCCTAAAGTCTGAATCGCGGCAATGCTGACGTTTCCATACATGCTGTTTCCATCTCTGCTACAAACGCAGTAATCCCAAAGAGTCTGTGGTCTGCATTCTGTGCAGGAATTGCAAGGAATTGTGACAGAAAACATCACATGAATTGTACATACATAACTAATGAACTTGTTCCACTACCTAACAGCAAAATAGAACATTGAAATATGTTATAATAATAATTATGTTCGTTACTTACCACTTGCGCCACAATGGTAAACTACGACTTTATTCTCTGACGGTTGGAGAAGGTATATAAAGATAGAACGGTGAATGTCCGCAGCCAACGTAAAAGTTTAAACGCCCGGCTCACGTTGACTTCTTGACAGGACTAATCTACAGTACTATAATTCACCGGCATGATCCGACATCTCATATTAGGATCTTTCTTCATTCGAGTAGGTTTTTATTGGTATCAACTCCAGTGAGCGTCGAAATTCATCACGATATTCTATTGTACATGCATGTGCAAAAAAAGCAATGAACGTTGTGCACCGTTCGCGTTGTTTGCTTGATTGGAAAGCACTCCCGGTTTGAAAAAAAAAGAATTGTGGTGACAAGCCAATGAATAGAATTACCAATCAATCAAGTTACGCTGTCTACCACGTTGCCAAGTTGTACCTGTACTAATCTGGAACATATCCGTGCATTGCGGGTACAATGGTACCACGGGGTAATTTTCTATAGGCTGGTGAACGTGTCGGCAAGCCTATTCAAAATGCACGTTAGTTCAGGTGGGGTTCCATCCTTCTGAAAATAGCGGCAGGGACAGCGTTTGAAAAATAGGAAACCAAGCAATTTTTGTGACTCAGATTTAACAGATTTTTTGAAGGTTTTTAATTATTTAGTGTTTTATCAGCTTGATATTACAGTAACCAATTACAAAAAGGCGAGGTACGTACTTTCCCAGCCAGCGTCTACTGTTGAGAATGAGGTTGAAAGTAGCCCTCCGAACGAGGTGGGAGGCGGGTAATTTATCGCAGTTTGAAAATGGCCCCTCCAGTGCAACCGTTTGGTGGCGTACTGTATCATGAATCGTTCCAATTAATTACCATGAACGTATAGACTCCCACTACGTCTGTAGAGTTAAAGCCGCCGTCCCCACCTAACCGTGCCGAAAAAAATACGTTTGAGAACCTTTTCCCCATGGTCTACTTGCATCCTCTTCATCCTCGTTCTCAGTAGTGCACATTAATCAGTGTGTATTATGGGCACGGTAATACGGCGGCTGCTAGCTTCAATAGTCATACGGCTGTATAGATGTATTGCGAGTCCAGGTTATTTATATACGCCTGTTCCCATTACTTGCAATATAGCCTTTAATTGGGCCCCAGATAGGTATAAGTTGTAAATAGAAAGCGACAGATGAAAAACGGACCTTTTGTTCTCCCAAAACGTCATGCTTTGCCATTAAAAGTGAACCACAAACACATGGAATAAATTTCCCTTCACTGATCAATTAAAATCACAATTATAACGATCAATAAATAATTTAAGTGTTTTGTTGTGCTGTAGTACTGGAATACAACGCCTTCCCCCACATTTGGAAAGCCTGAATTACCGGTTGATAGAATGCTATTTACTGGCTAAAAACAAAACAAGTTATGCTCGGCATTATTCTGGTAATTGGTACCCCTTGCCATTTTTGTAAATTTTGGCCCAAAATGGGACGAAAAAGAAGTTGGCCTCAAAATTGCAAAAGAGATAGAGCCTGAAATGGAGACTTTAGCATTGCAATTTCAGAGGTCAGGGGTCAACACTGAATGTTTAAATTAATTTTAAAAACTTTGATATTTTTGCAATTGTTTTTGAAATCTTGTGCTATTTCTATGAGATATGATATGAGTTCTCTCTAAATGAGTTGATGGGACTCCTAAATGTCTTGAGAATCAATTGAAAGAAGTTTCGTAAAATGTCATTTTTGGGCGAAAATTGATAAAAATGGCAAGGGGTACCCTTTGCCATTATACTTGGACGCAATTGAGGTATAGGCCAAAACATAATCTTGGTTTCTTGCTGCAGCCAAAAGCAGCTATATATTTGACCAAAACTTCCTGGGATAAAATTTGAAATATGAGGATTCGTCTAATTCCAACAGTGGACCTTATCCTTGGTCCTTTTTTAGCGGGCTCACCTGACCCAAATCTCAATTGGACCTTCACCTTGGTCCTTTTTTAGCGGGCTCACCTGACCCAAATCTAAATTGGACCTTAACCTTGGTCCTTTTTTAGCGGGCTCACCTGACCTAAACCTCAATTGGACCTTCACCTTGGTCCATTTTTAGCGGGCTCACCTGACCCAAATCTAAATTGGACCTTAACCTTGGTCCTTTTTTTAGCGGGCTCACCTGACCCAAATCCCAATTGGACCTTAACCTTGGTCCTTTTTTAGCAGGCTCACCTGACCCAAATCTCAATTGGACCTTAACCTTGGTCCGTTTTTAGCGGGCTCACCTGACCCAAACGATGGACCATTTTTATGGTCCTATTTTATGATAATCATGAATAGATAATTCAATGCCAAACAATATTTAAACTCTGGAATATTTCTTTCTCAATTTTAATCCTATGTTTTAAATTCATTTTTTCTATTAACACAGATGTGCTGTTCAATCGTCGAACAATATAATCTCTCGGGGAACAGCAGGAGAGATTGCAAATCTGTGTTACAATTTCTCTGATTAACAAAACGTTATTACATACTACATTTAACTACTGGCTGTTTGAATCCTGTAACTTAGGCCGATGCATTCATCAAGGCGGAATGCGGGGAAGGAGGTGGGATGACGAAAATAGAAGCTTTGGTCAAGATTCTTACTTGCTGAATAGCTGCAACGAAATGACGGCCCGAGCCTCGTGGTCTTTGCCAAATACCCAGGCCCTTGGAGAGTCCTTTCCTCTGATTTGTTAATGCAGGACAACTTTTAATTTTCATTGGTCAATATTAGCCTCCTATTTTGCAGAACAACCAAATATGACTTATAGTAAGGAATTTGCTTTCCATCTTCTTCGAATTTTTGCTTAATGACAAAGCAACGTTTCCAAATTTCGCAATCTCCCCGAAACGAAGGCTGGACGTTTTGCTTGCTGTGCAATTTTCCAAACGAACTAAAAACGCTATTGGTTGCGCAATGCCTTCGAAACGACGAGGATACGTCTTGAAACAACTTGTGCGCCAAGTATAAAGCATTTTATCTTCTAGAGATAAAATCAATTTTTGTAAATTTTTGCAAAAAAATTGGACGAAAAAGAAGGTTGCCTCAAAATAGCAAAAGAGATGGAAGATGAATGGGACACTTTAGCAATACAATTTCAGAGGTCAGGGGTCAACATTGGATTTTTAAATGAATTTTGAAAACTTTGAAATTTTTGACAAAATTGATGAAATATTGTGATATTTCTATCAGATATGATATGAGTTCTCTCTTAATGGGTTGGTGGGACTCCTAAATGTCTTGAGAATCAATTTGAAGAAGTTTCGTAAAAAGGCATTTTTGGGTGAAAATTGATAAAAATGGCAAGCGGTAAACCTTGCCATTTTTGTAAATGTTGGCTAAAAATGGGTCGAAAAAGAAGTTGGCTTAAACATTGCAGAAGAGATAGAGCGTGAAATGGAGACTTTAGCATTGCAATTTCAGAGGTCAGGGGTCAACATTGGATTTCTAAATGAATTTTGGAAATTTGATATTTGGGCAAAAATTTGTGAAATATTGTGATATTTCTATCAGATATGATATAAGTTCTCTCTAAATGGGTTGATGGGACTCCTAAATGTCTTGAAAATCAATTTGAAGAAGTTTCGTAAAATATCATTTTTTGGTGAAAATTGATAAAAATGGCAAGGTGTAAACCTTGCAATTTTGTAAATTTTGGCAAAAAATGGGACGAAAAGGAGTTGCTTAAAAATTGCAGAAGAGATAGATAGAGCGTGAAATGGAGACTTTAGCATTGCAATTTCAGAGGTCAGGGATCAACATTGGATTTTTAAATGAAATTTGAAAACTTTGATACTTGTACAAAGAATTGTGAAATATTGTAATATTTCTATCAGATATGATATGAGTTCTCTCTAAATGGGTTGGTGGGACTCCTAAATGTCTTGAGAATCAATTTGAAGAAGTTTCGTAAAATATAATTTTTTGGTGAAAATTGATAAATTTTGGCCAAAAATGGGACGAAAAAGAAGTTGCTTAAAAATTGCAGAAGAGATAGAGCGTGAAATGGAGACTTTAGCATTGCAATTTCAGAGGTCAGGGGTCAACATTGGATTATTAAATGAATCTTGAAAACTTTGAGATTGTTAACAAAATTGATGAAATATTGTGATATTTCTATCAGATATAATATGAGTTCTCTCTAAAGGGGTTGGTGGACTCCTAAATGTATTGAGAATCAATTTGAAGAAGTTTCGTAAAATGTCATGTTTAGGTCAAAATTGATAAAAATGGCAAGCGGTAAACCTTGCCATTTTTGTCAATTTTAGCCAAAAATGGGAAGAAAAAGAAGTTGCTTAGAAATTGCAGAAGAGATAGTGCGTGAAATGGAGACTTAGGCATTGCAATTTCAGGGGTCAGGGGTCAACATTGGATTTTTAAATGAATTTTGAAAACTTTGATATTTGTACAAAGAATTGTGAAATCTTGTGATATTTCTATCAGATATGATATGAGTTCTCTCTAAATGGGTTGGTGGGACTCCTAAATGTCTTGAGAATCAATTTTAAGAAGTTTCGTAAAATATCATTTTTTTGTGAAAATTGATAAAAATGGCAAGGTGTAAACCTTGCCATTTTTGTCAATTTTGGCCAAAAATGGGACGAAAAAGAAGTTGCTTAAAAATTGCAGAAGAGATAGAGCGTGAAATGGAGACTTTAGCATTGCAATTTCAGAGGTCAGGGGTCAACATTGGATTATTAAATGAATCTTGAAAACTTTGAGATTGTTAACAAAATTGATGAAATATTGTGATATTTCTATCAGATATAATATGAGTTCTCTCTAAAGGGGTTGGTGGACTCCTAAATGTATTGAGAATCAATTTAAAGAAGTTTCGTAAAATGTCATGTTTAGGTCAAAATTGATAAAAATGGCAAGCGGTAAACCTTGCCATTTTTGTCAATTTTAGCCAAAAATGGGAAGAAAAAGAAGTTGCTTAAAAATTGCAGAAGAGATAGTGCGTGAAATGGAGACTTTAGCATTGCAATTTCAGAGGTCAGGGGTCAACATTGGATTTTTAAATGAATTTTGAAAACTTTGATATTTGTACAAAGAATTGTGAAATCTTGTGATATTTCTAGCAGATATGATATGAGTTCTCTCTAAATGGGTTGATGGGACTCCTAAATGTCTTGAAAATCAATTTTAAGAAGTTTCGTAAAATGGCATTTTTGGGTGAAAATTGATAAAAATGGCAAAGGGTAAACCTTGCCATTTTTGTAAATGGTGTAATTTTTTGGTGAAAATATATAAAAATAGCAATTTTTGTAAATTTGTACCCAAAATGGAACGAAAAAGAAGGTGGCCTCAAAATTGCAGAAGAGATAGAGCGTGAAATGCAGACTTTAGCATTGCAATTTCAGAGGTCAGGGGTCAACATTGGATTATTAAATGAATTTTGAAAACTTTGATATTTGTGTAAAAAATCATGAAATATTGTAATATTTCTATCAGATATGATATGAGTTCTCTCTAAATGGGTTGGTGGGACTCCTCAATGTCTTGAGAATCAATTTGAAGAAGTTTCGTAAAAAGGCATTTTTGGGTGAAAATTGATAAAAATGGCAAAGGGTAAACCTTGCCATTTTTGTAAATGGTGTAATTTTTTGGTGAAAATATATAAAAATAGCAATTTTTGTAAATTTGTACCCAAAATGGAACGAAAAAGAAGGTGGCCTCAAAATTGCAGAAGAGATAGAGCGTGAAATGGAGACTTTAGCATTGCAATTTCAGAGGTCAGGGGTCAACATTGGATTATTAAATGAATTTTGAAAACTTTGATATTTGTGTAAAAAATCATGAAATATTGTAATATTTCTATCAGATATGATATGAGTTCTCTCTAAATGGGTTGGTGGGACTCCTCAATGTCTTGAGAATCAATTTGAAGAAGTTTCGTAAAAAGGCATTTTTGGGTGAAAATTTATAAAAATGGCAAGGGGTAAACCTTGCCATTTTTGTACATTTTGTCCCAAAATGGGACGAAATAGAAGTTGGCTTAAAAATTGCAGAAGAGATAGAGCGTGAAATGGAGACTTTAGCATTGCAATTTCAGAGGTCATGGATCAACATTGGATTTTTAAATGAATTTTGAAAACTTTGATATTTGTGCAAAGAATTGTGAAATCTTGTGATATTTCTAGCAGATATGATATGAGTTCTCTCTAAATGGGTTGATGGGACTCCTAAATGTCTTGAAAATCAATTTGAAGAAGTTTCGTAAAATGTCATGTTTAGGTGAAAATTGATAAAAATGGCAAGCGGTAAACCTTGCCATTTTTGTAAATTTTGGCCAAAAATGGGACGAAAAAGAAGTTGCTTAAAAATTGCAGAAGAGATAGAGCGTGAGATGGAAACTTTAGCATTGCAATTTCAGAGGTCATGGATCAACATTGGATTTTTAAATGAATTTTGAAAACTTTGATATTTGTACAAAGAATTGTGAAATCTTTTGATATTTCTATCAGATATGATATGAGTTCTCTCTAAATGGGTTGGTGGGACTCCTAAATGTCTTGATAATCAATTTGAAGAAGTTTCGTAAAATATCATTTTTTTTGTGAAAATTGATAAAAATGGCAAGGTTTGTCAATTTTGGCCAAAAATGGGAAGAAAAAGAAGTTGCTTAAAAATTGCAGAAGAGATAGAGCGTGAAATGGAGACTTTAGCATTGCAATTTCAGAGGTCAGGGATCAACATTGGATTTTTAAATGAATTTTGAAAACTTTGATATTTGTGCAAAAAATTGTGAAATATTGTAATATTTCAATCAGATATGATATGAGTTCTCTCTAAATGGGTTGGTGGGACTCCTCAATGTCTTGAGAATCAATTTGAAGAAGTTTCGTAAAATGTCATGCTTATGTGAAAATTGATAAAAATAGCAAGCGGTAAACCTTGCAATTTTTGTCAATTTTGGCCCAAAATGGGACGAAAAAGAAGTTGCTTAAAAATTGCAGAAGAGATAGAGCGTCAAATAGAGACTTTAGCATTGCAATTTCAGAGGTCAGGGATCAACATTGGATTTTTAAATGAATTTTGGAAACTTTGATATTTGTGTTAAACATTTTGAAATATTGTAATATTTCTATCAGATATGATATGAGTTTTCTCTCAATGGGTTTTTGGGACTCATAAATGTCTTAAGAATCAATTTGAAAAATTTTCGTAAAATGTCATGTTTTTGTAAAAATATAGAAAAATGGCAAGGGGTAAACCTTGCCATTTTTGTCAATTTTTGCCCCAAAATGGGACGAAAAAGAAGTTGCTTAAAATTTGCAGAAGAGATAGAGCGTGAAATGGAGACTTTAGCATTGCAATTTCAGAGGTCAGGGATCAACATTGGATTTTAAAGTGAATTTTTGAAACTTTGATATTTGTGTAACAATTTTTGAAATATTGTAATATTTCTATCAGATATGATATGAGTTTTCTCTCAATGGGTTTTTGGGACTCTTAAATGTCTTAAGAATCAATTTGAAAAATTTTCGTAAAATGTCATGTTTTTGTAAAAATATAGAAAAATGGCAAGGGGTAAACCTTGCCATTTTTGTCAATTTTTGCCCCAAAATGGGACGAAAAAGAAGTTGCTTAAAATTTGCAGAAGAGATAGAGCGTGAAATGGAGACTTTAGCATTGCAATTTCAGAGGTCAGGGATCAACATTGGATTTTAAAGTGAATTTTTGAAACTTTGATATTTGTGTAACAATTTTTGAAATATTGTAATATTTCTATCAGATATGATATGAGTTTTCTCTCAATGGGTTTTTGGGACTCCTAAATGTCTTGAGAATCAATTTGAAGAAGTTTCGTAGAATGTCATTTTTGGGTGAAAATTGATAAAAATGGCAACCTGGCAATTTTTGTCAATTTTGGGGAAAAATGGGACGAAAAAGAAGTTGGCCTAAAAATTGCAGAAGAGACAGAGCGTGAAATGGAGACTTTAGCATTGTAATTTCAGAGGCCAGGGGTCAACATTGGATTTTTAAATGAATTTTGAAAAGTTTGATATTTGTGTTAAACATTTTGAAATATTGTAATATTTCTATCAGATATGATATGAGTTTTCTCTCAATGGGTTTTTGGGACTCCTAAATGTCTTAAGAATCAATTTGAAAAATGTTCGTAAAATGTCATTTTTTTGTAAAAATTGAAAAAAATGGCAAGGGGTAAACCTTGGAATTTTTGTCAATTTTTGCCCAAAATGGGACGAAAAAGAAGTTGCTTAAAATTTGCAGAAGAGATAGAGCGTGAAATGGAGACTTTAGCATTGCAATTTCAGAGGTCAGGGATCAACATTGGATTTTAAAGTGAATTTTTGAAACTTTGATATTTGTGTAAATTTTTTTGAAATATTGTAATATTTCTATCAGATATGATATGAGTTTTCTCTCAATGGGTTGGTGGGACTCCTAAATGTCTTGAGAATCAATTTGAAGAAGTTTCGTAGAATGTCATTTTTGGGTGAAAATTGATAAAAATGGCAACCTTGCAATTTTTTCAATTTTGGGGAAAAATGGGACGAAAAAGAAGTTGCTTAAAAATTGCAGAAGAGATAGTGCGTGAAATGGAGACTTAGGCATTGCAATTTCAGGGGTCAGGGGTCAACATTGGATTTTTAAATGAATTTTGAAAACTTTGATATTTGTACAAAGAATTGTGAAATCTTGTGATATTTCTATCAGATATGATATGAGTTCTCTCTAAATGGGTTGGTGGGACTCCTAAATGTCTTGAGAATCAATTTTAAGAAGTTTCGTAAAATATCATTTTTTTGTGAAAATTGATAAAAATGGCAAGGTGTAAACCTTGCAATTTTTGTCAATTTTGGCCAAAAATGGGACGAAAAAGAAGTTGCTTAAAAATTGCAGAAGAGATAGAGCGTGAAATGGAGACTTTAGCATTGCAATTTCAGAGGTCAGGGGTCAACATTGGATTTTTAAATGAATTTTGAAAACTTTGATATTTGTACAAAGAATTGTGAAATCTTGTGATATTTCTAGCAGATATGATATGAGTTCTCTCTAAATGGGTTGATGGGACTCCTAAATGTCTTGAAAATCAATTTTAAGAAGTTTCGTAAAATGGCATTTTTGGGTGAAAATTGATAAAAATGGCAAGGGGTAAACCTTGCCATTTTTGTAAATGGTGTAATTTTTTGGTGAAAATATATAAAAATAGCAATTTTTGTAAATTTGTACCCAAAATGGAACGAAAAAGAAGGTGGCCTCAAAATTGCAGAAGAGATAGAGCGTGAAATGGAGACTTTAGCATTGCAATTTCAGAGGTCAGGGGTCAACATTGGATTATTAAATGAATTTTGAAAACTTTGATATTTGTGTAAAAAATCATGAAATATTGTAATATTTCTATCAGATATGATATGAGTTCTCTCTAAATGGGTTGGTGGGACTCCTAAATGTCTTGAGAATCAATTTGAAGAAGTTTCGTAAAAAGGCATTTTTGGGTGAAAATTGATAAAAATGGCAAGGGGTAAACCTTGCCATTGTTGTACATTTTGTCCCAAAATGGGACGAAATAGAAGTTGGCTTAAAAATTGCAGAAGAGATAGAGCGTGAAATGGAGACTTTAGCATTGCAATTTCAGAGGTCAGGGGTCAACATTGGATTTTTAAATGAATTTTGAAAACTTTGATATTTGTGCAAAGAATTGTGAAATCTTGTGATATTTCTAGCAGATATGATATGAGTTCTCTCTAAATGGGTTGATGGGACTCCTAAATGTCTTGAAAATCAATTTGAAGAAGTTTCGTAAAATATCATTTTTTGGTGAAAATTGATAAAAATGGCAAGGTGTAAACCTTGCAATTTTGTAAATTTTGGCAAAAAATGGGACGAAAAGGAGTTGCTTAAAAATTGCAGAAGAGATAGATAGAGCGTGAAATGGAGACTTTAGCATTGCAATTTCAGAGGTCAGGGATCAACATTGGATTTTTAAATGAAATTTGAAAACTTTGATACTTGTACAAAGAATTGTGAAATATTGTAATATTTCTATCAGATATGATATGAGTTCTCTCTAAATGGGTTGGTGGGACTCCTAAATGTCTTGAGAATCAATTTGAAGAAGTTTCGTAAAATATAATTTTTTGGTGAAAATTGATAAATTTTGGCCAAAAATGGGACGAAAAAGAAGTTGCTTAAAAATTGCAGAAGAGATAGAGCGTGAAATGGAGACTTTAGCATTGCAATTTCAGAGGTCAGGGGTCAACATTGGATTATTAAATGAATCTTGAAAACTTTGAGATTGTTAACAAAATTGATGAAATATTGTGATATTTCTATCAGATATAATATGAGTTCTCTCTAAAGGGGTTGGTGGACTCCTAAATGTATTGAGAATCAATTTGAAGAAGTTTCGTAAAATGTCATGTTTAGGTCAAAATTGATAAAAATGGCAAGCGGTAAACCTTGCCATTTTTGTCAATTTTAGCCAAAAATGGGAAGAAAAAGAAGTTGCTTAAAAATTGCAGAAGAGATAGTGCGTGAAATGGAGACTTAGGCATTGCAATTTCAGGGGTCAGGGGTCAACATTGGATTTTTAAATGAATTTTGAAAACTTTGATATTTGTACAAAGAATTGTGAAATCTTGTGATATTTCTATCAGATATGATATGAGTTCTCTCTAAATGGGTTGGTGGGACTCCTAAATGTCTTGAGAATCAATTTTAAGAAGTTTCGTAAAATATCATTTTTTTGTGAAAATTGATAAAAATGGCAAGGTGTAAACCTTGCCATTTTTGTCAATTTTGGCCAAAAATGGGACGAAAAAGAAGTTGCTTAAAAATTGCAGAAGAGATAGAGCGTGAAATGGAGACTTTAGCATTGCAATTTCAGAGGTCAGGGGTCAACATTGGATTATTAAATGAATCTTGAAAACTTTGAGATTGTTAACAAAATTGATGAAATATTGTGATATTTCTATCAGATATAATATGAGTTCTCTCTAAAGGGGTTGGTGGACTCCTAAATGTATTGAGAATCAATTTGAAGAAGTTTCGTAAAATGTCATGTTTAGGTCAAAATTGATAAAAATGGCAAGCGGTAAACCTTGCCATTTTTGTCAATTTTAGCCAAAAATGGGAAGAAAAAGAAGTTGCTTAAAAATTGCAGAAGAGATAGTGCGTGAAATGGAGACTTTAGCATTGCAATTTCAGAGGTCAGGGGTCAACATTGGATTTTTAAATGAATTTTGAAAACTTTGATATTTGTACAAAGAATTGTGAAATCTTGTGATATTTCTAGCAGATATGATATGAGTTCTCTCTAAATGGGTTGATGGGACTCCTAAATGTCTTGAAAATCAATTTTAAGAAGTTTCGTAAAATGGCATTTTTGGGTGAAAATTGATAAAAATGGCAAAGGGTAAACCTTGCCATTTTTGTAAATGGTGTAATTTTTTGGTGAAAATATATAAAAATAGCAATTTTTGTAAATTTGTACCCAAAATGGAACGAAAAAGAAGGTGGCCTCAAAATTGCAGAAGAGATAGAGCGTGAAATGGAGACTTTAGCATTGCAATTTCAGAGGTCAGAGGTCAACATTGGATTATTAAATGAATTTTGAAAACTTTGATATTTGTGTAAAAAATCATGAAATATTGTAATATTTCTATCAGATATGATATGAGTTCTCTCTAAATGGGTTGGTGGGACTCCTCAATGTCTTGAGAATCAATTTGAAGAAGTTTCGTAAAAAGGCATTTTTGGGTGAAAATTGATAAAAATGGCAAAGGGTAAACCTTGCCATTTTTGTAAATGGTGTAATTTTTTGGTGAAAATATATAAAAATAGCAATTTTTGTAAATTTGTACCCAAAATGGAACGAAAAAGAAGGTGGCCTTAAAATTGCAGAAGAGATAGAGCGTGAAATGGAGACTTTAGCATTGCAATTTCAGAGGTCAGGGGTCAACATTGGATTATTAAATGAATTTTGAAAACTTTGATATTTGTGTAAAAAATCATGAAATATTGTAATATTTCTATCAGATATGATATGAGTTCTCTCTAAATGGGTTGGTGGGACTCCTCAATGTCTTGAGAATCAATTTGAAGAAGTTTCGTAAAAAGGCATTTTTGGGTGAAAATTTATAAAAATGGCAAGGGGTAAACCTTGCCATTTTTGTACATTTTGTCCCAAAATGGGACGAAATAGAAGTTGGCTTAAAAATTGCAGAAGAGATAGAGCGTGAAATGGAGACTTTAGCATTGCAATTTCAGAGGTCATGGATCAACATTGGATTTTTAAATGAATTTTGAAAACTTTGATATTTGTGCAAAGAATTGTGAAATCTTGTGATATTTCTAGCAGATATGATATGAGTTCTCTCTAAATGGGTTGATGGGACTCCTAAATGTCTTGAAAATCAATTTGAAGAAGTTTCGTAAAATGTCATGTTTAGGTGAAAATTGATAAAAATGGCAAGCGGTAAACCTTGCCATTTTTGTAAATTTTGGCCAAAAATGGGACGAAAAAGAAGTTGCTTAAAAATTGCAGAAGAGATAGAGCGTGAGATGGAAACTTTAGCATTGCAATTTCAGAGGTCATGGATCAACATTGGATTTTTAAATGAATTTTGAAAACTTTGATATTTGTACAAAGAATTGTGAAATCTTTTGATATTTCTATCAGATATGATATGAGTTCTCTCTAAATGGGTTGGTGGGACTCCTAAATGTCTTGATAATCAATTTGAAGAAGTTTCGTAAAATATCATTTTTTTTGTGAAAATTGATAAAAATGGCAAGGTTTGTCAATTTTGGCCAAATATGGGAAGAAAAAGAAGTTGCTTAAAAATTGCAGAAGAGATAGAGCGTGAAATGGAGACTTTAGCATTGCAATTTCAGAGGTCAGGGATCAACATTGGATTTTTAAATGAATTTTGAAAACTTTGATATTTGTGCAAAAAATTGTGAAATATTGTAATATTTCAATCAGATATGATATGAGTTCTCTCTAAATGGGTTGGTGGGACTCCTCAATGTCTTGAGAATCAATTTGAAGAAGTTTCGTAAAATGTCATGCTTATGTGAAAATTGATAAAAATAGCAAGCGGTAAACCTTGCAATTTTTGTCAATTTTGGCCCAAAATGGGACGAAAAAGAAGTTGCTTAAAAATTGCAGAAGAGATAGAGCGTCAAATAGAGACTTTAGCATTGCAATTTCAGAGGTCAGGGATCAACATTGGATTTTTAAATGAATTTTGGAAACTTTGATATTTGTGTTAAACATTTTGAAATATTGTAATATTTCTATCAGATATGATATGAGTTTTCTCTCAATGGGTTTTTGGGACTCATAAATGTCTTAAGAATCAATTTGAAAAATTTTCGTAAAATGTCATGTTTTTGTAAAAATATAGAAAAATGGCAAGGGGTAAACCTTGCCATTTTTGTCAATTTTTGCCCCAAAATGGGACGAAAAAGAAGTTGCTTAAAATTTGCAGAAGAGATAGAGCGTGAAATGGAGACTTTAGCATTGCAATTTCAGAGGTCAGGGATCAACATTGGATTTTAAAGTGAATTTTTGAAACTTTGATATTTGTGTAACAATTTTTGAAATATTGTAATATTTCTATCAGATATGATATGAGTTTTCTCTCAATGGGTTTTTGGGACTCTTAAATGTCTTAAGAATCAATTTGAAAAATTTTCGTAAAATGTCATGTTTTTGTAAAAATATAGAAAAATGGCAAGGGGTAAACCTTGCCATTTTTGTCAATTTTTGCCCCAAAATGGGACGAAAAAGAAGTTGCTTAAAATTTGCAGAAGAGATAGAGCGTGAAATGGAGACTTTAGCATTGCAATTTCAGAGGTCAGGGATCAACATTGGATTTTAAAGTGAATTTTTGAAACTTTGATATTTGTGTAACAATTTTTGAAATATTGTAATATTTCTATCAGATATGATATGAGTTTTCTCTCAATGGGTTTTTGGGACTCCTAAATGTCTTGAGAATCAATTTGAAGAAGTTTCGTAGAATGTCATTTTTGGGTGAAAATTGATAAAAATGGCAACCTGGCAATTTTTGTCAATTTTGGGGAAAAATGGGACGAAAAAGAAGTTGGCCTAAAAATTGCAGAAGAGACAGAGCGTGAAATGGAGACTTTAGCATTGTAATTTCAGAGGTCAGGGGTCAACATTGGATTTTTAAATGAATTTTGAAAAGTTTGATATTTGTGTTAAACATTTTGAAATATTGTAATATTTCTATCAGATATGATATGAGTTTTCTCTCAATGGGTTTTTGGGACTCCTAAATGTCTTAAGAATCAATTTGAAAAATGTTCGTAAAATGTCATTTTTTTGTAAAAATTGAAAAAAATGGCAAGGGGTAAACCTTGGAATTTTTGTCAATTTTTGCCCAAAATGGGACGAAAAAGAAGTTGCTTAAAATTTGCAGAAGAGATAGAGCGTGAAATGGAGACTTTAGCATTGCAATTTCAGAGGTCAGGGATCAACATTGGATTTTAAAGTGAATTTTTGAAACTTTGATATTTGTGTAAAATTTTTTGAAATATTGTAATATTTCTATCAGATATGATATGAGTTTTCTCTCAATGGGTTGGTGGGACTCCTAAATGTCTTGAGAATCAATTTGAAGAAGTTTCGTAGAATGTCATTTTTGGGTGAAAATTGATAAAAATGGCAACCTTGCAATTTTTTCAATTTTGGGGAAAAATGGGACGAAAAAGAAGTTGCTTAAAAATTGCAGAAGAGATAGTGCGTGAAATGGAGACTTAGGCATTGCAATTTCAGGGGTCAGGGGTCAACATTGGATTTTTAAATGAATTTTGAAAACTTTGATATTTGTACAAAGAATTGTGAAATCTTGTGATATTTCTATCAGATATGATATGAGTTCTCTCTAAATGGGTTGGTGGGACTCCTAAATGTCTTGAGAATCAATTTTAAGAAGTTTCGTAAAATATCATTTTTTTGTGAAAATTGATAAAAATGGCAAGGTGTAAACCTTGCAATTTTTGTCAATTTTGGCCAAAAATGGGACGAAAAAGAAGTTGCTTAAAAATTGCAGAAGAGATAGAGCGTGAAATGGAGACTTTAGCATTGCAATTTCAGAGGTCAGGGGTCAACATTGGATTTTTAAATGAATTTTGAAAACTTTGATATTTGTACAAAGAATTGTGAAATCTTGTGATATTTCTAGCAGATATGATATGAGTTCTCTCTAAATGGGTTGATGGGACTCCTAAATGTCTTGAAAATCAATTTTAAGAAGTTTCGTAAAATGGCATTTTTGGGTGAAAATTGATAAAAATGGCAAGGGGTAAACCTTGCCATTTTTGTAAATGGTGTAATTTTTTGGTGAAAATATATAAAAATAGCAATTTTTGTAAATTTGTACCCAAAATGGAACGAAAAAGAAGGTGGCCTCAAAATTGCAGAAGAGATAGAGCGTGAAATGGAGACTTTAGCATTGCAATTTCAGAGGTCAGGGGTCAACATTGGATTATTAAATGAATTTTGAAAACTTTGATATTTGTGCAAAGAATTGTGAAATCTTGTGATATTTCTAGCAGATATGATATGAGTTCTCTCTAAATGGGTTGATGGGACTCCTAAATGTCTTGAAAATCAATTTGAAGAAGTTTCGTAAAATGTCATGTTTAGGTGAAAATTGATAAAAATGGCAAGCGGTAAACCTTGCCATTTTTGTAAATTTTGGCCAAAAATGGGACGAAAAAGAAGTTGCTTAAAAATTGCAGAAGAGATAGAGCGTGAGATGGAAACTTTAGCATTGCAATTTCAGAGGTCATGGATCAACATTGGATTTTTAAATGAATTTTGAAAACTTTGATATTTGTACAAAGAATTGTGAAATCTTTTGATATTTCTATCAGATATGATATGAGTTCTCTCTAAATGGGTTGGTGGGACTCCTAAATGTCTTGATAATCAATTTGAAGAAGTTTCGTAAAATATCATTTTTTTTGTGAAAATTGATAAAAATGGCAAGGTTTGTCAATTTTGGCCAAAAATGGGAAGAAAAAGAAGTTGCTTAAAAATTGCAGAAGAGATAGAGCGTGAAATGGAGACTTTAGCATTGCAATTTCAGAGGTCAGGGATCAACATTGGATTTTTAAATGAATTTTGAAAACTTTGATATTTGTGCAAAAAATTGTGAAATATTGTAATATTTCAATCAGATATGATATGAGTTCTCTCTAAATGGGTTGGTGGGACTCCTCAATGTCTTGAGAATCAATTTGAAGAAGTTTCGTAAAATGTCATGCTTATGTGAAAATTGATAAAAATAGCAAGCGGTAAACCTTGCCATTTTTGTCAATTTTGGCCCAAAATGGGACGAAAAAGAAGTTGCTTAAAAATTGCAGAAGAGATAGAGCGTCAAATAGAGACTTTAGCATTGCAATTTCAGAGGTCAGGGATCAACATTGGATTTTTAAATGAATTTTGGAAACTTTGATATTTGTGTTAAACATTTTGAAATATTGTAATATTTCTATCAGATATGATATGAGTTTTCTCTCAATGGGTTTTTGGGACTCTTAAATGTCTTAAGAATCAATTTGAAAAATTTTCGTAAAATGTCATGTTTTTGTAAAAATATAGAAAAATGGCAAGGGGTAAACCTTGCCATTTTTGTCAATTTTTGCCCCAAAATGGGACGAAAAAGAAGTTGCTTAAAATTTGCAGAAGAGATAGAGCGTGAAATGGAGACTTTAGCATTGCAATTTCAGAGGTCAGGGATCAACATTGGATTTTAAAGTGAATTTTTGAAACTTTGATATTTGTGTAACAATTTTTGAAATATTGTAATATTTCTATCAGATATGATATGAGTTTTCTGTCAATGGGTTGGTGGGACTCTTAAATGTCTTAAGAATCAATTTGAAAAATTTTCGTAAAATGTCATGTTTTTGTAAAAATATAGAAAAATGGCAAGGGGTAAACCTTGCCATTTTTGTCAATTTTTGCCCCAAAATGGGACGAAAAAGAAGTTGCTTAAAATTTGCAGAAGAGATAGAGCGTGAAATGGAGACTTTAGCATTGCAATTTCAGAGGTCAGGGATCAACATTGGATTTTAAAGTGAATTTTTGAAACTTTGATATTTGTGTAACAATTTTTGAAATATTGTAATATTTCTATCAGATATGATATGAGTTTTCTCTCAATGGGTTGGTGGGACTCCTAAATGTCTTGAGAATCAATTTGAAGAAGTTTCGTAGAATGTCATTTTTGGGTGAAAATTGATAAAAATGGCAACCTGGCAATTTTTGTCAATTTTGGGGAAAAATGGGACGAAAAAGAAGTTGGCCTAAAAATTGCAGAAGAGACAGAGCGTGAAATGGAGACTTTAGCATTGTAATTTCAGAGGTCAGGGGTCAACATTGGATTTTTAAATGAATTTTGAAAAGTTTGATATTTGTGTTAAACATTTTGAAATATTGTAATATTTCTATCAGATATGATATGAGTTTTCTCTCAATGGGTTTTTGGGACTCCTAAATGTCTTAAGAATCAATTTGAAAAATGTTCGTAAAATGTCATTTTTTTGTAAAAATTGAAAAAAATGGCAAGGGGTAAACCTTGCCATTTTTGTCAATTTTTGCCCAAAATGGGACGAAAAAGAAGTTGCTTAAAATTTGCAGAAGAGATAGAGCGTGAAATGGAGACTTTAGCATTGCAATTTCAGAGGTCAGGGATCAACATTGGATTTTAAAGTGAATTTTTGAAACTTTGATATTTGTGTAAAATTTTTTGAAATATTGTAATATTTCTATCAGATATGATATGAGTTTTCTCTCAATGGGTTGGTGGGACTCCTAAATGTCTTGAGAATCAATTTGAAGAAGTTTCGTAGAATGTCATTTTTGGGTGAAAATTGATAAAAATGGCAACCTTGCAATTTTTTCAATTTTGGGGAAAAATGGGACGAAAAAGAAGTTGCTTAAAAATTGCAGAAGAGATAGAGCGTGAAATGGAGACTTTAGCATTGCAATTTCAGAGGTCAGGGGTCAACATTGGATTATTAAATGAATCTTGAAAACTTTGATATTTGTACAAAGAATTGTGAAATCTTGTGATATTTCTATCAGATATGATATGAGTTCTCTCTAAATGGGTTGGTGGGACTCCTAAATGTCTTGAGAATCAATTTTAAGAAGTTTCGTAAAATATCATTTTTTTGTGAAAATTGATAAAAATGGCAAGGTGTAAACCTTGCAATTTTTGTCAATTTTGGCCAAAAATGGGACGAAAAAGAAGTTGCTTAAAAATTGCAGAAGAGATAGAGCGTGAAATGGAGACTTTAGCATTGCAATTTCAGAGGTCAGGGGTCAACATTGGATTATTAAATGAATCTTGAAAACTTTGAGATTGTTAACAAAATTGATGAAATATTGTGATATTTCTATCAGATATAATAAATTTTATCACTGCAAGATAAAATACATTATTCACCACAGACACAAGGTTTGGTTTCAAACTCTCTTAGTCAGTTGCAGGTTGCCATGGTGTGCAGAAATTGTAAACACGATCGTTGTTTTGGCGGCAGCCATCCGCTCCATCCCCCCTTGCTGGCATAAAGCCAAAGGCGATGATCAGCTGTTCTGATGTGTTACGGTGCCAGGGAATGAAGAAATTGATACATTGTAATAGGTCAAGTTCACGCGCTAAACGGGGCGGGAAAAGCCACTTCGGCTTAGCTTTCGAATCCGCTAGCATCTAAAATAAATTTTCTCGAAGGATAATTGGATTCTCAGTCACATTTCAACGGTTGTTTGCAATTTCTTTTGGAATTAAGCGAGCGGGTGTCTCACGGACATCTCGGGATTTTATCTTTATGACTGGCCGTTTGCTGTGACCTGTTTGAGGCGATACAGCCGCAGGGCAAGACAGTCGCAAGGCGAATTGGCCGCAATTTTGTCAACTTTCTTGTCTTCGGGATTCCTGGGCTGGGATGCCGCGTCCAATACGCCTGTCCCGGGGGGCAGCTACACCCTATGTTAGCGGTCGTCGCCGCCAGGTAGGACGTCCACGAAAACATCGATTGACCGACCCTGTGACCGCTGACGCTCGTGAGAGCACCGGGGCTGTCAACGCTGTGGCGTCGGGCAGCTATGCACCGCCAGCGCCGGCTACAGCTACAGGCGACGGGCAGGCTACGGCTGATCAGCAGCGTGCACCCGCACGCTCAGCGCTCACACGGTTTGCCACGACGACGGCGGGTAGGCCTACCAGCGGTGGTCCAGCCACGACAGGAGCAAGCATGGCAATGGGCGGTGAGTTGCAAGCTAATACCGGATTGCAAGCTAATTCCTTGGACACTTTTGTGAATAACAATGGTTTAAGTGTGGGCCTAGGTTTTAGTACAGATAATTCCAGCGGCGGTACGGATGTAGGCCTAATGATCGGTAACGCAGTTACACCGGCAATGCAAGCCCCCCCGGTGGGTAACATTTTCAACAGAGCAGTAGGCCAAAATGATCTGGGTCAAACCATGGAGCTCCAGGGTCAAACCAATGACCATATTACAATGTCCGATTATGCGGACATGCTAGGTAGGCCCGCGCCACTTTTCTCTCTTGGGAGCGATGCCCCTATTGATCTACACGTTTCTCAATCCGTGAAAGAAAAAATTTGGAACGGGCAATATGTTGATTTGGCATTGTTGTACCGTGACAATGCCGCCACAGTACTGACGTCTTCGAACAGCGGATCGGCATTGACCATGGCAGTCGAGCAAGGCAAGGTGGTTTTTCGGCCGGAGACACCTCACCCGCGTAAAGTAGATTCCATTGAAAAATGGACGAGTGCCTTTCATGTATATATGGCAATTTACGCGGCGCGTCACCCGGGCCGTTTCCTAGAATTACTCAAGTATGCCGAGATCATTCGCACATCAGCCGTACAATTTCCCGGTGGTATGGGCTGGCGCAGGTACGATGAACAATTCCGCTTGCGCATGGAGGCGAACCCGTCGCGCTCCTGGGCGACGATGGACATGGAGCTCTGGGTTACAGTCGCGGCGGCCGGTAGCATGTTACCTGCGGCGTATGCCACCACATCAGTCCCTCAAAACCCACTGCCAAAGCGCCCATGTTTTGCGTTCAATTCTCAATCAGGTTGCCGGTGGAATCCCTGCCGGTACACCCACAGCTGCAGCCGGTGCAAGAGATCGGGGCACGGCGCGTCGGCATGTAGAGTGGGCGTGGGGCCCGCTACTCACGACACCCCCGCGAAGCGATATGCAACCCCCGCTACATACACGCGCTATACAAAGAGGCCCTCGATAAACAATTCGGGGGCAAGTGTGAACACAGGCAATGGTAACCAGCAGTGGAACAATAGTAAAGGGGATAAGCATACCAATTTTCGTGCCCCCAACACCTATTAATTTGGCGGTATTACGGCAATGGTTATCCTATTATCCCGATAGGTCGGCGGCTACTTCGCTGGAAAGGGGTTTTTCACAGGGTTTTCCCCTTGGTTTTCATGGTCCTAGAGTAAGTAGGGATTCCGATTGCCTAAAATCTGCTATGGATAGACCTGATATAGTGCTTAAAAAAGTGCAGAATGAAATTGACTTGGGCAGGATGGCGGGGCCTTTCATTCATCGACCATTTCCCAATCTTCGATGTTCGCCCATTGGGCTTGTTCCTAAGCACCAACCCGGCTCTTTTCGCCTTATCCACCATCTGTCGTATCCCCTAGGGGATTCAGTTAACGATTTCATTAATAAAGATGAATGTAAAGTCCATTATGCATCGTTCGATACAGCCGTGGATTTAGCTATGTCGGTGGGCCCTCATGCTTGGTTAGCAAAATCAGACATAAAATCTGCTTTCAGGCTACTGCCCGTTGCCCCCTCAGACTACGAGCTTCTGGGTTTTCAGTTTCAGTCCATGTTTTACTATGATAAGTGTTTACCGATGGGCTGCGCTATTTCTTGTGCGTTGTTTGAAGAATTTAGCACTTTTTTGGAATTTCATGTCAAGCGAGTTTTGAAAACAGATACCATCACACATTACTTAGACGATTTTTTGTTTATTGGTGCATCCGTGGAGCAATGCGGGGTACATATTACTACCTTTAAAGAAGTTTGCGCTAAGCTACGAGTGCAGCTCGCAGAAGAAAAGACGGAGGGCCCTTGTCAAGTGATTACTTATCTCGGTTTGGAAATTGATACAGTGCAGCGTGAAATACGGGTGCCTATCAACAAGGTACTGGCTCTACGAGAAAAAATTCAGTCAATTTTGAGGCGAAAGAAATTGTCCTTAAGGGAAATTCAGTCCTTGGTTGGTTCACTCAACTTTGTATGTCGTGCTATCGCCCCGGGTAGAGCATTTACCAGGCGTTTAATTGCCTTAACCCGCGGGTTAACGAAGCCACATCATAAAGTACGCATCTCGAAGGGCGCGAAACTAGACCTGGCAATGTGGTTAGAATTCTTAGATCATTTCAATGGTGTATCGCCGTTTCGCGATCAGGGCTGGCACGATAGTGGTGCATTAGAGTTATTCACTGACGCCGCTGCCAGCATTGGCTTTGGCGGTTTTTTCAACGGTCGGTGGTTCCAGGGGAGATGGACTCCCGAGCTGTTAGCACTTTCGCCATCGATAGCATACTGTGAATTTTACCCGTTAGTAATTGCCGTGTATTGTTGGGCCCCCCAGTTAGCCAACCGCAAGGTGCGTTTTCACACGGATAACGCGGCAGTGGTGTATATCATCAATAAGCAATCGTCAAATTGTGATATGATAATGCACTTGGTGCGCATGTTCGTGTGTCAGTGTCTGCGTTACAACATCACATTTAAGGCTATTCATATCCCAGGGGTGCAAAATGACATTGCGGATTCCCTCTCACGTTTCCAGGTGACCCGTTTCCGTACGTTGGCCCCACAGGCGGACATGCAAATGACGCCGATCCCCGACCTAATCCAGGCCTAATAGAAGGTGAGATCAACCGCTTATTATTGGCAGCTTCAGGATCAAATACACACAAAACATATCAGACGGGCTGGCGAGCATTTTGTTCATTTAAGAGCAACCGCTTTGATAACAATTCCCCCGCTTCACCGGAGGATGTTAGGCAATTTATTGCATGGCTTTCTCTGCAGCGGCTTGCACCATCAACAATAGCTACTTATGTTGCAGGGGTGGGGTACTATCATAAGATTCAAAGTTGGGCGGATCCCACTCAGGATTTCTTGGTGACGAAGTTATTGTCGGGTTGTCGCAGGGATCACTCGGCTAGTGATAAACGATGGCCAATGACATTGCCGTTGATGGCCCGTATGGTACAATCCCTCCCACATGTTTGCAACGACCGATATGAAGTCGCACTTTTTCGCGCTGTTATGCTCTGCGCGTTTTTTGGGTTCATGCGAATTGGCGAGTTTGCTGCCGTTTCAATAGCCAACGTCCAAAAATCACTCCTTCTCTCGTCTGATGTAAAATTCCAGAATTGGGGACAAGCCAATGCTTCAGTTTTGGTCTCTTTCAGGCATACAAAAACTAATCAAACGGGTCCTCCTCAGGTGGTTAAATTGGTACGGTCAGGTGATGAAAATACCTGTCCGGTCCGAGCGCTGAGTGCATTCGCGCAGATTCGACCGGGATTGTCCGATAGTTTTTTCTGCCATTTTGGGGGTGAGCCCATTACGCAGTATCAATTTAATGCCACATTGAAAAAGGTTCTGCTGTTCCTGGGATTAGATGAATGCCCTTTTCGTGCACACTCCTTCCGCATTGGAGCAGCATCAACGGCTTCAGCATTAGGAATTCCACTCGATGAGATCAAGGCAATGGGCCGTTGGCGTTCAGAGGCCGTCCAACGCTATATTCGCCCCCTAATACAATGCCAGCTGCCCGGTGTGTAATGATATTAAGCCCCCCCCCCCCCCCCCCCCCCTTTGTTTGTGTTTTTGTGTTACAAGGGGATGTTTGGATCATTGGGGACTCCATAGTTCGCAGGGCGACTACCACACTTGGTTGTAGGCCACAAGTACGCTGGAATGGTCGGGGAGGAGCTAGATACAGTGATGTAACACAACTCGTGTCTGAGCTGGACGCTCTGTGGCCGCAACCGGCGATGTTGATAGTTCACATTGGCACTAACGAATTGGTAGGCACAGATTTGTTTAGTATGCGCCAGCGTATTTCCTTATTCATGCAGGAACTTCGTGATACTTACCCCGAGACGAGGCTGGTTTGGTCTGATATATTGCCACGCGCATGCTACTTCGGGGCTAATAATCAGTCGAAAATGGAAATGAAGCGGCGCAAAGTTAATAAATGGGCGCGTTCATTCAGCCGGCGCATCGGCGTGTCGGTGCTTCACCACCCCCAGTTTAAATGGTCGGATTTCGGACTGTTCCGCTATGATGGCGTTCACCTTTCGCAGCCGGGCAACACTCATTTCCGGAGCAACCTTCGCGATGGTATTGATGCCGCCTTTCTCTAACTTTCCTCAGTACACTCCTGCGTTCAATCGGGGTTGGGGGTGTGTGCTGCCTGTCGTCCCAGTGGGGCGCGCGTTGCGCGTTTGGCAGGAATTTGCTGGGAGCGACGGTCAGTGATTTAAGTCAACCGAAATTAACAAGCTGCAAGTGTAAATAGTTATTAAGTAAGACTTAGAATTCGTGCGTTAAAAGAAAACCAAAATTAACAAGTTCAAGTTTAATCTTTAGAAACAGTACGCCAAGCACCCGCTCGTTCAAGCGGGGCTTATTCCAACCGTATTTACGAGCGGTGGAAAAAACGGCGTGTATTTTCTAATTTGTTAAGTAATTTAGGCATATAGATTAAAGTCACGTGACAAATATAAAACACCGTAGCTAGCGCCCAACTGTTCGGGTGGGGCTAGTATCCAACAGTATTTCAATCGGTGAAAATCCTAGGTGAATGGGTGGCAAGCGTGCCAAGGAATGTTGGGCCCAGTGGTGCCAAGCGTGGCAAGTTTTTGGGCAAGCGTGCCCAGTTATTTGGGGGAAGACGTCCCCCGTTTATTGCGGCAAGCGTGCCAACATTGTTATGGTTAAAATTGGTTAATCTTATGAGGAATAATTTGTATTGAAATTGGAGGATTCAGGACTGTTGAGTTACTATTGAAATAAACTAGCGGATCGAAAAACTATGCCAAAATGTCAAACGAACGTGTCATGGCGTGCTTTGTGTGTAGTCTGAGAATAATAAATTTTATCACTGCAAGATAAAATACATTATTCACCACAGACACAAGGTTTGGTTTCAAACTCTCTTAGTCAGTTGCAGGTTGCCATGGTGTGCAGAAATTGTAAACACGATCGTTGTTTTGGCGGCAGCCATCCGCTCCATCCCCCCTTGCTGGCATAAAGCCAAAGGCGATGATCAGCTGTTCTGATGTGTTACGGTGCCAGGGAATGAAGAAATTGATACATTGTAATAGGTCAAGTTCACGCGCTAAACGGGGCGGGAAAAGCCACTTCGGCTTAGCTTTCGAATCCGCTAGCATCTAAAATAAACCCACCGCCTCCCCTTCGCCTCCATACTGTAAAAGACGATAGATAGAACATGGCAGGAATTTGCTGGGAGCGACGGTCAGTGATTTAAGTCAACCGAAATTAACAAGCTGCAAGTGTAAATAGTTATTAAGTAAGACTTAGAATTCGTGCGTTAAAAGAAAACCAAAATTAACAAGTTCAAGTTTAATCTTTAGAAACAGTACGCCAAGCACCCGCTCGTTCAAGCGGGGCTTATTCCAACCGTATTTACGAGCGGTGGAAAAAACGGCGTGTATTTTCTAATTTGTTAAGTAATTTAGGCATATAGATTAAAGTCACGTGACAAATATAAAACACCGTAGCTAGCGCCCAACTGTTCGGGTGGGGCTAGTATCCAACAGTATTTCAATCGGTGAAAATCCTAGGTGAATGGGTGGCAAGCGTGCCAAGGAATGTTGGGCCCAGTGGTGCCAAGCGTGGCAAGTTTTTGGGCAAGCGTGCCCAGTTATTTGGGGGAAGACGTCCCCCGTTTATTGCGGCAAGCGTGCCAACATTGTTATGGTTAAAATTGGTTAATCTTATGAGGAATAATTTGTATTGAAATTGGAGGATTCAGGACTGTTGAGTTACTATTGAAATAAACTAGCGGATCGAAAAACTATGCCAAAATGTCAAACGAACGTGTCATGGCGTGCTTTGTGTGTAGTCTGAGAATAATATGAGTTCTCTCTAAAGGGGTTGGTGGACTCCTAAATGTATTGAGAATCAATTTGAAGAAGTTTCGTAAAATGTCATGTTTAGGTCAAAATTGATAAAAATGGCAAGCGGTAAACCTTGCCATTTTTGTAAATTTTGCCAAAAATGGGAAGAAAAAGAAGTTGCTTAAAAATTGCAGAAGAGATAGTGCGTGAAATGGAGACTTTAGCATTGCAATTTCAGAGGTCAGGGGTCAACATTGGATTTTTAAATGAATTTTGAAAACTTTGATATTTGTACAAAGAATTGTGAAATCTTGTGATATTTCTAACAGATATGATATGAGTTCTCTCTAAATGGGTTGATGGGACTCCTAAATGTCTTGAAAATCAATTTTAAGAAGTTTCGTAAAATGGCATTTTTGGGTGAAAATTGATAAAAATGGCAAGGGGTAAACCTTGCCATTTTTGTAAATGGTGTAATTTTTTGGTGAAAATATATAAAAATAGCAATTTTTGTCAATTTGTACCCAAAATGGAACGAAAAAGAAGGTGGCCTCAAAATTGCAGAAGAGATAGAGCGTGAAATGGAGACTTTAGCATTGCAATTTCAGAGGTCAGGGGTCAACATTGGATTTTTAAATGAATTTTGAAAACTTTGATATTTGTGCAAAGAATTGTGAAATCTTGTGATATTTCTAGCAGATATGATATGAGTTCTCTCTAAATGGGTTGATGGGACTCCTAAATGTCTTGAAAATCAATTTGAAGAAGTTTCGTAAAATGTCATGTTTAGGTGAAAATTGATAAAAATGGCAAGCGGTAAACCTTGCCATTTTTGTAAATTTTGGCCAAAAATGGGACGAAAAAGAAGTTGCTTAAAAATTGCAGAAGAGATAGAGCGTGAGATGGAAACTTTAGCATTGCAATTTCAGAGGTCATGGATCAACATTGGATTTTTAAATGAATTTTGAAAACTTTGATATTTGTACAAAGAATTGTGAAATCTTTTGATATTTCTATCAGATATGATATGAGTTCTCTCTAAATGGGTTGGTGGGACTCCTAAATGTCTTGATAATCAATTTGAAGAAGTTTCGTAAAATATCATTTTTTTTGTGAAAATTGATAAAAATGGCAAGGTTTGTCAATTTTGGCCAAAAATGGGAAGAAAAAGAAGTTGCTTAAAAATTGCAGAAGAGATAGAGCGTGAAATGGAGACTTTAGCATTGCAATTTCAGAGGTCAGGGATCAACATTGGATTTTTAAATGAATTTTGAAAACTTTGATATTTGTGCAAAAAATTGTGAAATATTGTAATATTTCAATCAGATATGATATGAGTTCTCTCTAAATGGGTTGGTGGGACTCCTCAATGTCTTGAGAATCAATTTGAAGAAGTTTCGTAAAATGTCATGCTTATGTGAAAATTGATAAAAATAGCAAGCGGTAAACCTTGCCATTTTTGTCAATTTTGGCCCAAAATGGGACGAAAAAGAAGTTGCTTAAAAATTGCAGAAGAGATAGAGCGTCAAATAGAGACTTTAGCATTGCAATTTCAGAGGTCAGGGATCAACATTGGATTTTTAAATGAATTTTGGAAACTTTGATATTTGTGTTAAACATTTTGAAATATTGTAATATTTCTATCAGATATGATATGAGTTTTCTCTCAATGGGTTTTTGGGACTCTTAAATGTCTTAAGAATCAATTTGAAAAATTTTCGTAAAATGTCATGTTTTTGTAAAAATATAGAAAAATGGCAAGGGGTAAACCTTGCCATTTTTGTCAATTTTTGCCCCAAAATGGGACGAAAAAGAAGTTGCTTAAAATTTGCAGAAGAGATAGAGCGTGAAATGGAGACTTTAGCATTGCAATTTCAGAGGTCAGGGATCAACATTGGATTTTAAAGTGAATTTTTGAAACTTTGATATTTGTGTAACAATTTTTGAAATATTGTAATATTTCTATCAGATATGATATGAGTTTTCTCTCAATGGGTTTTTGGGACTCCTAAATGTCTTGAGAATCAATTTGAAGAAGTTTCGTAGAATGTCATTTTTGGGTGAAAATTGATAAAAATGGCAACCTGGCAATTTTTGTCAATTTTGGGGAAAAATGGGACGAAAAAGAAGTTGGCCTAAAAATTGCAGAAGAGACAGAGCGTGAAATGGAGACTTTAGCATTGTAATTTCAGAGGTCAGGGGTCAACATTGGATTTTTAAATGAATTTTGAAAAGTTTGATATTTGTGTTAAACATTTTGAAATATTGTAATATTTCTATCAGATATGATATGAGTTTTCTCTCAATGGGTTTTTGGGACTCCTAAATGTCTTAAGAATCAATTTGAAAAATGTTCGTAAAATGTCATTTTTTTGTAAAAATTGAAAAAAATGGCAAGGGGTAAACCTTGGAATTTTTGTCAATTTTTGCCCAAAATGGGACGAAAAAGAAGTTGCTTAAAATTTGCAGAAGAGATAGAGCGTGAAATGGAGACTTTAGCATTGCAATTTCAGAGGTCAGGGATCAACATTGGATTTTAAAGTGAATTTTTGAAACTTTGATATTTGTGTAAAATTTTTTGAAATATTGTAATATTTCTATCAGATATGATATGAGTTTTCTCTCAATGGGTTGGTGGGACTCCTAAATGTCTTGAGAATCAATTTGAAGAAGTTTCGTAGAATGTCATTTTTGGGTGAAAATTGATAAAAATGGCAACCTTGCAATTTTTTCAATTTTGGGGAAAAATGGGACGAAAAAGAAGTTGCTTAAAAATTGCAGAAGAGATAGTGCGTGAAATGGAGACTTAGGCATTGCAATTTCAGGGGTCAGGGGTCAACATTGGATTTTTAAATGAATTTTGAAAACTTTGATATTTGTACAAAGAATTGTGAAATCTTGTGATATTTCTATCAGATATGATATGAGTTCTCTCTAAATGGGTTGGTGGGACTCCTAAATGTCTTGAGAATCAATTTTAAGAAGTTTCGTAAAATATCATTTTTTTGTGAAAATTGATAAAAATGGCAAGGTGTAAACCTTGCAATTTTTGTCAATTTTGGCCAAAAATGGGACGAAAAAGAAGTTGCTTAAAAATTGCAGAAGAGATAGAGCGTGAAATGGAGACTTTAGCATTGCAATTTCAGAGGTCAGGGGTCAACATTGGATTTTTAAATGAATTTTGAAAACTTTGATATTTGTACAAAGAATTGTGAAATCTTGTGATATTTCTAGCAGATATGATATGAGTTCTCTCTAAATGGGTTGATGGGACTCCTAAATGTCTTGAAAATCAATTTTAAGAAGTTTCGTAAAATGGCATTTTTGGGTGAAAATTGATAAAAATGGCAAGGGGTAAACCTTGCCATTTTTGTAAATGGTGTAATTTTTTGGTGAAAATATATAAAAATAGCAATTTTTGTAAATTTGTACCCAAAATGGAACGAAAAAGAAGGTGGCCTCAAAATTGCAGAAGAGATAGAGCGTGAAATGGAGACTTTAGCATTGCAATTTCAGAGGTCAGGGGTCAACATTGGATTATTAAATGAATTTTGAAAACTTTGATATTTGTGTAAAAAATCATGAAATATTGTAATATTTCTATCAGATATGATATGAGTTCTCTCTAAATGGGTTGGTGGGACTCCTAAATGTCTTGAGAATCAATTTGAAGAAGTTTCGTAAAAAGGCATTTTTGGGTGAAAATTGATAAAAATGGCAAGGGGTAAACCTTGCCATTTTTGTACATTTTGTCCCAAAATGGGACGAAATAGAAGTTGGCTTAAAAATTGCAGAAGAGATAGAGCGTGAAATGGAGACTTTAGCATTGCAATTTCAGAGGTCAGGGGTCAACATTGGATTTTTAAATGAATTTTGAAAACTTTGATATTTGTGCAAAGAATTGTGAAATCTTGTGATATTTCTAGCAGATATGATATGAGTTCTCTCTAAATGGGTTGATGGGACTCCTAAATGTCTTGAAAATCAATTTGAAGAAGTTTCGTAAAATGTCATGTTTAGGTGAAAATTGATAAAAATGGCAAGGTTTGTCAATTTTGGCCAAAAATGGGAAGAAAAAGAAGTTGCTTAAAAATTGCAGAAGAGATAGAGCGTGAAATGGAGACTTTAGCATTGCAATTTCAGAGGTCAGGGATCAACATTGGATTTTTAAATGAATTTTGAAAACTTTGATATTTGTGCAAAAAATTGTGAAATATTGTAATATTTCAATCAGATATGATATGAGTTCTCTCTAAATGGGTTGGTGGGACTCCTCAATGTCTTGAGAATCAATTTGAAGAAGTTTCGTAAAATGTCATGCTTATGTGAAAATTGATAAAAATAGCAAGCGGTAAACCTTGCCATTTTTGTCAATTTTGGCCCAAAATGGGACGAAAAAGAAGTTGCTTAAAAATTGCAGAAGAGATAGAGCGTCAAATAGAGACTTTAGCATTGCAATTTCAGAGGTCAGGGATCAACATTGGATTTTTAAATGAATTTTGGAAACTTTGATATTTGTGTTAAACATTTTGAAATATTGTAATATTTCTATCAGATATGATATGAGTTTTCTCTCAATGGGTTTTTGGGACTCTTAAATGTCTTAAGAATCAATTTGAAAAATTTTCGTAAAATGTCATGTTTTTGTAAAAATATAGAAAAATGGCAAGGGGTAAACCTTGCCATTTTTGTCAATTTTTGCCCCAAAATGGGACGAAAAAGAAGTTGCTTAAAATTTGCAGAAGAGATAGAGCGTGAAATGGAGACTTTAGCATTGCAATTTCAGAGGTCAGGGATCAACATTGGATTTTAAAGTGAATTTTTGAAACTTTGATATTTGTGTAACAATTTTTGAAATATTGTAATATTTCTATCAGATATGATATGAGTTTTCTCTCAATGGGTTTTTGGGACTCCTAAATGTCTTGAGAATCAATTTGAAGAAGTTTCGTAGAATGTCATTTTTGGGTGAAAATTGATAAAAATGGCAACCTGGCAATTTTTGTCAATTTTGGGGAAAAATGGGACGAAAAAGAAGTTGGCCTAAAAATTGCAGAAGAGACAGAGCGTGAAATGGAGACTTTAGCATTGTAATTTCAGAGGTCAGGGGTCAACATTGGATTTTTAAATGAATTTTGAAAAGTTTGATATTTGTGTTAAACATTTTGAAATATTGTAATATTTCTATCAGATATGATATGAGTTTTCTCTCAATGGGTTTTTGGGACTCCTAAATGTCTTAAGAATCAATTTGAAAAATGTTCGTAAAATGTCATTTTTTTGTAAAAATTGAAAAAAATGGCAAGGGGTAAACCTTGGAATTTTTGTCAATTTTTGCCCAAAATGGGACGAAAAAGAAGTTGCTTAAAATTTGCAGAAGAGATAGAGCGTGAAATGGAGACTTTAGCATTGCAATTTCAGAGGTCAGGGATCAACATTGGATTTTAAAGTGAATTTTTGAAACTTTGATATTTGTGTAAAATTTTTTGAAATATTGTAATATTTCTATCAGATATGATATGAGTTTTCTCTCAATGGGTTGGTGGGACTCCTAAATGTCTTGAGAATCAATTTGAAGAAGTTTCGTAGAATGTCATTTTTGGGTGAAAATTGATAAAAATGGCAACCTTGCAATTTTTTCAATTTTGGGGAAAAATGGGACGAAAAAGAAGTTGCTTAAAAATTGCAGAAGAGATAGTGCGTGAAATGGAGACTTAGGCATTGCAATTTCAGGGGTCAGGGGTCAACATTGGATTATTAAATGAATTTTGAAAACTTTGATATTTGTGTAAAAAATCATGAAATATTGTAATATTTCTATCAGATATGATATGAGTTCTCTCTAAATGGGTTGGTGGGACTCCTAAATGTCTTGAGAATCAATTTGAAGAAGTTTCGTAAAAAGGCATTTTTGGGTGAAAATTGATAAAAATGGCAAGGGGTAAACCTTGCCATTTTTGTACATTTTGTCCCAAAATGGGACGAAATAGAAGTTGGCTTAAAAATTGCAGAAGAGATAGAGCGTGAAATGGAGACTTTAGCATTGCAATTTCAGAGGTCAGGGGTCAACATTGGATTTTTAAATGAATTTTGAAAACTTTGATATTTGTGCAAAGAATTGTGAAATCTTGTGATATTTCTAGCAGATATGATATGAGTTCTCTCTAAATGGGTTGATGGGACTCCTAAATGTCTTGAAAATCAATTTGAAGAAGTTTCGTAAAATGTCATGTTTAGGTGAAAATTGATAAAAATGGCAAGGTTTGTCAATTTTGGCCAAAAATGGGAAGAAAAAGAAGTTGCTTAAAAATTGCAGAAGAGATAGAGCGTGAAATGGAGACTTTAGCATTGCAATTTCAGAGGTCAGGGATCAACATTGGATTTTTAAATGAATTTTGAAAACTTTGATATTTGTGCAAAAAATTGTGAAATATTGTAATATTTCAATCAGATATGATATGAGTTCTCTCTAAATGGGTTGGTGGGACTCCTCAATGTCTTGAGAATCAATTTGAAGAAGTTTCGTAAAATGTCATGCTTATGTGAAAATTGATAAAAATAGCAAGCGGTAAACCTTGCCATTTTTGTCAATTTTGGCCCAAAATGGGACGAAAAAGAAGTTGCTTAAAAATTGCAGAAGAGATAGAGCGTCAAATAGAGACTTTAGCATTGCAATTTCAGAGGTCAGGGATCAACATTGGATTTTTAAATGAATTTTGGAAACTTTGATATTTGTGTTAAACATTTTGAAATATTGTAATATTTCTATCAGATATGATATGAGTTTTCTCTCAATGGGTTTTTGGGACTCTTAAATGTCTTAAGAATCAATTTGAAAAATTTTCGTAAAATGTCATGTTTTTGTAAAAATATGCAAGGGGTAAACCTTGCCATTTTTGTCAATTTTTGCCCCAAAATGGGACGAAAAAGAAGTTGCTTAAAATTTGCAGAAGAGATAGAGCGTGAAATGGAGACTTTAGCATTGCAATTTCAGAGGTCAGGGATCAACATTGGATTTTAAAGTGAATTTTTGAAACTTTGATATTTGTGTAACAATTTTTGAAATATTGTAATATTTCTATCAGATATGATATGAGTTTTCTCTCAATGGGTTGGTGGGACTCCTAAATGTCTTGAGAATCAATTTGAAGAAGTTTCGTAGAATGTCATTTTTGGGTGAAAATTGATAAAAATGGCAACCTGGCAATTTTTGTCAATTTTGGGGAAAAATGGGACGAAAAAGAAGTTGGCCTAAAAATTGCAGAAGAGACAGAGCGTGAAATGGAGACTTTAGCATTGTAATTTCAGAGGTCAGGGGTCAACATTGGATTTTTAAATGAATTTTGAAAAGTTTGATATTTGTGTTAAACATTTTGAAATATTGTAATATTTCTATCAGATATGATATGAGTTTTCTCTCAATGGGTTTTTGGGACTCCTAAATGTCTTAAGAATCAATTTGAAAAATGTTCGTAAAATGTCATTTTTTTGTAAAAATTGAAAAAAATGGCAAGGGGTAAACCTTGGAATTTTTGTCAATTTTTGCCCAAAATGGGACGAAAAAGAAGTTGCTTAAAATTTGCAGAAGAGATAGAGCGTGAAATGGAGACTTTAGCATTGCAATTTCAGAGGTCAGGGATCAACATTGGATTTTAAAGTGAATTTTTGAAACTTTGATATTTGTGTAAATTTTTTTGAAATATTGTAATATTTCTATCAGATATGATATGAGTTTTCTCTCAATGGGTTGATGGGACTCCTAAATGTCTTGAGAATCAATTTGAAGAAGTTTCGTAGAATGTCATTTTTGGGTGAAAATTGATAAAAATGGCAACCTTGCAATTTTTTCAATTTTGGGGAAAAATGGGACGAAAAAGAAGTTGGCTTAAAAATTGCAGAAGAGACAGAGCGTGAAATGGAGACTTTAGCATTGTAATTTCAGAGGTCAGGGGTCAACATTGGATTTTTAAATGAATTTTGAAAACTTTGATATTTGTGCAAACATTTTTGAAATCTTGTGATATTTCTATCAGATATGATATGAGTTCTCTCTAAAGGGGTTTATGGGACTCCTAAATGTCTTGAGAATCAATTTGAAGAAGTTTCGTAAAATGTCATTTTTGGGTGAAAATTGATAAAAATGGCAACCTTGCAATTTTTGTCAATTTTGGGGAAAAGTGGACGAAAAAGAAGTTGGCTTAAAAATTGCAGAAGAGACAGAGCGTGAAATGGAGACTTTAGCATTGTAATTTCAGAGGTCAGGGGGTCAACATTGGATTTTTAAATCAATTTTGAAAACTTTGATATTTGTGCAAACATTTTTGAAATCTTGTGATATTTCTATCAGATATGATATGAGTTCTCTCTAAAGGGGTTCATGGGACTCCTAAATGTTTTGAGAATCAATTTGAAGAAGTTTCGTAAAATGGCACTTTTTGGTGAATATTGATAAAAATGGCAAGGGGTAAACCTTGCAATTTTTGTCAATTTTTGCCCAAAATGGGACGAAAAAGAAGTTGCTTAAAAATTGCAGAAGAGATAGAGCGTGAAATGGAGACTTTAGTATTGCAATTTCAGAGGTCAGGGGTCAACATTGGATTTTTAAATGAATTTTAGAAACTTTGATATTTGTGCAAAACATTGTGAAATATTGTAATATTTCTATCAGATGTCAGCCCCTGTTAAAATTCCCCCTTACTGCCATTTTAACACTTGGTCCGACAGGAAAAGTTCCCACGATTTCGAAGCATGGTCCACCTCTATGTTCCAGTAAATTTAATTAGCACCCAGTAGCAGATTTTACCCCTAAGTTGACCAAGTCCATATGTGGCTAAGACGACCCCTTTGTCTCAACACAGATAAGTAATTGACCAGATGGGGATGTGGCCAGAGAACCCAGCCAACATGGCTACATTTTATGCCACTGGCTAAAACTGTTATGGCTGTCTGCCATTTTATGACCATGTCTAACACGTGTAGTCAGTAACTTTCTGATTGGCCACTCTCCATCCCAAGGTGGAATATCTGCCTGGTTTCATAATTTTGACCAATGAGATTGTTCCACCGAAATGGGCAAAGCGCGTGGTCGAAGAATAATGTTCCCCCCGATCGCCGGATTCTCCTCAGAAGCGATTAAGACCTCTGGTGAGAAGGCTGTTCAGATTGAGTGCCCGTTTACACTATTAGGAACGCTGTACTTTCCCTAAAGTCGTTTCTAATGATAGCCATTCTCACCCTCACCATTGTGCTCTGCTGATACAGGTAAGCCTATTTTCATTGTATAAAAGAAGTTTGTATTTCCTATTACCATTTGACTTATGTGCAGGACACTTTGTATTTTGAATTATGTTGACTCGGTTTGAGACAATCTCAAGATGGGTGGAACAACCCCAATATGAGTATATTGAGTCAGCATTCGTTTGCCTTCAGCTATTAACCTTTTTGCCTTGTACCCTGTATTTACTTGTATTATATTGCTGATATTTGGTCGACTCTTGATCGATGTCACTTTTGCTGTTATTTATTGACCGAAATTATCATGTTCGGTTTTGTATTTCATTGATTTCCCGATAGTATTGGAAGATCCATTTGTGATTGCCGATTACCATTCTGTTATGACTGCAGTATTCACTTAAATCGGTCACTATACTCTCAGTCCGTGTACAATTAAATTTTCCTCTTGGTTGATTTCCGATTACTTTGAATATTCTTGTTGCATACTTTTTTATATGATACCTCGTGGCCTAAAACTTCGATCATTCGTATGACATGACCAATAATTCATACATGCACGTTTTTCCGTAAATTAACTGGTCTTGTTCACGAGATTTCCAATATTTTGATTGTCTTCCAAATTGTGTGTGTATAGGCCTACACATTACCTTCCTTTTCTGTTATGTCCCGTGACATCCTGCTGACTATTAATTGTGTACAGCGAGTGTGTACAAACCACATGGAACTTGCCCCAGGATGACCTTGAGTAAGGTTACCGCAATGCGCTATAGGCCAACACAATTGGGTTTTGGCCAAGTCAATTATTCCCTGATGTTTTGATTAGCATTTTTATGGTATTTACCACTGTGCGGAGTACTGATTGTGGTTATCATGTTCTGGGTGAACTTTCGATCAATGTATAGTTAGCTGAAAGTATCATTCCACTGAAAATGTGTTCTGGGCGAACATCCCAAAAGGGTATGCAGTTTTACCTCTTTTCTTTGTTTGTAAGCATTCTTTTAAGCGTTTCAAATTTTAGTTAGAGATATTGCTTTTTAGTTTTTAGTTCTGTATACAAATATGTTGATCCTCGATAATTCAGAAGCGATTAAGACCTCTGGTGAGAAGGCTGTTCAGATTGAGTGCCCGTTTACACTTAGTATCATTAGGAACGTTTATTTCTGAGCAAAGTTCCTTTAACAAAACTACGAACCTAGCAGGAACCCATTAAACGTTGGGACAACCTGTGACACAGATATGATATGAGTTTTCTCTCAATGGATTGGTGGGACTCCTAAATGTCTTAAGATTCAATTTGAAGAAGTTTCGTAAAATGTCGGTTTTTTCAGCTAAAATTGACAAAAATGGTAAGGCCATTTTTGTCAATTTTGGCCCAAAATGGGACAAAAAAGAAGTTGCTTAAAAATTGCAGAAGAGATAGAGCGTGAAATGCATTGCAATTTCAGAGGTCAGGGGTCAACATTGGATTTTTAAATGAATTTTGAAAACTTTGATATTTTAAATAGAATTTGTGAAATATTGTAATATTTCTATCAGATATGATATGAGTTTTCTCTCAATGAGTTTTTGGGACTCCTAAATGTCTTGAGAATCAATTTGAAGAAGTTTCGTAAAATGTCATTTTTTGGGGGAAATGTATAAAAATGGCAAGAGGGAAACCTTGCAATTTTTGTCAATTTTGGATCAAAATGGGACGAAAATGAAGTTGCTTAAATATTGCAGAAGAGATAGAGCGTGAAATGAAGACTTTATTTCAGAGGTCAGGGATCAACATTGGATTTTAAATGAATTTTGAAAACTTTGATATTTGTGGAAACAATTTCGAAATCTTGTGATATTTCTATCAGATATGATATGAGTTCTCTCTAAATGGGTTGATGGGACTCCTAAATGTCTTGAGAATCAATTTGAAGAAGTTTCGTAAAATGTAATTTTTGTGTGAAAATTGATAAAAGTGGCAAGGGGTAAAGCTTGCCATTTTTGTCAATTTTGGCCCAAAATGGGACGAACAAGAAGTTGCTTAAAAATTGCAGAAGAGATAGAGCTTGAAATGGAGACTTTAGCATTGCAATTTCAGAGGTCAGGGATCAACATTGGATTTGTAAATGAATTTTGGAAACTTTGATATTTGTGTAAAAAATTGTGAAATATTTAAATATTTCTATCAGATATTATATGAGTTTTCTCTCAATGGGTTGGTGGGACTCCTAAATGTCTTAAGAATCAATTTGAAGAAGTTTCGTAAAATGAAATTTTTTGGTGAAAATCGATAAAAATGGCAAGGGGTAAACCTTGCCATTTTTGTCAATTTTTGCCTAAAATGGGACGAAAAAGAAGTTGCTAAAAATTGCAGAAGAGATAGAGCTTGAAATGGAGACTTTAGCATTGCAATTTCAGAGGTCGGGGATCAACATTGGATTTTTAAATGAATTTTGAAAACTTTGATATTTTTGATAAAATGTATGAAATATTTAATATTTCTATTAGATATGATATGAGTTTTCTCTAAATGGGTTAATGGGACTCCTAAATGTCTTGAGAATCAATTTGAAGAAGTTTCGTAAGAGGGCATTTTTTGTGAAAATTGACAAAAATGCAATTTTTGTCAATTTTGGCCCAAAATGGAACGAAAAAGAAGTTGCTTAAAAATTGCAGAAGAGATAGAGCGTGAAATGGAGACTTTAGCATTGAATAGAATTTAAATAGAATTTGTGAAATATTTAATATTTCTATCAGATATGATATGAGTTCTCTCTAAAGGGGTTTTTGGGACTCCTAAATGTCTTGAGAATCAACTTGAAGAAGTTTCGTAAAATAGCACTTTTTGTGAAAATTGATAAAAATGGCAAGGGGTAAACCTTGCCATTTTTGTCAATTTTGGCCCAAAATGGGACGAAAAAGAAGTTGCTTAAAAATTGCAGAAGAGATAGAGCGTGAAATGGAGACTTTAGTATTGCAATTTCAGATGTCAGGGGTCAACATTGGACTTTTAAATGAATTCTGAAATCTTTGATAGTGTTGCAAAAAATTGTGAAATATTGTGATATTTCTATCCGATATGATATGAGTTCTCTCTAAATGGGTTGGTGGGACTCCTAAATGTCTTGAGAATCAATTTGAAGAAGTTTCGTAAATTGTCATTTTTGGGCCAAAATTGACAAAAAAGGTAAGGGGTTCGTTCCCCTTGCCATTTTTTGTAATTTTGGCCCCAAAAATGGGACGAAAAGGAAGTTGGCTTGAAAATTGCATTAGAGACAGAGCATGAAATGGAGACTTTAGCATTACAATTTCAGACATCAGGGATCAACATTTGATTTTTAAATTGATTTTGAAAACTTTGATATTTTTGCAAAATATTGTGAAATATTGTAATATTTCTATCAGATATTTTGGGAAATGTTGAGCTTTAAAAAACCGTAGTATAAACTCCATCCACGATATGGAAATATAAAACAAATGCTTAATATTACCTTTCAATGGCAAAGAAAGACCATTTAGAATTATTTATGAAACCATGAGACAGTATCACAACGACAACCGATGTCTGCCATTAGCCAAATTACTCTTTTGTGTCTCTTTCTAATCAGGAATGCAACATACTTTATACAAAGAGCGCTCCCCAACCCCCTTCTCGCCGGATTTGGCTCCCTGCGACTTCTTTCTGTTCCCCAAAATGAAGTTCAAGCTGAAGGGTCGCCGTTTTGACACTGTGGAGGAGATCCAGAGAGAATCGCAGATGGTGCTTGACGAGCTTACGGAACGGGATTTCCAGGGAGCGTTCCAAGCAGGAGCGCTGGCAGCGGTGTACCGCTGCACAAGGGGACTACTTTTAAGGGGATGGCGGCCAGTCTTAAATCACTTACGGTTTTTGCTTGTTATAAGCGCAGTCTCGTAACTTTTTGATCGCACCTCGTATAACCGAATTACGTCATAAAAACGAGTCGAATAGATTCGATCGACCATGGAGGATCGACCGATAGCAATTTGGGCACACAGCAGTCCGTATATCAATCTTTTCACAATCTGACCGAAAAATACATCAACAAGTGGCTTGACAATAGCCAACCATTAGCTGAATTGTCAAAAGGCAGATCAAAAATTGGTGTGAAAATAGGCGGTGAAATCATGCAGACTATAACCTCGATAAGATCAGAGTGAAAGGGGTGGGTTGATTTGCATTTGAACATTTTAGTCGGACAAACAACAAGATATTTCATATCCTCTTCGAGACGCAGGAAATAAAGTCATAGTTTACCATCGTAGCGTAGGTGGTAAGTAACGAAAGCTATTCTTGAAATATTTCATAATGTTATGTTGTTGTATTTTGTATTTATCATACACTTCCGATGACATATTTTGGATGTCTGCATGTCAGGGTAATACAATACAGTGAAGGTTTGCAGCAACACCATGTGGAACTGAATATCGTTCTTGAGTGTTTGTTGGTTCTGAGAAGAACCAGAAACTGGTAATAAGAATATTTGTTGGTTCTGAAAAGAACAGGTAACTGGTTAGAGTTACCGGCTCTTATCAAAACCATTAAACACTCAAAAAAGATATTCAATTCCACATGGTGTTGCCGCAAACCTTTACTGTATATAAACCTTTGCCTTTTTTATAACTTCTGTCATCCTTCCTGGAATTTTGTCTAAAGTTATGAAAATGTTAAAACGTTTACACAATATTTATTATAACAAAATGACATATACCATATCTTTAAATGGGGTATGCTCCGGACTATTTTTGTAGGGAGCGAGGGGGACTGGACTGAAATATTTTTTTAAAGCTATTTAACTTTTCAGACTTTCTTTTTCAGAATTCTGGGAGCAAAAATTATACCATAATTTATTTTATCACTACAAGATAAAATGCACTATTCTCCAGACACGCGGTTTGGTCCCAAACTCTCTTTTAATCAGCTGACGGTTGACAAGGTGTGCATAAATAGTAAACATTGCCGATTGGTCTAGTGGCATAAAGCCAAAGACGATGTTCATAGGCGTTTTAATATGTAACTGTTCAAGGGAATGAAACAAAATGATACAAATTTAATAAGTCAAGCTCACGCGCTACACAGGGCGGGAAAAGCCACTTGGGCTTAGCTGTTCGAAGCCGTATATCATAAATAAATCCACCGCCTCCCCTTCGCCCCCAATCTGTATAAAAATAGATAGGGCCCTAAAGAACACATGGCAGGAATTTGCTGAGAGCGACGGACAGTACCTCAATTATAACCAAACCAAACCAAACCAAACCAAACCAAACCAAACCAAACCAAACCAAACCAAACCAAACCAAACCAAACCAAACCAAACCAAACCAAACCAAACCAAACCAAACCAAACCAAACCAAACCAAACCAAACCAAACCAAACCAAAGCGTACACTTTTTTTTTGGGGGGGGGGGGGGGGGGCGCAAGTGTGGCGTGTTTTTCTGGCAAGCGTGCGAAAAATGGTTTTGGTTAAAAATTGGAATAAGAAATAAACTAGCGGCTTGAAAAACTATGCCAAAATGTCAAACCGTCGTTTCAAGCTGTGTTTTGTGTGTGGTCTGAGAAAAATCTGTAATATTTACCGAGAAACGAGGAAAAAAGCAAGCATCTGAACAGTCAGACTGGCGCCACAAAATAGTGCAGCTTGTACGCAACCCAAGCGCCAAGGGCACCACTCTTAATTCCAACGTTCCGACATTTCCATACCAAACTGACGTCAACCAAATGATTTTCGTCAATGATTTTCAGACAAACGGCGCATTCTCAAGGGATGGTGGTGTACATTATTTTATTCTAATTTTGAATGATCTTTAAATCCATAGCAATTTAGGACGAATGCCTCTTGGGCAATGTGTCTCTTGAAACGTGATATAGTTGTAGCACTTTCTGTGACTAACCAAACCGTGCATGGGCTTTGGTAACAATAGCTCTTGACGTTATGAGAGTTAATCTTACAGCAGGATATATATACAGTCTAAAACGTAAAGTGAACGCAATCCCAGAGACATATGAAGCTATGGTATTTGGGGAATAGCTGCTAATTGATAAAAATGCGATAAATTGTACAAGCTGGTGTAAGGATGGATGAGAATCAGCCGCAATAAGACCATGGCGTAAAATGAACCATCGGAAAAATTGCCAAGCGCGCTGGTAAACTAAATGAGTATGGGGAGCCACAGAGTCTACTAAAAGACCCTGCACTTCTAGCTGAAGCTGTTCCAAAGGTCTGGAGGCAAGGGAGTAATAGTGAGGTCTGCCCCGGGCGCTAGTTGCCGAAACCTGGTCATCTGAAAGCGGGACAAAGCATCAGTAATACCATTATCAATGCCCGGGACATGGAATGAATATTCAGCGCCAAACACTGTACGACAAACGAGCGCACCAATACCATGATTTTAGAACATCGGGAAGTTTGGCGGTTAATTATAGCCACTACCGCCTCATTGTCAGACCAAAAAGCTACCCTCTTATTCCTCAACTCCCATCCCCATAAACGAAGCGCGAGTACAATGGGAAAAAGTTCAAGGAAAGCAATAGACAGGGTCAAGGAGCGAACCCGCTGGGGCCATTTACCATTTGCCCATTTACCATCAAAGTATGCACCAAAACCTATCTCTGCAGAAGCGTCCGTATACAAGTGAAGGTTATCACTGGAGTACCATAGTTTGTCAAGGAAAAAGACCGAACCGTTGAAATGGGAAAAAAATTGCCGCCAAGCCAACAAATCAGCGCGCGCCCCTGATGAAATATTTTTATCAATTTTCACAAAAAAATGCCATTTTACAAAACTTCTTCAAATTGATTCTCAAGACATTTAGGAGTCCCATAAACCCCTATAAAGAGAACTCATATCATATCTGATAGAAATATTACAATATTTCACAATTGTTTGCACAAATATCAAAGTTTCCAAAATTCATTTAAAAATCCAATATTGACCCCTGACCTCTGAAATTGCAATGCTAAAGTCTCCATTTCATCCTCTATCTATTCTGCAATTTTTAAGCAACTTCTTTTTCGTCCCATTTTGGGCCAAAATTGACAAAAATTGCATTTTTATCAATTTTTACCCAAAAATGACATTTTACGAAACTTCTTCAATTTGATTCTCAAGACATTTAGGAGTCCCATCAACCCATTTAGAGAGAACTCATATCATATCTGATAGAAATATCACAATATTTCATAAATTTTGTCAAAAAATATCAAAGTTTTCAAAATTCATTTAAAAATCCAATGTTGACCTCTGACCTCTGAAATTGCAATGCTAAAGTCTCCATTTCACGCTCTATCTCTTCTGCAATTTTTAAGCAACTTCTTTTTCGTCCCATTTTGGGCCAAAATTTACGAAAATGGCAAGGTTTACCCCTTGCCATTTTTATCAATTTCCGCCCAAAAATGCCAGTTTACGAAACTTCTTCAAATTGATTCTCAAGACATTTAGGAGTCCCATCAACTCATTTAGAGAGAACTCATATCATATCTCATAGAAATAGCACAAGATTTCACAATTTTTTGAGAAAATATCAAACTTTTCAAAATATATTTTAAAATTCAGTGTTGACCCCTGACCTCTGAAATTGCAATGCTAAAGTCTCCATTTCAGGCTCTATCTCTTTTGCAATTTTGAGGCCAACTTCTTTTTCGTCCCAATTTGGGCCAACATTTACAAAAATGGCAAGGGGTACCAATTACCAGAATAATGCCGAGCATAACTTTTTCAGCCAGTAAATAGCATTCTATTAACTGGTAATTCAGGCCTTCCAACTGTGGGGGAAGGCGTTGTATTCCAGTACTACAGCAAAACAAAACACTTGAATTATTTATTGATCGTTGTAATTGTGATTGTAATTGATCATTGAAGGGAAATTTATTCCATGTGTTTGTGGTTTGCTTTTAATGGCAAAGCATGACGTTTTGGGAGAACAAAAGGTCCGTTTTTCATCTGTCGCTTTCTATTTACAACTTATACTCATCTGGGGCCCAATTAAAGGCCATATTGCAAGTAATGGGAACGGGCGTATATAGATAACCTGGACTCGCAATACGTCTATATACAGCCGTTTGACTACTGAAGCTAGCAGCCGCCATATTACCGTGCCCATAATACACAGTGATTAATGTGCACTACTGAGAACGAGGATGAAGAGGATGCAAGTAGACCATGGGGAAAAGGTTCTCAAACGTATTTTTTTCGGCACGGTAAGATGGGGACGGCGGCTTCAACTCTACGGACGTATTGCGAGTCTATACGTTCATGGTAATTATTGGAACGATTCATGATACAGTACGCCACCAAGCGGTTGCACTGGAGGGGCCATTTTCAAACTGCGATAAATTACCCGCCTCCCACCTCGTTCGGAGGGCTACTTTCAACCTCATTCTCAACAGTAGACGCTGGCTGGGAAAGTACGTACCTCGCCTTTTTCTAATTGGTTACTGTAATATCAAGCTGATAAAACACTAAATAATTAAAACCTTCTAAAAATCAGTTAAATCTGAGTCACAAAAATTGCTTGGTTTCCCATTTTTCAAACGCTGTCCCTGCCGTTATTTTCAGACGGATGGAACCCCACCTGAACTAACGTGCATTTTGAATAGACTTGCCTACACGTTCACCAGCCTATAGAAAATTACCCTTCCTCCATGGTGGTACCCGCAATGCACGGATATGTTACAGATTAGTACAGGTACCACTTGGCAACGTGGTAGACAGCGTGACTAAATTGATTGGTAATTCTATCATTGGCTTGTCACCACAATTGTTTTTCAAACCGGGAGTGCTTTTCAATCAAGCAAACAACGCGAACGGTGCACAACGTTCATTGCTTTTTCTGCACATACATGAGTAGTGAAGCCCGTCTAACCAGGATATTCTGCCAATTTTTCGAGGCTTCTCGACCAATCAGAAGGCCGGATTTGGCCCCACGTGATTCATTAGCATAAAATGAGGAACGGGAATCTACCATTTTAGCATGGGGGTGTGTGAGTGTAAGGGGTTACGTAAATGCAAATAAATAAAGGAACGTGCCATTCTCTGTATGGTATTGGATTTTAGGTATGTATTTATGTTATTAATATACAAGATGTGGTATGACAACCGAAAGAACGTAATGTTTTTATGTATTTTAGGATTTTATGTAGGCCTTCTGTATACCGTACTGGGGGAGGTATCCTAAATTTTAAATAAATAAACGCATCCGTATAATATATAATACTAATAATCATAATAATAATAATAATACTGTAGAATACAAGAAGAGATACAATACAATCAAAAGTACAGAAATTCAACGCCGAGTAAGGGAATCTACGCAGGATCCTGCCCCTAAAGTATACGAATGGCCCTACATGTACACTAAACATCTGAACTGGTTGTGCGGTGCAATATCACAATACCTTTGTACTCGAACACGAGATTCCGTGATGACGTCATGGCGCTGTGTCCTTGAAGGACGGTAAACAACTAAACATGCCCGGGCAGGTCCATGTCCTGTCTAAAATTCGCGGTGATTTTAAACGTATGCGTGTACGCAATCAACGTTATGAGCGCATTACACTTTAGACGAACGTTTGAACGTTTGACCGAGGATATAACGGGTGTCAAAAAACCAATTTGAGTCGAGTCTTTTGATAATGAACACCGAGGAATCTTGGCCAGGAACTGACTGAGACTTTACAAGGTATGTGCCGCACATGTATTTTGCTCATCCTTGTTCATAACATTGGCCGTCTGAAAAGCAAATTGTGTAATTCTAATTTTATATAAAACAAGTTATTCCTCCATGTGTAAAGTAACGCTGTATCGGAGTGTTCCTCTTTATCTGTTCCTCCATGGTTTGTCGAATTTAGCGGATACAGAAATGTTTGCTCGTGTTTGAGTGAATAATGCGATCGTATTTTAAACCCGAAGTTTCAAGGATGTAAGATTATGAAATGTCTCATTGCATTAGTAATATAAACATCGTGATTTCCAGGCACGTTGGCATAATACTACTTGTATCGGTAAAGGTATTTTTTTCAATAGAAAATTGAATGATGGGCGTACATGTAGGCTCTCCTATTTATATAACAAGAAGTACGCATGTGTGTGTGGTTGTGTGTTTGTGTGTTTTTACTTGCTTGCTCTTTTTTAACAGAAATAATACGAAACTATAGGTACCCATATCTGCGGCGGCAGTAAACATCTAGGGGAAAAAAGAATCATGACTGTCTAATAGTCTATTAGTATTTGTGTTAAGTGACGCAATTCGCGAAAACATTTAACTTTAAGTCCTGCAAAATTGTGCAAAAAAAAAAAAAAATGTGACAGGGACTTGTGTCTATAGAAAAGATAGCCGATCGGTCCCAGACAAACAAGATGGCGGCCAGATTGTCTGCATGAACGTCACCGTTCTTATCGTGATTTATGGTATTGTGTAACACTGCTCATGCAGTCACCCCCAACCACCGTACGAAACAGGCTCCATTAAAGACGGTCATGCTATTTAGCGTCAACAAGGGTCAACAAGCGTCAACAAACCCTATCGGCGTCAACAAAGCGTCAACAAAGCGTCAACAAGCTCAAAAAGTACATTTAAGCTTCACAAAAGCTATACTTGTATTCAACAAACTCTCGCATCTCGTATTATGTAAGAAATTTTGCGAATTCTCGTTCACAATCCCACATAAAAACGAAATTTTATGACGACAAAATTACGACGAATGGGCGCCGCCATCTTACGGTTTTCTCTTTTGCGCATGCGCGATAGCACCATGTCCCAGAAAAACCAAGATGGCTGCCGGGAAAAAGGACCGTTCATGTCGTACTTTTTAGCTTAAAAATCGTACATTTTAAGTTACTTTTGAATACTTATAATACTTTTAAATAATCATAGGAGCCCAATAAATTTTGTGACCAACATGTTTAGGCTTAACAGTGCTTTTAGAAGTTGTTGACCCTTGTTGACGCTTGTTGACGCTAAATAGCATGACCCCCATTAAAGACGGTGTTTGATGTATCGATTATTTGTAACCTACTAAACCTATGTGCAACGTATTCGGAATAGATGAGAGCGTGATGTTATAGCCTAGGCTGAATCACTCTGCAAGGTTAAAACGAGTTCAAACCCCAACATCACAATAGAATTTGATTTTAAAGGCTCTTTGGATATAAGTCACATTGTATGAACATGTCGCAGCTTGTTTACAAAGTGGAATGCTTTGGAGTACTTGCAAAACAAGATACTTTTATGTCTCTTGACATACTTACGAATACATAATTTACATATATACGTAGAATTGACACTGTTTGTAGATTTGTCACTTGGTTCAGTCGGAAACTTTGTTAATGGCCATTTACATTTTGTAAAACAATTTCAAAATTCTACCGCATAATCAAGATTTTCGAGATCGTCGTTTCCATTGATGGATTTTAATGTATTTACTCCGTATTTTGAAACAACATTTTCATACAAATACAACCAATCGGGCCCATAGTGCATGTGGGAACAACTGAGACAATATTGCTTTACTAGTTTTAACTCAATATTGCCAACAATACAAATGTTTGAGCGTAATACGAGGTGACGTGGTTCTATTAAGATAAAACAAAAAATCCCACAGTGCTTGAACTTTTCTTCAATGGAGTGATTAGTTTTGATCAATAGTCTTCTTGGTTTAATGTCAAATGTCAACAACACTTGTTATTTATCGGTAATATACAAAATGACCCGCCGGGAAGTGGACAAAGGCACGTTAATTGCTTGTACACGATGAACATCGCCTACAAAGTTTGGCTTTTTTCTACGCGAATGAATGTACGTGACTATTGATACTACACTGTATGTGCACGCAATATAGAAGAGGGTTTTCGGGGTTAGTTCTTACGTCTGCACACCATTTCGTAATAGCTAATGACAAAGTAATACTTTTATTTGTTATTCTAACGTCACAGGTCAATGAACTGCATAGAAAAGGTAAAACAAACTTGCACAAATTAAGACGCTATCAATCTGAGTACGGTCCAACGTACAACGATCTTTGCTTCAAATCATTATACTCTATGTATTGGACTGCAAAGTGCAAAGCAAAAATAATAGCACCACATGCAAGTAAAAAAACAACTTAAAAGAGTTTCAAAACAGTATACAAAACTAAAATAATAAAGTAGGCGGGAATATTTAAGCATAAAGAGTAAAAATGTCAATGATAAAATTATGCATATACAAAACAAAAACACGCGTGAAGATAACTTTTGAAAATGTAAAAAAGCGTGAAATGGGTAAAACATAAAAAGTTAAAATCAGAACCGTAACAACTATACCTGCGAAACTTATAAAAAAAAAAAAGCACGTAAAACCTTTTCTGGTATTTTTACCTTGTAACACAATAATATTTATTTTAATACATTTTTGAAATTGTAGGTCTAACATTTTCTTTCTTGTATGTGTTTAAACTTGTAAAGAAAAATGAAATCATTTTCTACATTTTATTTTTTATTTTAAAACAAATCGGGTTGCAATTTTTTTTATTTGTTATCGATTAATTGATTGACTGATTGTTTGATTGATTGATTGATTGATTGATTGACTTGATTGAGTTTTATTTTCAATTGATTGCTATTTTGATTGCACTTTATTTTGAGGTAGAATAGAACGCTATAAAATATGTCAAAATCTTGATATAGAAAAAAAAAAGTGCATTTTGCATTTAAGTATTTTTTTTTTACCAAATAATGTTATAAACAAATATTTAAAATTTGTGTGTGTGTATGTAAAGTCCAATGTTATTTTTTTTTTGCAAATTAACAAAATATTTCTCAATTTAAATGGTACGTGTAAAAAAAAAAATTGCCAATTGAAGTTATACAAAACGTAAAACGGGTTAAATAATAGTTACATTTTGTATCTTTTAAATGCTAAAAAAAAAAAAAGAGATGAATTACACATATAAAATATAAATTAACGTTTTACAAAGATGTGTATACATTTTGTTTTAAAGTTATAAAACACACACTTTAATTTTGATGGGATATGAAAAGTTGCACTTTAGCATCTGTATTTCTTCGTTTACATAATTACGTCAAAATCGAAAGAAACTACGTGTGATCTTTTAAGGAGTGCTATACACGTATTCTTAACAATTACTTTAATTAACTCGATCGGATGTTGACACGTAATCCTTGTTCGTTGAGACGACTTATACGCAGTGAATTAAATTGATTAATGTTTTCATGTGATGGAACATATTAGTATCCTACGAATGAGATAATGGGCGAACAGAGGTCGTTTGTAATTGCATTTTAATAAATTGCTCGGCTTGTCAGTGTAGAAACGACATTTACATATGTCGCTCACCCAACGACAATATTTTCCCTCCGACGGACACATTTGTTTGGTTTGTCAGTTGTCATTTGAACATGTCCAGACTTGTTTCCAATTTGTGGCTAAACCCGTAAACATAACGTCACGTGTCCATGACGTGATCGTGGCTCTCAGCCAATCACAGAATTTCAATTTCTTTGCCTTATTTAACTGAACAGCTATGCCCACCCCCTTTTTATTAGAAAAGACGCACCCAAATCGTGACCCATACATCAATTATAAATCCCAAGAATTGCAATCCTTCAACATTTTATAAATTTTATCATTGATATGTGATCCAGTTTTCTTATCTTGATGTTTAATGTTGACAGATTCTTCGTTTCGTCAATGTGTCGGATTGGTTTGCAATATGTAGGAAAAGTTACACTTTTTTTTTAGAAACAGATGCTTAACACTCTGCCAAAATACGACGTCCGCAATAGAATTATACAAGTCTCCAAACTCCTCGCATTGAATCATTTTTGTGTTGACAGCCGTCATAGCCGGATCGCTGTACTGATCAATTCACGTGTGTATTATGTACATGTATTACACGATAGTTGCGTATGTTTAGTGCGTAGCCTATATCGTCGAAATAATTCTAAAATATTTTTCTCTCTTTTAGCATGCAGATATTTGAAGCAAGTCAGAGCACACATCAGTATAAAGCTTTACCAACAGAACGCACCAGAGCATCAGGAAACGGGAAGATAAAAGGTATACTTTTTATAAACTTCGTGGCCAAAACGTTTTGATGACGTAATTACACAAATTCGTATTGGTTTATTGATACGAGATCATTCTATCCACTCTGTATGGTTCGATTGGCAGAGTTGTGTGTGAGTTTGTATAGCTATTCAAACCATGGACCTTTAACAAAGAGGACAATAGGGTCCACGATTGTGTCAAGGTCCACTATTGAAAATCGTGTACAAAACATATGGGAGGCCCTCCAAAAAAGTACAAACAAAAGAGGGACAATAGGAGGTCCACGATTGAAGGTGTTTACAAACGTGTGTGTGTGTATGGGTGTACGTGCACTGTATATATCTCCGAGGACAAGAGAAGAAAGGAAACACAAATAAACCTTTCAGTCCTCGAACGTAAAGTCTTTTGTTGAAATCGGTCCTCGAACGTAAGGATACGTGCTTAGTCTATAGGGGTTGGTTATATTAAAGGAACAATAGGAAACACAAAGCATTGTCCTCGGACGTATGGGGGAAGTACGACAGTGTGTGTATGTGAGTAAAGTATATACCGGCAATCGTGGACCTAGGACAAAAGAATTTTGGCGTAGACAAAGGGTCCACGTTTGACCGAACGTCCACGATTGAAAATCGTTTACAAAACATATAGGAGGCCTTCCGAAAAAAGTTAGAGTTTAAACAAAAGAGGGACAATAGGAGGTCCGCGATTGCCGGTATTTACACACTTGGGTGTGTGTGTAAATGTAAAGAAATAGGCCTAGATTATCAGGTCGAAACTGTTTTGAAATTTATTTTGTTTGGTCATTGTGCAACACGTGCATGGCAAAGGCGCACACAAACGTTCAACATGCTGATAAATTTTTACTATTTTCACACGGCAGTTTTCGAATAATTGTCATTTACCTTAACTTATTTTTCCTCTCGCTACTTTACAGATGTTTACTTGCAACGTTTGCAACAAGGTTTTCAACACTCGTGGCAACTACAATCGCCACGTAGCCCGCAACAATGATGTTACCCAACATCAGTGCGATGTTTGCGGAAGGGTGTTTGCACGACGAGACAACTATCTTCGGCATCTTCGCAGCCGGCATGTTGAAGAGAGTTCTGCACAGAGAGGTTTTGGCTCAGCTACGTCTGACGAACCACAACCAAAACGTCAAAGAGTATCGGATAACGTTCGTGACCTGTATAAAATCACTCAGATTAGGGAAGTGAATATGAAAAAGTTTAAAACAAAAGGGCTAGAATACCTCGTGAAATTTAATGACGGGATCGGTATTGACGACCGCGCATCTATATCAGAAACTCTTGATCGTGTTTTTCAAAGCCTCATCGACACGGTGACAGAGGGTGCGGAGCCTCAAGATCTCATTCGTATGGTGGTTGTGCATCCTGAGCTCGATTATCCCATAACACTACCCTTCATCGCTAAGCAACATTTGACGGCAGAACGATTCTTATCAAGAGTGGAAACGGTCTTGCAATCTTACGAAGAGTTTACTATAGATGGTACACTCGAGATACACGTTACTCACGTCACTATGCCGCAGGGAAGCAAAGGCATGAAGAAAAGATACGTAGATCTTGAAAGGTTTTTGAAGGAAAAGCAGTGTATTATTCAGATTGTGAATAAGGACGAGCTTTGTTGTGCACGGGCCATCGTCACTGCCAAAGCCAGAATTGACAGTCACGAAAAGTGGGACGCCATTCGCAAAGGCTACAAATTGCAGCAGACGCTCGCTGAAGAGCTGCATCGCCAGGCAAGGGTACCGTTTGCAAAGTGTGGAATTGATCAAATTAAACAATTCCAACTAGTACTTCCGCAGTATCAACTAATTATCTCTTCTAAAGACTACGCTAATGCCGTCATTTACAGGGGGCCTTCGGCAAGCAAACAGATTTATCTGTATCACCATGATGACCATTATGACGTTATCACGAGTATGCCCGCTTTCATCAACCGAAGCTATTTTTGCGTAGAATGTTTAAAAGGCTACGACCATACGGAGGACCACAGATGCAGCGGTTCTTGCAAGCTCTGTTTCCAGCCCAACTGCAAAGAGGGGGAATGGACGTACTGTCACAACTGTAATCGGCACTTCAAGAGCGCCATGTGCTTTGATAATCATCTCAAGCCGAACACTCGTGGTACATCGGTTTGTAAAACCCACTTCCGATGCCCAGACTGCGATCAGTTCATCAGCCGAAGACGTCTCAGCGGACAAGATCACAAGTGCGGGGAAAAGTTCTGCAACATTTGCAGGGAGTTCGTTCCTCCCGATCATCTTTGCTATATGCGACCGGCCGTAGGGGGAAAAGACAGCAAAATGACTAGCAAAGAACCGGAAGATATTAAAGTCACAGACAAAATGCATGACGACGATGATGTCACAAGCTACATCTTCTTCGATTTCGAATGCGTACAACAAACGGGAATTCACGAACCCAATCTATGTATCGCACAGAAAGTATGTAGCCAATGCTTAGAAGGAACAAATATGACGTCATGTCCACGCTGCGGGAAGTGCGAGCGAGTTTTCGCAGGGCCTACTACTCGGCAAGATTTTTGTAAGTGGCTTTTTAGCGAAGAGAATGCATGTGCCATTGTCCTATGTCATAACTTTAAAGGATACGATTCCTACTTCATCCTTCGCTATCTTTACGACAATGCGGTTTTGCCGGAAGTCATCTTCAACGGAGCAAAGGTTATGAGCATCATGGTTCCCGCCAACGACATGAAGTTTATTGACTCTTTCAACTTTCTACCAATGGCCCTTTCCAAACTCCCAGGTGCTTTTGGCCTGAAGGAATTGGCGAAGGGTTACTTCCCCCATTTCTACAATACGTGGGCCAATCAGAATGCTGTACTCCCTCATCTTCCCGAAATGCACTACTACAACCCCGACTCCATGAAATCTGAAGACAGACAAAACTTCGTCCAGTGGTACAGGGAGCACCACGATGATCCCTTTGACTTCCAGAGAGAGATCGTTAAATACTGCCGGTCTGATGTAGACATTCTCCGCCGGTGCTGCCTCAGCTTTAGATCTCTCTTCATAGAGATGACGGCCGATGAGACAACGGTGGGGATCGACCCATTTCGGCATTGCATCACCATTGCCTCTGCCTGCAACTTGGTGTACCGAACCAAATACCTGGATCCAGACACTATAGCCATCATCCCACCAAACGGTTATCCATCCAACGACCGGCAGTCAGTCAAAGCTCTCCAGTGGCTGAAATGGGTGGGTCATCAAACCGGTCACTACATCCAACACGCTGCTAACAAGGGTGAAAAACACATTGGTAACTACAAGGTTGACGGATATTACGAAGACAATGGGATAAAAATCGTGCTGGAGTTTCAGGGTTGTATTCATCACGGGCACACTTGCATGGCTCGGGATACCAAACACCCTTACAATGACTTAACCATGGAGGAGTTGAACCAGAAGACCATTGATAGGCGTCGGTACATCGAAAGTCGGGGATATAAATATGTGGAAAAGTGGGAATGCGAGTTCGACGACGAGCTCAAACATAACACCGAGCTCAAGGTCTTTGTTTCTTCTTTAGAGATTCTCACGCCTCTCATCCCCCGCGATGCCTTCTGCGGGGGTCGTACCAACGCCACCCGACTCCATTACGAGGCAGGACCGGGAGAGAAAATCAAGTACGTGGACTTCACATCATTGTACCCGTACGTCAACAAGTACGGAAGGTACCCGATAGGACATCCGAAGATATTTACAGAAAATTTCAAAGACATCAGTGAGTACGAAGGGCTGGCGAAATGCAAAGTGCTCCCACCGAGGGGGTTGTATCATCCGGTTCTCCCCTACAAGGCCTCAGGACGGCTGATGTTTCCACTGTGTGAGAAATGTGCCTCCTCATTGCAACAGTCTCCCTGTCAACACAGTGATGAAGAACGCGCGCTGATTGGCACCTGGGTGACCATGGAGCTGCAAAAGGCATTGCAGATGGGTTACACGCTCTTGCAAATTTACGAGGTGTGGCATTTTGAAGAGATGGCAGTCTACGATCCAGAAACCAAAGAGGGAGGGCTCTTTGCAGGCTACGTCAATGCCTTTCTAAAACTAAAGCAAGAAGCTAGCGACTGGCCGAGCTGGTGTCAAACCGACGAGCAGAAACACCAGTATATTCAACAGTACTTGGACAAAGAAGGAATTCGTCTGGAGTGGGACAGGATCAAGAAAAACCCGGGACTGAGGGCCATAGCAAAACTCATGCTCAACAGGTGCGTTATGTTATATTTTGTTTTGTACTCCACTAAAAAAAAAAAGGAGCTTGGCTATTCTTTTTTATTAGATAAACATAATACGTTTTGAGTGAAGGAAAGTCTGTTAAATTTACGTTAAAACACAATTTCCCCCAATTTTCTGTCTCCACCAACTTGCCAAAAATATATATATATTTTTATGTGCCATCTTATTACATTTTACTTTCCAAAAAGGGTTTCGGTCTACTGTATTTGAAGAGGTTCCGTTTTAATGCAAAATGTAAGAATCGTTGCGATTGGATTTTAACAAAGCCCATAATTATACAGAAAGGTGAACACTAATCATTACCGCATGCGTGTGCACTGCCCGTTACCCGCTCACAGTTCACGCTCACATACACCCATGTTCATGTACGTAAAATACAGTAAAATATTTTTAAGAGCGGTTTTGCCCCGAAATACATTGAGAAATTGAAGATATGTTCGTTATATTGTCACAAATCAATGTTTAGGCCTACTTTCTGATATTTAATAAATTTATTAACGATTTTTTTTTTCTCCGTTGTCTTATAGTTTTTGGGGGAAGTTTGGTCAGAGGCCCAACATGAGCAGGACTACGTACGTTAAGGATCCAGCCGAATATTTGGACATGATGAAGCGCGACGACCTTGAGGTTCAGAGCGTAAATTTTGTCAACGACGAAATGGTGGAGGTTCAATGGCAAAACACCGAAGAGTTTGTGGCGTCGTCAGGAAGGACCAATGTTATTTTAGCCGCATACACGACCTGTCAGGCTCGTCTTAAACTGTATGAACTGTTGGAGAAACTCGACAAGCGGGTGTTGTATTACGACACCGATAGCGTCATATACGTCAGTCTTGAGGGTGAATGGGAACCCGAAATTGGTGACTTTCTGGGAGAACTTACGAACGAGTTAGAATCGGATAATCACATCATTTCATTCGTATCTGGTGGACCAAAAAACTATGCGTACAAATTAGTCCGGCCGGACAAGGGCAATTATCTGACACACTGTAAAGTCAGAGGCATTACTCTGAATTACAGAAATCAGTTTATCGTTAATTTTGACACAGTGTCCCAAATGGTGCGTAATGAAGGTCCAAGAAGAGTACAGGTGAAAGACCCGTACAAAATATTGAGAAACAAGAAAACCATGAACATTGAAACCAAAGAAGAGAAGAAATATTATCAGATAGTTTACACCAAACGAGTACGGTTGGACAATGACGACACTGTACCCTACGGTTATTAATAAACTGTTCGAAGTATACATTTTGTATACATGTACATGTACTGAGTTCTTGACAAAATGTCAACACGTCAAAGGGGTTCTATATAACTAGGGAAGTCAACTTTAATGTATTGGGCTATTTTTGCCTGTCCTTCGAAATGCTACGGCTCGTTTGTTTTTTCTCAATTTTGTTTGATATAATTAGTGTTTAAATTATATTCTGTAGACTTGTTGATAATATGAACGTCACTTGACTGAATGCTTTCCGATTTTCAATGTACGCCTCTTCGTCTATTGCTTGGTTATTTCTAAAATGTGCATTTTCAAGGTAATTTTTAAAATACATTTGGCAGATACAGTGTTCCGACGTGACGTCCACACGTTATCAATGTGTAAACTAAAACTCACCAATGTAAAATATGTAAATGGTTCGTAAAACCTTTCCATCATTTTTTTAAAATTGTATTACAGTGGTATTAATACAGTTGCAATTGTTAACACACGTTTGGATGTAATTGAATGGATTTGAATTAAGTAATTTTACTTCAAAATAATATGCACTTGCGTACTTGTACTTGAAGCCAAAGAAACCGGTTCCAATGTACGTATACATGTACTTGCACTAGTAAAAAAATATCTTGACGATTGTATATTGCTTGTTAAATAAGCCTATGTTTCAAGTACTTTCACATGGTAAGCCTTATTAATTTAATGCTGTTGTATAAATAAGGTCTTAAGAGTTATGTTTCAAGTGTAGCATTTACATGTACATGTACATGTGTACCGGCGTTCGATTCAAACTTTGTTAGAAATGCTTGGTACCGTAATTACATTTGTATTAACAAATCCTCATACATCCCTAATAACACCAACCTCGAACGACAGTTACGTGATAGGCCTATACATGTGCCCATAAAAGTACATTGTATTTAGATTGTCTGTCTTTCTATTCCGTTTCTCACCATTACTTAAGTCGATATAAATACATGTACATGTATTATGAATTTGTTTCAATTACGTATTTCAAATAAAGTATTTTAAGGGTAGTATACATGTACATTATTTGCTTTTGCTGTAATTTTCAGAAATGAATGGATTTGGGGGTTGATATTTTATAGCGTGCTAGCAAATACTGTAACATTGACCCGTTTAAAGTTTTGTGTGCATAGGTGCTGGGAAAACACTAGAGGAAAAACAAAAATATGTTCTAGTAGTATGGTTCCCTGACACTACTTTAGACAACGAAGCAATCATAGACTCTTGGGAATTATTAGGTCGGGGAACTTGATTATTTCCAACGATTGGCGGCCGAAAATTTTTGGAAAAATATATAAATTTCTACTTTTCTTGATTTCACAGGATGCCTACAGTCTAGTACGGTATTTCGAAATAGTTCAGTTTGCAAACGGTATACAATGTACATGTACTATACCTTCAACTGTACTTTAACTGTACATGTATTTAACAATTTGACGTGTTGTACTGATAGTGTTTTGAATTGTTTATTCATGTGTATTTATAAATTGATCTGAGAAATAAAGTGTTTTGAACTAGAATTTGTCTACAGCGTATTATTTGCTTTTAAATACATCAAACAATGGGCTTGTTAATAAACCAGTTTGGTATCTCAAGGTTGAAGGTTATTCGGGATAAAATTGCTGACGTAATGTCTCGCGAACGCTTATTCTGATTGAGTTTAACTCGTGCGCGTTGTGCGACCACATTGGGCATTCATATGCGGGCGTTAGGTCACATATCATTCGGGATAACTATGTTATTATACACATGCGCAGTTGAAATATCGAACTAGCTTATTGGAACTACGTAAATGTATATAGTCGAGGCGATTTCATTGATACAACACTGTTAATTCAAAATGTTGTTACCAAACAAAGTCTTGGTCCTGACTGTATAATGGACGATCATTCCCTTAACATAAAATTATGGAATAAGACTAGCTATATAGGTCCAGCTGAGTTTGTATTGACGAGAGTCAATTGTACTCTGACTCTATAGATACTTGCGATGGAGTTAAATGCTAGTATTTTGAATCTACGGATGCTATTTGGATTTTATAATTTGCTGTAAACTAATTGTATTTTACTTAAGTTGTCTTAAAATTATATTTCAATTGCAAAGTTACCAAAGTATGCTGTTTAGTACACATGAAATATTGCCAACGGTGAAATCCATTCACAAGAAAACCAGAAAAGATTGTCACAAGTACCTGCGTTACGGAACTTGACGACATGCATATTTTTTTTTTGTACGCACTACAGTAGAATCAAAACCAATGGGGGACATGTCAAAAGTGTATTCTTCACTAAATGGAACAGAATAAATCTTTATAGTTTTAAAATACACTCCAGCTAATAATAGATGGCTAGCAAGTTCGTGCAGGGCACCATTGCCTAAATTGATAGACTATAATGATATTGTAAAAACACCCGCCTCGCATGGACCCGACGACTAGACTGGACATGTCAGGCATAGTTGCAGTGCTTGTACTCTTTAGATGACTCAGCTCTGTGACGTCACATAACGTGCATGACAGGTTCCGGCATGATTTCTACGCCTACAACCACTGTTATTTACTTTTGTAAAACTATGGAGTGATAATAGACGTGAAGTTTAAAATGGTGCGATTTGATTAATTTCATGCAATACATTCACGGGATCACAGTATGAAAGAAAATATATATGATCCTATCAAGCTTTAGAAAAGTCTTTTGCCAGATGGCACTAATGGCATAATGTCAATCAAGTCGAATGATAATGTTATCACGGAGCCCAGAGGAATTGCCAACACAATCAATAATAATTTTTTGTTTGATTGGTACAGCCGTAGTATTGAATGCTGCATATGGAGTTGTTGAATTTGATGGTGTAAGCATGGAGGTAGACATAAAAACAGTTAGGTAAGCTCAAGGTACTGTAAAGCTGTTGGTATTGATGGTTTGTTTAAGGCTACGTACTGCATACCATACAGCTCAATCAGACACCAAACGTTCGTCTAAAGTGTAATGGCGCTCATAACGTTGATTGCGTACACGCATACGTTTAAAATCACCGCGAATTTTAGACAGGACATGGACCTGCCCGGGCATGTTTAGTTGTTGACCGTCCTTCAAGGACACAGCGCCATGACGTCATCACGGAATCTCGTGTTCGAGTACAAAGGTATTGTGATATTGCACCGCACAACCAGTTCAGATGTTTAGTGTACATGTAGGGCTGTACTATTCGTATACTTTAGGGGCAGGATCCTGCGTAGATTCCCTTACTCGGCGTTGAATTTCTGTACTTTTGATTGTATTGTATCTCTTCTTGTATTCTACAGTATTATTATTATTATTATGATTATTAGTATTATATATTATACGGATGCGTTTATTTATTTAAAATTTAGGATACCTCCCCCAGTACGGTATACAGAAGGCCTACATAAAATCCTAAAATACATAAAAACATTACGTTCTTTCGGTTGTCATACCACATCTTGTATATTAATAACATAAATACATACCTAAAATCCAATACCATACAGAGAATGGCACGTTCCTTTATTTATTTGCATTTACGTAACCCCTTACACTCACGACACCCCCATGCTAAAATGGTAGATTCCCGTTCCTCATTTTATGCCAATGAGATCACGTGGGGCCAAATCCGGCCTTCTGATTGGTCGAGAAGCCTCGAAAAATTGGCAGAATATCCTGGTTAGACGGGCTTCACTACTTACATGTACAATGGAATATCGTGATGAATTTCGACGCTCACTGGAGTTGATACCAATAACTTAAAACCTACTCGAACGAAGAAAGATCCTAATATGAGATGTCGGATCATGCCGGTGAATTATGGTACTGTAGATTAGTCCTGTCAAGAAGTCAACGTGAGATATATAGTACAGAATACGTTCAACGGGCGTTTAAACTTTTACGTTGGCTGCGGACATTCACCGTTCTATCTTTATATACCTTCTCCAACCGTCAGAGAACAAAGTCGTAGTTTACCATTCTGGCGCAAGTGGTAAGTAACGAACATAATTATTCTTAACATATTTCAATGTTTTATTTTGCTGTTAGGTAGTGGAACAAGTTCATTAGTTATCTATGTACAATTCATGTGATGTTTTCTGTCACAATTCCTTGCAATTCCTGCACAGAATGCAGACCACAGACTCTTTGGGATTACTGCGTTTGTAGCAGAGATGGAAACAGCATGTATGGAAACGTCAGCATTGCCGCGATTCAGACTTTAGGGATCAACATTGAATTTTTAACAAATTGAATTTTTTTCTTGAAATATATCAATATTTCCATCTCTTCAAATGAGATTCTGGGAACTCCTAATTAGTGTCTCTGGAATCAATTTGAAATGTAATTTTGGGGCAAAAATCCAATGTTGATCTCTGAAGTCTGAAATTGCACGATTTTTCCAATTTACTCCACCATTGCAGTGACGTCACAACTGAAATTAAATGTTTTTTTGTTCATACATCGTAACAAAATGTTTCAATAATATTAAGACAATAAAAAATGCGGGGTGATGAGTGGGGGACAGACAGATAGAAGAAAGCCAAGCCTTATACATGGCCCGGTTCCTTATTTTACGAATGAAACATTAAAATGACTAGAAATCAATAAACAACATTATGTGCAGCTCGTCGCTAGAGGGGGTATGGGAGGGTTCATTACCACCATTCATCATTTTTGCCGGCAAAATCGTGTCACTTTCGGTAAAACTGTTTCACTGCCGGCAAACAATAGAAAACGAAGAAAATTTAAAAGGAAGACATCCCGATAGACGAATTCCAAATGGACGAAAATAGCATCGATCTGCGCACTTCCGGGTTTGTAAAAGAGGCTCTCATTCAAAGTAAAAAACTGACTGTGCTAATCGTGTGCTGCGCTACCATTTATGGCGGGATTCATGCATGAATATATTTGTTGAATAGCACTGTTTTTGTTTAGCATTGACATCCTTGTTTTCAACCTGGAAGTGCGCAGACGGGGCTTTTATGAAATTCCTCTATTACCGTACATACAGTGAAGCAGTTGAAAATCTCTCAATATGTAGCGCCCTCAATGTCAAAACTCCTGTCCCCACCACCACGCCTTTACAGATTATTTATTTCGGACAGAAGAATTTTCGGGCAGCTTTTTTTACCTTTTTTGTTTTTTGTTATTGCTCACACCCCATCGGCCGACACCCCCATTTACAATGGTCTTACGATTCCCCTATTAAAAATACAAAACTGATAATACAAAGTTTGAAAGACCCTTTTAGAGACGGTTAATATAAAGTAAAGAGGGTTTGCAGTATCACCATGTGAAATTTATCTCTTTTGAGTTTGATTTAACTCGACGTTTCGAACAGTATGCTCTGTTCGTCATCAGGAGACTGCCGGACTGTAGCTGGTGCAGGGGGCTTAAGTAGTGCTGGTTGGGATCCAGTGCTGGGAGATTAGCTCGGTGAACCGTTAAGGAGGGAGATTCTGTGGCAGGATGCTGAGATGGTGGGTAGTTAGTGTGTGCTCACTGAAGCATGGCAGAGTGGGAGCACTGGTGGGGTGAACATCTGAGGCAGAGTGCCAAGGGTATAGGAGACCCATAGGCAAAACTAATGTGGGGAACTATTGGGGTGAGATGGGTTGGGGTCCGTGGGTATAGAAGACCCATTGGACCTGTGGTGAAGGAGAGGCCGCCATATGTCGCTGATGTGGTACCCAATGTATTGTGGAACGGTGTTGTGTTTGATGATTTCCATATCCTCACGGACACGTCGGGGGTGTGGTCTTCCCTGTGTGAATGGTTGATAATTGATGATTTCTCGTAGTCCCCTCGTCTTCTGTGTGCTTTGTTTTCTTTCAGTCGGGTGTTGAAGTCGCGACCCGTTTCCCGGATGTAAACTTTCCCACATTCACAGGGTATACTGTAAACCCCAGGCTGGGTTGTGGGGCACTGCTCGTCTTGGTGGGATTGGAGGGTGTCGCGGATCTTGTTGGGTGCGGTGTGGAATACCTTGATGTCATTGTTGTTCAGGATGCGCTGGATGATGTGTGATGAGCTGCTGATGAATGGAAGTGTGACTGATGATTTGTGGAAGGCTGACCTTGGGTATAGGGGACCCTTTGGTCGGGAGGGGAGGGTCTTGTGTCTTGACTTGCTTGGCCTTGCTTGGTCTTGACATGGTGGAGTTCTTACTGCAGGTCGCAGATACGGTAAAAATAAATATGGAGAAAAAGTACACAATTTTTTTATGTGTAAACTACATCCACGATGTGGAAATATAGAACAAAATGCTAAATAGTACATTTTCAATGGAAATAGAACCCTTTTAAAGTAATTATCAAACCATGCGCGTGACAAGGACAACCGATGTTTGTCAGTAGCCAAATTACTCTTTTGTGTCTCTTTCTAATCAGCAATGCATATGTTTTGTTTTGTTTTTACAAAGAGCGCAATTGTTTCTCTGTTGTCTTGAAAATGGAATTTTCTTATTATTCTATAAAGCTCAATGAAATTGGCCCATTATGTATATAATCAAATGACGTCATAAACACGAGTTGAAAAGATTCAATCGACCGATAGCAATTTGGGCAAACGGCAGTCCGTATATCAATCTTTTCACAACCTGACCGACAAATACATCAACAAGTGGCTTGACAATAGCAAACCATTAGCTGAATTGTCAAAAGGCGGAGCACAATGTGAAAATAGCCTGTGAAATATTGCATAACTTCGATAAGAGCAGATTGGGCGAAAGGGTAAGTATGATTCATATACAGTCTGACATTTGCAAACAATTCAAATAGAGGGCGATGATAAATAAAACGAGACAGGAAATTATAACTACATGTATTATGAGTGTAGAATGAGTGATGTGGGCCAGTGTTACAGCTGGTATAGTATGCTGGCAAACGTTATAGAAATGACTGTCGTAATTAATTCTTTGCGTGGATACGTTTTAGTACCGAGCTTCTGAAGTGCCATCCGACTTGTTGAGATCCTGAATTGTTTTTTAAATCTCAGGACGACGACATAATTATTACAGGCAAGATGATGACATCCTGCAACAATTTATCACGGGATGACGACATCCTGAAAGTAGGATCACAACATCCTGCAATAGTTTATCACAGGATGACGATATCCTGAAAGTGGGATGACGACATCCTGAGATATCTTATCACAGAATGACGATATCCCACAATTAGGATGACGACATACTCAGACAATTTATCACGGCATTACCACATCCTGATTAATTATCTCAGGATGTCGGCATCCTACTTTCATGATGTTGTCACCCCGTGATAAATTAACTCGGGATGTCGACTTCCTGCTACAGTATCAGGATGTCGTCATACCGTTATAAATTAACTCAGGAATTCGACTTCCATGCTAAATTATTACAGAATTTCGTCATCCTACTTTCTAGATGTTGTCATCTCGTGATCAAGTATCTAAGTATCTCGGCATCCTATTTTCAGGATGTCGACATCCTGTTGTCATATGTCGTCATCCCGTGATAAATTATCTAAGGATGTCGTCATCCTGAGATAAAATATGTCAGGATCTCAACAATTCTGTTGGCACTTCTAGAGCTCCGTAGTTTTGCTTGTGTTTCTTTCTAGCGCCATGGGCTTCAAGAAACGCAGTCTCCCGCGCCTTTTGGCGGCCCTCTTTATAGTTGGCGCTCTCTTGGACATCACAGTCCATGGACAGTAAGTTTGACGTGTCAATGGCTCTCAATACAAATGGCGTCATACAGTGTGTACCTCATTGCATTCGTCAAGCCAGCGCTTAGCAAGGGACCAATTGCATGAAACTTAACTTCAATAAATACCATGATATTCACCTGCACTGCAAAAACAGTGTTTAGCAATTAAGTTTGTAAACACGTTTACATACTAAACATGTTTAGAATATTGACGGATAGTGTTTAGCCATTGTACATTGATATTTAGGTATTAGACACGCAATGTTTACGGCGGGGGGGGGGGGGGGGGGGGGGTGGGGGCGAGGGGGAATTTGTCCCCCCCCCCCCAACTATTGGCAGTTAAGCATAAAGAAAAACATAGAAAATGGCAGCAGCCGGCCGGCACCGGCGCTACTTTTGCCCCCCCCCCCCCCCCCCCCCACACTTTCAAAAGTGTTCCGGCGCCGTTGGTTTAGCTTTTAAAATGTTTACAAACTGATAACAAGATTGTGTTTAATTGCTAAACACAGTTTTTAGAGTGTATTGTTTGTTTAGCATGAAAATCACATGGAATTTTGACTGGTAACCTGTTTTATTATAGAAGAATATTTTCAGAGGATACAAGTCAATTTCCGCCAATGTCAATAAAAATGATTAAAGGAGGAAAGTTTATATATATATTATGTTGGATTCTTAAATCTGTTCTTCAATCAGAAATACATGTGCACGAAACTACTATGTGCAACTGTCGACTTCACATTCGCAGCGTTACACAACTCCCTGTGGCCGCATTGCCAGTTTCTTCCGCTGTTCTCACTACAGGTAAGACACATCCACTAAACAGGGTCGGAACCTACAGATCAACCCAGACCTGCCCCGCCCAGTTGCTTCAGCCCATACCGGCCCAGCCAAGTCAAACCCCCCTGAGTAACTTAAATGTAGTGTACACGATTTGGTAATCATCTATTTTATTTTTATACTGAATTATTGCGAAATACCTTACTATAGTAGTCTCAATCATCCTGTGAAATTATGGCACCAGGTGTGCTGTCGTTGTCAAGAAAAGTGGAAATATATATCGTTTTCCAACGATTTCTAGCTGGAAATCGTTGGAAATCTGCCCTGTAGCCTTTAGTCAAGGCGCGCGTGGCTACCCAGACGAGTGGCGCGCCCCGGACATGCTGGCATTCGGGGCGCGTCACGCGCCCAGATAGCCACGCGCGCCTTGACTTTAAAGGCTATCATCCGCCCGACGGTTGAAAACGAGCGCCGTTTTTCTTTCGTTTTTTTTCCGCCATCCAACAACGCAAAACTTTGAACAGGTCAGTGGAACGATATTTCTTATAAAATACTAACCCCCATATCCGCCCATTTCTGAAAATTGCAACAATGACCAATCATGTACACTGCCTTTAAACCAATGATGGAAGTTCTGATAGAGTAACTCAAATCAATGATGGTAGTTCTTAAAATAATCACCATCAAAGACCTAGTTAAAACAACGCAATTTAAGCGTTCCCGCCCACTTCCTGTTTGAGGAAGCATGTTGTTTATCGCTTCCATAAAAATGCAAAAAGGAAGAAAGAAATTAAATTCCTTCCAGACGAATAATTGAGGTTTTGAATCGGTTTGATGGACTGCACAGTCGGTGTAAGCCATCTTAAAAAGAGCGCCATTTTGAAAAAATACTGCGGGCGAGGCTCTAAGAAGAAGAAAAAACCCACTTACTTTTTTTGAAATAGGCATGACGAGACACGTGTTTTTTGTTTGTTTTATTTCCTTTAAAGGTACCATTATACGTCCTACTACAGTGCTTTGAGGACGGCATATGACATATGCTGTTCTGGCTGGATGAAAGATTACAACAACCAGTGTCTGACTGGTAATAAGAAAATGTCTAGTGTCGCGTGGTGTGATGTGTTGAGGGGTTGCTTTGAGTCCTAAAGAGAATTCTGAAAAAAAAATAATAAAGACCAGGAATAATTGGTCTACCGGAGAAATGAAGGATCCACGCAGAGAATTTACCCACATAGATTAAAGGTTGGGGATAGATTTAGCTTATATAATTATGGGCACCGTCTACGTACGGTCAAAGGAGTACACCTTAGTATACGTAGGAGATGGAGACTCCTGGGTTAGAAATAGTGTTAGAAATTGGGGTGTACCCAGACAGCAAGATTATTGTGAAAATGACATTTTGCTGGTTATAACGGGTCATCCAGTGTGTCATTTTACACTGGAAGAAGACGGTCAGAAGACGTTATTGGGGTGTTGCTGTTACGGTTATAAGGAAACTGTGCGTAAGTTTCTTATTTTTAAAAGTCTATAATATAGACTGAGTCAGTCGTTTGGTAAAGGGACCACGGAGATTACTTCGTATCAACAGAGTAATGCTTCGTGAGTTTTTGGTTTTTGCTGTTTTTCCAAAGCAATTTGTTCACCGTCTTGCTGGGTGTGCGTGAGGCATAAAGCGAACCTTATTTATCCACGTCTATTTTTGCGGTATAATGTGCTTTTGATGAGGGAAAAGAATTTAATATTTTACGAACTGCATGCGTTTACAGTGAAAACGCGCGCGTATTTATACGAAAAGGATAGGGGTGGATGCATAGGGTGGTTTGTTATTTCCGTTAACGTAATTGGTAACGTGGGCACGTACGTGGTCCATATGGTATGTACCAAACACGCGCAAACTCTAGTGTCCGTATGAGTTAGTGACGTTTACATGTGTTTTTTTGCAGCAATTTGTTTACCGTCTTGCGTGAACGGCGGGGTGTGCGTGAGGCCAAATGTCTGCCAGTGTCCCAGCGGTTACACGGGGAGTACATGCAGTCAGGGTACGTTTGGGAGAAGAAAAAACCGTATCCTAACTGTGACTTAGGCCTAATGCTGTTGAAGTCCGTTATTGTTCCGTAGGGGTTTGTGGCAAATACGTGGTTGGGGTTGGGTTTGATTTTGCATTCAATAGGGGACCTTTAACAATAGATGGAAATAGGGTCCCCGGTTGAGAATAGTCCCCGGTTGAAAATCGTGTACATCACCAATGAGGGTCCTTGCCAAAAACTTAAAGATGAACAATAGGGAACAATATAGGGGACAATAGGAGGTCCCCGATTGAAGGTGTTTACATATATTTTGGGTGGGTTGGGGTTGGTTGGGGTGGGGTGGGTTGGGTTGTGGTTGGGTGAGATGGGTTGGTTGGGGTGGGTTGTGTGGGTTGGGTTGGGTTGGGTTAGAGTAGAGTGGGTGGGTCGGGTTGGGGTGGGTTTGATTGTGATGGGGTGGGGTAAGTGGGGTGGGTCCTTCTGACTCCAGATAAGTCTAAATCCTGTACTCCAGCATAAATTTTGAATGTGTCTATGGTCTTAGCAGCATGTCTGGACTCGACCGAGTCCAGGCATGAATCCAAGACCATTATACTATATTAAAACATACTTTGGAATCTAGAATCAAGTGTATACGCTTGAGCCACGGTTCTAGTCAAGTCTAGATTTATCTCGGGTTTTGAGTTTTTAACTCCACTTTATCACGGTTGGGGCGTCGGACTCGGGTTGGGACTCAACTACAATAATTTGAGAGAAGAGGTGCCAATATGTTTCTGTTATTGCTGCTACTATACAGGAATTCGCCGAACAAAATTAGAAGCCAATTTTTGCGGTGGTGCCACGCAAGATGTAAACACCCTGTTGGTCGAAGTTGCATCGAGCGCGTGCGTAAAACACGCACGCGAGCGTGGTACCACCGCAGTAAATGCTTCTAATTTTGCTCGCCGGATTAAGGCCAATTTACACATACGCGACTTTGTCGCACGACTGGCTACGACCAATCGTGCGACAGGTGCCGATTGGCTGTGACTGATCGTGCGACAGGTAGTGACTGACTGAGACCGGTCTTGACAAGTCGTGCGACTAGTGGTGCGACTAGAGGGCACGGAGAGCATGCTGAGATCCCAGCAGAACGAGCCCTCTATATATACCCCGGCTGACCGGTCTTGGGCAGTGGCACCACCGACGCAGGACAACTCACGACTATTCGTACGACTTATTGTGGAGTCGCACGACTAGTTTTGCTTAGTAGTGCAACTGGTCGTGCAATCAGGTCTACTCGCACAAGTCGTGCCAGTAGTCGTGGAAAGTCGCGCGACTGTCGTACGACAGGAGAATCCTACGATCGGCCACGACAATGAAGGACCACCCAAGACTATCGCACGACCGTTGCACGACAAATGAAGACTAGGCTGCGACAAGATGCGACTATTCAGTCGCAGCCAGGTTTTTGAACAAGATCAAAAACTTCTCTGCAACTGATTTCGGTCGTGCGAATATCCAAGACTACCCACGACCACCCAAGACTTGTGGCACGACTTTTCTAAGATTGCCTGCGATTTCCAGTCGCAGCCTGTCGTAAGTTGTCGTATCTCCTAGTAGGACTGGGGCTTAAATGAAAACGCATCAATTGATTTGCGTGAATTTAGAAAATTGTCGCGACTATGTCGCGTAGGGGCCTATGTGTAAATTGGCCTTTTAATAATAACATGTGGACTTGCTCATACAACGACCTTTCGTCTTATGCAAATGCACTGTTCACGTATTTCCCGTCAAGAATTATGTGAGAGATTGAAAATTAAGACTTGTTTTCAGCGTTATTTATTGCACGTGTTACGTTCATTACTCACATCTATTTTAATCGGTTTCATGTGTTTTTTGATGGTGGTGAAAATGAGTTTAAAAGGTTTACGAGCTGGATGCATTTAAAATAGATGCGCGTGACACAAAACCAGTCAGCGCGCAGCGTACTCGATAATGAGGTGCCCGGCGACGTTTTATTTGCAGCGAGTTGACGGTCTCGGACCTACGAGAATTCACGAGGTTTTTGCGAGCGTTCGGTAGTGTCTCAAGAAAATAGATGGGAAGCCCATTTTCGCTGCAGTTTCCAGCCAACATGGAGTTGTGAGTAAAAATGTATTTATTTCTGTATCGAATAATACAAATTTTTAAACATTTTTTTTCGTTGTGAAGGCTGTTTACTAGGCTTGTAAAATGAGGTATGAAAAATATATTTTTTTAAACTACCTGCACGTTTTTGGTCATCCTGACTGTTTCGAGATATTTTGAGATGAAATTTGTCGTTTGCTGGACACTTGAAGAGTTATGCTTTCGATCCGTACTATTTCCATGTCTGCAGGTTCAACGAGCGATTTTTATTTCGATGCTAAATGTTGGCGAAAATTACAAACTTACACGGGGAAATGTCTGATGTCAATGACGTCACTGTGTACGTACGACGTGGTGCCTATTGCGCGATGCGGCGAGAGAAAGGCATGTCGACAATATGTTCCTGTCCCGTTTCACATAATGTGGCATACATGTTCATGAAATGCAAATTTGGCTGTTAAAAAAAAAAAAAAAACATTATAAATGTTTTTATATGTTTCAGAGTTTCTCGGCCTAGTACTGTGAACTGGGTAACAGGACAACTCGTACCTTGGCCAACTCGTACCTGGGACAACTCGCACCTTGGATTGGACAACTCGCACCTTGGACAACTCGTACCTTAGACCATGGAGGAATAAGACACACTCGTTTGCACAACTCGTACCTTGGACAACTCGTACCTTGGACAACTCGTACCTTGGACAACTCGTACCTTGGACAACTCGTACCTTGGACAACTCGTACCTTGGACAACTCGTACCTTGGACAACTCGTACCCTGTTTTAAACATGGGTTTCGGTGCGTTTTTATTCCAAGGAATTGCCCATCACTTAAAGACTTATATTACTCTCGAAATGTGTTTAAAATTTAACAAATGACAAAAGGTGTGCTGTCATTGAAGTCCAGTGTGTATGTACGAGTCCATGTATTGTAGACAGATTTTTAGAAATGTTCAAACGACTCAGGTTTTGTTCGCATGTACATCAGGCATGCAACTTTTCATCGGATCAGCTGATTCCTCGTTTTTCACTTCACACTTATAGTATGCCATTGAAAATTGTAAAGATCGGAAATTCCTCATTTGTTTGTGAGGTTGCATGCCTGGTACATGTACATGTATTATTTTTTTTATTGGACATTCCACTGCACAGTCTTCTTTTAATTCTAAAGACCCTAGTTTTTGCAATTTTGAATCATACCTTTTGGTAGAAAATGTAGTTTACTTGGGCATTTTTCAGCAATGCCATATATGCCTCTAAATGTTTTGTGGTTCATTAATTTCCCTCAAATCTCAACACCGAAACCTTGCAAAATGTTATGTATTGAAGAATTTATTATTTATTGGTGTTTGATTTAAGTATACATGTAGACAAACTTAACATGTAGTTTCATGTTTACTCTTGTAAACACATTTTTATGTCTTTCGACTTAATGTAAAAAGTGTGAAAATGTAATTTCTGCAATGTCTTGTGCCCTTCTTTGAAATATTGTTAATGTTTAAAAGTCTTTTAGTTCCTTGTATACAAAACAATTGTAGCTGCTTGTGGAAATAAAATAAAAGTGAAAATGGTACACAGGTTTTAGTTGTATTCATTAAAGCATAATTTTCTGTTATTTATTATTAATGACATCCATGATCTACAACATCCCCCCCCCCCCCTTTTTACAGGAAATCGCATTGTGGGTAGCCTATATTTACAGTTAACAATACTTGTTTTGGCCAAACCCGTCAAAGAAAAAGTGGTTTCCCTTTTTGTTTTTAATCCGTTTGAGCCAAAACTAAATGAAAAGGAAAATCATCAATAGACAACTTTTTATCGGCACACAAGAATTTAGATTTAACCCCATTTTCAATTCCAGGCTGTAGAACTTAGGTTGTGGATATATTACATTTGTCATTGAAAACAAATAGACAAAAATGACAAAAAGCAGCCTGGCAATCTTTGTGATGCGTTTATAATACATCATTTTACATGTACTTTCCCTATTCCGAGAAGACATGTGCATTACGCAACGATTTTATTTTCTAGTCTGGCGCCTTTTCTCCGCCTTCACACTTTATTATAAGCCTGTATGTGGAGCAGGGTACCTGACACATGAAAGCGCCCTTGTGTAATGTAGCGGTGCATGATTGGTCAAGATGCAAAGTCTTTGGGGATATGACCAATGAGGACAGCACACTCGTGCCATCCACGTGCTTGCAAAGCTGCGTTGTTTTCCTAATCTGGGCATACGGAATGGACATCATTTTTTAGTGATCCTGACTGTTTCGAATAATCAAGAGAACCGTATTTATAAAGATAGGTAACTTAATATTATAGCTTGTCTCCAACCCGTCAGATTCTTCTGCCCAACTTCGTTTAGTTTAGAAAAAAGAAATGTTTCACCGACAGTAAATTCACTACAACAACGGTCACATTTTCGTTCATATATTTCACAAAATGGACGTTTAAAATTTGAATAAATTTACTAAACAATAAGGCCATACCATTTCCAGCCTGTCTTTTAATTAAAATCTCACTTTTTAAAGACACGTTAACTTGAAAATGAATTTCGAAAATGTGATCTGCAATCTCATGAATATGCATTTACCGAGCGTTTTATGCATACGCTGCAAATAAACGAAAGCACTTTTCAGCACGCTGCGCGCTGACTGAAACGCTCGCGTACAAGGATGGGGTGGAGGCGCAGGGTGGCCAGTTGCTATTTCCGATATACAGTATATTATTGCTACCATGGGGACATTTTCCATGGTTTACGTACGAGTCAGTGACGTTTACAGGCGTTTGTCTGTACCGTTGTCTTTTGCAGCAATTTGCTCATTGCCTTGCGTGAACGGCGGTCTGTGCGTGAGGCCCAATGTCTGCCAGTGTCCCAGTGGTTATGGCGGGGTGATCTGCAGTCAAGGTACGTTTAGAAGGGAAGATGCCATGGAAATTGGGGGAATATAAATATTGTGCGTATTTATTCGCCTTCATCTGTGGTAAAAGTAGGGGTAGGCCTAGTTGTCCGCTTTCGCCAGGGGCGTAACCACGGAGGGCACGCCCCCTCGTCCCCCCCCCCCCCCCTGAAAAACATGTGTGCACCCCAGGTCCCCCCCCCCCCCCCAGAAGTTTAGCCCCAGTTAAGCCACTGCCTAACGGCAACTGATTGACATCCGTGTTTTAATTCCCGCAGCAATTTGTTCACCGTCTTGCGTGAACGGCGGGGTGTGCGTGAGCCCAAATGTCTGTCAGTGTCCCAGTGGCTATATGGGAAGTATTTGCAGTCAGGGTAAGTTGCAGAGAAAAGACCGATTTTTAATTTGTCTGACGTGACTTTACGATTTTCAGTCGTTTAAATGTTTTCGTTTTCGTGAACCCTCACTACGCGAACCTTCCGCAAGGGTTCGTGGTGATTACATGTTTTCTGCTTGCTCATTCGGGTGTTTCTTATTCTCCATAGCAATTTGTTAACAGTCTTGCGAGAACGGCGGTGTGTGCGTGTTGCCCGATGTCTGCCAATGTCCCAGTGGTTATACGGGGAGTATTTGCAGTCAATGTAGGGGTCTGTCACTCAAAAAGGGCCAATTTCATCCGCCTAAAATGACAAGTTTTAGCTACCCCTTGCGCATGACATTGGACATTTTTAGAGCGTAGTTTTCAAACAGACGCCGTTGACGCCAGGCACGGTTGGGTTAGGAGAGAGGCCAGCTATTGGCATCTTACGTATTAAATAGATACCTCACGAAAAGGTCTTTGTTACTTTAATTCTTTCTAGTAGTGAAACTATTTTATCAAAAGTGCATATCGCACTGTAGAGGGGTAGATGGGTTGTTCTCACCAATGGTGGAAGTTATAATACCTCACCTGGGTCTGCAGGTCTGAAAATTGGCATAATTTCTTTGGTATCTATTGAAGATTTATCCTCTAGATCTGGACCCAAGAAAACCGTGACCTAAAATGTGGCCAACCCCACCACCTATACCCCTTGGGAGTGGCTTTTAGCCTTGCATTGGGCGACTTCCATAAAAAAAAAACATTGCAAGCATGATAATTTGGAGGAAACCCACGGAATCAGGCAGGGATTAAAAACAAAACAGTTCACATGTCGGGCCCTAGTGGGATTCGAATCCGGGTCACAGCGGTGGAAGGCGAGGAAAGTACCACTAGGCCAACTGTTTGACATGGGTAGCCTCGCTTTGGTTTACTGAGCAAAGAGCGAATGCTCACTTTGACTTGCCTGAAAAGACTAACGCATTTTTGTTTGGTTGGGACAGTTTGCGTAGTATATTGTTCGTAAAATTTCACATCGAGGAAATTATCTTGAACATTTCTTCTGCAGCGATTTGTTCACCGTCTTGCGTGAACGGCGGTGTGTGCGTGAGGCCCAATGTCTGCCAGTGTCCCAGCGGTTATGGCGGGGGGATCTGCAGTCAAGGTACGTTTGAAAATAGACGCCAACAGCAGCTCCCGACTTTCGTAATATGCCGTCATTTTCCTGTTGCTTAAATTTGTATCACAATGCGCACCAATTTAAACCCTCTGGTATTCAAGGGATTATTCTGAATAAAACAAAAGAAAACTTCTGCAGTCGATTGATGGATCTATGACCACTACTTTATAAAACAAAAAAACAAATAAACAAAAAACAAACAAAACGGACCTTGCCTTTAAAATGGGCATTCAGGGAACAATTTGAATGAGAAACATGAAGATGGGACTATGATGTCCAGACGTCTAAAGGCAAGTAACTGTATCCGTTCCCATTGTATCGTGAAAATCAAACCCATTAAATATTGACTCCTTCAGTTATTGACATGGGTTATCAAACCTAAAACGAAACACGTGCTACGGTTAGGATTTGGGTGAAAACAATGATTAGGGTTTGAGGATTATGCCGTTGCAAATATTGCTTGTGTTCAACTGTTCATTAGAAAAAAATCGTCATTTTGATGCAATGCATCATGGGTAATAAAGAGTTGGATTTATAATAAGGCTCGTCGAACATTCATGTGATACCGTTCTTACAGTCATTACCACGTCGCAGTTTTCGAGCGGGGACCGCTGTCTGCCGGGCGAGGTGATTGAGACAATTCCCTCCGGCAGCCGTATCAGGTGCGGCGCGGCCTGCAAGCGGGACAGCCGGTGTAGTTCCTTCTACTACAATAAGCGGGACCAGCGATGTGAGCTGATGGGTGCCAGCTTCGGGACCGGACCGGGAAAGAAGGCCGATGGCGCGGTTTGCAGGCACTACACCGGACTTTAGAGGCCAATAAAATGCAGAAATGAAAAGAATGGTTCAGCCCGTTTGTGCCTCTGGATTGCATGTATATACACAAGGGGACAGAGGTAGCCTTTTAGGCTTATATATGATTTTCTGCTTTTCACATTTTTCCTGACAAATGAGTGGGTACAGTTGTGGTCAAAAGTTAACATACACTGCAGTCTTGCCAACAAATCCCCAATTCATCCCAAAACTGTGAACCAAATCGGAATGATTGAAAAACGCACGATGAAGCAGAGTTGTAATCAAGTCAGATCAAAAGGCAGATCACAAGTCAATCACCAGTCAGCTCACAAGCTACATGGGATGAACAATGACAAAAGTATGCTTTTGTTATATAGTGTGGTTAAATAGCTTGTTACATGGCTTGAGGCCAGAATTGTGAAGTGACTTGTGAAGTGACTTGTGAAGTGACTTGTGAAGTGACTTGTGAAGTGACTTGTGAAGTGACTTGTGAAGTGACTTGTGAAGTGACTTGTGAAGTGACTTGTGAAGTGACTTGTGAAGTGACTTGTGATGAATTGATTACAACTCTGCGAGGAAGGACATCGATATAATGAGAATTTACAATAGAAATATGCCAAGAAACAAAACATCTTCAGGGACAATTAAAGGAACAATTTATTGTTCTCAAATAGTTTCTTTGCAAGTGTATGTAAACGTTTGACAAATGTAATTGCTGTATGTTCCTTTTTGTAATGTACTATATATAATAACTGAATAACTGTAGCAGAACTTTTTAGTTTAATGTATGAAATGCCACAGATTTACACCCAACCTCGTTCCCGGGGTTTACATTCCATCCACCTTGTTCCCGATAGTAGACACTGACTAGGAGAGTACTTCGCCTTTATCTGATTGATTATTGCAATAAGCTGAAAATTCCAAACAGTCGCCCGTACTATTCCACGATTCCGGAATTTTCCTTAACTGTACGTTTGAAAAAAGTCCAAAAATATCCTATGACCAAAATCTAGGTCAAAAACGCTGTCGCTGCCGTTTGTTTTGGTTTGTTTTTCAGACGTATAAATCCCCACCTTATGAACTAACGTGCATTTTGAGTGGGCTTTCCTGCACCAGCCTGGAAAATGACGATGTACCTGCAATGCAGGTATTTTTTACGTTATAATTTGGTACCCTGTGTCTGTCACAGAAGCTCACAGTATTCTGCAACACCAGACTATACTACTCAAAACACATTGTTTGCAATCCACGTATTTTGCTGATATGCAAATGATCTAATACTAGGGCGGAGAGCGGTAAGTGTACTGCTCGATTACCATGGGGGAGGTTGATGTTACACCCCATCTGTATACCACTGATCTCTATGTAAACGTTGGCTAGTGAATGATGTACAAACAAATGAAGCCAGTAGCTGCCATATTACCACTCCCACTTTAGCACTGATCTCTATGAAAGAATGAGGATAAAAATAGACCCTGGGGAAAGGTTGGCAAATGCAATGTTTTGGGAGTGGTAATATGGTGGTTGGCAGCTTTAACCTGAACAGCGGATGCGCTAATAGAGATCAGTGATGTATACACCTATGTGCGAATGCATACAAGTAAACACTATGAGAAAAGTTGTCTCAGACAAATTTAAGAAAATTTATGTCAAATTACATTTATTGAATGTATAATCACTGCATTGTAGCAAGACAGTAGTAATGTCTCTTTTTCATGAGTAATAGTGAAAAACAACAAACTTAAGAATAACGTAGCATTATTAATTGCATGTTTTCATTAATATATTGATCTGCTTTGCATACTGTAAATAAGCACATATGAATATCTATCCCTATTACAAAATGTGCCTGACCCTACAATTATGAGTCTTGACGCAAAGTGAGATTTGGAGTTGACTATAACGCATAAAAGAGCAAGAAAAGAAGTTTTCATTTTGTGTTCCATAGATTTCACCAGAATTCTCCTTAAAATATGTTATTTTCTGTTTCAAATCGTTCTTTTAGATTGAACAAGTTTAATTGAAAAACAAATACTCATAAAATAAAATAAAATGGGGAACATGCATATTTCAATTTCTTTGAATGCGCCTGAAACGACAGGTATCAAACAAACTGGTATTTACATCCAATTTCTGTTGCATTAATGACTGAGAATATTTGCATTTCCCAGACAGGAACCCATTTCTATTCCTGGGTAAGAAGCAATAGAGTGCCGAAGTGATGAACCAGAATACTTCTGTTATTTTGTGTCAATGTGTTTGCATGACTGGCTGTTAATTAACAAAGGAACAGTCAAAATCTCCATTTGTTTGGAGCGTGGAGGAAGAAAACACTTCCTCCATGTTTGGAGCAAGTCGTCGTGCCAACTGACGTCAGACTTCGGTACTCTAGACCCCTGTACTGACGATGCCATTGTTTGTTGACATGTGCGCTTTCTTACGGAAGTCAGGTGGAGACAATGGATTGCAAGCTCCATAGAAAAGCACACGGAAGCCCGACATCATCAGAACTAAGGTCTATATGTGATCAAGTGTCTTACCCCAGGAGACATAAGTACTATGACAGGCCAGGCTAAGATTCGAACCCACTTTCTGATAACTTGGCCACCACGGGTCCAGTATCCTAGACCACTCGACCACGACACTCCGTAGTATCACACAGGCAAAGTCAATTTTGTGAGCCTAATATAAGCAACACATTGACGGCAGAATAAAGACAAATTAACTGGCTTTCCATCCAATGAAACCAAATTTGTATGTGTACCTTATTCCAGCCCGAAAATATGACATGAAAAAAACAACAGCATCCCACAACTGTGCAGAGAACATAACAAGAAAAACAGCTTTGAAAAAAAATCACATGTTGCGTTGCCGCCAATTTTACTATTAAAACATGCCAAATCTTTCCAAGTTGATTCGTCTTTTCAAAACCATCTGCAGATTTAATGATTCTAAAGTTTTCAAAGAAACAAAACAAAAATATCTCAAAATTACTTGAGGACCGGTTTGGGGGAACATCCCTCATGTTTCAGAGGCTCACATTTGTTCATCCCTCCTCTACATTAACCCTAACGTCCTAGGCATTCACTTGGGGTACAGTACACTGTACTACAAAATACTACTCAATTCTCATAGGCCTGTGTAGTAAAAGTACTGCATACTACAGTTTAGTAGTATTTTGTAGTATTCGGTGACGTTAGGGTTAAAAGGCCAACAACTTGAGTCCGAGGTGAATAATATGCAAAGTAATTTTGCACATTGGGTCAGATTAATTACTCTTGGTCGTTACTCCTTAGGGACTGAACTAAAGCCTTAGGTATATTGCTACTGAATGTAAAAAGTATGTAAATTATAAAGTAAAAACTATGTAATATTTCTTTGTGTTTGCTTGCATTTCATGTGAAAAAAATTTAAAATTGCATCATTTCACCGAGAAACAAAAAACCCAAGTGACGCAACTAGGCAAAAATGGCAGTTATAACTTCATTCTACATTTCGTAATTATATAGCAGGAAATGAAAATTAATATGTAAATACTTATAAATGTTGAGATTTACTTTCAATCTTTCAAAAGGCAATTTGCTGAATAAAAAATCTGGTAGCTCATGGATGTTTAAAAGTGTCTTGTCAAGCTCAATGTATTGCGATTGTCTTGATCGAAAAAGTATGCACATTATGACTATCGCTGTAATGCCTATGACTGTAATGCCAGAATATTGTAATGAAGAAATGAAGTAGTGTAGTATGCAATTATTGACTCTAATACGGACGCAACGGTAGTGTTGCACCTGCGTAATTGGGAGAGTGACTGGTCGCGCGAGCGTTCAACCAATAAAAGGAACCAGATTTCATAGGAGTCTAAATTTCGTGTGACACCGGAAAAAGTGTTTAAATCCGGTTGGTGTTTTATCGGCCATTTAAAACCACCCACGTGACGGGCTTTGGAACGGGTAAACTGTCTTAGGTATTCATGAACGGTGTAGGGGTGTTCATTTTCGAATAATTTAGTATTCGATTATTCGAAGCTGTGTTTGAACGAATATTCAAATATTTGATACTCGCTGATCAAGTTTCTCATGCATCAGCTGCAACTGCATGCCGCGACGGTAAAAAATTGCACGCAAAGCACGGTGGTGTTTTACATACGGCGATCGATATTATGGACCGCTCGATCGACTTTTGTCTGTGCCTGTTGTCTCAAGATCATTACGGGTACATATATCATTCCGATAACAAGAAACCAAACTAAAGCCTGCCTTTTTGCAATAATTATTTTATAAGTGTCAAGGGTTTTACGGATGGGAACAATAAACCTCCCTCCACAAAAAGTTACCGTCAACAAAAAGTGGCATTTGACAATGCTAAGCGCCGTAACTTTTCCATTTAAATAGCATCGGAGTCGTATATGTACATGCATATATATATTTTCGAATATTCGAACAGGTAAAAAGGTATTCGAATATTCGGTATATTCGGGACAGCCCTAGAATGGCCTGTATTAAACAGTCGGACACAGGGGGACTATTGCTTGGGGAATTCCACATACCCGAGTGACTGAATATAATCAATGTATGTATTCATACACCGTAAAACCCTGATTTTCTATTATCAACAAAAAGGGTCCCAAATCACATCCAGAGCCCAGAATTACAATGCGGTTTACCCATTGAATACGGGGAGACAGCCATAGCCACAGTTTGAAAAAGACTTTTGGCCGGTTGTGGTTTATATGCGAGTTCCTGCACGTACTCAATCCATTGTTTGTGTTACGCTTGGTTGCACAAACCCATATTGGCATACCCAGAAGTCACAATGTACTCTTTGTCAAGGTGGAACAATAGTTTGCAGGCTTCATCAGATGTGACTTTGAATAGAGTAGGATGTGATTTTGGATGCCTACTGTTGAAATCACAGCGTCAAAATTTCTCTTTCATTTTGAACAGAAAATCACGTCCAATGGGATCACAGTCTCCTCCTGCCCGTTTTTATTGGTCGGATTCATGTACCAGCACAAAATAGTGATGGTATGCATGGAATTCTGTGACCTGCAAAGCTATGAAATTGGGGCAAGGTGTGATAACTCACTTCCATGCTCCAAAGGGGATGTTGGATTCTTAGTATCCAACTGATTCTATTTCCACTTAAAGGCTTAAATAACACCTTATGATTATGCAGACCAGTAATTCCACAACACAGGGTAAAAGCTTTATATTACCAGATGCCTGGCTGTCTGTTTTAATTGAGGGGAGTTAGCCCATAGCTTGCAGTGTGCCGATCTCACGCCTGGAGACTGTCGACTTGTACCTGTCAGAAACCCCCAAAAAAGGTAATTTCCGTAAATTCCTTCAGTTATTTTGTAGGCTGGACCTTTAAAAGGCAAAGCACAATCTAGTGCTCTACCAATGATGTCAATCATTTTAAATTTCAACCCGTAATTACGCTGTTCCCAATGTAACAGCTTAAAACAACATGATGTTGATGATTGACACAGCAAGTTTGTTGCGGGCAATAATTTTCTAACGAGTCTGAAATCACTAACGCTACTTTTGCGGTAAGAGGTCAATATATCCCAATGCATAATTCTATTCCCACTCCTATTCCTGTTCCTACTATTCTTTTTTATATTATACAATACTTATTCTATTCTCTATTCCTATTTCCTGTACCTTTTTCCTATTCCTGATTCAAGTCCTATCCTTATTCCTATTTAATACATTTACATTCCTACCATTTATATTCCTCAAACTATTCCTATTCAAATTCTTACTATTCCTAAATCTATTCCTCAAACTATTCTGATTCCTATTCCTACTCAAATTCACATTCACATTCTTACTCCTATTCCTAGATCTATTCCTCTAACTTTTCCTATTCACATTCGCATTCCTACTCCTATTTCTATTCCTCTTATTCCTATTCCAATTTATATTCCTCTCCCTGTTCTTACCTCTATTCCTATTCCTACTCCTATTCATATTTCTCTTCCTCTTCCTCTTCCTCTTCCTCTTCCTCTTCCTACTCCTATTCATATTTCTCTTCCTATTCCTATTCCTATTCCTATTCCTACTTCTATTCCTTTTCCCACTCTTCCCACTTGTATTGCTATTCCTGTTACTACTTACTCATCGTTCTTGGTAATCCGATAGAAATAGTCAGCATAGTCCGAGTGGCCAAGGAGTTCCACAAAATCCTCGTCGTGGGTGATGACAATCAGTTGGAAGTTACGCTGCTGCTCTCGACTCTTGATGATGCTAGGTTACCATGGAAACAAAGGGTATTTGTTTCATACTGTCAATTTGTCTCTTTGCAAAAATTGCGATGACATGTTGGATTTTTGTTCTAAAAAACAAAGTCGAGACACTGTTCCTTTAAGCCATTGAATACAGACGAAGGTCATAGCCACGGTTTGCAAAAAACCTGGCCGGTCATCAGCAACATGCGCATTCCTGTGCCTACAGAATCTATTGTTTGCCTATTGTGTATGTTACGCTTGGCTGCACAAATCTGACAGAAGGTTAAACTTAGGAGAAAATTTGTAACAAATTGCTAACAACAAAATACAAGTGCCCGTGTGTGGGAAAAGTGTACTCACTCGACCAGTGCCTGCGCCAAGCTCTCAATATTATCCTTGTCAAGGTTGGTTGTGGGTTCGTCCAAGGCTAGAATCCCGCAGCTCAGACAGAATGTCTCGGCTAGAGCCAGACGAATAATCAGGGATGCAAGGACCTGTAGGAGTGAATACAAGCCTCAACATTTGAAATATTACTGTGTATTTATAACCTTCAATTGCATCACACAGAAGCATTATCCAGGGATGAGATTGTCCATTAAGAAAAAAGTCTGAAAATTAATGATGTCAAAAAAAGAGGCATATCTTTCTATACTAAAAATGACTTTCTCGGAAATAAAAAAAATATGATTTCAGAAAAAAGTCTGAAAAATCTCATAGCTGATTATCTGACAGGATGTGATTTTCACGCAATCAGATAGGTATCTCATCATACTGACCTTTTGACCTGCGCTGCACCGCCCTCTCATGTCCAGTGAGGTATCTCCCTTAACCATGACAACCTGATGCAAAATAAATACATATGCAAATTAAGGGGAAAGCAAAAACGAGGGATGCTTTTGTTGCAGCAATGCAGATAAAAAAACACCCATGTTTTTTTATTTTTTTATTTTTAATGGAAGTCACCCAATACAAGGCTAAAAGAAACTTGGTAAAGTGCTACAACAGAGGAAGTTGGGTTAGCCACATTTTAGGTTGCCAGCCCTACCACCCTTACGGTTTTCCTGGGTCCAGATCTAAATAGAGGATAAATCTTCAACAGATATCAAAGAAATTATACCAATTTTCAGACCTGTAGACCCAGTAACTTCCACTGTTGGTGAGACTAACTCACCGCCCGCCTGAATCAGATCGCTGTATTCAGTTGCTGGGAAGATAAATGTCTCCCATCTGCTCGAATAAACACTCTAAAGCCCTCTCTCGCATCGCTAAGTATGGATCGGTGTTGTATTGCAAACGTTATTATGTATTAACCCCTTTAGTGCGGGTGTTATAATGAGGCGCCGGTATGTCGGGTCGGCTTGTGCAGCCAAGCGAAGTGGACCCAAGAGGATTGAAAATGCAGAAAATGCTGCTATAGCCGTCAACCGGGTTCAACGGATTACAGTGGAACACCGCTATAACGAACATCGCGGGATCCACAGATTTTGTTCAGTATAGCGATCGTTCGGTATAGCGATTTTCAGCCACCGGTTACTTAAGGACGACTTTAAACATGTGCCGGCCATTGAATTATGTAATTACATGTTCATCCTTTCTAAGCTTACCGAATTCTAGCAACAGTTGGCTTTTCTCTTGTATTCTTCGGAAAATAATAGCCACCTGTCACTCTTCAACATAAAGCTGCGGCCGTTTGGGAATTACAAACAGCCCAAATGCCTAGTACATCATTTTTTTAATCCGTTGCCTTTTTTTCAACAATAATGTTTGGTAAGTTTTGTACACAAAATTTGGGAGCCAGGGATGGTGTTCGGTATAGCGGCGTTCCACTGTAATTAAAAATGGAATTGCATGGCCAATCTTAATCCTGTAAATGTTTTCTTGTGATGTTCTGTAATGGCCGCAACATTTCTGTTTTAATGGGAAAAACAGACGATATCAAGGACAGACATACTATACAAGAAATAAGCACCATGTGGCAACCACAAATCTTTATCTTCACCATGCAAACCTTTAAAATCCTAACTATACAAGCAGCCGTACTTACCAAACCTTTTGTAAGTTCATGCACAAACACAGATCTGCCTATTAGACTTCACTGCATATTGTAAAGTAGCAATTTTATACAGCTGTGTGGGGTCACACTAGACAGAGCAAATGCACATTTTTTTACAAACAGAAATGCGAACTTACTCTGTAGTTGTAGTTCTTACGCTGCTGTGTTCCTCCAATGTCTTCATCAGAACGGATCTCAACATAATCAATGTCTGCAAAAGTCAAGCATACCATAAAAATCACATGCTTGGTGCTATAACCCTCTGAAATCCACCAAAGTCCAACATCTGGCTTGGCTTGATTTACATGAGTAATACAGTTAGACAGATATAAAAAAAAAAAAATTAAAAGGTATAACATAAAATTGATAGAGCTAGTTCTGAGCATGCGCGGGTAGTTCTGGGCATGTACGGGTAGTTCAGGGCGTGCGCGCGTAGTTCTGGGCGTGCGCGCGTAGTTCTGGGCGTGCGCGCGTAGTTCTGGGCGTGTGCGCGTAGTTCTGAGCACAACTGGTCAGAAAAATGCAAAAGGACCGGTATGTCTGCTGTCACCAGCGTCTCAAAAGACTCCCATTGTTGCAATTGAAATAAGCCACAGCACTTTTGGAGGTCTTTGAATGTCATTTTCTTCAAGATAACAGCATTTCAGATGGACAGATTTCTTAGGATTGGAACCGGTACCATCTTTATAAACAACAAGCCTTGAGATTGAAACTAATAATTTCATTTTTTGCTCAATAACAAAAGCAACATCATATCTTTAAATTTACATTCATCTAACTTGCCACTATTCCAATCATTGGTCTCAACCATGCATAATCAATCAGCTGTTTTTCTTCCCTGCTGGTCTACCATGTAAAATTAATTGGAATATAATTCAGGACATTTGTGTAAAAGTTTGATTTCCTGCCTCTGACCTTGTCCCTTGTACGTGACTCTCCACAGGTCCCTGATGATCTTGTTAATTTCAGACATCTTCATCTGGTGGTAGTTCATGATTGCTCTGAAACACACCAAACAGTTGAATCAAATCAGATTCAGTTCCCTGCTTTCACAGTGGCTTAACCTCTTAACCAGTTCGCGTCGGATGACGTTTATACACGCACTCAGCGAGGCAAGGGTCTAGCGGAAATATCTGTCAGCGACCGGCTCGCAGTGAGCGAGGCCAGGGTGTGCTACCTGCAGATAAAGGCCTGAACCCGTCTGGCACCCAGGCTCGTGAAAAAAAATCCTGACGTGAACTGGTTAAATACAGACGATGGCCATAGCCGCGGTTTGAAAAAGACCACCGGGCTAGTTGTCACCTGTACGTGCAATCCTGCACGTACTCAATCCATTCATGTTTCAACTATATTGTTATTGAATGGGAGTGTAATGAATAGATGGAGCTTTTTCAAACAAAGCTTTATTCATACGAAATGGAGGTTTGGGGCTCCAAGTGGGATGAATAGGACCACTCTATTCAGTGTGGTGCATATTGTTTGTGTTTACGCTTGGCTGCACAGCCCCCATCAATGACAGTGTGGACACAAGGGGTTAAAGGCAGTTCATAACACTGGATGCCATGCATGGATGCCATGCATGGCCTCATGCATGGCCTCATGCATACACATCTTCAACCTGAAGCCCCTGTCACATAGCGTATAGAGCCAACGTATTTAGAAATTTGGGTGTACGTTCACGTAAGTTGCCATTCGTTCGTGACACGTTTGACATACGTTGTATTCGTTAGCTGTTCGTAGGGGTTCGCAGAGGTACGCTGGGGTCGATTTTTAATTTTAGACATGTTCAACATTTTGAGCGATTGACAACGTACTGATCAATACGCTATGTATACGTTGAGCATTCGCTGTGTGAACGTTTCGCATGTTGGGTGTATGTTTCTTCTTTGTCCGCTGTTCGTCCTAATACGTCCAACCCATCTGGAACTTTGCCATAGCGAATGCACAACGTATACATAGCGTTTGTCTAATGAATGGCTAACAAATGGTCAACGAATACACAGCGTATTCCGACCTATATCAACTTTCACAAGGCGTCCATCTAACGTGCTTGACGCTAGTCTACCGATATAGTAACGTGCGTCCACAGTACAGCTGCAGTACAGGTAGCGTTTTTCAGTCTGACGTCACAGCGGCCGCGAGTAGCTCCTTCATCATTTCTGCTCAGCTCAACTGGTCTGAAGATGTTGACTGTCCGAGTTATCTTGGTGAAGTGTGGGTCAGCCGAGACACGTCACGTGACCGGCCGCAGCACGCTAGACATATATACGTTGGGCATTCGCTGGTCATTCGCTGTGTACGCTCAGCATTCGTTGGATGGACGCTATGCATGCACTGTCATTCGTTACTATGGACGCTAGTTATACCATCAGCAATCGTTCCTCATTCGTTGGGCATTCGTCTTATACGCCAGGGAGTTCATTGAGAGACAGATTTTGGCCACAGATTTTGGCCGCAAATTTGAGCGTATTTGGACTTTGCCAAGTTTCGGGAAAAAAATCTGTAAGCTAGGCATAAGTTAGCTCTATACGCTACTATGTGACAGGGGCTTACCAAGGAATTTCACTACAGAGTTCAAATATGCATTATGATGGAGCTACATCTACCAGACTAATGAAAACTTTGAAGATAATTTGTTTTCCTTCTGCAGGTTGGACCACAAAAAGACAAACATGATGCAGAATGTTCTCACTTGAGGCTTCTTCTGCTTTAATAGATATTTGGCATTATAGCGTAGCCAATCGTAACATAACATCATAAACATAGCCTACCTATCCAAAGCTTTGGAGTACTTGTCCAAATCGTCGTTGGCAATTTCTGTCGTCTGCATATGGATCAGAAATTTTCAGGAAACAATTCAATCATGAATACTGGAGGTCTGGTGCATACATAGTATACAAGTATACCAGTCATGTACCTGTAGGACATAGCTATAGTCCCAAAGGCTAGTACTGTGAGATACTCTTCAAATTGTTTGCCTCATACTATGTCTCTTTGGAACTCAATGCCTGTAACCTGCTTCCCTTCCACTTATAATCAATCTTTCACAGTTCAAATGAAATGTGGATAGATAACTTCTATCCCTGTGATTTCTGTCTTTTCTTGTCTTTTGTAGCCCACACCTTGAGTGGCCTTTCGGCCTTGTGTTGGGCGATACCCATAACGGGCACGGATAGGATTCTGAGCCAAATGGTGCTATTTTGTTCATCTAAACAAATGCTGATGTCTCTTCAGCAATAGCTACTGATCTTGCACCTTCCTGCAGAGCACCACACTGCTGATGCAAATGCGTAACAATACTGTAACACTAGCAGTGGCTGGCTTAATTAATACCATTCGTTCAAATGAAAACCTCAAGTTCAAGATAATCAGTGAATATGTGATGCGATCAAATCAGTCTGAAGTAGGCCCTGGTCAATTTTGGGATTTTTACATATTCATTTGTAGCGTACTTCAAGCTCCATATTAGTGTAAACCCTATGTGAATACGACCTTTGGTTAAAAAGTTACAAATATTTGTACACCGGCACATTAAAAAGAAAGAAACTGAGAAAATCAAGTTTAAAGTTACAGTACTTTAATTGAGTCACTTTTTAGCACATTTATAATACATGTCATATTTTCATGTGAAAGAAGAATGTTTTTCCCTTCTGTTTTTGTAAAAACATATGGGTCTTTTTTCAAAAAGGTGGTGCGTAACGGACTATCGTGGGGTCTTACATTCAGGACTTGGGGCAGTGAGATGACTAAGTGGTGTTAAGAAAATAATGCATGGGGAAGCTGGCTCAAAAAGAAATAAACCCCTGTGGAGAACCTTGATTATGGGAGTCTTGTGGCCTAGTGGGCTGGTACGCCAAACTCAGCATCTTGTGGGTGAATCTATAAATTGTGGATTTCAACCCAGCAGTGAGGATTCTGGTGCTTGTGTCCTTAAGCAAGACACTTTACCAAACTTGTATGCCACACACTATGTAATGATACAGGCAGAAAAACTTTGGACCAGCAGAGCGATATGTGCAAGAAAACCTTGTTATAAAATGGCGGAAAATGAGAGACCGGGCAGTAAACATACCCTAAGCTGGATCATCATGTCGTTGTACTTATCGTCTGCATTGCGGTATGTGTCCGAGGCAAGTTCCCGCTCGACTTTCTTGACCTCTTCCTTGAGTACCGCCTGACGGCCGTCGGCTTGGTTTTTCTACATCGGACACAGAACAAATCACTGTAAATTAACCATCATTGAATTTGGATGTTATCCTCTTGGTAAGAGAGATATCCGTTAAGCCCCGCCTCCTGATGTCTTTACCAATCACAGCCGCAACTATGGTCCAAAGTGTGCTTTGTGGAGCTTTGATTGGACAGTACGTCAAGGAGCGAGGCTTAATTCTAAACGAACGGAGCATGGATGTATGTATCTAAATGCACTTCCCACAGAACCCCACGTATTTAAACTCAGAAGTGAAAGCTACTTACGAAGTGAATAGAGCTTGAATTAAGTGTTCACAGAAATAAAAAGTAGGAAAATTTTATCAATTGGTCTGAAACAATGACGGACACATATAAAGAACATTTTGATATATTTGTGCATTTTCAAGACTTCAGGCAGGAAAAAATCCTGGGGCGTGCCCAATGATCTCCATGTATAAAAATCTGGATTGATTATAGGCTGGTCTAGTTGATGACACCGTCCGCCATCTTTCCACTACACACGATGCACAAACACGTAAAACTAGTACAAGCATGTTGTAAGCAGGCACTAGACTAGGCAGCAATGATTTATGGATGTTCCACGAGTGGTAATATATCGGCTGCTGACGACAGTCGTTCATACAGCATGCAATGGCCAATGAGCTATCCAGATTTTTATGTATGGAGATCAGTGGGCATGCCTAAAACAACAAAAAGACGCTTCGCTGGCTATGATGTCATTGGTGGTACTAACATTGATTGCCACGCCCCCTGATGTCTGAAGCCGTGGACAAAACTCAAGGTGTATGAATGTTTTTTACTGCACATATGCAATCATGAGATGGGGGAGGGGGCAAACAAGCCCGGGTCAGCATGACCACTCATCAAACCTGAAATTCCAGAGTAAAATTCCAAACATTTCCCAACGCAATGGAAAATACTGTACAAATGTGTTCACGAAGCGCTGGAATCAATCCCTACTTTTTCCATCAAAATTCCCAAGATCTTGGGAAAATTCCCAAGGAGTGGTCACACTGGCCTGGGTGGCGTGGAGGGATGGGGGGCTAGGATGTACCTCTTTATTCAGGTTGGACCACTTAACGTTCAGCGTTCTCTTCTCCTCCTTGACATGTTCCTGATTAATGCCTCCCAGTTGCTCCTCCAGCTTGCTTAGATTCTGCTGCACCTTACCGATTTCGTTGGCCTTCTTGCGTAGCTGGATGTTGTCAGACAACTCCCTCTCCCTCACCTTCAAGACAAAGATTCAGATCAAAATGTACCAGCCAGCAATTCTGTACAAAAAGATCGCAAACTAAAAGAAGTAGGTGTGACTGAAAACCAAGCAACACCATTGATGATATGAGAGACATTCTCTTAATCTGTTCTACAGATATTTTCATGGTAAATGTTCCACCGGCTTGTCCAGCTTGGTTTCTCCAGTTGCGGTGTTTGAGCCTTAAACTCGGCTTTCCGCCTGTTCCCACTAATACACTCTAGCTGTACCTAGATGAGGAACAAAAAGCTATGCTGCAGAGAGAAGACAAGGAAGTTTAGAGTTTACTCAAAGGCCTTCCCACAAGCAAACTTCACGTGAATTGATTATTTCGTTGCATATCATCTTTCACCTGTTGCTTAGCCAAGTCCTCGTTCAATTGGTTCATGGTCGTTGTCAGTTCTTTCTTCTCGCTGCTGATCTGGGCCAGGTCGTCGTTGATGGCTGTGACCTCTGCACGACCTTTCTCCAGCTCTTCCTCCTTGCCACATGAGACATATCTGCAATGAACAAGTTACAATAACACCCTAGTCGGGGGTGGGGGGTGGGGGGGGGGGTCAATTACAGTCAGACATCAGATATTTTTCCCGACCATTTTCAGTCTTCATCTGAACTAAATATGGCCTGTTGTAGCTGCGGTTCATGTAGTAGGGCTATGCCATGGCAGATCAAATGCTGATAATGGCCGAGCACTTTTTGTGTCTGATTTCACCCTCTCCTTGTTATCCCAAATATCAAAAAGAGACGGTGTAACTGAAGGTTGAAAATGTTTAACTATGTGATTAGTTTGTCATATGGGCTCCGAGCACAACTACCCCCTCAGCGGAAAGAAAAGGCGAGTTTGGGTTTAATATCGACGTCATCTTACCTGACTTCAATTTAAGTGTCTGGTTCCCGCTATGATATTCTTATTGAAAACGCAATTATCGAGAGTCGGCAAACAGACAAAGCAATCCCACTGGTATATGAGTATCAAATGAATATCAGCGGATATCAGCGACGTACTGCCCATGGAAGTGCGGTTGCTTTGTGGACAGCGCCCTCATTCGACGGCGCACGGAGCCCATAGTAACGGATGATTAAGTTGACTATAACTAAATCCCGTCATGTTCCAATAGACGATGTGCCCTCTGACGTCACGTTTTTACATCAATATTAAAATGTGGCCGGCGGTATGCGCACGCATCGTGTTTTGCATAAAATTTGGTTTAGGAGTGACATCGCAGGTCAGATCGCCTTTGAATTATGTTACCTTTGGTGTCACTCCTTAAACCAAACTTCTGCAAGACACGATGCGTACGCATACCGCCGGCCACATTTCAATATATGGCGATTTAGATGTAGACAAAGGGCACATTGTGTATATTTTCGATGAAGCTGGGCAAACTATACAAAAGTTTATGAAGGACCTCCTTATTAAAATTGTGAATTGCCATGGTACTGTTTTGTACAATCCATTGTTCCCTTTTTTTCATTACTCCGTAATTTTTTCTTCAAAAAATCTGAAATTGTTTAAGTTCTATGTTCAAATGTATTAAAACATGATATATCCCTTTAAACATTTTCAGATTTGTTTTTTTTAAATGACGGAGTAATAATAAAAAAATGAACAATGGACTGTATAAATGCACAATGGACTGTACAAAACAGTACCATGGCAATTTGCAGGGTTAAATAGTCTTATTGGCGGTAACACACATTTTTCTAGGTACTGTTGTACCCCACCAAAATCATCCAGCACCAGATTGGGCCTGATGACCTGCATCCTCCATTTTCCTCCAGAGGCAAAATCCTCTAATGCCCTCAATCCTGCAAAATCCTCCGATGCTTCAACTTTCCAAAGACCCTCAATCCTCCAAATTTCTCCATTTGGCAAAGAGGATTTTGGAGGATTTGGGAAGGTTAGGGTGAATTTTATTGGACACATCTCTGGCAAGAATTCTTACCTACTGATGTTGCTTGTATACAAGCTGATATCGTGCCGCTTCTGCCGTATCTTGTCAATCTGGGCTTTGTGCTCTTCCGTCTTTTGCTCCTTCTCCCCCTGTAGAGCAGTCTTCTCTTTGGTCAGTTTGTTCAACTTGCTCTGAAAGAATCGAGACACGACACCAGTGAGTTAGGGCTGATTCATACTCGCTGTGACTGCATGTGCGCATCCACACATTCGATTGTCGGATGGAGCGTTCATACTTGGCCAAAGTATGAACTCGATTTCATGCGTGTGCGCATACGCATACGCAAAATGGTAAATAATTACTATATGTCTGACTACGCATACGATCAGTGTCTACGCACTTTGAAAATCTTTTCAAAAGTGCGCGTGCACATACGAACTTTGTTTACGCATTGCGTGTTCTTTTGCACACTGAAGACCGCTAAAAATTTACCAGCGCACTGCGTATGCAGTGAATACGCAGCGAGTATGAGCCGACCTTTACAGCCAAACTGTGGCACACACAGGATTTGTGTTTTCGGGTCTTGCCAGTTTTCTCCCCAGATTTTCCAAAAACATCATCTCAAAAGATTTTACATTCACAAAATTATTTGAAAATGGGGACGGAGATTTCCTGACTGGTTCTTTCCCCCTTCATAAAACAGGTGAATATTTTGATGTTTCAGCTCAAGTATCACTTAAAAACTTCACTAACGCCCTTCCTATCCCATGCTTTGGCTCTCTAAACTACCGACAGAAGGCTATTTCTTGTTATGGATAAAAAATAAGGAAGCCTGACAATTTTAAATCTTTCTGGAAGGGTAACGGATAATGGCAAAAAAACTAACCTCAACTGGTTGGAGTTGCTTTCTTGCATCCTGTAAGACAAAACAAATCATGAATCTTTACTTTCCTGAGATGTTACAAGTCAAGTGTCGAACTTGTCACTACCAACTACAAGGCTTATCAGTAGTTCACACAGTCAATTGTGTAGGCACGTGTCACAAGGCTGACTCGGTAAAGTTTACTGCGGTAAAGTATTCAACAGCCAAAAGAAAATTTTCTCCGAGTATTATTCAATAATATGTGAGCGGCTCTACAAGAATGGGTATTATGCCGCAAAATTGGAAATATGAATCATAGTTGGTCACATCCTATAAAGCTTTCATTTGGTGTAGGTTTGACCCTTGTGGCATTTTAACTCATATTTTCCAAAAATGGCTAAAAGGCCACCCAAGGTGTGGGCTACAAAAAAAACAAGAAAAAACAGAACTCACATTTTGTTTGAATTGTGAAAGATTATAGGTGGATGGGAAGTAGGTTACAGGTAAGGAGTTCCAAGGAGAATTCCAAATAGGCACTATGCGGGAAAAATACATATTTTTTTTATAAATGGAATTTCGCCCGAAGCAAGGAAAACGCCACTCGAGGCAAAAGGCTACAAAGAAGAAGAAATCAGGAAAGCTGAAGGAAGGAATTGATATTCCTCTTAAAAGAGGCCAGATCATAGGATGGAGGGAAACAACTACTGGGCAAGGAGTTCCAAAGAGAGGCAGAACGTGGAAACAAGCTATTTGTTCTACATCTCGGCACAGCTAGAGTGTATGGGTGAGAGGAAGCAGAGAGCCTGGTTGAACGCTCAAAAACCCCGACAGGAGGGGACCAAGTTAAACAGACTGGTGGAGCAATTACCATTGAAATATCTGTAGAACAGACTGAGGGTGGCTACTGTCCTACGGTGGGAAAGGGTTTGTAATGATGAACCCAACTCACCAACCAAAATAAATTTGAAGGGTATCTCACAGTACATGTACTAGCCTTTCGAACAACAACAGTGAAAGGATGTGGTGAGACAGCTGGGGGAGTAGAATGCCTGAAAGTTTGGACAGGGGAACTAATGATGAAAGGACACTGGAACACCTTCCATGAAAGTATCAATCAAAGAGGCTCAATGAAGCTCAGAGCGTCGGACATGAAGGGGTTCCATTGACCAACCAGATTTGAAACATGCCGCTGAATCTTATCAAAGAGGGACAAATAGCAAGCCGGAGCACCAGCCAAGATGTGGCTGCAGTATTCCATGACAGGACGTATGGTTTGGCAGATGAAGGAAAATATTGATAATGCTTAGGCTAAACAAAATAAATGGTGTGTTTACGGTAACGGCATTACAAAAAAATCCAGGTACGTAGCTAGGAAAATAATTATATTTATAATTTTTTTTTTTTATTTCTGTCCAGTTGCAAGTATGGAAAATTATTATGGTCATGGCAAATAATTGAAACCAGTGTTCATTTAAAATTATCAACTACCAAAATGGCAATAAAAAGTTTCAGGTCGGCAATTTGGCCGCCAAAAATCCAGGTCGGTCGGTATTTTTTTGGCCTTAGTTCCACTTGAGGGATCTTTCATTTCACAACCAGAAACTTATAATATTTCATACTTCGGGTGCAATCTTTTGATTATGGTTATGTCAAATCCTCACCGCGATTTCTCTAGCATGGCTCTGATTGGCCGAGGTAAGCTCCGCCTTTTGGCTCTGCAGTTTCTCCTGTTGCTGCAGCTCGCCGGTCAGCCGCAGTTTCTCACTGGTAATGCTGTTTACACTGGCTCCCAGCACCTGCAGGTTCTCGCTCTGCTGGTTAATCTGGTTTTGTTTATGGTCCAGCGTGCGGTTCACCGTGTCACTGAAAACAGACGGGGTAAAAAATCAGAGATTTCAAATATGTAAGACATTGTGATGTAATCAGTCTCATGTTATGTTGTTTTTGCACAATAGATCTATTGCGCATTTGCACACAGCCACCCCCCTAGACAATCCTATGGACATTTGCACAGCAACTTTGTCTAAAGTTTGGTACATTCTGAACTCATTAATTGGATATTTCGCAAGTTGCATTCAGGCAATTCTACTGTGACAGGTGAATAAGTAAATTGTAAATCAATTTGAAAAGGTTCATGTGTAAATGGTAAGCACTGGCTTATACGCAATTGCTTCAAGAAGAAATTTAAAGACAATTAAGAAGAAGACTTTTAAGAGACTAAATCTTAGTACACTTACAGTTTGATTTCTAGATCTTGTCTCTCTGCATTCACTTGTTGAATGGTCCTGCCGGCATCTGTTGAAACACAAACGACAAACAATTCTAAAACATTGCGTTTTAGCCTGCGGTCATATCCACAAATCAACAAAGAAAAACAAGTATAAATCGGTCATGTATTGGTAACTTTTTATGGAAGTCACCCAATACAAGGCTAAAAGCCACTCTAGGTAAAGGGATACAACAGAGGTGGTGGGGTTGCCACCATAATGGTATTTTCTTGGGTCCAGATCTTAGTACAAAATCTTCAATCGATACCAAAGAAATTATCTCAATCTTCAGACCAATAGACCCAGGTGGGGAAACTCTGGTCCCACCATAGGTCAGACCAACCCACACCTCATATTGTTCATACTTTAACTTTATGGCAAGGGCCCTCGTTGATTTTGTACACGATTTTCAAACGGGGACCTTTCTCAATCGGGGACCCTATTGTCCTCTATTGTTAAAGGTCCCCTATTGAATGCAGAAACAAACTCACCTCACCCATAGGATTATTGCTTATTGCTTATAACGTAATGTGCTATAAGGTTAATCTTGGTCAAGTTTTGCTGAACCAGCCACTGATAACCATCCATGCACTGCAACATTTGACCCCTGAACGTTGACCCTTAGCCCCTTTGAATGACTGCTGTAACGTCCAACAAAAACCAGGCACGTTGGGCTGTAACCAGAGCTGTAGTCGAGTCCCTGCAAGTCCTTTCACAAGTCCTTTCGCACGTCCAGTCAGAAGTCCTTTCATAAAGCCGGTCACATGTAACTGGATAAACAATGACAAAGGAATGCCTTTGTCAAAGCTCATTTGAATAGCTTGTGATTGGAATTAGGACTGGAGTGCTTGTGATGGACTTGCAGGGACTTGTGATGGACTCGACTACATCCCTGGCTGTAACTAAAGTTTCTACGATTAGCAGACTGCTTGTATGCACAGCTACTGTCACTCTTGACCCCTGACCCCTGACCCTTGACCTCTCACCCTTACCTGCTCCTGACAATAGCTGTGACTGCTTAGCTAGCTTGCAGTCTAGATCCTTCAGTTCCCTCATGCAGCCGTCCATCTGCCAAATGTCTGGTTTCATTTCATTGATAATGCTGACGTCAACTTCAAGAACGCTCAGGCCATCCTCTTCCTAAGAAAGGCAGGCAAATTGTGACAACTAAAAAAAAATTTGCAGACGGCTGATACGCTATCCCTTGCGGACGGCTGACAGCCATAGTAGGGATTTGAGGCGAGGCCGGTTGATGTCTATATGCGCATTCCTGCACATACTAAACTCATTCATGTTTCAACTATATTGTTTTTGAATGCAGGGGTTTCAAAATAAGCCGGCAACCGGCGAATTTGACCGGCTATTTGAACTTTTGCGCCGGCTACTTTTTTTCAATCATGAAAAAACAAAAAAAAAGCCTTCCCTGAGCTACCGCTTTGGGGTAATAGATCCTTGTTTTTAGTAGAAATTATATTTTGTTTGTTCACCAAAAAAAAATACATCCTGGTCCATGGATCGTAATTTACGGGGGCTAGCATATCATGCAGCGTGAAGTATACACGGCTCACTACCCGGACCACATAACATACATGTCTCTACGTTACGCGGCCCAATATCGCGATATTGCTTTTCGCACGTTCAAGATTTATCTAAGATTTGTATTAAGTGTGGATTAGTCCAGATTACCTTGCTCGAAATTCCAGTTATTTCCAATAAATTTGACGGTAGAATAGTACATACATGTATGTATGTAACGTATGATGTACATGTACCATGGAGGAATAAAAAAAACCCGGCCCGACAAAACTTCTCCGCAGTCCGCACCGTTCATTTATAGCGCACATAGTGCATATTCCATCGATATGGTGAAGATGTAGTCTTGGTCAAGTGCAAACAACCGCACTGAATGTTACCGTATTATTCCCAATGTACAATGTACGTACACGCTGCTAACGTGTTGCGAACTTTAAGTCTTGAGAAAAGGCTACTAAGACCTGGGGGGTTAGAGCAATTGCTTCAATAACTCTAACCCCTAAAGCGCATCTGCGCGTGCGCGTTGCTTTGTTGCTAGCCTTGGTCAAGTTAAGTGCAAGTGCAAGCAACCGCACATGCCACCGTCTATTGTTCCCAGTGTACAATGCACGTGCACGCACTAACGCGAAGCGTTGTACAATGTACACTATGTACGTACATGTACAATGTCAGTTTTGTGAACGCGTACACAAGACGATGTTTTTTTGACAGCTCAGCTGAGCTAGCTCACGTGAGCTAGCTCACGTGTGATTGTAGGCGCGGCGTCCATATTAATTATCAGCTGCTACTTATCAACAATGCCAAAATAGAAACAAACGTTAGTCTTTCTGAAGTGCCGTAAAGAAGCCAACTGAAGGTAAATGTCGTACGTAGTACTCCAACTTTACTCAACGAGTGAAGCCTTGTCAACCCGGCCCTCCGATCTTGCCGGCCCGCGCCCGCCCGGCCCCCGGCCAAATTCGCAATCGATCTCGGTGGTCGGACCCATTTTGAATGAGGACGGAGGTTTTCGAGCAAGCTGTTCTGCAATTACGTACATTATGCCCATAACTTGCACATCCATAGGCACACCTCAGGTTTTTTTTCCAGATATATTTTATCGTCTTCTTGTTGCATTTCAGATCATTTAACTCTGTTAATCCGAATTCAAGGGGTTTTGTGCGCATGAACAAAAAGGCATGCGGTGTAACTTACATTTCTATGACTGTAAAATAATATTAATAGGAGGTGGGCTGTTTTTCCCACATTTTCGGTAGATATGAATTACTAGGTAGATATGAATTACTCGGTAGATATGAATTACTCGGTAGATATGAATTACTCGGTAGATATTAATTACTCTTGCTAAATATTTACAATAATTACATGTACATTTACAATCAACTCCGATAAATGGGTTAACCACCCGCAGGGAAACCCCTGGCAATTTTGTTTTTATTTCATAAATGAATGCAAAGTCGGCACTGTACAGTAGGATCTTTGAAAACCTAGTCTCAGATGCCAGGAAATGCCTAGATTGCACCAGAGAGCATCTACAATCCGAAAACTTCAGGGGCCCTCGGCGGGCCCCGGACCCCACGCGCGCCATTTGGGGCAAGGACTCACTGCCGCCTACTTTCATCTATCTGCCTGCTACTCTAAAACATTTTGAAACCCCTGTGAATGGGAGTGTAATTAATAGATGGAGCTTTTGCAAACAAGGCTTCTATTCTCATGAAAGGGGGCTCCGTTTATGCTCGGCTGCACAGCCATATCAGCACCCACTGATAACAGTGCGCCGTGATATTTCCTGGAACCTTCCCGAAACTTTTTGACATAAATGGATTCCAATCAAACTATTTAATATAGAAATTGACTACAACACGGCACCTTCTCAAAGAAAAATGCAAAAAAATAATTTTTTGCACACAGCACTATGGAGATTCCACTTTTGTACCCCGATGACATCATACTTTGGCTCGTGAATATGAAAATTTGTATTAACATTAAAATCATAATTTTGTAGTTATTACTACAAAGGACCTGGAAATTTACAGTAACATGGAAACAGCACCAAGTGTGATGAATAGGACCAATCTATTCAGTCTGCTGCCTATTGTTTGTGTTACGCTTCGCTGCACAGCCAAATTCTTGGCATACCAGAACCCCACCAATAACAGCCAGATGCATGGGGTTTATAAATACAATGTTGTATTCTTACCTCAGTCAATGCTGTCCTGAGCTTCTCAATGTCTGTATTGACAGCAGTGAGTTTGGACTTGAGTTCCGGTATCTCATGATCAACAAGCTTGGTCATCTGTTTACACACAAGGAAAGAAATATATCACAAATGCAAGAAATTCAATTACCATAGTCAGGGCAAGTGCTACTTAACCCCTTGCGTACGGATGACGCCATATGGCGCAAAAAAACAGTGCCACCAGGCCGGATGACGTCATTTGCCGCTGTTTGTGCAGTTTCAATCCAATGTTGGATTATTGTGTATGTTACGCTTGACTGCACAAACACATTGTGGCCGTTTCGCTTGGCTGCCGGAGCTGCCGCGACACCCCGACGTCTCCCGTAAAAAAACGTACCCAAGGGGTTAACTTGTGTCGCTGTAATTAGGGAACTGTACCAGATGTTTGAAGAATGATTATAGACATTTTTAAAATTACATTTTTTTTTTCAAAAACAAATGTGACCGGCTCTACAAAATTGGGCATTATATCGCCAACATTGAAAAATGAGTTATATACATAGTTGAATCGGTCACATCCTAAGCTTTAATTTGGTGTAGGTTTGGCCCCTGTGGCAGTTTGTGTTCTCGAGATAAATATCTTGACATCCGCATACTCATACTTTCCAATTTAATGGAAAGTGCATTGAGAGATATAGCGCTTTAAACAAGTACAAAGAAAGGAGATAATAATTTCTAGCAACATTTGTTTTTCATCTTTACTCATCAATGTTAATGTTTCTGAAAATAAATTAGAAAAATATAGAGATATAATAAAAGCCAACAAATATTTTTAAAATGACTGATATGAAGATTTTTTCGCCCTCTTCACATTTTTTGTAGAGTGGGTCACAAATATTCTTTCGTGGATCGATTCAAACAGTACCCTGACAAGTTTGTGGTGTTTTTTTCCAGCTTGTCTCACTTGATATTGTCTATAAGATAATAATTAGTGGATTTAGTGGATTGACTGACATTCAAATAAGTATAAGTAATATAAACTTGTCATTCTTGGATTTGCTCTGCCTATTCAATGGATATTTAGAGGGTTTAGTGGATAGCACTGTCCTCGGCAAGTTTAATCTATCAGTCGTAGTGGATTGACAAGTTTCAGGTCTATAAGCCCTTCACATTTAGATTTGGTCTCTCTGATAAACAACACTTGGTGGGTTTTGTGAATATACTTGTACGGTTTGTTGAACTGTATTTAGTGGAGTGGTTTAAATTGTCCTGGACAAGTTAAAGACAGTTTCTCATATTTGGCTATACTCTGTTGAATGGACAGTACTTAGTGGATGTTTAGTGGATTGACTTACATTGTCATTGGTAGGTTTGAGTTCTACAACTTTTCGTATTGGCTCTGCTTGGTTTAACGGAGATTAATTAGGAGATATTAATAGTGGATTGACATTCCTTTGAAGGTTAGAGTTCTACTAGCCTGTCATACTTGGCTTTACTCTCTCTACTGGACAGTAATTGGTGGATTTAGTGAATTGACTTGCACTGTCCTTGACAGGTTTGAGCTTGTTGTACAATGTATTTGGCTCTCCTCTGTCTAAAGCCCTGTCCGCACTGGACTTTTTTTGGTAAAGCTTACCGAGACGATGGGTACTTTTCCCATTTAAGTCCAGTGCGGACAGCCTGGGACGTTTTCCTCTCAGTTACTTTTCCTGAGTCCAGCGGTTACTTCCACTGGGCAACTGCTGCCCAGGAAAACTGAACAGGTAACTTTTCCCGAGATGATAAGTCCAGTGCGGACAGGAAAGCGTACATCCGGCCCGAGCGCAAGGTCATGCTACACAGGGACACCACGCATGCGCTTTGCATTGTTTCACCGCAGTGCGGCGAGTTTCCAAATTCCAGTGCGTTGTTCCTCTTTTGGTCGCAATCATGGCAGATATTATTATTGATAAAGTTGAAATTCAGTGGAATGACTTACGTTGTCCTTGACAGGTTTGAGCTTGTTGTATTTGGCTCTCCTCTGTCTAATGAACATTTATAGTGGACATTCAGTTGATTGACTTACATTGTCCTTGACAGGTTTGAGCTCTATCAGCTTGTCGTACTTGGCTCTGTTCTGCTTGATGGCTTTATCTTTCTCCACCATTTTACCAGGAGCCATCCGCAATTTATCTTGAAGCTGTCAAAAATGAAAGAAAGTGAACTTAATTAGTTAAAAATTTTCTTTTTTTGCATTCAGTCATCATGCAAGCTAAGAGCTCTCATGTCTTACTACTCAGAAAAATAAGAAACAAACTCAGACTTGTAACAAATTCCTCTTCCTGTCTGTGTAGTTCTTTAACTTTTGAGTAAACTCCTCCACCTCTCTCTATCCATCACAGTCCATTTCAGTGTTTTCTGATAGTATGACCATTTTCTTTGGAGATGTAATTGCTCACAGTAGCAACTCAGTTGTGCCCTACAAATGGCCTGTTCTAGGGCTTGGAGTTACCACTGAATCAGCGGACGTAGTCCAGTAATTTAGGCATTGATCTAATAGACCAAGACCAAACTAGACCAGTGGGCTGGTGATTTTCCTTTCAAATAAACTAAAAATGTTCCAAATGACTCACATCACAATTGGAATAAAATCTGCCTTGTTTATTTTCATTCACTTGACAAATCAGGCCTCGATTGTAAAAAACATGAATGGATTGAGTACGTGTAGGAATGCACCAATAGATGTCAACCAGCCAGGTGGTCATTTTTTTAAACTGCGGCTGTGACCATCGTCCATATTCAGGTTAGATTACAAAGAGTAATACAATGTGGTTAAATTCAAATGGTCAGATTTCCACCAAAGAAGTCAACGTACCAGACGTCTCTATTCTTTTCAATTACAAAGTCCGTTTCTGGTTCTTTTTACCTCTTGCACGAGTTCATCGACTTCACTCTGTCCATCAAAGCCTCTGTGGCATAGCGGGCACTGGGCCTCGGTTCGCTGTAGGGAACGAATGTACCGCTCAAACAGGTGCGAACTTCCAGTCAACGCACCTTTCTCACTGCAAGTTAAGAGTCAATTCATAATTAATTTCTCAAATTCTGGAGTTCAACAGACTGCCATGGACTAGTTGTCGAGTGCACTAGACAACTGTGTGATACTACAGATTGTGGGTTCAAGTCCAGCCAGGGAGTCATTGTGCTCGTGTCCTTGAGCAAGACACTTTGTCACAAATTGCTTCTCTCCACACAGGAGTAAATGGGTACAGTACATTGCAATTGAAAGTTAACCTGAGAATGGGAATTTCTTTTTACACTTTTTCTCTTCCCAGGGAATTCATTTTCATTTCACAAAGTGGGAAAACATTTTCACACCTTTCTTACAGAATTCTTTTTCGCAAAATTTCCCATTCCCATTCGCAGTGTTAATTTTCAATTGTAATGTACTGTACCTGTAAGGGCAGTGATGGTTATGTGTGTTTGATTGGCCCGGTGAGCTTAACTTGCCTCAGATCTAGCCATATCTTAGAATCTCAAACTAGAAGAAGCCGAAGGACAAGCCAAAGCCGAAGGCCAAGCCAAAGCCAAAGGCCAAGCCAAAGCCGAAGGCCAAGCCAAAGCCGAAGGCCAAGCCAAAGCCGAAGGCCCAGCCAAAGTCAAGGTTTGAGAAATGGTCCTGAAACCAAAATTCGCTAGTCAGTGCCCTAGTGGTTTATTTGATGAAACTGAAGGATGATTACGGGTACCATACCTCTGTAGATTGTTAATGGATTGTTGTAATTCATGTAGCGAGTAAGTCACATCTTGACTGCCACATTCTTGCATCATACGATCCTCATATCCTCGTAGTTCCTCTTCTTTCTTCTTAAGCTGGTCCCTGGAAGGGATAAATGTACATGACTTAATTGGCTGAATATCAAGTTCTGTAGGGGCGGACCCTGAGGAGGGGTTATAGGGGTCAAATCTCTCCCCCCCCCCCCCCACACCCCACAAACTTTTTTTTTCTTTGGCTTTAAAGCTTTGCAAACAAGTAACCCATTTTGTGTCTCTATTTTTGCCTTTATTAAGAAACAGGTCTGAATGGTGCCACCAATACCAAGAAAGTGTAGCAGCCGCAGCCCTCCCCTCCCCTACCCCTCACCTCCCCTCCCCCCCCCCCCCAAACAGATGCTAATATGGGTGCGTAAGGCATTATGGGAATGCCAGCCATCAACACCCACTACGAGCCGTAAGCATAAATTCCTTCTGCACCAAACGTGAATGTTATACTTGAAAATTTGGGAGACTTCTTCGCTTAACTTTGCATTGACAGAACTTTGCTTTAACGTTAAGTATGTGTCACCTATACTGGTAAGCAGTACGACAAAGCATTATCGTCTTTAATTACTAGTTAGGCCCCCCCCAAAAAAATTGTTTGGTTGTCCTCCACACCCCTTTCCTTATTCTGATGCTGAACTGGAAGAGCCCGGGAAGCGCCAGCATTCCCGCGTGGCTGAACTGGAAGAGCCCGGGAAGCGCAAGCATTCCCTCGTGGCTGAACTGGAAGAGCCCGGGAAGCGCAAGCATTCCCTCGTGGCTGAACTGGAAGAGCCCGGGAAGCGCAAGCATTCCCTCGTGGCTGAACTGGAAGAGCCCGAGAAGCGTAAGCATTCCCTTGTGGCTTATCTGGAAGATCCTGGGAAGCGTAGGCAATCACTCGTGGCTTATTTGGGAGAGCCCATGAAGCGTAGGCATTCAGTCGTGGCGTATCTGGAAGAGCCCGAGAAGCGTAGGCATCCACTCGTTGCTCATCTGGAAGAGCCCGGGAAGCGTATAAGCATTCCCCCGTGGCTACACTGGAAGAATCTGCAAAGCTCCATCAACGGATACAACCAGGGTAGACCGAGGTTCATGAGTAGACCTGGGTGGTATACTCTGTGCCCGCTGAGTCTGATTGTGGCACTGCCTCTGGTATTAAAATTGTCACAACAACCCATCTGGCAATTGTAGTTAGAGAGGCTGGATGGTGCAGACGAATGAATGTAACAAAGAGTTGTTTTGTCTCTCCACGGAGGGCCAGAGTCCGTGCTACATGTATGTAAAATATTAGTGAAAAGTTTGAGATAGATTCTGGGTTAAGAACGGGATACAAGGGATCAAGCGTACACCTCCTGGTTTCCAACGTAAACGGATCACTTCAATGGAAGGAGCATGAAGGTCACCTCTGCGGCGAGTGGTAGCCGCTACTAGTAAAGAAAACTATTTTTATGATGAGGTTATGTAGCGATGAAGAACTGGCTGGTCCGAAAGGAGCCTCGGTCAACGTGTGGAGCACTGCTGATACATGTAGGTCCGAGGAGGAGATCAGTTTCACCGGAGGTCTCCCTGTGAACATGCCCTTAACCCTTGTGCTATTTAAAAGGTCAAAATCAGTCAAAATTTTCTTCCACCTCCCCTGCCTATACTTTGTACACAGACAGGGTCAGATGACATGTGGTTTGTACATGTGGCAGAAGGGTCACAAACAATCACCTGGACTGATTTTGACCCCGACAACAACATGGCTCAGAATGCATGTTTGCATAGGAGGGTTAATCAAGTGAGTTATTGAGGGGTTGTTGAGTATGTCGGATCCATCTGAAAAGCCAATATGGATGATGGCCATTGCAGAGCTGTATCCACGAATTGTAGAGATAAGCAAGTCTGAGTTAAAAGGATGGAGAAGAAATCTCCAATGTCCGTGAAAGATGCATTGTGGGTATCAATAGTCTGGTTGGTACACTATTTGATGTAGTGTCGTAATCAATTGTCGAATGTTTGTCGCGTAGATGGTGCCTGCTTTTTGGCTGCCATGGCTGCAGCGTCATCATAAAGGTCTGTCTTTCGTAGGGTGCGTTTGATAGCATCCAAGCTGATACATGTAGATGCAGACTTGATCTAGGTGCAGTATCCGCGATTTTGTTTGGGAGCGGAGATCTAGTCGTTTTGGGAGAATGATTGGAGACTTGATGAGGAGATCGAGAATCCTGGTAAACCATGCCTGCCGTGTCAACAGGGGGCTATCAGAACATTTCTGCACCGTTCTCTTTCAACCTTTACCCGAACCCTGCTCAGAAGGGAGATTGGCGGGAAAGCATAGCACAGAATGTTCCTCCACGTCATATTGAGTGAATCTGTCGCCCATGCCTGTGGGTGGTAATGACGGGTGCAGAATGTTGGGAATTGGCAGTTCAGGTGAAATGCAAAAAGGTCGATATGTGGTGTGTCGAGGATGCTGAATATTTGTTGTACTGTGGGTTGATGGAGAGTCCATTCTGTAGGAATGGTCTGTCTCCATGAAAGAACATCCACAATTATATTTGCTCCCTGCCAGGTGACTTGCCAGAAGAGATATTCCGGAATGTACCAGTTGAGGAGTTCCCATTCCCAGGTCAGCATCCAGGGAGGGGGAGTGAGGGCCTCCCTGTCGATTGCAGTAAGCCACTGTTCATGTGTCCATTTTTATCAGGACCAAGCAACCTGCTGCCAACATGAGACTTGCTTGAGAGCTCTGAACACAGCCAAAAATTCCAGGTGGCTTGTGTGAAGGAGACTTTCCGATTGAGACCACATTACTGATAGAGATTTTCCGTCAAGGTGAGGTCCCCAACCGGTCTTGGAGGTGCCCGTGGTTAAGGTCACTGATGGAGACGGATGTGGAAATACTGTGCCTGTGAGAAGGTTCTTGCGTGTGAGCCACCATTTCAGATGTATTTGAATGAATGGAGATACTAGAACTGGTATGGTGATAGGATCTGACTGTGGTCGGTAATGGAGAAGACGGAGGTGGAGAGGCCACATGTGCATCCTGCACCATAGAACTGTCCACCAAACTGGCTGTGAAACCCAGAAGGAAAGCCATGTTTGAGCTGGAATAGATGTCACCGAAGGAACAGGTGAGGACATTCCTCCAGAGCCGTGCATCAATCTAGCGATGGAGAGGCTCTGCTCGTGATAGTATAGACCTTTATCATGCTGTCACCATCTGTGTCTTGTTCCCTGTGTGCATTAGCAATTATGAATAAAGGTGCCAGAATATTTTTCTTTCCAGCCTCGGTTTGGGTATAGTGATTTTAGGAGGAAAAACAAAATGGCTGTACCATGATAAAGGTCTATGCAGGCATACTCAGAGAAATGTAGGCGTCTGTGTAGGGATCACGGAAGATGTCTCGGTGTTGATGATGAATCCGAGCCATAGAGGGAGCGCGATTGCTGTTGATAGAGCTTCCTAGGTAAACTGACGGGCCAACTAACAACCAGTCATCAAGGTAAATATAGAGATGGAATATCTGGTGATATTTGTGGATTGGAATGTGAAGATATATATCCTTCATATATAGAGAAGTGGCCAACCATCCTTGCTGGAGTGTTTGGAGAACGACAGGTAGAGTCTCCATGCAAAATGTTTTGGCCGAATAAACACGTTGAGTGGCCGAAGATTTAAAAATGGACGCCAGTCTCCTGTCTTCGTCGATGCAAATAAGAATAAAATCTTCACGAGGGACCTCCGATGGGAAGAATCCACGGGGTTAGGTAAATTCCAACTGGTACCCCGAAGAAAACTCAGAACGTTTTAGGCTCACTAAGTACTCTAGACTGTGGTCATTGCAAAAAAGCCCCGATTTGGCTGGAACCACTGAACCTAGGACGAGAGCCCCGTTGTTGAGATGAGGAACCTGGACGACGTAAATCGATCCTTTCCTCGGTTTGGAGCCATTTGGCCTCTTTCAGCAAGGATTCATCAAATTTGATGGACCTGTGAATTGATGTGGCCGACCCAACTGCGAATTCCCGGAGACAGGAACGTAGGCAGTCATCCATGAATCTGAACATCGTTTCAAGAAGATCCGGGTCAACTGACGTAGGGTCTTCAGAAATCCGAGCAAGAGTATCTGAAAGTAGTGAGAACTGGAGACTGTAGCCCCATGACGGAGGTGGCGGTCTGCATTCACTAACATGTTATTCAGTTCCATGGAGTTTGTCAGGGAAGACAAATTTCTTATTGTAGGAAGGACCTGCAGCACAGAGTTTGTCCTTCACCTCGCTAGCAATTGTAGGTACAGTGGAGTACGTAGCGCTAGCAGCCTCATTTGTCTTGAAAAGGTTCAGTTCTTATGAAGGAATGGCTAATATCTTCCTCAAGACATTAAATGCATCATGCATGATGTCTGCACATGAACGGACCACTGGAAATTGTACTTTCTGTGGAGAAGCACAGTGTGTAGAATCCCTGCGGAAGGAGGGGCGGAAATTGGAATTGGAGTAATCGGCCCACTTCAGGAATAACAATGTTGCCCTGTTTGAGCGATGGAAGCATCCACGAAATCTGGAAATTCTTGGTCCGAAAGACTATCTGGAGAAAATGAACGGGAACATGATGGAGAGCTGTGGTGGAGAGCTGGAGCTATAAACTCGCTGGGAGAAACGATGATGAGATCCAAGAGAAAAAATCCATCATATTCGTCTCTGTATCGGCATGGAGGAGAATAAGGACGAAACCATACATGCTTGTCCAAGTCCCTTGCCCAGTGAACAAAACGTGAACTGTCTCCATAGCAGTGATCGGGAATCCACACTGAAGCGGGGATGATATCATGCCGGGATAATGTGGAAAATTCCTGTAGTCGTTGTAACTGTATGTCCAAGGGGGGCGAAACAAGAATTTTGTAGCTCACCGTGGCTTCCATGCACGAAATATTGTCAATCCGGGCATGCTAACATGTACAGAGGTAGCTGAAATACCTCCTCCAAGATCCTGAATGAAAACCAATCCACCGGCTGGAGCGGAACTGTTAACGTTGGAAAACTGCACACGATGCGTAGAATTTCCGGCGCTAGAAATAGGAGCATAAGCACTGGCAGTAGAAACGGTCCCGGTCTCCTTTGGTAGTGTTGGGCGGACGTACAACATGTACATGCACATCTAAATGTGTTTCCTTCCTCCATGATCCAAACATGAAGCCGATGAAGACGACGAAGTCGGGACGAGCGGAGTCTGATTGTCCTGCCAGGCTATGAAAATCCTCCATTGGTTATCGGTCCAGCGGTTGCAAAAATTGCAAACATTTTCCCGGCAACGGACACGACACCGCTAGCAGGTAGAACGATAGTCGAAATCCAAGGCATTATGAGATCCTCCACAAGATCCACAGTTAGTCCGTTGACAAGATTTTCTGGTCGATTGAGCGTCAGACATCGTGAAAAATCCGAAGTGTCGGAAAAAGAAGCTCGATGGTATGTAATGTGTGCTTCGCGGAGAGCAAAAATATTGCGTGTTGTTTGTAACGGCGCACTGGAAAAAAGGGGAGATCACTAGAGGGCGTCCTAACGGGTGGGGCCGTGCAGTGTATGGAGCTACGTCATGGGCTTTGTTATTTTCAGTGGTATTGTGTGCGCATGCGCATTGGAAATGCATTTGTAGGTAACGAAGGTGATTATTTTCTGTAATAGAATAACAAAATAAAGATGGAAACGAGATTGGAACGAATCAACCAGCAAAATCAATTCGAGTTTTGGGATAAAATTGAAGAAAAAAAAATTTGAAAACAAAATCTTTTTGGGCGCGGGCCGAAAAATAGGGGCGGGCGGTCGAGGACAACCAAACGAAGTTTGCAGGCAAGATACGGGGCACCACAACTTTGTTTGTTTGTCTTTCCTTCTGTCTTTTTCTGCAGCCTCTTACCTCAAGTGGCTTCGGACCATGTCAGGGACAACTTTCACATAAATACAAATAAATACAACACAAAAAAACAAACAAACACAACCATGCACACAATACGAGTCCACCGACCACTTACATAATCATCTTTCTATTAGCTTCCTTGGTGGACAGCTGGCCTCTGATTTGCTGCAATGCAGTCTGGCAATTTCGGACATCCGTCTCCTTGGACCTGTCAAGATAATAATTTTGACACTGCCCATATCAGCCACACACGTGGTGCTCAAGGGCCTTACTGTTACCCCTGCTCCTTAGGCCTATAATTATTTTGTTTTATTAATCTCGGAGTCACATGTCTGATAGGACTAAGCCATTTTCCCTGAATAAAGGGGAGCATTTAAACTGGAAATTGAAAATAATCAAGGGATGGTTTCAAGAGAGAAACAAAGGCTAAGACTGGGGGACCTCTTTCACAGAGTTGCTAAATACGAAATGTTTCGCTTATCAAAAAGCAGGTAACCTGCATCAAATTGCATAAGCAGGAAATGATTGAGCATGACACAGCTTTGTGAATTGGGCCAGGGCAACGGAGGCCGTACACCTGTGAAATCCTTGCACATGTATTCATTGTTGGAAACTTTCAATCAAAAAAATAATCCATTCTGTGAAACTGAAAAATGACCAATAGAAATCATTATGGAGTAATCTTATCCCTGAGCAATTAGCAGAACATACGTGAGGAAGTCCGCCAGTTTGTTTCTGATGCTTTCTGTTGGGAAGTGACCGAGGAGATGGTTGACGTCATCTTCATGACGACCACGGCTGCAACAGAAAATCAAGGCGGACACAAGTAAATCTAAAAGTTTACCCATAAAGTGACGGGTTGGGATGATAGTCATCTTTTAAGGAATATTGCTGGATAAAATGTGACCCGCTCTACTAAAAGGGATATTATGTCGCACTATGTGAAAACACACACAGAGCTTGTGAAGCGGGTGAAAAAATCTTCACATAAAGTTATTTTTTGGTTTTGGGTTTGTTGGATTCTATTATATCTATATTTTCATAATTTATTTTTAGAAACATTAATACTAATGAATAAAGATGAAAAAATAAATGTTGATAAAAGTAACTTCTATCTTATTTCTTTGTACTTTTTGTGTTTAAAGGCCTATATCTCTAAACACACTTCTGTTCAATTGGAAAATAGGAGTATACAAATGTCAAGATATCTCGAGAACACAAAATGCCACAGGGGTCAAACCTACACCAAATTAAAGATTAGGATGTGATAAATTCAACTATGTATATAACTCATCTTTTAAAATTTGCGACTTAATACCCCTTTTTGCAGAGCCAGTCACAAATGGTCAGAGTTATAAAACCTTGGTTTTAGCAGGTAGCTTTTCAAGGCTAACTGCTAGTGTATAGTGGAAACAAGCAGCTAATGTTGGAACATGTATTCGGTCTGTGCACAATTATTGAGGGCGCTATTGAGGGCAATGGGGTATGCTAGAGCCACTTATCACATGTCGAGGTCAACCCCTCCAATGCCCATGGATTCTGACAATGAGCTCATAATCGCTGATGTTTATTTACATGAGAGAAAAGTATCCAAGCCTGTCTGCCGCACGACGGAAAATGACGACCAAGCACCAATGCTTCAACGAAGCGGAAGTCTGAGCAAGAGCTACTCTGACTGTTTTAACCAGTGGGAGACTCAATGACCTACCTTACGCCTAAGCATTAACATCAAAGTACAAATGACTCAAGTCAAAAATGATATATCACTTGTCCCCTTATTAGTCACAGTACACTAAGTTTAGCAAGCAAACGATGTCAGAACTGATGACCGATGTGAACACATCCTGTAGACTAGACAGGGTTTAAGCAACCAGAGTCCAACAATATTTAACCATAGTTTATTTGCTCATAAGGAGGACACCCTTTTTAAACAGACGGTATTGATAGCGGTACCACTGTTTTTGCTGAGGTACCGCATACAGTGCTTTACATCAGGCTTTTGAAAGCATAATAAACACGAAGCCAACAATTAAGCGAAAAACTCATTAAATCTTCGTCGGTAATGAATTATTCTATGACCAAACCACCTGTCTGTAGTCATAAATCAAGAATGAGGTCATCCTGAAAGCCACTTGGTGGGGTAAACCAGCACTTAAAAAAAACCCCCAAAAAGCCAACAGCAGTGCTGCCTAATTATACCACCTGTTTAATAAAGATGTCCACCCTAATCGTCCCTATTTTCAATCACTTACATCTTCCTGATTTGCTCTTCCTTGGCGTTCTTCTCCTTCTGTAACATCTCCAGTTGAGCTCTGGCTTTGGACTGCAGCGATATGGCCGACATCTCCTTGCTGCGACAGAGACAGAAATGAAGGAGCTTTTAGAGCAGCCATATATTTCTGAAATTCAACAAGTTGGGTGAGTTGACAAACAAAAATGCCTGACCGAGACTTGCAGAGACTGTATGTAAGCCACACGACTGTGATATGTTTTATGTAAACTGTGATCTTGACTTCTAACCTTTCAGCTCAAAATAGGTTTGTTAGGGATACCAAGACCAATCCACAAACTAAATTTGAAGCTGATGTTATAAGTTTTTCTCAAGATGTTGCATTGACAAGATTTCTATTGTTTTAGCCATTGTGACCTCGGCCTTTGAAAGTTTGGCCCCCAAATACAATAGGCAACTTAGGAATACCAAAAGAAATCTGCCAACCAAATTTAAAGTATTTCTCAAATTTCAGCACCACCAAGATTTCTCTGACCGAACTGGTTTAGTATGCTCCTTCGACCTGCTTTGTTGGGCATGAGACGTAACACATTTTCTTGATTAAGTTAAAAGGTAGTGTACAAGATTAGTAATCCTCCAATTTTTTTTACTGAATTATTACGAAATACCATACTAGACTGTAAGTTAATAGTAGTCTCAATCATCCTGTGAAATGATGGCACCAGGTGTGCTGTCGTTGTCAAGAAAAGTGGAAATTTATATTGTTTTCCAATGGCAATCGTTGGAAAACTGCCCTCTATAACAAATGTAGCCTTTAGTCAAGGCGCGCGTGGCTACCGGGACACGCTGGTATATCCAGAGCGCGTTACGCGTCCAGGTAGCCACGCGAGCCCTGACTATAAAAGGCTATCATCCGCCCGACGGTTGAAAACGAATGCCGTTTTTCTCTCGTTTTTTCGCAATCCAACAACGCAAAAACTTTGAACAGATCAGTGGAACGATATTTGCTATAAAATACTAACCCCAAATCCGCCCATTTCTGAAAATTGCAACAATGACCAATCATGTACACTATGTTTAAATTTAAGTATGCCTTTTCCATACTTGAGAGATTGTGATATCTGAGAGGGCTAAGTGCGGTGCTGAAAGGATTAAGTTCCTACCTTAATTTGCTCATCTGGGCATCACATTTTTGCTTCTCCGTCTGCAATTTTTGCACCTCTTGTCTCAGTTTGTCCAAATCCATGGCACCTTCAGCTTCTTTCAACTCACTCTCCTGAAAAATGTGCGGGCAAAATAAATGCCAGTTTCTGCTTAGACGAAGTCATAAACCCATAATATAGCCCGTATAGCCAGGGATTACAGCCCAACTTTACGATACAACCTAGGAAGTGACAATTTGGGAGACTGCCGACATAAGGCAAGATAGCTCAGTTGGTAGAACGCAGGTACGGTAATCCGAAGTTAAAAAGTCGTATCCTTATAATGTCACTTTCCAGGTTGTATCGTAAAGTTGGGATGTGATCTCTGGCTATACCGCATTCTTGGTTTATGACTTCTGACTAGTTCCCCCCCCAACAAAGACACTGACAATTTGGGAGACCGCCAACATAGGGCAAGATAGCTCAGTTGGTAGAGTGAACAGTACGATAGTCCGGAGGTCGCAGGTTTGAATCCCGCTCCTGTCAGTTTTCTTTGTTTGCTTTGACAAATTATGTTTGTACTCTGTAACAACGGTGAATAAATGTCTACTTGAATTGAAATTGAAAAATTCATTCAAATTACCGAGTCATTTTCCCTTGTGGTTTGTTTGACGATAAGGAAATAATTACTTAGGTATGTTCCTGCTGAGCAAAAATCAACTGGTTGAGTGGTTAATAAAGGCTTCTTCACTTGCAAGCAGGAGGTCATGGGTATAGGTTCGAATCCCACCAGAGTACACCAGAAAGCACTTGGAATACAATGCTAACTACATGGAGAAGGGAAAATCCTTATGTAAATTTGATGCCTGTTAACAGATGATGGAAGAGGAGACCACACACTATTAGGCATAAATGAGTACCGCACTTCTCATACTCACTGCTCTCTTCAGCTCCTCTTCAAGTTCTCGTAGCCGACTGGCGTTGGCTTCGACTCGGCTCAGCTGATGATCAATCCGCTTCAATTCATCCTTGTTCTTGGCCTAAAAATGAAGTCACAATATGAAGTCACATGGTAGACACATCTAAGCTTATTAGCTTACTTCAGTAATTTATTTTTAATGAGCGTAGGCCTATCAAGGTATTTGTTAGGGGAGGTGAGTAGGTGTCACCAATGGTGGGAGTTACCCCGCCTGTGTCTACAGGTCTGAAAATTGGGATAATTTCTTTGGAATCTATTGATGATTTATCCTATATTTAGATCCGGACCCAGGGAAACTGTAAAGGGGGTTGGAAGGAGCAACCTACAATGTGGCTAAACCACCACCTCTATCCCTTTACCTGGAGTGGCTTTTAAAAAACTTCCATAAAAAAAACATTAAAAAACAAAAACAAACTCTCTTCACTAATCCTCAATCACAAGAATGCAAATCAGTACACTGTTACTCCACACCTGGACCAATTTCAGTTAGCAAGTAGCAGAAAAATTGTCCTAACTGTAGCAGAATTTGTTTTCCTAACACTAGGTGTATTTCACAGCCTAGTAGTGCTAACTTGTGCATGCTTGCCAATTTCCATTGTTGTCACAAATTCTACTTCAGAGTACCCTTTCCAATGCTTACTGCTTCTGATCCCTATGAAATGGATGGCAGTTCCCTAAGCAGAATGTGAAATGCTTAACAACCCAAATTTGCAATAGCAGAAAAAATCGTCTTTGGTAAACACACGATTACCAACCAAATTTTCATGTGATGTATATCGCTTGTGGCTGGTATTCAATGGTTTGCTTAGCATGAAGTTCATATAGAGTTTTAGCTGGTAACCTGTTTTTACTAAGCAAGATTGCTTACAGGTCTATGAAATTAGGCCTGATTATTTTGTTGACTATTTTCTGCATGGCAAGGGATTGGTATACGCAAATCCCGAATTCACGAAAATAGCACTGATCTGTGCATTTCTGGGTTTGAAAGCGAGGATCCCAGTACTAACTTACTCTGCTGAACATGCGCTGCGCTGCCATTTATGGCAGGATTCATGCATGGATGAATTTGTTGAATAGCACTGTGTTTGTTTAGCACTGGGAGCCTCGCTTGCAACCCGGAAGTGTGCCGAAGGGGCTAATCATTACGTACGGCCTGCTGCTTACCATCATATCGTTCTTCATCTGTATGGTGTGCTGTAGCTTGGTCTTGGTGTCGCGGAACTCTTGTAACTGGGTGTCCAGTGCTTCCTCCCTGCTTTTGTATTGAGCCTAGATGGACATGAATACAAGAGGCGCATTTGCCGAAAAACAATCAAAAAATCATCATGGCAAAATATCACAGTCTGAGTTGGGTCACACGTTTAACCTCTTGAGTATGGACAATGGCCATAGCCGCGGTTTGAAGAAGACCACCTGGCTGGTTGTCATCGATATGCGCATTCCTGTACATACTCAATCCATTCATGTTTCAACTATATTTTTCTTGAATGGGAGTGCAATGAACATATGGAGCTTTTTCAAAAAAATAACTATTATTAGGACCACTCTTTTTAGTGTGGTGCTTATTTATTGCGTTTATGCTTGGCTGCACAGCCCCGATCCTGGCATACCAGCACCCCATCAGTAACAGCCAGACGCAAGGGGTTAAAATGTTGGGTCACGTACTTCATCGGGTTCATCTACATGTGCGCGATAAGCAGCGCCCTCTATTGATGACTTACCAGCGACTCCTTAGCCTCGCCCACCATGTCCTTGATGACATCATCCATCAGCTTAAGGAACTCTTTCACCTTATCATCGGAGAATTCCTTGCCAGTGAAACCTGTTTGAAAAAAATAAAAGACAATTTAAGGGAAGAGAATTTGATGCTCTGATAATCAAATCCCAATTCATTTTGCTGGGGCGAGATTGGCCGAAAATGAAAAATCCACAAAATCTGCAGTGTTTGGGTGTTGCCGAGGACCCCAGAGCAACGTAGAGTCTATGGTTTGTATTTACCTAAAGGCACCCCTTTAAAAATCTGTTTCTATTGGTCTATATCCACTTTTACAGGTAAAAACACCTGCAGGGTAACACCTCAGGAATTCTAGATTTCAAAAGAGATTCTTTAAAAATCCTGAAATCAGTAAAAAAAAAAAAAAAAAAAACCACTGAAATCAGGTGAAATCCTGAGAAATCTCACCCCCGATTTTGATTATAATTTGGGAGGCTAATCATCCTTACTCGCAGCTGGGATGAATTGCGAAGGACGCGGCTACAACGTGGTCGAGTCGCTGGCATGTAAAGGCGCCTCTGGCAGCCGGCCACATCGACCCATATATGACCACGGAGCACAGCCAGAGATCGAAAGTGTTTGAGGGAGAAAAGCCGGCGGACCCGGAGAAAAACCCTCGTGGCACAGGAGAGAACCAACGCACAACTCTACTCACATATGGTCCGAGCCGGGAATCGAACCCGGGCCACATTGGTGAGAGGAGAGCGCTTTACGCACAAGCCACCCATGGGCAGTGTTTTACAGCATGGATGAGTCTGGCTTGTGGGAGAAAAATCACCGATCATGGGTTGGAACGGCAGGGGGGCTATGCATGTATGATCACTTGGATTTGTTTCACAGCTTTGAGATGAAGTGGGGACTCATTTGCAGGACTTTGCTGTAAGCAAACTTTCAGGCAAAGAGTACGTGACTTAGTTGAACCCGCACAATTACGTACAAACTCAAAAACCTTGGCCCCATGTTGAACAATGTAATATTCATGCTACTGTAAACTGCTGATGCTACCAACCCACGTAGGCTGGTTTCATAGAGACTAATCCGGCGACCAAAATTAGAAGCATTTACTGCGGTGGCACCACGCTCGCGTGCGTGTTTTACGCACGCACTCGACGCAGCTTCGACCAACAGGGTGTTTACAACTTGCCAAAATGCGCACGTGACTTAAATTAAAGAATGCGGGCAGCCTGCACGCGAATGCGGCATCACCGTAAAAATAGCTTCTAATTTTGTTCGGCGAATTCCTGTATAGCTGACTAGACTTATCCCATCACCACTTCGTCTAGACAAGCGTCGTAAGTTAGTCCAACTGTCATTGACTCAAGTTCTTGTGCAAATTTGTTCTCTGGGGAAACGATGACTATAGGGGACAGTATACCAAGCCCTGCTTAATACTGACAATTCTTAATTTTCAAAGAGATTAATCACAAAGACACCCTGACCTGAGAAGTTCATGTCTGCTGCAATCCTCTTCATGTTGATATGCCTTTGCTTAACTGTCTCCAGATGTTGCTACAAGTAAAAGGAAACACGGCTCTTCAGTATCATGGGGTGAATTCAAATCTCAAATTCAAATATTTGACGTTCAATTCTGTAAGCCGTCATGGACGCCGGCAGCAGAACACCTGTGACAAGTCTCAAACAAAACAAGTCTCAAACAAACCTAAAGACTTTGAAAGTTAGTCCCAAGTCTTCAAAAGCAAGTCTCAATTCAAGTCCCAAGTCGCCACTTAAAACCCCTCGTAGCCGGACAACGGCCATAGCCGCGGTGTGAGGCAAGACACCTGTTGTTTGCATTTACGCTTAGCTGCACAGCCCTTTCATAGGGACCTGGGCCCAATTTCATAAAGCTGTTAAGCACAAAAATCTGCTTAGCATGAAAATGTCTTGCTTAATAAAAACAGGTTACCAGCCAAAAATCCATGTAATTTTCATGCCAAGCAAAAAACAGCTGAATACCAGTCAAAAGCAATATTCCACACATGGAAATCTGGTTGGTAATCCAGTTTTTATCAAGGAAGCATTTGCATGCTAAGCAAATTTTTGTGCTTAACAGCTTTATGAAATTGGCCCCTGGTGCCCCGGCATTCAATCAATAACATCCGGATGCAAACACAAATCAAAAGCAAATACACGATAGATGGATGGACATGTCAAACGATCAACACCCATTCTCTTGAAACTTTCAAAATGCTGTGCGATAAAGGAAAAGGTACCAGTTTAACATTAGTCAACTACCAAAACATGTGGGAGCAGACTTTACCTTGTCTCGGCGGTTCTGCATTGGCAGTTACATCATTAAAAATCCATCCTGTCCTGTGCACTGTCAAAAACTTTACAACTGATGAACACTCGTGTTGTAAACAGTCTATCGGCTCATTACACTGTGAAACCCTTGGATGGGATCTTCGGTTCTAGGATGTGATGTTAACAATGAGGGTTCAAAATCACATTCAGAGCTCAGAATCATGATGAGGTTGAAGCTGTTCAACCCAGAAGTCACAATGTACTCTTTGTCAAGGTGGGTCAATAGTTTACAAGCTTCAGGTGTGATTTTTGAATAGAGTAGGATGTGATTTTCGACGCCCATTGACAAAATCACATCATCCTAATCTCTGTCAATTTTGAATAGAAAATCACAACCAAAGTCCTAACTCAAGTCACGACCAAGTCGCAAGTATCACAGTTAATTCAATTAAGTCCGAATCATGTTGCAAGTCAGAAAAAAAAACTGACTCGGTGGAACTTAAGTTCGAGTCACAAACTCGAGTCCCTAACTCTAGTGTTGGGCAACGGCACCACGCCCTACCTCTTGCTCCTGCTCCAGTTTGCCTTGGTTCATCAAAAGCTTGGCCTTCTTGTCATTTTCCTTCTGAAGACGCTTCTCAAGACTGGCTAACCTCTTGTCAGTCTGAAGTAAAACAAACATGAAATTGTTAAATCTCTTGCTTCTTTTACACCATTGCATTGATGGATACTTTCATAACAGCTGTGTGAGGAAACGCAATGACCAAAAATACCCACTGGGTCACTGAACCAATTCCAGAAACGGGCATTAGTCTCGTGAACTCCAATTAAACAGTCTGTCAAATCAGAGTTTTTCCTTTAAAATGATTTTGCAACCGAGTTACTCCTTGAATTTTAGCATGAAGTCTGGCTTGTTCAACACAGGAGTTTCAGGTTGGCGTAGTGGTTACTGTCCCCGCCTTTCACCACTGTGGCCCGGGTTCGATTCCTGCCCTGGTCCACATGTGGATTGGGTTTTCAGTCCCTACCTGATTCCGTGGGTTTTCCCCAGAATATTCTTCTGGGGTTTTCCTCCCACCTCTAACACTGTAACTTCTTCTCACTGTCTTCTCTTCTTCAGGATTTCAAGCTAGACACTTTTGAGGAATCCTTGGTTTCATTACCAGAAAGAATTGAATAAAAATATTTTAAAAACACTTCGATCCTATACACAAGTAAGTTACATCTGTTTTTATCAAATTCTGATACACAGAGTTGTAGTAGAGTCCCTGCAAGTCATTTCACAAGTACTTTCGCAAGACCAGTCAGAAGTCCTTTCATAAAGCAGGTCACGAGTAATTGAATGAACAATGACAAAGGAATGCCTTGGTCAAAGCTCATTTGAATAGCTTGTGATTGGGATTAGGACTGGAGGGCTTGTGATGGACTTGCAGGGACCTGTGGTGGACTCGACTACATCTCTGGTGATACATACTGGTTCTGTAAACCTTTTTTGGTGTAGTGAATTTCTTGCAGTGTTTGCATGTAGTCAAGTACTGGTCAGATCCAGGTCCAAGATTGAGGGGAGCAAGTCGATTTAAAATCTATTAAGTCCAAAACTTGGAAAACAGGTGCAAATCTGACATGACTTGATTGATTTAACTCCTTACTTCAGCCCAAACTTCACCCTTAAATCCAGCATACATTTGTTTATGCCTTAACTATCTTAGAATCACATCTGGAACTTGTCAAGCCCAGGCATGAGTCCAAGATAATCAAGACATTAAAAAAGTCCTTTAGAAACCAAACTTCAACTTGTTTAAATTCAGGGTAGGGCTTCAAACTAGTTTGGACTTTTTGGCTAGAGTAGACTTCTTGTTCACTTTGAATAGGTTACGTCTTTGACAACAACACCGATTTCTTGCCCCATTGTAGCACATTGGTCTCGTTGATACCTGTATGAAATTCTTGTCCTAGAATAGTGGAGTTATTGCATTAGTACCTGGGTCAGGGTTTTCTCTTTCTCATCGATCTTAGCCCGGTGCTCCTGGAAGATCTTACGCAGCTCATCATTGCTTCCTGGAGGAAAACATAATGAATAGTTATGGATGGACTTGTGGTGACCCCCCCCCCCCCTGTAAAAGTTCATATTCTTCATTGACCCTAACATCACCTAAAGCTACAAAATACTACCAGTAGTTAAATGTAGTATGCAGTACTCTCACCTACTTGTGTGCAATGCCTGTAGTAATTTTTAGTATTTGGTATTTCACCCCAAATAGTGTACGTAGTAATATGTAGTACTGAGGTTGCTCGGTTTAGAGGGAAAATGTTTATCATCTAAGGCGGAAACACAGTATGAATTACTGGTTTTCAGAGATGATACATTTTTTGTTTCTCAGCCATCCAATTCATTGACACAAATATAATTTACCCAGTAATAACTGTATTACATAGAAGTAGTATTTTGTAGTTGCCAGTATCTAGACTGCTGTCATTAGACACCCATTCATCAGTCACAGAGAGACTCACTGCTACAAAATAATAAGAAGTATTCTGCAGTACTCATGTTCTTTATACCGAAGTAATGCCTATGACGTTAGGGTTAAATACTGTCGTTATCTGTAGTACTTTTATGGTACCAAGCTTGTGAAAATGACATCACTACAGATTGACAAGCATTGGCCACACCCGTATTTTGAACAAATTTCGAGCAACATACAGTCATACAATACACAGGCAAGTAATTTGAATGCCATTTGACTACCAAAATGGCTGTTTGCAAGGGTCAATAGGTGATATTACTAGACTTGGCCCAGTTTGTAGTTTTTTTACAAGACTGATTGACACTTTGTTTTTTTAATTCTTTGTGATACATAACAGACAACTGATTATTCATGTGAAAGTCCCACATTTTGATTTGAAATTATTATTATTATTTATAATGATTTGCACTTTATTGTACATATGGATGAAATCAACAGGATAACTAAAATGTATAAGGTACAGGTATAATAATAACAGGTGCAATGGATACAATTTAATGGTAAACAAAACGATTATGAATTAATTAAAGCATGGTTTTGAAGTGCAGGCCCTTCATAGAGTAGTACAAATAGCACTACTGTAGAACTTTGTTATTACGAACATTACCGCTATTGTGCATCGGTCACGCACCCCAGAATAGACACATAACAGAAAATGAAACACAGTGCCCAGCCAGTACCACAGCATTTGCATTTGCGCTACCACGGAAAGATAGAGATAAGAATTTTGCCAATATCCCTTAACAAAAAACTTTCTGTCAAAACGTTCCAAGAGTAGAACTGAATGGAAACATCGGGCCAATCGTTATTCTTCATATCCAAAAGAGCTTGATATATTTCAGTATTTTACCCACCTTGGAAGATGAACTCCAAATTATCTTCCAGTTCTAGCTTATTCTTCTCCATTTGAGCCTTCTCCGCTTTGCATTTTGCTGTGAGAAAAGAACACTTTATAAGTTTAATATTCAAACTTCTGTCCAAACAAATAATAGCAGTCGCCAAAAGTAGACTTACACATGATTCACATATAAGGACAAGAATTTTCATTGGATTAGTAGTGCTTGATGTTAACACACTAATGCATGTGGACTGTGTGTACATGTACATTAAGGGTATACATTTTTTAATTCCATTTAGTTTAACCCTCCTGTTCTCAGGGCCAAAATGGAGCCAGCTACCCTATATATCAAAACTTATCAAGTGACAGGTTGAAACACACACAAGCTGTGAGAGTTGGTGTTTAGAGTTGGTGTGTTCGTTGGTCGGTTTGATGTTTGGTTGGTCGGTCGTTTGTTTGGTTGGTTGTAATGCTCGGTTGGAAGTGTTTTTTTGGTAGTGGTGGTCGGCCTGTCCCTCTTTTTTTAGTTACATGTAATTTGTGTAATTATACTGCGTAGCCTTAAATATTGTTCTAACTTGGTTTTGTTGTTAACTCTATTGCACTGCGCCTATGAGCAATTTTATTTGGATATATGGTGCTTTATAAATATTATTATTATTATCAATGTTGTTATTATGATATAGATTTGGTAATGATCAAAAATAAATTTGATTAGTTTCAATCTGAAAGCTTACTAAGACAGTACCAGTGCCATTCCCCTAAGAAATGTTTTCATCTGAAATGCTGTCATCTTTGAGAAAATTGTAGTTGAAGACCTCCAACAATTGAAATAAACACATATGAACATGCACATAATCACAGTTAAAACAATTCGCTATATTCATGACTCGGATGACAGATTGAGCTGAAACTTTCACAGGTTTGTTATTTCATGTAGCCGTTCAAGCACAGGAGGTATGAAACAGGGGTGAGATTTGAAGAAAATGAAAAGTCCACGAAACATCCGGAGTCATTTAATTTGTATGACGCTGCTAAAAAAATGCATTTATAAGAAAACTGCATTTTCTACCAAAAGATACGGTTCAGAATTGTCAAAAAATAGGGTCATTAGAATTAAAAGAAGATCGTTTCAGGTTGCAGAGGTCATTTTGGAACGATAAAACAATTGAAGGACCGCAAAATCTTCTGGAAGTCTGGAAATGTCTCACAAAAAATCCTGAAATCAGGAAAAATCCGGAGAAATCAAACACCAGAGCGGGCCAATTTCATAGAGCTGCTTAAGCACAAACATTGCTTAAGCACAAAAAAAACTTGCTTAATAAAATCAGGGCCCAATTTCATGGCTCTGCTTACCGTTAGCGAAAAATCCCCACTTACTGTAGCAGAAAATTCCGTGCTTACGCAAGCTTATTTCACGCGTTAGCGGGGAATTTTGGCTCTAGAGCATGCGTACATCCCGTAACTAAGGATTCTGTGCTTACAGGGTTAGCGCAGAATTTTTCCGCTAGCGCTGTTAGCGCAAAATGGTGATCGTAAGCGCGGAATGCTGTGGTTAGCAGAGCCATGAAATTGGGCCCTGGTTAGCAGCCTAAACCCCATGTGATTTTTATGATTAGCAAAAAACAGCTAAATACCAGTCACAAGCAATATACATTACATGGAGTTTTGGCTGCTAACCGGATTTTATTAAGCATGTTTTTTTTGCGCTTAAGCAATTTTTTTGCTTAAGCAGCTCTATGAAATTGGCCCCTGCGTTGAACACTGCCCGCAACTGTTTTATCAGTTTTAACAGAGCTATATTATACCTTTAACATTCAGCTCAAACTTTTCCCCTGTCCTTTCCTACCGTTTTACATACAACCAGAGAACCAGTGAAACTAAGATACCCTTCCCCCTCCAGGATTCCTCAGAATATTTCAAAGTGCATCTAACATTGTAAAACTGAATTTCTTCCTTTTATCCCTTCCCAACAACTCCAGGTCAATCAAAGTGATCAAGACAGCAGAACGGCAAGAGAGAATTATCATGAGAGTTTGTACCCTTACCAACTTCAGTACTCAGTAGATTGATCTCCTCCTCTCTGTCTTCAAGTTCACGAAGTCTTTCCTGCAAGTTTGCCGAAAAGAGGAAAGTTAGAAGATGGAATGTTTGCGTCGGGGGATTATGTAAATTAGAACAGAGATGTTTTCTCTTTTGCCCAGTCCCGACTGATTACGCGGTCCCCGCTGCTGCATTGGATTCGAATCGGCCAGCCGACCCCGGCAAGCTCGGTGGTCGATTGGTTAAGACATCTGCACTAGTAAGCAGAAGTCGTGGGTTCAAATCCCAACTAAGTATTAAGCCTGTGAATTTTTTTCACACAGGCTCTCGGAAAGCACCGAGTATACAGTGCTTCATTACGTCGGGACAGGGCAAAAGAGAAAACATCTCTGTTCTAATTTACAAAAGGAAAGTTACTGTTAGCTAAAAAGTCCTTTTGACATTTTGCTAGTTGGATAATGTTCCTTAACGTGATGCACTCACATTGTCAACAGTTTTACATTCTTAACCCTAACCCTCTCAGATCCTTCAAAATCCATCAGAAGGTTTTGGCAGATTTTGATGGGTTGAGGAGAGTCAAGACCAGCCACTATTACTTGATATGTTGCTTGATATCCATGAAAGTTCAAGTCCCGAGAATGTGCCACTGAGTTACATGTACTGCACAGTGGTGGATTTTGGAGGATTCACGAAGGTTCCTGGCAAGGACTGCCTCTAGGGGATTAGGGGTAAATTTTATTATCCAATGGACCAGCAGAAAAATTTAACCTAAGCAAGCCTAAAATATGTGAAGAATAATTGGCGCAAAGCACTTTACAATTATTTTTAAGTTACAGGCATGAGAATGCAAAATCACAAACAAGTCTGAAAACCGAGTCTGGTCCTGAAACCCACGGAATGTGTTAATTTTGTACATGAAGTTGTTACCGCCTCTCCATTTGAACCCGGAGGTCCTACATGTAGCTGTATGTCAATATTAAGTAGTAGTAGGATTCTCATGAAAATCTCTAGAAAAATCAACTCAAAGGGAGTGCACACAACCAACTGCTCTATCGTCACAGTTAATTCCAGTTGAGAGAAGCAATTGCAGCAAAGTGTCTTGCTCAAGGACAGAAGCACAAAAGCGCCATGGAGCATTGTGGTCTACCATACCAGACTCAAGATCTTGGTGATACTACAGATTGTGGGTGCAAGTCCGTTGGGGGGGGGGGGGTCAAAGTTGCTTCTCTCCACCTAGGAATAAGTGTACGTGCACTGTATATATCTCCGAGGACAAGAGAAGAAAGGAAACACAAAGAAACCTTTCAGTCCTCGAACGTAGAGTCTTTTGTTGAAATTGGTCCTCGAACGTAAGGATACGTGCTTAGTCTATGGGGGTTGGTTATAATAAAGGAACAATAGGAAACACAAAGCATTGTCCTCGGACGTATTGGGGAAGTACGACTGTGTGGCCCATGTGTGTGTATTAAAGGTACACACCGGCCTCTTGGGCGATTTTTGGGCAGTTTTAGGCACTAAATTAGATTTCACCATTAAGGGTTTTCTTAATTAGAATATAAAGGGCCAAGCGCGACAACTTGACATTTTCGTGTAATTTAAAAAAAACGTTAGTCACATGACTTTCTTGCACCAAATTTTGGTTCACGAAACTCAGGTGATCATTAGGGCTAGTTTTACTTCCAGCCGTAAAACCTTTCAATAAATGAACTAAATTCCAGTTTAATTTAACCATAATAATCATGACTATTTTTCCAAACTGGTACCTATTGTTTAATTGTTGATTATACTTCAATTTGGCGAAATTTTTGCGAAAGTCTAACACTTTCCAAAGATGTTTAACGAGACACGGCGGGGCGAAGACCCAGCACAGCTGCCGCATAAATCTATCAACGCTGCACTCTATACTACTGCACTGTACATATTGTACATCTTGTTGAAAGATCTCTCACTGGTGATGACTGTTTATGTATAATTCTGGCCGTCCAACCGTGCAGACTGGATCACCGTGTCCTCTATTTGACTTGCAATAGTTGTGGGATCCATAAGCAAAGCACCAGTCTACAGGCAATCTTGCGCAATAATGTCACAAAAAGTGCACAGTTGTTGCGGCTGGGAAAGCCTATATGTTAACCTTTGACCTATTTCGGTTTTTTTTACCATTTCTCGTTAATGAAAAGACATTTTGGTAAATTTTGTTCACAACAACCTTTTAAATAGTATAATCCATGATTCTGAATTGATTATTTGAGGCCGGTTGAGGCTGGTGTGCAGTCGGGGCTGTATACTCCCCATGGAGCTGAGGTTTCAGGAATGATTAATAGGCCTGATGAGCAGGGGTAATAATGTGGCTCCTTAAGTTCTGCGATCATGGTGGATAATTGCACTTTAGTTACAAATATATGTTGCTGCCGCCGCTATCGTCATTGTGATCATTGTCATAGTCATTGTCGTTATTTAAGTTTCCCCAAATATGGCTCCAGCCCAATTAAAACACACTGTTTTTATTTGTTTATTATATAATATTGTTTTCAGAATATCCATTTCCCATTTTCCTTTTTGGAAACAAAAATGTTCAAAAGAGCACTAAAAGTTTAAACAATTTAAAAAGGCAAACACACAGACTCACAAGGTGGGCAATTTGACAATTTCAATATTTTCTTATCAAATTCATCATTTAAATTTTCTTGGTCGAGATTTTCACTGTTTACATACCGCAATGGGTTTTTGCTCCCTCATGATGTGGTTGATTGAGTCCTTGGCTGCTGTCAGCTTAACTCTCTGTGTTTCCAACTCGCTAGTCAGCTGTCAACAAGAACAAATAGAATTCTTTTTGCGTTATCAGGGATGTTAACATTTACATGAAAAAAAAAAGCCTCTTGAATGAGGTTGTCATCTTCTCAAGACGGCAGACACAAGAGGAATAAGAGCAAATTGACAAAGAAAGTCCATCAAGAGTCCATCAGGGCCCAATTTATAGAGCCGCTTAACAGGAAGCAGAAAGGCTGTGTTATCTTTGGCAAAAAAATGGTGCTAGCTTAACCCCATGTGTACGGATGACGCCAAATGGTGCAAAGAAAACTGGCACCAGGTCGGATGACGCCATTTGCCGCTATTTGTGCAGTTTCAATCCATTGTTGGATTATTGTATATGTTACGCTTGACTGCACAAGCACATTGTGGCCGTTTTGCTTGGCTGCACAGGCCGCCCCGGCACCCCGACGCCACACTACGATAACCGTACTCAAGGGGTCAAGTGCAATTTCATGGTCAACCCGTGCTACCGCCAGCACACACATATATATGTATTTATATTGTTGCATCATTTTTTTCAGCAAATTCTGCCTGTGAAGTTGGCAAGCCTTTTCCTGTGCTTAAAGCTTACGGTCTCTATGAACTGGGCGGAGGTTCTGTTCGCAGAAAATCATCTTATAAGCAACCATATGAAATTGAGCCCAAGGCCAGATTTCATGGAGCTGTTTTTACTGTTTAGCAAATTCACGTGCTACAGCAAAAATTAGCAGTGAACCGGTCCCGTGCAAATCACATCACATGGCATTTTGGCTGGTAACCCGTTTCTGCTCAGTAAATATTGTCTACGCTAAGCAAAAATTGTGTGCTCATTCAGCAACTGTATGAAATTGACCCCAGGTCAGATTCGCCATATCAGACAAGCTGTAACCTCTACAGGCATGTATCTATGGAATTCAATAGGAAAACTAATGTGAGGCAGTGTGGTTTCAATGGGCACATGTGCGACGAACTTCGACACCGACTTCGACACCGACTTCGACACCGACTTCGACACCGACTTCGACACCGACTTCGACACCGACTTCGACACCGACTTCGACACCGACTTCGACACCGACTTCGACACCGACTTCGACACCGACTTCGACACCAACTTCAACCTGGACTGACCTCTTTAGCTTTGTCCTTCCTTTCTCTCAGGTACTTCACTTCTGTGTTGTACTCTCGAATGTTGGAACTCTATTAGTTAAAAAACAAAATACAAATGAATGATATACCAATTTAAAATTAACTTGATAAAATTTCATCCAATACTGAAACATTTAAATAACAGCCACAAATATCACAAGTCACACGGAGCAATTCACAGGCAATCAGTTCCAAGCAATCTACAAGTAGAACGAACATTCACATTTCAATTTTACAGTTTTCTTAATAGGAACGTTGATATAATGTCAGAAGAATGTCTACTGCGCTACCCAAACATTCCTTCAGCCTGCAGGGCTGATTAGCTGCCTCCAAGTTGCTTGTGAAAGTTGCCTCGTGTGAAAAGGCCCTGCTGACTACAGTCGAACCCTGATAATAAGAGCACTGTTAATACAACATCCTGCTTATAAACAAGGACAAAAATAGGTCCCGAGTCTTTGTTTTTCTTTGTTTCCATTACTGATAATACAAGGTACCTGTTATAACAAGGTAAATTGTAAAGTCCCAAGGACCTTGTTATAAAGGTGTTCGACTGTATACACCATGTATACAGAGGATGCACATTGTGATTATAGCACTCAGTGCAAGCATTGCCCAGCACAGCGTGATAAATAAGTTAAAGTTCACAGTTTGCTCAGAGAACTGCACAATTTGCCAATCAACGTCAGTATTCAATACACACACAAATTTTGCTTTGCAAAAATATAGGTCGAAATGATTTTCTGCCACTGCACACGAGCTCAATGCAGGCATTACAAAAATGACCAGGAAAAAACAATAGGTGCTATTTGGTATTTGTGAGTGCACACGTACAGTTTGGATTCGATTTCTCTTTTTGACCTAGGTCATAAGGAGCGGGCAATAGCTAGAGAGTATCAAAGTGATGAGGTATATCTGGTTCACGTGCACAACTATGTGCATAAAGAAATTGAAAATGGCAAATGAGTTGAAATGATGTCACACTTCGGCACTCCAGACAAGGTCAAGCGGTAACACTGAATATAGGTCAAAGGTTATACATAAACATTTGACCTGGATTTGCGACACCAAATACAAACAAAATCTATAGATAAGAGTTTGTGATTGGATTTGATCGAATCAAACAATTCTCTCTCATTTTACAACACTGAGGAGGAGCTGGTGGTTGTATCTACATACAAATTTATCAATTCAATATAGAAATTTGACAAAGATTTTACACAGCATATGTACATGTACCTGCTCGGTTCTTAATTTCTTGATCACATCCAATGCTTTGATGTATCTAGGGGAAAAAATCATGGGCATTTGCGTGAAACTTCAGTAGAATGAGAAACACGCTTGGATCAATATTACAAGTTTTACGAAGAAACTGTCACTGACAGCACCAACAAATACATTAGCGTGATTTATGCAAACCAAAAAATAAATTTAAAAAATTCACTTTCAATATAAACTTTTGGAAAAGACTTTAAAGGTAGTATACAACATTTGCTTTTGCAGAAATAAATTGATTTGAGGGTTAGTATTTTATAGCATGCCAGGAAATACTGTAATACTGACCTACATGTATTTAAAGTTTTGTGTGCACCATACACATGTAGATGCTGGGAAAACAGAGAGAAACAAATCTGTTCTAGTAGTCTGGTTCCCTGACCCTACTTTAGAAAAATCAGAGCAATTTATAGACTCGGGAAATTATCAGGTCGAGCAACTAGACTACTTCCAATGATTGTCGGCCAACAATCGTTGGAAAATGATATAAATTTCCACCTTTCTTGAAAACGACAGCACACAACAGTCTACTGCAGTATTTTGTAATTATTCAGTTTTGTTTTTTGATGTTTGCAAATGTTGTATACTACATTTAACTCAGTTGTAGCCGAAAGCCGATACAGACTTAAATAACTTCATTTCCATATCCACATCAGTTTTAAAATATACACTTTTGAGTTATTCTACTTCGGTACAGATACAGAGGGGGGGCTTGTAAAAAGCAAAGCTTATCTGGTGCAGGCCCATAAATTATTAATAACAGGAAAACATGTCTGATAGATTAAGACAATGATGGAACATATGGGCGATGATAACAGTGTAAAGTAATATTACAAAACCTTATAACTTGATTTAAACAATTTAAATTGTTTCATACCTGATGAAAGGTGTGTGAAAAAAGCAGTTTCTCACAACGTACTGTTTTTCATGATACTCACCATTTTTTTTAATGCATACAGTGTGTTTGTCCTCTAGTAATCCAATATGTACAATGTATACACAGCAACAGCTGGAGTAGAAATTACCCAGCTTATTATGAAGTAATTATGTGTAAATAGCTCACCGTGTTGCAGCAAAGATCTCGTCAAATTTGCCTTTCAGAGTCTTGCCTTCGCTAAGAGGCCTGGGGGGTGGAAGGAACATGCCACATTTTGTCAAATTTTGGTCGTCTCATAACGTGAATATAAAAAGTCAAGAATGAAAGGATTTCAGGTTATTCAATTTTCAAATGTAACAGTTAATGTAATAGTTAATGTGATTTCACAGGTAATGACAAAATGATAACAGACTTGTTTGCATAGTAAAATTCTACACCAGTGGGACATATTCAACATTACAGATTTCAACAAACATTTTCAAACATTTCCCATACTCTTTCCCCTCATGTATAAAAACTCCAAAATGTGACATAATGCACAAAATGAGTACGTACATTGAAAAAAAAAGGCATATTTAGCTTTTCATACACCACTCGGGTTACAAGCAGGATAAACAAGAAAACTAATTGGAATTACCTGCACACAATACCTGGGGTGCGTTTTAGCAAGAATTGGCTCGGTTGCTTCTTGTCCGTGAATTTCTTTGAGAATTTGAAATAAGCGAAAACTACGTATCATAATGGAATCCTCAAACTTCCAAAGCGATTAATCAAAGAGAAACAACAGAACCAGTTGTTCGGTTATGACCGCTAAAACGCACCCCTGTTGTCCTTTAATGTTTCATGTTTAAAGCTGGTATGTCCGTACTCTGACAAAAAAATTTAAACTGGATTTCCATATACTAATGAATATGGATAAAAACTATTTTTCTTTTACAAAAAAAGCACCAACTGGACTGCACATTCTATTATATACTCCTAAAATATATTGTTTTATTATGTGTTCCATGCAAAGATTGATGTACATGTACATTACACTGTAGGAATTAGGAGTGTCCTGCTCCAAGTTCAAAATCTGTTACTCATCCTCGGTCCATTTTTTATTTATAGAATGTCTCTTTGGAAAGCTCTTAACTTATCTTCTGTTAACAGATTAGCAATTTAATTTGAAAATTCACTTTTTGGGGTAATACACCCTCAAAACATGAACATAGTAGCTTTCAAGTCACACTGGGTGGAGGTCGACGGTGGAAGTTATCCTGCCCGGGGTCTACATGCAGGCATGCAACTTGGAATTAACAAAAAACGAGGAAATTCCAATCTTTACAAGACTTGTACAGTGTTTTTCAAATTTCAATGGCATACATGTAAGTATGAAGTGAAAAACGAGGAAATCAGCTGATCCGAGGAAATGTTGCATGCCTGTACATGTCTGAAAATTGGGATGATTTCTCTGGAATATGTTAAAGAATTATCCTCCATTTAGATCTGGGCCCAAGGAAACTGTAAGGGTGGTAGGATCGGCAATTCAAAATGTTGCCAACCCTACCACCCAGGGGTCGATTTAGAAAAAAAAAATCGCATGCACTGGTGCATGTAGACCGAAAAAGTGTGCACACAAGTCATAACCCAAAAGAACAATAGGTAGACATATTTGTTGTTTTAAAATATGTGTATTCCTACAAATTTTCAAATGTAGCTATTACATGTATAGTGCTGTTAAGGGTATTGTTTTGCTTTGTAAATAGAATGTGTTTTTGTACAATTGGTATTCGCTGTTTGTTTATTTCATCAGTGGTAATTAGCAATCTCTGACACGATCGCGAGAAGACGAAGGCGAAGCCGAAGTTACGTTACTACTGTAGTATCATGTTCCACGGTGTCAGAAGGCTGTTCGATATTTTGATACCGAAATATCGGCCCAAAAATATCGCGATATTATCGTGATGACGTCACTTTTTCCTTACCGGAAGAACGGAGGAATAATTTTTCTTTTTAAATACCTGATGGAAATCACCACGTGTACAGCATCATGAGATCGGGCCCACCGGGATCGGACCTGCCGGGACTCAGTGAGCTCGGTTCCGCTAAAATGTAATATCAGGGCCGGCCATCGCCACCGAGAGATCGCAAATCGGGCCGGGGGCCGGGGTCGGGGGCCGGGGCCGCGCCGGCAATCGGGGCAAGAAGGATCGGGGGCCGGGTTGATGACAAGGCTTCACTTGTTGAGTACAATACGACATTTACCTTCAGTTGGCTTCCTTGCGGCACTAGAAAGACGAGCGTTTGTTTCTATTTCGACACTGTTGATTAGTAACAGCTGAAAATGTATACCATGGACGCCCAAATCACACGTGAGCTGTTAAAAACATTGTCTTGCATGTCTTGTGCACAATGCATGTGCCGCACGCGTTTGTCGTTTCTCAAGACGACTTTCGCTTCGTGTTAGATGCGTGTACATGCATTGTACACTGGGAATAAGACGGTGGCATTCAGTGCGGTTGCTTGCCCTTGTCCAAGACTAGCAACAAAGCAACGCGCACGCGCAGATGCGCTTTTGGGGTTGGCTTTATTGATCAATTGCTCTAACCCCAGGTCGCGGGGGCCGGGTAAACGAGTCTTTTCTCAAGTCAATGTTAGCTGCGTGTACGTACATTGTACATTGGGAATAATACGGTAGCAGATCGGTTGCGGTTGTTTGCACTTGACCGAGACTACAACGATTGTAATATGCAGGCACGCACACATCATGTCGATCGTTGCGTGCAATAAATCGGGTGCGCGTTGTGATACGTTGTTCAACATGGGGATATAACAGCAGGTACAGGCTTAAAAAAGTACATGCACAGCGTGCACGTTGTACCAGAGGTTTACGTGCACAGAGGAAAAAGTACATGCACCAGTGCATGCGTGCACCCGTCTAAATCGAACACTGCTACCACCTCTGATCCTCACAGCATTTACACCCTGCATTGGTGCACAGCGCCCGCTAGTGTTCACAGAAAATTGATTCGGTGATGACCTTCGTGGCCTTCTTGCGAAGCGTGCTTAAAATCGCAAAGCTAGGGAGTCCAAATAATTAGCGAGCGAAGTTAACAATATATTTAGTAAGGGCCAGGCCCGGGGATGAGTGTAGCACAAGTTCTTGTCATCTAGATCTAAGCATCGTAGAATTTTGAATATGGCACCTGCGAGTCATCGCCCAAACTTTGCGATAAACTGGCTGATTTTATACATATTGAAAGAATAAATCTAAAATATTTGAAATTAATATTTCCTGATCTATATACAGCATCTACATGTACATGTAATCATATTTTCCCCCAGGAAAATCAGAATTGAATTTTTCTGCGTCGTACATGTGTTTCCAACGATTTCGCCTGCCCATGCACACATTTCGTGTATAGCGTATTGACTACACACGCAAAACATTGACCAATCAGAAATGACTCATCTCACAAATGATGCAAAATTGCGATGAATAATTACGCTAAATAGAAAAGTTATGTACCAAAATAATCCTGAAAAAATAGGCTTTCTAGACAACTATTTCATTAATTACCAATTTGAGTAAAAGTGGTAAGAAACAAGAAATATTTTCTTTTCTTTCGCGAAACCACACTTCAACTCGCCACTGAGAAAAAAACAATACAATCCACGCTATTTTTTTTTAGTTGTCTAGGTGGACCCGTATTTTTGCCGTCTCCTGAACTCTTCAGATCGAACCTTCCGATTTGTCAATCCGTAATACACTGACATTACAAAACGGTATTTTTTTCACGATTTTTAGCATGCCATTCTAATGGCGTTGGGTAGCTAGGAATTCAGCTGGATTTGACAAGTCCTCGTGTAGATTTTTATTGCGGGCCAATCAGCGATGCGCATTAGCTTCGTGGCGGCACTGTGGGCTAGTATGCAGGGTGAATAGGCAATGTAAATGCTGTGTCCTAACCCTTTACCTAGAGTGGCTTTTAGCCTTGCATGGGTGATTTCAATAAACAACAAATGGCCTATCCATCACTGTACTAATCACGGTCCACACGTAACTGGAGAGGGAGTAAAGTCATCTGAATCTACTCACCAGGCTGCCTCCTCCTGATGACAGAAGATGACGTTATTCAAGACGGGCCTGGAGACGCCTAACGACGCAATCATCTGGTAATACACAAGAGGAAAAAGGGAAATTGGTTTGACGACCATTAGCACAATAACTCATCCTGACATACTTAGAAACACACAGGTTTATTTGTGCATATGCCACAGACTTCCTATTGTCCTTATAATGCCTTCTTTTGTTTGTACTTAAAAAAAAAAAAAAAAAAAAAAAAAAAAAAAAATTATTTCCCAACCAAAGACAGTATCCAATAAAGGAATTTGTTTGTGTCACTCTTTTGTTCCCTCTTTTGGTCCTCGATATACTTGCATAAACAGTGTCAAGTGTCCTTTTGCAAAATATGTGGCCATTTCACAAACCCTGGCTTTAGCTTCAGGCTACGGCTTCACGGCCCGGATCAATTGGCCTCTGGCTACAAAGCCACAACATTGAAGTAACAGTCAAAGCCTTTAATTTGGCCAAGCGTTCAGAATTTTAAAATGGCTTTTCAGCCAGACCTAGAGCCAAAGCCTAAAGACTGAGAAATTACCTGTTGTACATCCTGGGGTGGGGGAAGTGGCACAGATTGTCCATCAAACAAGAATGGAAATGGTCGTAAGTTACAAAAACATATTTTCTGATGCCACGGTCACAGACAATTTTTGGCAAATTAATTCGGGACTTAGCCAGTGGGAAGAAAATTATAAATATCTAGATCCATGTTATTCTTCTTCTTTTCTTCTCCTTGGGAGAAAAAGCAAAAATATGACCGAGCACCACAGAACAGGGGGAAATGGTAAAAGCTGATTGTTATTTCCTGAAAGTGTGGGATAAAAGCTCTAATTTGATGCATTGCATGTTGCAGTAGCTCATTCCTAATCCACACCATACATGTAACTTTTTGAAGTTGTCAGAGTCATGATGCCTTGTTTTGAGCAAATTAATCTATACTCTCAGTGCAAAAAAAATCTCAAAAAATTTTGAGGCTGAAATTATTTACAAACTTTGGGATATGATAGAAAAGGGCTTTTCAGATGTAAAAATGTTTATAGCCCAAAAACGACTTCCATGTGAACAAAATAACTATTTCTGCTTGTAAGACAGAATGCCACGAGGCGGCTTTCTGCTCATTCAACGAGCCGTGTCACAAATAGCTATTTTTATTTATTTTTTTAATATTTTTTTTGGGCTGTCACACTACAGGATTCATGGTGACCTTAGGCCATTGAGGCAAAAAACACAAGTTAAAAATTGGTGCGCAATCAGTTACCATGACAACCATCGTTGAGAAAGAGTTCAACATGCAATTTAACAAACTGTAACTGCCGGCACACTTTGTGCAAAGTAGTTGTGTCACAATTTCCGTGTGTATTTTATGTGAACAAGTACTGTCGAAAATACGGCATGCTTTCAAAACACACCCACAATAAATTGCCACAAAACTACCACAAAACACACAAATACAGCCTCTCCCAGAGATGTAGTCGAGTCCGTCACAAGTCCCTGCAGTCCCATCACAAGCCCTCCAGTCCTAATCCCATCACAAGCTATTCAAATGAGCTTTGACAAAGGCATTCCTTTGTTACTTGTGACTGGCTTTAAGAAAGAACTTGTGAAAGGACTTGCAGGGACTCGACTACAACTCTGGCCTCTCCAAATACCTCTGGCACACAGAAAAACATGTTATATTAACACAGACAAATCATAGAAGGCGGAAACCAGCTAGACACATCCATCACTGAAAAAGAAGCGATATGTAAACTCCAAAGTGTAATGTTGCGGAAACAAACTACACATTAATCACGAGTAGAATCCACTTTTCGTGTTGACAATGAGGAGTACAATTACAGGGGAGAATAAACGGACGCCGGAATTGAGACAAATCGATGTCCAATTCCATCTTCAAGAGAAGAATTGTCGGCAAGAATGACAAATTACAGGTGCAATTTACTGAGCAAACAGAATACGACATTAAGCCTCTGAGTAAGAATCCGCTCCATCCAGGGATACATGAATTATCATTATTTTAAAACTTCATCTTCGTATCCTTATTAAAAGTGGTGCTTCTGAGCAGTAGCCCACTTACATCTTAACTCAGTAAACTCCACATCCAATGAAGAAATTCACCTTCAATAAGCAGCTTACCACAAATAATAAAAATTTAATAACACATACATTCTTTTTACAAAAAAAAGCAATCAAAAAAACCTTGTGAATAACTCTGGCTTCTGACTAAGGTAAAAAGTAGGAAAAAGTAGGATAATAGTAGGATCAACATTTTTCAAAAAACAGGACAATTTTTTTTTAAAATGTCATCATAGGTATCCTCATTTGTATAGTTAGTTTTATAAAAATCTATCACTGTTCGGTCGATATCTGGGTGCAGAATCCCCCCCCCCCAACATTCCCCCAACATCCTCCCCAACATCCTCCCCAACACCCCCCCCCCCACCAGCTGTGAGTGGCAACTAGAAAACTGGCAGGAGCAGGATTCGAACCTGCTCTACCAACTGAGCTATTTTGCCCTATATTGGCGGTCTCCCAAATTGTCAGTGTCTTTGTCAGAAGTCATAAACTCGTGCCATATAGCCAGGGATAACACTAAAACTTTACGATGCAACCTGAGAAGCGACATTGTGGGGATCACTCAATGCGGATACATCTTTAACCCAAACCCCCTAGACCCTTTTTGCTAGAAACCATCCTCAATCCTCAAAAATCCTCCTCGCTCGAAACACCATTCATCCTCAATCCTCCAAAATCCTCTTTTTCCTGAAATACCATTCATCCTCAATCCTCAAAAATCCTCAAAAATTGCAAGGATGATTTTGGAGGATTGAGGTGGGTTAAGGGTTAAAGAAGAATAATCTTTGGTTGAACACGCTAAACCAAAGGTGAGACACTTACCTCACGATCAATTTCTGCACACTTGGAACTCAGGCTAACTTTCTGAGAGGGGGAAAAAATGACCGAAACATGTACAAAATTAAATAATATGTAGTGCTGTTCATTTGCAAATAATTTAGTATTCAATTATTTGAAAGCAGGTTTGACCGAATGTTCAAATATTTGTTACTCGCCGATCAAGTGTTTCACACGTCAGCTGCAACTGCATGCCGCCCCAGTAAAAAGTTGCTGCAAAGCACGCTGGTGTTTTACGCGCGGCGATCAATACTATGGACCGCCCGATCAACAATTTTTGCATATACCTGTTGTATCAAGATCATTACGGGTACGTGTAACATTCTGATAACAAGAAACCAAACTTCAGCCTGCATTTTTGCAGTAATTATTTTGTAAGTGTCAAGGGTTTTATGGACGGGAACAATAAACCTCTGTCCACAAAAAGTTACCGTCCACAAAAATGCGGCAAACCAGACTAAGCAGCAAATTACTATTGCCATTGGTGATCCAGAGGTGTGGGGCAAGGAAAAGAAACAAAACAGTCTTTGTGAACACCTGAAAATTCAAAAAGAAAATCAATAAACACACGAACCACAATTCTGTATAAGAAATGCAATTGAATTTAACTTTACAACTTTGAACTTTAAAAACAACTTATTGTAATAATCTTTTTTTTGGCACTAAATTGGCACATCAAACAGCCGTTTATTTTACTCAAGTGCAGCATGGCATGCATTGCACACGTGGCATCTTATATAAACTGGACTTACAAGCTCATGCTGGACGTCCTAGTTCAGGGGCCACATGAAATACACATGTACCAAATAGAGTGCATGGTGCAGTAACTGCTTCTTTTTATTCAAAAATCTGAGGTCATGAGAATGGTCTGGACTTAAACACTGCTTCCAGCATAACAGCACTAGTCGGCACAAAAAGTATCCCAAGACATTTAAAGTAAAAGCAATGAAAATTAGGTTCATACTAACCTCTCCCAACTCATTGGTCCTAGCAATCACTCCCTCCAAGGACTTGAACTCAATCTTCTTCAACTGAAAATGGAAAGACCGTAAGAATGTATATATTTCAATTTTAGATAATACAGGTAACTCTACGTAAATTGTATCCCAAACCCTAAATGTAGCCCAACCCTGTACCTAAAAGTTAGCTCGAACCCTAACTGTAGCCCCAACCGTGTACATTAAATGTAGCCCGAAAGATCCAGGTTACATTTAGGTCTCAGGCTACATTAACCCTAACCCTGCCAGAGGCAGCACAGTATCTGTGGTGACAGCTTGACCTTGCTGCACTCTGCACACAAGTCAATGTGACAAAGTATGCAATCTGATGCGTCTGGCAGGGTTTCTAGCCAAAATACCCTGGAGAGTTAGGGTTAAGGTGCCGCACACATGAGCAATCTTAACATGGTGTCCTGAGCATGCAAGACCCCCTGACAAAGGACTTTGCCTCACAGTTGTGTAGAAATAGACGTAATAGATGTAATAGATGTAATCAGGGGCCAATTTCACGGCGCTGCTAAGCGCAAAAATCTGCTTACACTATGAACATCTAATCCCTTAAATTCCCATTAAAAGTCCACTTTTCCGTGAAATAAATCCCTAAGGGATGTTTCACGGATATTTACCTGGGGCTTATTGCACTAATCCCGTAAGGGTTTTTTCACGGTTTTTTAATGACCCTGGCCACTGAGGATTATCATCGGTCATACATAACGGTAAACAACATCTACCACCCTGAAGATTTCACGGTGTTTCAATTAAGATAACGGTATTAGGTAACTGCCTTGACCTTTACGACCCCTAGTACAATGTAAACACTTTTGCTGGTGGAACAAGTAAACAAGCAGGGAGCTTTCTGTAAGTCTTGAATAGATTGTATTTGTGTGTTCAAATCCAATGTGTGAGACTTTCATTTTTTAGACTTACAATAAGTTCAGGTCAAATCAGAATTTGGTGATAGATTCCGAAACGTGGCGCCGGCGCAATTTGATTTTTTCGTAACTATTTGTTGCAAAACTTAAGTTATTTTTATATCATCTTCAAACAATATATTATGGCCCGCCATCAATATTGGGAAACAGCGTAGTCTAAGCTTAGTCTGCGGATATCTGGATCAAAGCCTTTTCATGGTTCCCGCCACCAGCCAGAGCTGAGGTGGCTAATTTGCATGTGAATGAAACTGCTTAACAATAGGCCCCTTTCTTATTACAATGAAGTGCTGTCTGCGGGGTCTGCAGAGTCAGCAGAGTACGCTGATTGTATACTTTATTTAGAACGTTTTAATATATTTTTCATCTTATCCCAGATTTACTGACAGCTTGTCCATTATTCTAAACTTATACTTAAAACCAAAAAAATAGTTTTCTCCCCTATTTATTTTTCTGCGAGTTGCTGAATCACATATTTATTTTTGTAATTGAATTAGCATTTTAAAAGAATGATCCCGAACCGAAAACAAAATGTTGGCTAAAACTTCTAGAGTTTTTAACCACAAGATTTCGTCAGATAAGAAAAAAAAAATAGAAGGCCACTAGTACGTTATATAATAATCGGTATGTTCGATGTGACCAGAGAATTTCCCTTGTTCCCCTTTTAAAGATGGAAAATTTTTAATATTTTTAATGAAACCTTCAGGATGACTTTCAAATACTGGTAGTCGAGCTCCACCTGGCTGGATTTGTGCAATACTTCGATCTCTCCATCACCTCGCTGGTGATAATACCCGCTGGATAAATGTACCGGTACTTCCCAGGCCAGATGCCGCGTGTGGTTGGCATGGAATATTTTTTGTTTTATTTTCGCAGGCTTTGCAGTCCAGGGGCGGCCTACACAAAGAACCTCTGGAGCTAAACCCATTGTATACATTTTGTTACATAGTATTACCGTGTCTTATTTCTCCATGGTATTACAATGTATAAATAATCTATACCTGGCAAAAGTTGAGCTGTCAATCACTTTAAAAGGTTTCAGGGCTCTTGGGGTGGAGGATATTTTATTTCAGCCCGCCCATTAGACTAGCGACGGGTACCAGCGAATTGTGTAGATACGTACCAAGAGTCATCATTCCGCGAGATGAGAATCAGCTGATTGTACAGGCAGGAGGCACGAACCACGTGCGAGCAGCCCCAAGTGCAGAGAAGCATTTCTCAATGAACGGTTGAAATGGATACGCCCACTAATTTGCATAGATTTAAATATAGCTTAGTGTACAAAAAACCACATTTTGAGAAGTTTTAAGGGTCAAATTATGACAATTACACCGGGGGTAACCAAAAGGGTAACAACAATAGTTTAAGTTTTGAAAACAACTTCTTTGCAATACAATCGGAATAATTTGGTCAAATTTAGGTGAAAATTATCATTTTCAAGCTGCTACCATGGATAGGAAATACACCATTTTTGTAGACTATAAATAGATCGCCTGTCTCATGTTATGTGGTGATTTCACTGCAAAGTTAAGGGCAGAGTGCCGGCGCTGCCGGCCATGTTTGGGGTTCATGGCTTAATACGTCCCCCGCAAGCATCCCGCTGTGTAGTACCTACCAAAATACCGTGTTATTAATAATATTAATAATGATGTCAAAACCAGTCAGAATTGGGCAGGAACGGAGGGACCTTCTACAGCTTTTTTTCTTTTACAGATTCACCCATACGTAATAAGCAATTAAATTGTTATTAATAAATACTTTTACAATATATAGGCCTATGACAACACAATGACAACGCAAAAAAGTATGCCTCAACGCTTTACGTTAGCGTTTCGTTGTTCATTTTTTTCCCTCGAAAAACCCTCCAGATTGTGTTACTCGCCATCCCGACAAGCATGCAAGGTTTGCAAGTTCTGAATGCAGTATTAGCCTTCCGTGTTCATGTTTATTCATAAGACGTATTTTCTTGGCAACAATTAATAGCGCGCTCGGTCGGTTGGGCAAGCTCAAACCTGGAGTCAATAAACTCTCCATTGTAAACATTCTAAACACTTATCTGGAGGGCCAGGCAGCAGACTTGCCAATCTCAACCACAAGATTATAATACGGGAGTTTTCACGGATTCCACAACACCGTGAAAAACCTAACGGTACACAATCTGGCACTGGCATGGCTAGTGGCTGAAGTCACCGGATTTTCACGGACGGCTAAACAAAGGACTTTTCTAAGGGTGTTTTCACGGACTCCTAATCTCCCTAATATGTTGAAAAAACCGTGACAATTTTGGCTCACGGTAAATTAAGGGAAAAGTGGCTCTTTAACGAATTTTTAAGGGATGAAGATGTTCATAGTGTTAGCACCAAGAAGTCTTGCTTAGTTAAAACAGGTTACCAGCCAAAAGGCCATGGGATTTTCATGCTCAACAAACAATAGCTGAATGCCAGCCACACGCGATACACTTCAGATCAAAATTTGGTTGGTAATCCTGTATCAACCAAGGAATAATTTTCATGCTTAGCAAATGTTTGTGCTTAGCATCACCGTGAAATTGGCCCCAGCTGATCATGAGAGGACATGAGCAAAAATGACTGCATAAATCCCCAGGAATCTACCTTTTGAATGGCCATCAGATTCCTTGTAACAACTGCTGCTTTGCCCGTCACATCCTTAAACTTCAATTTGACCTGCGCTTTGACCTCTTTCTCATGGGCAACCTATTGGAAAGTAAACACAAAAAGGTGTCAGAAAGAAGAACGGAGAAACAAAAAGCCAATTCCCGATTCAAACGTGTCGAGCTTTCATTCTGAAAAATCCTGAATTTAAGAAAAATATATGTCACATTTGTAATGAGCCAAGAGCCTTGTATTAAACTATAAATGGCTTAAGAGTTTCCATCGATCAAATTTGCCACGTGATTGGCACAAAGAAAACCTCCAAAGCTGTTGATTACGTGTAAGGTGGAAAACTGGACAATTTCTCTGGAATCTGTTGAAGAATTATCCTCTATTCAGATCTGGGCCCAGGAAAGCCATAAGGGTGGTAGGGTTGGCAATTGAAAATGTTGCCAACCCTAGGACCTCTGATTGTACCCTTTTACCTAGATTGGCTTTTAGCCTTGTACTGGGTGATTTCAATAAAAAACAAATCATAATTATACAGAAATTACTTCATCTCCAGAGTTTTGCATATTTCATCACAGTTCGAACACTACAAATTTCTTCTCAATTTTTGGATCGAGTGAAAAACCTTCAAATTAACCCTTTGAGTACGGTTATTATAGTGAGGCGCCGGGGTGCCGGGGCGGCCTGTGCAGCCAAGCAGAGCGGCCTGTGCAGCCAAGCGAAACGGACACAATAGACTTGTGCAGCCAAGCGTAACATACACAATAATCCAACAATGGATTGAAAATGCAGAAAATAGTGTGTATAGATGTCATCCGGCCTGGTGGCAATTTTTTTTGCGGAATTTGGCGTCATCCGTACGCAAGGGGTTAAAAAGACCTTCAAATTAAAAAGTCCATACTCAAAAACAACAAACCAGAACGGTAAAGAAACACAATTTTACATTGAGAAAACGCAAGCACAACGTGCAAAGAGAAAATGTTTCATTTTGTAACGAAACTTGAGTGGAGAAAAATTACACACATTTGTCTTCATCCAAGCAGGTTCAAACATGGCTGGCCAACATCATGCACAAACAAACTACGAGGGATAAATACAAAGTTTACACGCAAGTTCCCTGGATAAACATATAATTTTGCAAAACAGGTTACCAGCCAAAATACCACCAGATGTGTATTGCTCGTGGCTGGTTTACTTCTTATTTTAGCTTAGGCCCAAAAAAATAGTTCTGCTTCCGATTACATGGCATTTGAAAATAGGGTAGGTACATGTAGGTGGGGAATATTTTTTTTTTTTTTTGGGGTGCTGAGCATAGTCAAGGTTTAAATGTAGTATTTACAGCATCTATGGGTTTTGGAGTTGTTTTTTTTTACTTTTTTCCCGAAACAAAATTAGGGTTGGGGCCATTAAAATAGGGTAGGTAGGGTAACCGGAAGCAGAACTATTTTTGTTTTGGCCTCAGCAAGTAAATTTGCTGAGAAATATTTTCTGCTCAGCATCTGCATGCTTGCAGGGTCTTCTCATCAATTTTCATACCTTTGGGTCATGGATGAAAGCATTTCCCTTGCTTCCGGGAGGCATGTCACCAGTGCAGACGTATTTCAGACACTCAATGACGGTCTGAAGAAACAGAAATGAAACAATCTCAGAACATCGAACCCCACGGATTATCTGGAGCACCGGGCCAATACTGAAACTGACAATTATTTTAAAGCTTGTATACCCAAGCTGTGGCTGAAAATTTCACAAGTTTTCCTCCTCCTGACGAATAACGGAGGAAAATTGTATTTTTGAAATGTAAAACACACTGCAATCTAATTGGTCCTTAACTTTACGCACGATGACTGCCCTATACATTAAGACTGTATGAATTGGAGCATCCCGTTCCTATTGCAAAAAATGAATCTTATTAACCGTGTAACTTATCTTGACTCAATTTTGTTTTTAGAATGTTTCATCGGAAAGCTTGTATCTAATGCTAACAAATTAGCAATTCAATTTGATCATTTATTTTTCGGGGTATCTTCTTCCTACTGGTTTCTTCAGGCTTTTGAGTTTACAGTCCTGTATAGCATCGTTTGCTAATGACATCAAAATGTACTTATGAATATTCATGCATATAGCGTGCACTTGTGAAACCTGCCTCCTGCGACCCAGGTATGATGACATGACCTGACCTGGGAATCTTACGTTTAACCCTTTCCTTACCACATTGTTTATTGGCTTTATATCTTCCCCCAGTACCACATTCTTTGTTCAGTCAAGCATAAAACCACTTAAACAGAAAAAACAGCTGACTGCTTGTTGAAAGGTTGTATTTTTAACCAAAGATTTCACCCTCAAGAAGGGATTGAAAAGGAAAATGTGCATGAAGTTTGTTCCATGATGGTATAAAAATGAAAGTCATAACTGCTAAAATAGCAAAGTTACAGCTGTTTTCTCTTCTGGCCCACTTTATCAAACAGGAAAGTTGTTTGTCACATGAACCAACGGCACTCCATACACATAACTCTACAGGGAAACTTCAGATACAGTTTTCTCAAAATATTGTAATGGTGACACATGAATTTGATAGCACCATCGGAAAGATCTCAACAAGCTCTTTCCTTTGGTGTATACATAGATCATGTATGGACAGTGAAAAACACACCGTTCGTTGAAACATGGTTAATATATTTGTTGTTTGGATACTCTGATGTGTGGTTTCCTTGTCAAGTAAACTGGACATTGGTATTAGCAAAAGTGCTGTGGCTTGTCAAGTAAACTGGACATTGGTAAGCAAAAGTGCTGTGGCTTGTCAAGTAAACTGGACATTGGTAAGCAAAAGTGCTGTGGCTTGTCAAGTAAACTGGACATTGGTAAGCAAAAGTGCTGTGGCTTGTCAAGTAAACTGGACATTGGTAAGCAAAAGTGCTGTGGCTTGTCAAGTAAACTCGACATTGGTAAGCAAAAGTGCTGTGGCTTGTCAAGTAAACTCGACATTGGTAAGGAAAGAGTTAAAGATTCAAAGGTCTGTTCATGTCGTCAGGTCATGTCACGGTTCATGCAATGGTCCACTGGCTGGAACGGTGAACGCTTATCATCCGGCCCGCTCGCGTCTTCAGTATAATGCTTTTAAACGTCTAAGTGTTATTTGGAATATTCATGGTAGTGCATACCCGTGGGTGTGAAACTTTCAAATGATGACGACATGAGCTAACCTGGGATACTATGGATGATACGTGCTATGGAGACGTACCTGTGATGCAAGTCCAGGTCAGGTCAGGTCAGGTCGTGTTGTGTACGTGTACAACACGTGTTTGGAGAATGGTGAACACAATGTGTCTTGTCCGCGCACACCCTCATTAAATTACTAGGAATCTATTTTTAACACAGTTGGCTAATAACGAACAACACTATATTGGACCCCAATTCAAAGACCCACTTTGTGTACATTTTACTTTGAACATGAAATTGTGTGTACTCCGTATTAACTTGTACATGTACCTTAGCACCTCATCAAATTTGACCAGGGAGGAACACTATTTATTTATTATGAATTACATACAAAAGTATAAAATTCAGTTTGATACAAGAGAATTCAGATTCTATTAAAATTCTAGGGTGCTTTTCTACATGCTCGCGTCTTACCGTTTTTCCAGCTCCATTCTGGCCCGTGATGAGCGTGAGTGGATGATAGAACTCAATGATCTGCCGATCCGAGTCTTCCTGGCCAAAGCTTCTGATACCACAGATACTCAGCTTCTCAATGGACGACATGTCGGCTTCAAGGCTGGGCTATGGACCTTCAAGACATCTTGAACATGCAATAGAAAAAATGTAAACAATTTGAATACAATTTTATGGGAATGTAATTGTTAATTTTGCTGATTTCTTTGGAATAACTCATACTTTTTATAGTCTTCTTTTCATAAGGTATGATTGCGGTTTCAGCCTTGTTGGAACAGACAAAAAAAAACTGAAGTTGAAAATGATACATATAGGTGTGATTCGTAAAAATGGAATGATCATCAGAATCTTTCACAGGATGTTTTTTTGGGATCCCAATTTTTCGGACCAAATTTTTGAATTCTTAAAACAATGACACAGAATCTTTTTTGTCCTCACAAATTATTTTGAAAAGCAGGGGTGGGGCGATGCTAGCTTCCAGAGTTTCTGAGGTGGCCCTTTCAACAGCTTTTAGTTAAACACACATCCAAACAGGACAGATATCAACAAACAACTGATACACGTTGACCAATTATAAAAACAAAAAATTTAAAAATATAATAAAATGAAATACTAGACCTTTTGGGAACCCTTCCATAACTTGGAAACAGGACATTGTACTGGTTTTGAATAAACATAGTAATCCGTGACTTGATGTGGGTGAGTGATCATCATTTTAAAGAGATCTTACATTACAGAATGATACTACATGTAATTTGGCCGCATCAGTGTGATTAACATGCGATAAACTGGGTTCAAGTTCGATATACTTTTTATACTTTTTTTACTCACTCCCGTAAGTATGTCTGAGCGTGAAACTCAGCTTTCCACCTGTTCCTACCAATACATTATACAATGTAGCTGCACCTAAATGAAGAACAAAAAGCTATGACAACAAGCTTTTTCCCTCATTTTATATCTCTATGGAATTCTTTGCCTGGTGCATATCCTTTCATCTTACAATCTCTCTGCTTCAAGAGGCGCATTAATTCCTACATGTACAGGTAGGAATACCTCTTATGTCTAATTCCTTTTTTCTTTTTGTAGCTAGCTACGTCGCATGGCTTTTAGCCTTGTTCGGGGCAAACATAAAAAAGATTGACATGGCCAGATATATCTCTGGAGGTCTTTAATTACGGTTTAAAAATTACCCACGAGACAGGCCGTCAACCAATAAAGATGGCTGACTGGCCAGCATGGTTCTCATGCCCAGGAGGGCATGAAGTCCTGCTGCTACTGTAGCGTTACACCATTAGGTGAGCCAGTACTGCCAGCTAAACGCCAACGCCGAGCCCCAGGCGGCAGTACCAACTAACCTGGCCAACTCAGGTATCCTGATATGAGAGGGGTAGTGGGATCCCCAATAGAGTAAATGCCATTGAAAGGCGGATGAGCTAATTCTACAAAATTAGCCAACGGCATCCACAAACTCACCAACCCACACCCGACCAGCGTGGTGAGTATTGGTCGACAACCTTCCAAATCAAATATGAAGATACACCGAAAGCCGTGGCCCCGAGTCCCCAGCAGCTCTAGAGCATCAAACAATGGCAACTGTTTGAAAGGTGAAGGAGCGGGGGGTGCTAAGAATCCCTGGGTTAACAAGAGTTGCCAAAAAAGTATCAATGTTTGCACATACAACACCCGATCACTAGTTGGAGAAGCTAGACTTATGGAACTGGAAAGTGAACTGGAACACATAAATGGGACATCGTAGGCCTTAGTGAAGTCAGAAGGAGAGGAAAAGAACTTATAGAACTTCGCAGTGGGTCAATGTTCTACTACAAGGGACAGGAAAATGACAGCAACAGTGGAGTGGGGTTTCTGGTGAACAAAAATATAAATAAAAGGATCACTAGCTACACAAATTCAGGAGACCGGATAGCTTAACTATATCAGAGAGATACAGGCTTCAAGTAATTCAAGTTTACACACCAACAAGTACCCATGATGACGAAGAAGTAGATGAGTTTCAAAGCTACTGAAGGAGGAAAATGCTCATGATAAAATCATAATGGGAGACTTCAATGCGCAAGTGGGGAGGAAGAAACACCCAAAAGAAACATCAATGGGAAAGTTTGGAATAGCAGAAAGAAATGAGAGAGGAGATCGACTCGTGGAATTTGCAGAAGAAAACAAACTCAAGATAGCAAATACATTCTTCAAGAAGAAATACACTCGAAAATGGACATGGAAGAGCCCAAATGGGCTATACAAAAATGAAATAGACTACATACTCTGCGATATACAACAGTCATTGAGGGACGTATCAGTTCTCAACAGGTTCAACACAGGCAGTGACCACAGATTGGTGAGATGTAAAACAACATTCAACATCAGCAACGAGAGGAAGAAACTGATGTCAAAGAAAGGCAGATTAGACTTGCATCGGCTGAACACAAAGAAAAACAACTTTGAGCTAGAGTTGAAAAACAGATTCGAAGCTCTTGAAGTTGAAGACTGCGTGGAAAGCCTGTAAGAGAATATCTGCAAAATAGTAGAAACGGCAGCATACAAAGTAGCAGGAAACAAAAAGAAAGAAAACACAGACAAGCTGTCACAAGAAACCAAATGTTTGATGAAAGAAAGGCGAAAACTAATAGCAAATGGAGATAACACAAATGAAGCAGAATACAGAGAGCTATGCAAAACAATTCAAAAAGGGATCAAAAAGGATATATACGACACTACAATACTCAATGTGTGCAGAAGGCAATGGAAAACAACAAAAGTGTAAAGGAAGTCAAGAGGAATCTAACCCTAGGGAAGAATCAGATCATCCAAATCAAAGAAGATGATGGTACCATCATCACTGACAGGAACAAAATCATAAAAAGAACAGAAGAATTTTACCAAGAGCTATACAACAGCAAGGTGACCATACCTGAAGCTGAAATTACTGCAAAGAAGGATGACATCCTAGAAGTAGGAGAAGATGAAGTCGAAGTAGCCTTGAATTCAATGAAAAATGGAAAATCACCCGGACCAGATAATATCATAGCGGAAGTACATAAATGTAGCGGAAGTACATAAATGTGGGGGAACTACAGTCGGACAACTAATAGCCAAGTTTTTCACAAAATGTTTGAAAACTACCACAGTACCATCAAGTTGGAAAAGTGCCAGGGTGATTATAATACACAAGAAAGTCGACACTAAAGATCTAAAGAATTACCGGCCGATTAGCTTGCTCTCACACACCTACAAGCTCTTCACAAAGGTCATCACAAACAGGCTGAAAAATAAACTGAATGAGAGCCAACCACCAGAAAAAGCTGGATTCCGGAGTAATTTCTCCACAATTGACCATTTACAAGCCATGAATCAAGTCATTGAAAAATGTACAGAATATCAACTCTTTCTATGTCTGGCATTTGTTGACTATGAGAAAGCTTTTGATTCAATGGAAACAAATGCAGTGATCAACGCTTTACAAAACCAGGGCATAGAAACACCCTACATCAAGATTATCAAAGAAATCTACATAGATGCTACAGCCACAATTCAGCTCCACCAAGACAGTAAACCTATCAATATAAAAAGAGGAGTCAACAGGGGGACACTATATCTCCAAAATTATTTGTCGCAGCCCTTGAAGAAATCTTCAAAAAGATGAACTGGGAAGAAAAAGGGATAAATGTCAACGGGAAAAGGCTAAACCACTTGAGATTCGCCGATGATATTGTCATCATATCCAAAGAAGCAACAGAAATGGAGGAAATGTTGGCAGAATTGAATAGTGAAAGTAGAAAGGTAGGGCTGAAAATGAACATGTTAAAAACAAAGGTGATGTACAATAACTTCGCAGAACAGAAACAAATCAAGGTCAACAATGAAGTAATAGAAAATGTAACCAAATACATATACCTAGGTCAGGAGATATGGCCAGATGGGAACCAAGCTCAAGAAATCAAAAGAAGGGAGGGCATCTTTTAGCAGGCACAAAGACATCTTGACAGAACGAACAATTCCAAACTGCCTGAAAAAGAAACTCTTTAACCAGTGTATACTGCCAGCAATGACTTATGGAAGTGAAACTTGGACTTTGAGCAAAGAAATGGAAAGGAAACTTCAAACCACTCAAGGAAGTATGGAAAGGATGATGACAGGCTACACTAGGAGAGACCGCAAAACCAATGTGTGGATCAGGGAACAGACAAAAGTGAATGATGTGATGATGACGGTAAAAAGATCTAAATGGAGATGGGCTGGACACCTTGCAAGAAGAGTTGATGAAAGATGGAGCCGATTAACAACAGATTGGCAACCATTATATGGCAAAATGAAGCGAGGGAGACCACGGACAAGATTGAGAGATGAACTGGTGAAGAAAACAGGAAACAGCATGGAAGAGACTTGCCAAAGATAGAGACAGATGGCGTGATTTGGGAGAGGCCTTTGCCCAGCAGTGGGACGAAACAGGCTGATGATGATGATGATGATGATGATGATGACTGTAACAAATACCAACATAAAGGTGATCGAGCCACAGTTAATACTTATGGGGTCATCCAAACTCTTCAAAATGAAAATATAAAAATCCTACTGACAGACTGAGTAAATAGCTGATAAAGACTGACGAACTGCTTTTTTATCAACTGGCCAGCACGTTCCCTGTATTCAGCAGCAACTTACCCCCCTCCCACCCAGCAACATTTTGTGTGCATCCTGCTATCAAACAAAAGCAAGCCTGATCACTGGCCATTCATTAACCAGTCAATAATTACCCCCGATCTAAGGGGATCGATCCATGTCTGTAGACAACTCGTCATTCAACTTTCTTTCTTAACTACTGTGTGATCCAGGAAGATGAAACCATGACAACCCCTCGAAGCTTCAATTGAGGATGATAAGCTCCTTAGGCTGACTGGAATGCCTGGAAGTTGGGGGGGGGGGGGGGGAATCACAAATGTTAAGTGTGATGCAGCACTTTTAAACTACGTGCAGGCTTTTTGTACATGTACTTGAATGTAGGTTTTTCCCCCAAATGTGCGGCTCGTGCACATAACCCAAGTAGGTGAGCCTTAAAGTGTTGCCCCAGCCCTGTACCTGTACCTAAAAGTTGCCTGAAGCTTGAACTACATGTACATTTAGTTATACAAAAAATTACCCTTCATTCACATTCGTCAGCCCTTTCACGCATCTTTCTTTCCAAAAGCGGAGGAAAGATCACTTTTTTACACACAGCCAGTGCATTAAATTGTGCATTAAATTATTGTTCAACATTTCTAATCATTTTTATGGGGCTTAATAAAGCACAAACATAAACAAACACAGATTTAATAATGCTGAATATTGTAGTGCTTAGTGTTTTTATACAATGTACAATGTACAACTACGTGTATCTCCAATTGCTACCCCTGATCATCAGGCCATGAGATCAGTTTCTATGCTGTATGCAGCTGTTCCGGAAAAGCGCAGTCTGTTCTGCATCAGTGTATAACTCCACGGTGGAGAGAGGCAATTGTTGCAAAGTGTCTTGCTCAAGAACACAAGTACATGTACCATGGTACTTTAACCATTGAACCATGGTGCTAAGGAACAAATACTGAAGGCTACATGTAGGCTTGGACCGGAGATGGACTGTGGACAGTTCCGATTTGTTTTCTTTTGAAATGAAAATGAAAACAAATATATATATTTATGGAAAAAAAATAAAAAATGAAAAATATTTACACATAGAAAAACTGTTCATCTTCTGCTTCACACAAGATGCACAAAGGGCTACACGTACATGTAACTGACAGGATACACATGTACATACATGTACTACAGAGCCAGAAGGCTTCCATAATTTCCTACAACCTGAATCAAGATACCTTACCTGTTCTTGGCAGGCCAGTCATTGCCAACCAGTTTTTCAACACTTTAATCACTGAGACATCCACAACTGACACAATTTTTTCTCCCTGGAAATGAGAAAGTTGATACAGTGGTGTCCATGCCAAATGGCTTATAATCGTTCCAACAGATGCCTTGTTCATGATAATAGTAGTGCAAATTAGCCTCAGGCCATGAAATCAGTTTTAATGTATGCAGCAGTTCCAGATCAGTACTAGTGGAAGCTACTTTTCTTCCCTCACAGGTACCCATACATGTACAATGTACATGTAATTGATAGCAGATCATAATTACACAATCTATCAATTGCATGACCCCCAAAATGTATTATTCAAAACAAGTTGTGGGTTTACAATTTATGGAAATCAGCTTGGCGCAGCCATTTTTGGCCTATTTAGTGTGGTGCACCCCGTTGCTATGAGGCCCCTGTTGTTCGGCCAGGGGGACCCGTTGCCGGAGGGTGCCTGCACAGTAGAGTGTTGCCTTGGTAACAAGCAATGTGCTTTTCCCGGAGTAAATTGTGAAGTTGTTGTCGCAAATTGTTGCACAAATAAACAGCCCAGAGCCCATAAGACCCAGAGAAAGAGTGCCGGTATTTGATTTTCAGGTGTGGAAATACCCCACGTACGGTCAACGCTACAATATCTGAGAGAATTATGATTACAACATCCGACCAGAAATAGGTCATAATATTTAAGTCACCAGTGAGGCATGCCAGTGCAAGTCATCGATTGAAAGATTAAACTTGGGCCACTTTAAAACCCGAAACTGGAAAAGTTTAACACAAACTCCGCAACAGAGTCGCCAACAGAGCATATCTGAGAGAATTAGGAGTACAACATCCGACCATAATTACATTGTAAGAGGTCAAGTCACCAGTGAGGCATATATGCCACTGCAAGTCATCAACTGAAAGATCGGACTTGGGCCACTTTAAGACTCAAAAAGGGAAAACTCCAAACTGACGTCTGAAATCGAGTCACCAACAGAGCATAAGATAGTCAAAGCTGCTGCAGTTTGCAGTGCTACACTGGAGTGCAGAGTATAACTGCTGACCAACTTATTCAACCTTCCATCACAAACCAACAAGAGAGATGGAGAAATTTCCATGCTTAGCTGTGATAGAGATTATGCATTGACTGGAAGTGAGGTTTTAATATTAATATTCCTTCTCCATGTTAGTAACACATTTGGTAGCTTTGTGCAAATATCATCCATCAACAACTAAGGCGTGAATGCGACAGGACATATCAGCTCTAACCTAATCCAAACATAGTTCATTTGTTTGCATCTCGGAATACATGTACATGTACATTGTACTTTGGGCATCGAGGGACGCTTATCAATGCGGAAACTATTTTGTCACTTTTCCGACTGCCGATTAATTATTCACTTCTACCATCTGGTTAGTTTTTGCAAACAACGATTAGATTGGGGGGTGGTGACTAGTGAGGAATCTAATTATACATGCACATGTAGGCCATTCCTATGATGGACAGGAATGGCACACACCACGCTGTCTGGCCACACTGCATAGAAATTCTTCAGCCCTTGAGTGGACTTTCCCAAGTGTCCTCCAGCAGGTTTTTGTTTTTTAATAACCGACACTTTCACGCTGGATCCGACATCTCAAGCAAAGTCAAGTGCCAAGTGAAAACATTACTACCTACAGCATCTGCTTGAATATTTTATGAACTACGTGTATTTCCAGGGAGGTATACCATTTCAGCTGAACAGGGCTAATTTTCAGAAATTTCCCTCACAGGGACTCATGACAGTTGCATCAACGGTTATGATACTGGGTTCTTCCGTTTCCTCTGACTGGCGAAACGGAGAGGCACTTGGGAACTTGAAAATTGATGCCAGGGAGATTGTTTTCGCAGGAATCCACGTCAAGGCAATCTGGAGCACAAGTAAACAGCCTGTGATTAACGGCCTGTTGCGAAAACAACTGCCACTACTGTATCAGCGTACCTGTATATTTTCATGAATTTGTTCACAGAATGTGCAACAGAAATATGCACAATTTTACATGAAGGAACGTGTGCACAGTTGACTGGATATCATTGCCTTACAGCGTTTCATGTCCAGAAAATCAAGATTATTTTTGGACAGCGAATCTGATACTATGTTTACTACAGATAGCTGCATGAGCTTGTGACATGTGTCATTCACAGGCATTAGCTTCTGAAGACACACCTTCCACCCAGACAATTCGCTCATCAGTCCAGCAATTATAACCACAGTGGATGTTATTCAAGCCAGAATCCCTCTTCGGATTTCACAGCGAGGAAACTTGCAGAAGGAAACTTGCATCGATTTCTCATGGTAGGAAATGAATGAAATTTAACACGGATCTGGTGTTCATCTAACGAACAAACAGGATCTGGTGTGTTTAACCTTTACGCAGCCATAGCGTTCGAAAAAACTTCATCAGTTACTGCACAAGCCCGAGATCTGACTTGTGCACTGGAATTATGTGCACTTGCATTTTACCACTGCAGTGGAGCTACAAAGTACATTGATGTTTTCATTCTTTTCGGAATTGTACAAAAACAAAATTGACACTTTGGATCTTCTAGGATTTTGCCAACCAGCATTCACCTCTTGTTGTATCCCAGCAAGTATCAGAACAGAGCCAGCGTGCCAGAAGTTTCAGAAAAGTGGATTGTATGTAAGCACATACATGTACATACAGGTACGGTGTCTGCTCAGTGTCATCTTAACTGCCAAGCTTGCTATCCCTTTGGAGTGGACTATAGTTACATGTACATGTACATGCACATGCAGGATCGGCTGTTCCAAGTGTTTGATTTTTACACTCTTACAGTAAATCTGATAACACCACCTTTAATTCTTACTTTGCCTTTAGTCCCAAGTTGCATATTTACATCGGAATAAAGCAAACTGACGAGATCCACAGTATCAACAACTAACACCATCGCATGCTACCAGTAAAGATGGCGGATCTGGAGACGATATTTGAGCTGATCATCGGAGTGCTGGGCACCGTCGGCAACCTCCTGGTCTGTATCTCCATCATCCGGGCCAAGTTCATGCACAACATCACCAACTACATCCTGCTCAGCCTGGCCATCGCCGACTTCCTCGTCTGCCTCAACATCCTCATCTTCAACAAGTACATATTCCTAGACGTCTGGGACGCCAACTTCCAACCGTCCAGTGATCTCGTCAGCGAAATCTTGTGTCAGCTCTTCGATGACAAGATCCTGGTGTGGTGGAGCAGCAAGACCTCTGTGATGCACCTCGCCTGTGTGGCTATCGAACGCTACATTGCAATCGTGCAGCCATTGCAGTACAAGAGATATTTCACTGTTTCGAGGCTCTTAGTGCTTTTTATATCGCTGTGGGTGGTGTCCTTGTTGTGGCAGCTACCCTACATGCTGACCCCGGATTACAATGCTGAGACGAGCCAGTGCGACAATCCCAGGACGTCCATGTTCAGTCAGGTCTTCTACATCTGTACAAACTGCCTCTTCATCATCATCCCCTCCATCTGCACTCTCTGGTGCTACTGGAAGATCCTGCGGTGCCTGCGGGCCAGTGCACGGACCTTTCTCAAGAACAACAACAGGGGGCCAGCTTTCGAGCTGTTGTTTGCGTGCCGGAAGGTGGTGCAGACATTGATCATCGTCTACGTGGCCTTCATCATATTGTGGTTCCCAAACCTCATTCTGGGGATCATCTACAACCTGACGACATTTCATGTTGACCCAAGAATCAACACCGCTGTTAAACTCATGGCATTTGCAAATTCCGTTGTCAATCCTTTCATTTATGGATTCAAGTACAGGCAGTTACGTAAAGCCTTCAAATATGCTGTTATACCGTGCTGCTGTAAAACACAGGTTGATCCTAATCATGCATCCAATCCCTTCGAACTCAGTGTTTTACCACACGGTACAAACAATTGCACATCTTAACTTTGTTTAACCTAACAAGTTGGTACATGATTTGGTGCATGCAATAGATTAGGCTTTAGCCACTCTAGAGTGCAAGAGTCAACTCTACTAGACTCCAACGTTGGAATTAAAAAATTGATTCCATTTTTGGGGGGTCGACTTATTTCCTTGGAGTACATGTAGATTCCAGGCACTGCCCAAAAGTTCTAAAACTCTCCAAAGCCGCCCGACAATTCTGAAACTCGCTGACTCTAAAATGACTTAAAGATTGCCAATTCCCTGAAATGAACCACAATGCCGTGCAGGTTCAAAAGATGCTAGTGGATATTCCAGTTGTTTTCTTTAGCCTGTGTGACAAAAAAATGGATGGCTTAATTTTTTTAATGTTGCTTTCGAATATCCGGTTTCCAAAAGTCGAAACCGAATAGTGGAATTCAAACCGAATGTTTAAAAATCTGGATTTATTTCCCACCACTAAAAAGATGCCCCGCTGAAGCCCGTTTTGTACATAATGCCTCAAGCATACATGTCAAGGCGATTCAGTACAATTGCGGTTCCTGCTTAGAGTCGGAGTTGACTCCAAAAATGTTGAAGTTGCCCAAGCCTACAATAGATTTAAGTGTAACTGATAAGTAAACAGCTACATTATGTACATACATTAATCACGTTTAGTTTAGCAGACATGGTTAACCTCTTGCGTACGGATGACGCCAAATGGCGCCAAAAAAAACAGTGCCACCAGGCCGGATGACGCCATTTGCCGCTGTTTGTGCAGTTTCAATCCATTGTTGGATTATTGTGTATGTTACGCTTGACTGCACAAACACATTGTGGCCATTTCGCTTGGCTGCACAGGCCGCTCTGGCACCCCGGCACCTCACCACGATAACCGAACTCAAGGGGTTAAAGACTATTACATTTCTCTTCATTCTGTCAGGTAGAACTCGAAACAAATTTCCTCTGCATGTACGTGTACTTTTTAACAGTATCATAAATACTTCGGTTGAAAAAAGGAAATCCAACTGCATGAAAAATTCTGTGGATTGCAGTAAATCGCTACCAAATGTGCAACAAAAAAATATTCAACAGCCAACTGTTTTTAGTGCGCAAATTGCATCAATATTTCTCACTTACATGTATGAACCAGAAATGTCTGAAATGCTTTTGCTATAGTGTAAAAAATGTTTAAAAGGTGAGTAGTGGACTTACGATTCAATCATTTAATGTATAAAGCATAAACAGAGATTAAATGTCTGAAACATAACCCCTTTTTTCTTACAGGGATTTAGTGCACGTTCATAACTTAAGTAAACTTGTTCCAGAGTATTGCTGTACGGTGTGGGGAGGAAGGTACATATCTCACGACAATACCCTCAACAAATGTCTCAAAAGAGCCGCACGGATAATCCTTAAATGTACCTCCCTCACCCCCTCAGCTGATATGTTTGCCAGACTAAATTGGATTCCTTTTAAAGAAAGAGTTCAGTCAAAAAAGGCTATCTTTGTTTTCAAAAGCCTTAACAAAATGACTCCTTTGTACATGACAAATCTGTTCACACCACTTACAGTGATTCGTGAAACACGACAATCGACCCAAATGGCACTGAAAGTTCCTTTCGCCAAAAAGGAATGCTACGTGACAAGTTTCGCTGTGAGTTGTGCCAGTATATGGAATAATCTGCCTGAACAAATGAGAACCATAAACTCCTTAAGTACATTTAAATCGGAGCTACGTAAAGCCATCTGTCAGTGATATTTCTGTCATTTACGCTGATCTGCGGAGTTTGTATAAACTTGGTTGCCAAAATACTTTGGAGCCGGATGGGAATTTCCCCTTGTTTTTCACCCTAAAAGGTTTTTTTTTTCGCCCATCCCGTAAATCAGCAATAGGCTTCTGGAGAGTTGAAAAGTTAACCGAAAATATATCTATTTGTGTAAACAATGTATTTGTTTAAATATTTTGTATGAATGTGTAAATATTCAGTTTTAACTAATAATATGCAGGGCCCCAATGGAAACCAGTTTTAAACTGTTTGGGCACACCCTGGGTAAAGAAATGTAATAAATAAATAAATAAATAAATAAATGACAGCATTTCAGACAGACATATTTCTCATCAGGAGGATTGGTACTGGTATCTTTATGAAACTGAAAATGAAACTAACTTTTTTTTACAAAAAGCTGTACCATTTATTTTAAAAAAATTATTTAAAAAATGGAAATTAATTAAACTGTTGCAAACTGCTGACTGACTGAATGGACCTAAAATATACAAATCAAAAAATTAGCTGGCCTGACGTTTCAAACTTAAGCAAGTTCTTTCTCCAAGGCAAATGCCTTTGCATTTGCAAATGCATTTGCCTTTGAGTAAGAACTTGCTTAAAAAGGCAACAAAAAAAAAGATACATGGGATGTAGTCTTCTGTTTCTGGCCAGCACACTCGTCACTGTAGACAACAAAATGCTGCCAAAATTACTTGTTTGACAAAAATCCTTTTGGGCGTAATTTAAACATCTAGATGGGGTATGGACAATTAATAAGCTCATCTCTCTAGAACTTGAAACCTCTCTAGACCTCTCGTGAGACTTGGGACAGGAAATTAATGGGGCATGCCCCACCTACACAGAAAATATCCCTCTCTGGCTGCAATCTCATTGGCAATAAAAAGCTCTTGTTTCCTCCGTCATACTCACATGACTCAATGGGAGACTGTTGAGACGCTGGGGGCAGCAGACATACCGATCCTTTTTTGCTAGTTCCGAGGATGCGCGTGTAGTTATGAGCATGCGTGTGTAGTTCCGAGCATGTGCACGACTGGTAAGAACAATGAAAAAGGACCGGTATGTCTGCTGCCACCACGCATCTCAAAAGTCTCCCATTTGTCTGCATCAAAGTGATTAATCTCGTTTTCAATATATGCCAATTCTTACAAGGGACCAGACGGAAGTCACATTCCTCCATTTTGAACTTTTCGATTTTTGTTTTATTGCTTAAAAAGCTAGTTTATGTAAAATAAAATCATACTGTGTTTTTGTGGGTTTTTAAAATTTTTATTTTAGTACAATAAAATGTTTTTAAAAGATATTTTAGTAAGGTACATGTAACTCACTGATAATCACCGGAATGACGAATTGGGAGATGATATGGAATAGATCATGGAAAAATTGACAAACCACAGCGTTAAACCACACTCTGTCAACAACAAACGATGTCAAACTTTGGAGTGGTGAATCTTGTGGTCTTGGTAAGTGATATTCTCATAAAATTTCACAATTTCGAGTGACATTTCGAGGAACTGAACCTAGCCTACATTTGTACATATACTTCCAGAACTAAAGGTTTTCACAAACCTGTGGAAGATTCTTTTTATGATCCATGACTTTCATGTCATGAAATTTTCTGCCCCAACATTCATATGTCTCATCTTGATATGGCTACGTACACGTACTAGGTTAGGTTCAGTTCCTTGAAATGTCACTCGAAATGGTGAATGTACGAGAATATCGTTCACCAAGACCACAGGATACACCATTCCAAAGTTTGTTGTCAACAGAGGGCGCCTTAATGCTGTGGTTTGCATACAGTGTGGACACTCGTCAATTTGAAAATCCCAAGATCACTCCAGTAAAATTTTTCCCAAGGCAGCGGAAAATACTGAACAAGTGTATTCACGAAGCACTTTAACCCCTTGCGTACGGATGACGCCATAGGGCGCAAAAAAAAGTGTCACCAGGCCGGATAACGCCACTAGCCGCTGTGTGTGCAGTTTCAATCCATTGTTGGATTATTGTGTATGTCATGCTTGACTGCACAAACACATTGTAGCGGTTCAATTTGGCTGCCAAAACCGCTGCACCACCCTGACGTCTCCCGTAAAATACCATGCCCAAGGGGTTAAAAGAGCATTTTGCGCATATTTTTCCCATCAAAATTCCAATCTTGGGAAAAATCCCAACTCGTACCTTCGCCAACTCGTACCTTCGCCAACTCGTACCTTCGCCAACTCGTACCTTCGCCAACTCGTACCTTCGCCAACTCGTACCTTCGCCAACTCGTACCTTCGCCAACTCGTACCTTCGCCAACTCGTACCTTCGCCAACTCGTACCTTTGATTAAGACAACTCGTACCGCGCGACAGGTTTTGCACGGTGCCGTGTGCATTAAAATTCATGCCAAATTACCTCATTTGAAAAATAATAATATTTGATTGGAAGTATGGCGAGATCATAGTAAATCAAATCCTATTCACGACTTTGACAAAACAATGGTGGCAGGAGCGGGATTCGAACCTGCGACCTCCGGAATACCGTACCGGCGCTCTACCAACTGAGCTATCTTGCCCTATGTTGGCTGTCTCCCAAATTGTCAGTATCTTTGTTCGGGTGGGCGCTAGTCAGAAGTCATAAACCCAGAATGCCGTATAGCCAGGGATCACACCCAATTTTACGATACAACCTGGGAAGCGACATTGAGGATACGACTTTTTAACTGATAATTCGTCAAACAATCCACAAGGGAAACTGGGTATTCCGGAGGTCGCAGGTTTGAATCCCGCTCCTGCCAGATTCTTTGTTCACTGTGAAAATGTATTCAAATTTACCTAGTCAGTTTCCCTTGTGGATTGTTTGACGAATTAGTTAACAAGTCGTATCCTCAATATCCTGGCTATACGGCATTCTGGGTTTATGACTTCTGACTAGCGCCCACCCGAACAAAGATACTGACAATTTGGGAGACCGCCAACATAGGGCAAGATAGCTCAGTTGGTAGAGCGCCGGTACGGTATTCCGGTGGTCGCAGGTTCGAATCCTGCTCCTGTCAGTTTCTTTGTTCACTGTGAAAATGTATTTAAATTTACCTAGTCAGTTTCCCTTGTGGATTGTTTGACGAATTAAATTATAAACCGGTAAAATGTTTTATAGAAAAGAAATCCACTTTCAATCAGAAAATAAATACATTTCACTTTACATTCTTTTCTAGCAACGTCTAAAATAACCAAAAAGTAGGCCTATAAGAGTATAATTATATCAAAGCACATCCATCAGTTACGGCCCGGAGTATTTCAGAACATTGACGGTACGACTTGACTTCCGCGTGAAGGTACGAGTTGTCCTAACTGAAGATACGAGTTGGCGAAGGTACGAGTTGGCAAAGGTACGAGTTGGCAAAGGTACGAGTTGGCAAAGGTACGAGTTGGTACAATGTTGTCGAGTTGAAGGTACGAGTTGGCCAAGCTACAAGTTGTCCAAGGTACGAGTTGACCTATTACCTGGTGGTCTGGTAAGCAATATTCTCGTAGAATTTCACCATTTCGAGTGACATTTCAAGGAACTGAATCTAACCTTCGTGTACATAGCCAAATCAAGATAAGACATATGAAATGTTCGGCTAGAAAATTTTGTGACAAGAAAGTTATGGATCATGAACAAAATGAAAAACAATCTTCCACAGCAGTTGATATGGGCGATTGTGTAGTGTAGGGCCCTGTTCCCTATAACAAAAGGGAACAAAAATCCACTTTTAGGTTAAAGGTAGTGTACACGATTGGTAATCCTCCAATTTTTTGTTTACTGAATTATTAAGAAATACCTTACTAGACTTAATTTAATACATGTAGTAATCTCAATCATCCTGTGAAATGATGGCACCAGGTGTGCTGTCGTTGTCAAGAAAAGTGGAAATTTATATCGTTTTCCAACGATTTCCAGTTGGAAATCGTTGGAAAACTGCCCTGTAGCCTTTAGTCAAGGCGCGCATGGCTACCCGGACAAGTGGCGCGCCCCGGACATGCTGGCATTCGGGGCGTGTCACGCATCCAGGTAGTTACGCACGCCTTGACTAAAGGCTATCATCCACTCGACGGTTGAAAACGAGCGCAACTTTTCTCTCGTTTTTTCCGCCATCCAACAACGCAAAACTTTGAACAGGTAAGTGGAACGATATTTCCTATAAAATACTAACCCCCAAATCCGCCCATTTCTGAAAATTGCAACAATGACCAATCATGTACACTACCTTTGGCTTTAATCATGGAGGATGGAACTGCCAAACTACATTACAAACCAACAGGTATGCCGTAGAAAAAGGGCAGGGTTTTAGTTTTTAAAGGAAATTTTGGGGTAAAGCGGTGATGAAGAGAAAACGCAACATGAAAATAGAGATGGCGATCACTGCGACGCACACAGTAAACACGCAAAACCGCGTTGATTCGCATGGCAACTGCCGCAAAGCGCATAAGAAAATTGCATTTTCTACAGCAATAAACTGTTCAAAATTTGAAAAAGATGTTAAAAGAATTAAGTCTGCTTTAGGTTGAAAAAGTAATTTTTGACATGTTGGAATGAGAAAAAAAATACCCTTGACTCTAAGTAATTTGATCAAAAACTAAAGAGGGGCCCTACACTACACAATGGTGTAGTGAAAACCTTACTTTTGGAAGTAGGCCCACCCTAGCCCAGTATGGACTCCCTCCGCAAATGAAGCTACTGGAAGTGGCCGAAAAAAATTAGAAACAAAATTCCAATATTTTCACGCCCATTATACTCTTTGTGTCCTTATCTATCTGTCCGTGAGGTTCACGAATTCCTTATGCTTCGCTGGCCGATGTTTTTAAGGAAAATAAACTCGAAAGCAACGGTAAAATTGTAGACACTTTTTATCAGTTACAGACCGAGTATACGTACATTATACATAAGTATGCGTCACGCAAGCACTAGCCTCTCCGCGCGCACGCACGCACAATGCGCATGCGAAATTTGCCTAGTAGCTGTCCCCCTTACGCGCAGGCACAATAACTTGTGGGCATTGCAACTTGCGTGACATTCGTGTTCGTACTGAGGATCCTGCTTTGAATTGACGATACGCCATATTCCTTCAAAACAACATCGATTACGTCCATAATAACCTCCCAAATTTGTTCTTATTATCGCCTATAGCCCAAAACAGATTTGGAACTTTGAACGTATCATACACAGAAAACACTTTTGAAGACCGTAGTGCGCATGCGAGTGGTTGCCAAGCAAATCGCGCGTGCGCATTGCGCACGCATGCGCGACAAGCCGTATGCCGGCGACTGTTTCACGTCCACTGTATCATTCATAAAACAGTCGTTGGCATACGGCTTGTCGCGCATGCGCGGGTGCATGCGTGCGCCCGCGCAGGGGTAACGTCATAAGGTCAAGGGGTCACGATTTAAACTCCATCACGGGTGTCTCTGTGAATTGAACGGTAAATTTCACTTTTTATTTGGATGGTAAGTGAACCTTAGCACCTCCACTTGATCATGGAACTCCACTTGTTCTGCAGGTGGCGTATCTAGTATTTTGGTGGTCGCTTTAAGGGTGAAATCTGATGTTTTTGTTTGGTTTTCTTACGTATTTAATTAATGCATAGGAAAACGCCGTACACGTACTTGGACCCTAGCTTGAAAATTCCAGCTGTAAGGCTCATGACATGTGAGATTCTCACATGTCATGAGCCTAGAGCTGGAATTTTCAAGCTACTTGGACCCTACTATCGCCAGATCATGTCCAAATGTTAAAAAAGGCGATAAAGGGGCCAAGTTACTCGGACTACTAATACTACTAGGTCTACTAGTAGGCCTACTAGTCACGCGACAGCCATTGACAGTCTAGAACTGTCGAGCGCAATTTGAGTCCCGCGCGTGAGTTTAAACTTACGCGCGCAAGTTTAAACTCGCGCGCGGGATCAATTTCCTTGCTGCAAACTGCAAGTTTAAACTTGCGCACTACAAATCAGTCGGCTTTGACATGAACTACACGTTGCATTGCATTGCATGTGAACAATGCCATAAATCGAAGTCGAGTTTTGGTGGCAAATGGCGACGGTAGTCAACTTCAAGTTGTTTTGCGACTCAAAATTTCCGATAAGAAAGGAAAAGGGTAACTCTAGTGTTAAATATCTGAAGGGGGTGAATGAAGAGCAGCCATGCTTAGCACAAAATGTCCTTAGTAAAAACAGGTTTACCACCCAGTTGTAGAAAATATAAGGTCACAGTAAAATAAAAACACACACACATAAGGCCATGAGAATTAAAGTTTTAGATTTGCGTCCACCGCCTGCATGCTCCAAAGCCTCCAGCCGGAAAAGTTCATTATTCTTTTTTAAATTCATTATTTACATAAAAACGGCTCTCCATTACAAAAATTCAAGTTACAAATCATCAAACAGCTGTAAAGGGGAAAAATTATGCATAATACATAGGGGGGCCAAGTTGTACGCGCATGCAGTTACCGCCAACAATCTTTAATATATCTTACACAGTACAGCGGTCCCTCCGGTGCAAGCCTCGACTCCATGGGCGTACGTGTGTGCGCAATTAGGCATGGTGGAAAAAACATGGCGCAGCAAGATCGTACCACCCATCGTACATTTAACGAGGTTGCTCCGGTGTATATACATGCACCGGAGCAACGTCGTCATCACGCGGCACAGCGGTACGAAATCGTATTGACTCACTGCAATTCTAGTGCCTTTTCTATCCCTTGATGTGATTGGTCCATCTCTGACAACAAACCAACAAACCCACGAACTCTCACGAGTCAACCAACATGACCAATGAAATCTGTTGTTTCAACTGCTGCTGCAAGCTTAGACCCAGCACTTTCTCTCCATTTTGATCGAGGCGCTAAGTGATTACAATCGATATTTTCATTCATTTCTACTGATATATGTATAAAATATGAAGAGAATCGTATCAATAACATTTCCACCATTGCGTATCATGAATGGATGGTGCAATATGGAAATGATTTTCCAACGATTGATTCGGATATAAAACTCACTTGATTCGTCGTCTGCATGAGGTGCCGAAATATTCAGTCGGGGTTCAGGTGTTAGCTAAACGTACCCGTACCCCCAAAGCCCCATAGAAAGAAGCCCAATTTCCCCATAGGCTACTAGTACTACAGCACAAAAGAACACAATTTTCATGCACTGTGCACACAAAAACCACCTCAAAAATTCACCTGTGACTCATCACACCTTGCTTGCACCAAGCAAAAGATTGCCCGAATCTGTCCTAATTTTAGAAAGAAAACAAACAGTATAAAATTCCTGTTCCAGACTGAAGAAATTTGAATAACAAGAAGTAACATGACCCAGTACTGGGGTTAGACATGAGCCAATCACTTCACAGAGCTGTTAATTATTCATGCTTTTATCACAACCCTATGAAGTGATGAATAATGAATACATGTAATGAATAATGAATAATAAAAAAAAAGCCTCATGCCATTTGAAAAATGTCCGGACGCAAATCTAAAACCTTCATTCTCATGGCCTAAACCAAATCAGGAAGCCACCCCACTTCACCCCTTTAAATTTAAAATCACACTACATTTTGTGAGGGATTACCTGGTGACTAGTTTGTATCTCAAAAGAAAAATTCAAGTTCAAAAAAATATAAACATCAATATTTGTGTTGTGAAAATTATCAGACAACGCACATACAATCCCGACAAGGATGGTGAAACTGCAAGTGCAATTTGAGTCCTGTGAACTGTGAAAATATTCCCGAAGCCCCCTCCCCTCCCCCTCCCCTGGCTGAATTGGCCTAGTACCACAAATATTGCAAGATACTACATATTTACAACGTAATTAGGACGGGACGCTGTATTATCTCGGTACTCATCACGTTTCCCGATCGGAATAGAGATTGCTCACTAACCTTCCCGAATTGTCCTGTCTTTTATCTTGTATAACTCTTGCTTTTTTACATTGACATAAGAAAATCCGACGGTGGTTTAGTTTATTCCCATGCAATGCCTGTGAAAATAGACATGCTCTTCGTTGCTCGGCGGAGTACACACTCTGTATTATCGCGGTATGTGTGAAGTGGTTTTTACAATGATCTCAACTATTTTATTCATAGTTAATGTTTGACCAAAACATCCCCTGAATAAAGTATGATATTTTCCCTGTAAAGTTCAAGTTGATTAAAGTCGATTAGGCCTGCAGGATGATTTCTTAACACCCTGTCCCCCCTGGAAGGCGACAAAATTCACTAAGACAAGTCTACTGATTGACGATTGGGGGCGCCATTCACTTTACACGGTGCGTCGTTTTATTTTTTTACCGCACTGTCCTTTTTTTGACCCCGTAAAAGTTTTGACGATTTCGCGGTGGAAATATCGTCCTTCGGCGTTATTTTGTGTTTGCAGCTGCAGAATGGTAACCAGACAATGGAACTTCCATGGACAGACCACCATTAAAGATTTATGTTAAAATATAGACGGTACTTTTTAGCAGACACAGTGAGGCAAAATTTACAAGTTTTGGAAAACGTGAATATTTATTACAAATCACTAAAAGTCCCGACACAACATTTTATAATCGTCATTTTTATACAACTCAGCAGGAAGTCCTTAAATTGCCTGATGAACTGGATGAAAAATTGCCACACGAAGGAGTTTTGGCAACGCAAAAAAAAGAGAGATTTCCGATGCCGCGATAATAGAATTGCCGCGATAATAGGGAGTCCGACTATACAATGTATAACGTTAGGCCTACATCATGTATCGTGCGACCATCTAAATTCACGCGTATTAATATTCGCGCACCTACCTTTAGCGTCGCGTAACTATTTGTTTACGATACGCAATTACGTAATTCCAAAGTTTACCGATTGAAACGTCACATCTGCCTCGTTTGCGGTCAAGATGTGGAAAATCAAGGCGTTCCCGGTTAGTATTTTGCGTTAATTTATGAACTGATAATGTTTTTTAACAGTTTGAGTAAGATACAATTAATTGTTGATTAGAAGGGCCCGTAGGAGTCGAAAAAATTTACCGAAAATACACGAACGTACGTTATCTGTGAGACCAAAGTATAAATTTTTGATTTTGCGTCATATCTGTGACAACAGAGGGCGTGAATATAAAATACGGGGCATCAGAGGGGCCTTGCGCTTTATAATCTTTTTACACGAAACTTAAAAAAATTGAAAAGACGGATCTTAACAGGAGTCTTAACATTTCAGAAAAATACTATTAGAGTAGGCCTACTTAAGTTGACATTCGGTTGCAAAAACCTACATATCTAAAGTTAGACCTAAATATTGTACCTATCGCCTCGGGCGAAGGAATTCGATCGGGAATTTCTAAATTTGAAGCTACACATGCAACTTGAATCCAGGCATTCATTACTTTCAAAAGTGTGTGTTGGGGGGTGGGGGCAGTGCGGGCCTGTTGCTGCCCTTTTAAAAATATTTTTCTTGTGCAGAACTGCCAAACGTTTTTTTTTGGGGGGGGGGGGGGGGCATTTGGAAAAAGGGGAAGGGGAAATGGAAATTGTCCCCCCCCCCCCCCCCCCACCCCCGTTCCGCCACTTAAGTATGATTTGCAGGTGTTAGGCCTAGGCCTTTGTATTTATTTCCGCAGATGTTCCTATTTTTATGTTAACAAAATTAATCTTTTTCTTTTATTTTGCAAATAAAAATCAGGTCAAACTTATAACGAAATTAAAAGCAATAAACGAAACAAGATGCCTCCCTTTCGTATTGTCTATAAATCAGGTTTTTAATTGACAGAATATGTGCACCAGCCCAGTACAATCCAGAGCTACGGGCTACCGATGTTACTCTCCGACTGCTATGACTAAAGCCTATTGGGAAGTTCTCCATGACCAGAAATCTATTAGAGGAACAGCTCGAAAATTTGGAATTCCTGAGACAACGCTGAGGGATCGGATCAGGGGTAGAATCGGAGCTGAGGTAATCAAGTCTGGAAGAGATCCCCTCTTTACCCTTGACGAGGAGGTTCGGTTAGCTGATCATCTCAAGAGAATGGCTAGTTACGGGTACGGCTACAGCCGTTCAGAAGTAGTTGACATAGCCAGTTCATATGCTGTTGCTCTGAACAAAAGATGTCAAGAAGAGCCACTGACAGTGTTTTGGCTTCACAACTTCATGAAGAGATGGCCAGAATTGAAAGTGAGAAAGCCAAGAAGTCTTGAGCTCGTTCGGGCAAAAGCAACATCAGAAGGGGTGGTAGCAGCGTACTACAGAGAGCTAGATTACATCATGACGAAGTACAACCTGAAGACGTCACCGGAAAGAATATACAACATTGACGAAAAGGGCCTGAAGTTTAATCACAGACCGCCATCTATTGTCACAGCATCGTCATCTACACCTGCAGTTACGTCTGGCAAAGGGTCCACCATCACCATTATCGGTTGCGGGAACGCCCTGGGGCAGCAAGTACCACCGTATTTCGTCTTTCCTGGCAAAAGAATGAGACAGGAGCTCCTGAATGACTGCTCACCCGGCACTGACGGAACAGTAAGCGAAACCGGATGGTCAAACTCAGACGTTTTCATGACGTACTTGACAACTCATTTTCTGAGGTACTCCCTGCGTGGTCAAGAGGATGAGCCAATACTTGTTCTGTACGATGGCCACAGATCTCACATCTCCTTCACCGTGATTGACTGGGCAAAGAAAAACAACATTCTATTGTTCGTCCTACCGGCTCATACCAGTCACGTACTCCAACCCCTGGATGTTGGCTGCTTTGGTCCCTTTGAAAGGGTGTACAATGCAGAATGCCACAGGCACATGCGGGCCAACTCCTGTATCGGAATTGACAAATTTTCGATATGTGGCTTGGCATGCAAGACTTACGAGAAGGCATTGTCACCAGGAAACCTTCAAAGTTCATTCAGGAAGGCCGGGATTTACCCCCTAGATTCCACAGCTGTCGACAAATCGGCATTTGCTCCAGCAGAGAAGCTTTGCAAATCCCAAGGTGATGAAGAGCACAAGTCGACAACCCCGCAGCATCAAGATCACCAGCAGCAGATGGCATCGCCAGAAATGCAGAATGTTGATCCACAATCAGAAGAACGACGTGGACAACTAACGGAGAATACTGTCCAAAGAGTAGAAGAAGTGGAAACGGAGAATACTGTCCAAAGAGTAGAAGAAGTGGATACGTTCTTCAAAGAAAAAGAAGAAAGAATCGGCCAAAGGAAGAAAGCTGCGAAAAAAAGAAAATGTATGAGTTATGTTGTTTCTGGCAAAGTCATAACAGAAGACACGACCATAGAAAAGATGAAAGAATATGAAGAATCCTTGTCTAGAAATAAACGAAGGAAGATGGCACCCACCACGACGACAAAATCCAACAAGACCAAGGTTGCTCAGAAGAAAATGTCCACGTCTCAGCCCGGAACGAGCGGTGTGCACACCTCGGTCGTCAGATCATCACAAAAGGCAACAAGTTATCTTTCTTGTGAATTGTCCGAAGAGGAACTTATTGACGATTCAGAGAAGTGTTGTGTTTGTCATCGGTATCAACCAGTTGAGTTGGCGCGGTCCGACAGCATCTATTTCACATCTTGGGGACAGTGCATGTTGGAAGGATGTGGTCACTGGACTCACATAAAATTTTGTTGTGATGTCAAGCGTCTGAGAGCAAAAGACACGTTCTTCTGCCCCTGTCATGGTATGCCCTGCATACCAACAGTGGAGGAGTAACTGTGTCCTAACAGAAAACTGTATATTCATGTACATTGTATACGTTTGACAAATTTGTCATTATTATCTTAGGAGCTACTGTCTACACTCCAAGTACTGACTCTAAATCTTGGCAATTTTCACAATTTCTCAGTATTTTAACTTTTCCTTCATTATGTCGACAAGATGTAGCCTACGTCGCACGCCGCACTGCACAATTTGTAAAAATATGGTTCCACGGGGCTCTCGTAGAGTGTGACGCAATGACCCTCGCGCTATGCGCGAATTTCGGCTACATTGATTTCAAAACCTCGGATGCGGGGTGTTTGAAGATAACGAGACTTGCTGTGTACTAATGACACTTACTCGGCTTGGAAATGTATTTTCAGGTAGGTAGCAACACTGGGAGGATAGAAGTATAGTCAAAAGCTCCATGTTATTTTGTTTATGTGAGTGAAATTCGTCGTGAAGTCTTAGGTGCGCGAAAATTGCCAACACGAGGATACATGTATTCCCTTAGTTTTGGAAGGTTTTAATATGATTATGAAGGAAGAGAGCCAAATGCCAACGTCATGAACATTTTGCAACATACATTGTTTGTAGTTTGTACATGCATAAATGACAGCAAAATTGGCCAAAGGTTTTCAATGTGCGATCGATTTCCTTTTAACGTACGGTTAGGCTTTGCTGAAGTTTAAACTTGCGCAAGGTTCTCAATTTGCGATCGCCCTGCGCCAATTGTAACGTGCGCGCGCAAATTTAAATGGTGAAAACTTGCGCGCGATAGTTTAATTCAAACTCGCGCGCGGGACTCAAATTGCGCTCGACAGAATACCAAGGACTAACCATGGAGGTAGGGTGGGACGCTGTATTACCGCGGTACTTATCAGGGTGATATCACGTTTCCCGATCGGAATAGAGATTGCTCACTAACCTTCCCGAATTGTCCTGTCTTTTGTGTTGTATAACTCTTGCTCTTTTTAAACTGACATAAAAAATCCGACGGTGGTTTGGTTTAATCCCATGCGATGCCTGTGAAAATAGACATGCTCGTCATTGCTCGTCATTGCTCGGCGGAGTACAGACTCTGTATTATCGCGGTATGTGGGAAGTGTTTTTTACAATGATTTCAACTTTTTTATTCATGGTTAATGTTTGACCAAAACATCCCCTGAATAAAGTCTGATATTTTCCCTGTAAAGTTCAAGTTGATTAAAGACGATTATATTAGGCCCTGCAAGATGATTTCTTAACACCCTGGATGTCCCCCCTCGAAGGCGACAAAATTCACTGAGACAAGTCTACTGACTGACGATTGGGGGCGCCATTCACTTTACACGGTGCGTGGTTATATTTGTTTTACCGCACTGTCCTTATTTTGATCCCGTAAATGTTTCTACGATTTCGCGGTGGAAATATCGTCCTTCGGCGCGGCGTCATTTTGCATTTGCAGCTGTAGAATGGGAACCAGACAATGGAACTTCCATGGACAGAGCACCATTAACGATTCATGTTAAAATATAGACAGTACCTTTTAGCAGACACGGTGAGGCAAAATGTACAAGTTTTGGAAAACGTGAATATTTATTAAAAATCGTTAAAAGTCCCGACAAAACATTTTTTAATCGTCATTTTTTTACACAAATCAGCAGAAAGTCCTTAATGCTTGATGAATTGGATATAAAATTGCCAGTCGAAGGAGTTTTGGCAACGGAAAAAAAAGGAATTTCCGATGCCGCGATAATAGAGTTGCCGCGATAATAGGGAGTTGACTATACCATGGAGGTAGGAAAAGACCTCCATAGACCTTATCGCGAATACCGCCTGGATGAGACGTCACAATGGTTACTAGGGACGTGGGAAAGAAACGCGCACCAAAATCGCTCCCATTTCCTTCCCACAATCCCTTTTGACCATTGTGACGTCTCGACCAGGCGGTATTTGCGATATGGCCTATGGACTAACTAACTGCTATTGCTAACGATGTTAGGCTATATTTTTTATTCCTTCATCCATGATTTATCCACACACACACACACACAATGAGCTAACACTTTGTAGCAGGCCCTAGGAGCAGTTAATTAAGTTTTTATTCTGCGTCTATAAACGCCAGTTTCATCTTTCTTACCAAGTTAAATTGAATGATTCCGTTGATACATTTCTTTCAGGCAGCTTTGCATGCAGCGTAGCATTCATGGCATTTTGTGCACATACGTACGCACCTGCATGTGCGTGGAAACTTCCCGCGACTAAATAATCACAGTACGGCTGTTGCCATTGGTGGATACAAGTACCGCATCCAATCAGACGTACTGTTATAAATCTTTTCGGAAGAGCGAGTTGCCCATGTCTCGAACCCAAAATATACATTATAGTATACAGCACAACAACATAGCATTACGATACAGAACCAGTCTTTTGCCATGTCAAAACCAATGTCCCGTCGCCCGTGACTACGTGCGCGTGCGAGGGGTCGAGTGGTGAAAAGTTTCCCTCACTGACCTTAGGCTTAGACGGTGATTGGACCAGACAGGTAGGCAATGGCAATTTGTGGTCATGACGATTATTCTCGGGATCACCTTTAGGCCAAAAAAAATTGTTTGGTTGTCCTCGACCGCCCGCCCCTATTTTTCGGCCCGCGCCAAAAAAGTTTTTTTTTTAATTCTTTTTTTCAATTTTATCCCAAAACTCGAATTCATTTCGCTGGTTGATTCGTTACAATCTCGTTTCCATCTTTATTTTTTTATTTGTAATGCACAAACACGACCCCTACCTTTTTAGTACTCCAGAGTTTGAAAGTTTATATTCTAGGTAGGTGTGACTTCGCACAATAAATATCTCGATGGAAATACACGCGGTACAGAAATACACAAATACACAAATACAGCGAGGCCACTCATCAAATTTCAAATTCCCAAGATTCATGCAGTAAAGTTCCCAAGAATTCCCAAGGCGATGGGAAAACACTGTGCAAAGAGCATCGGAATAATCATTTTGCGCATGTGCAATCCATATTTTTCCCACCAAAATTCCCAAATGACCAAGGAGTGGCCACATAGTGCAGTGCACACATGTATACACACAAGGCTAAAATGTTATCATGGAGCTATAAAAGGATAGCTCCATGATGTTATGAAATAAACTTATGAAAAAATAAAATCTCAAAATGTTTCTAATTTATTTTTTAATCACTAACTGTTAGGTAGGTATATTTAGTTTGGATATTTTTTGTTGTATATTTACACAAACGATTTAAATAATAGATATTCAAACAAAAAATGCATCAACTGAACGTGGATGCACAGGGGAAGCTGAGATGGCGTGTAAAAGTCTTGTTTGATTGTATGTGCAGTGTGGCTACGACATTGAAACTTCGTGAGGTTTTTTGGTCGAATGTTGAGCCAGCTCAAATACAGCTGAAACACACAAAGGTCGTCTCCACCAAAAAGTGGTCCATAGAATATTGTTGAGCCCCAGGAGACAGTGTCAGCACTGGCAGCCTTAGATTAGGGCTACGGTATGTGTTGTTCGGATGGAGTGAATTGAAGGACCCGGCGGCCATCGCTGAAGAGGCATCCGTATTACGTATATTAAACTGTTTATCGGCAACAAAATAAATAAATAAAAATCCTCCCGCCCCCCCACTGGCGAAGGGGTGTGGAGGACAACCAAACAATTTTTTTTTTGGCTTTATTGTTGATATATTCAGATGAGAGGCTAGTATTGCGTGTTGCTTTCATTTTTAATTAATATATGTAGCCTAGCTGTTGTACACAAAAAAATTCATGGAAATGGTTCTGGGGGATATATAGATGGCGCTGTTTATAAAAATTGGTAAGTTAGGTCTATCTGTTGTTAGAGGTGGGGATGATCAACAAATGATATAAGCCTTTTCGAAAATTCAACTGCGCGTGCACACATCAGATTCAACACTTTGGTTTCGGGAAATAAACAAAGCAGACAGTTGCACACATGTCTATGAGTATGAGGGATGTGGTAACCGAATCCGCATTCTATAATTTTTTTCATCTACTGGTAATCCAAAAGAAACTGGAAACTTTTGTTCGCACAAAGCTGAAGCATACAAAATATCTTATAAAAATACCACAGTGCCGTAAAAACAAGAAAAACTTTTCTTTTCATTTACTTCAAAACAAAAACGTTTCTTTGATTTCATTGGTAACCCGCCATGATTTTGCACATGTTTGGCGAACTGTTTTCTCTCGAAACTACATGTAAATCGTGAATCATGATGTGCGCACGCGCATTGGAATTGCGAAAAGGCTTATTACAGGTCATGGTTAAATTTGTAAAAACATGGGGTCAGATCCACCGAAAAAAATGGACCGGTGGGGGGGGGGGGGGTGTTAATTGGTAAAGAGACCAAATTTAGAGGGACCTGAAATCTGTTCATCACTTGTTCTTACTTATTTTGTTTAAAAGATCACCCTGACGATGCAGACAGTGAGCAGCTCTGACTCCTCCACTATACAGACTGTAGATGAGCTAGTAAGCCAGGCAGATGCAACATCTTCTGCATCGCTCATATATTCCTCCGTCTCCACCTCAGCCTCAAAGGATGAGGGTCGGTCCGGGTATCGCTATGGGAGCACCTCGTGGGAAACAGCAGATGACAGAAGAGGACTGTCAAAGTCATCGCTGGAGTGGATGGCAACAGAGCGTTTATCATCATCCATCTCAGATGATGATGGAGATTCCAGGAGAGGAGATGCAAGAGGGAAGGAAGGAGCGAGGATTTCCCCCACCGATGAGGAGGGGTCTTCATATTACACTGCAGACTGGGAGTCGAACCAGTCACATAGTTCAGTGAGTATGTTGAAAGCATTAGAGAGATTTGGGTGCACTGTGCATTATGTCCCTGTCTCCCCCCCCCCCCCCCCCCCCCCCCCCCCCCCCACTTCCTGGATGTCGGGATTGGTAAAAATATTTCGTGCCCAAGGCTGGAGACTTTGGTCCTTGAGTGGAAAGAACAATTGGCCCTGTATTTTTTACAGAATGGTGTCCCAGGGGTGGGGTTTGGTCATTTAAATCCTCACATTGTGGCAGGGACAGTGCGGGGGAGGAGAGAGGGGAGAAAGAGTCGATAAGTGCATTACGATAAGTGTCATTTCCGTAAATATCGGTTAATCATTCAAACATAGGTTGATCGCACAGGGGAGAACTTGTGCAATCGGAATATCATGTTTGTGTAATAGGTTTGTGTAATTGGTCAACCAGACGGGGATGGTTTCATGACCAACCGATCATGCAGGTTCCCCTGATTGATCAGTAGATGGTGCAAATTCTGCCCTCTGCGATCAATTGATGTTTATGCCAATAAATGTTTTTGTGAACGACACACTGCGTGAAAGTGCAGTGCAAACTTCCACCAATCCCACCCAACAACTATACAGTCAATATCACACCAAAATAGTCAAAATTTGGTGATGGCAGATGTCCTTCGCAATATTCCATTGTGGTTCACTTAGATCTGTTGTATGTGAATAGGTCATGTGCATTCAAACAAAGTACCATTTAGCCATGATAAGCATTTATCCAAAAGAACTATGCCAATGTACAGGGTTTGTTCCAGGAATCTTTTTGGTTAACAACGGACAGTTCTATTGATCTGATTGGTTGAAATTATCAAATTATCATACCCTTGAATAATTATAATTCTTCCTGCTGGCAAACGATTGAGCAAAAATTCATCTTTAGCATTAAACACCCAAGTCCTGGCTCAAAATGTGCAGAAAAATCCACACCTTTAGTACGTGTACTCGGTCAACAATGTTTGTTTTTCTTGTGGAATGCGTCGCACTCTGAAGACGATTTGTTGTCTTGTCTCAGGATTCAGATTTGGGAGAGTCTGTTGCATCCAAAGCCCACTCTGCACAGCACCAATTCCTTAAAGCCAAGCTGAGGTTCTTGAAGAAACCTGGTCATGAAACAGGAACAAAAACAGTAGAGACTACAGAAATACCACAGACCGAGGCAGACGAAGGACGTATGTTCTGCAAGAAGGCAGTTCGGATTTTGGACAAGAGGAAAAATGGTAAGAAGCGTTGTGACAACTAAAATTATAGTAACAGGGAAATCCTACCTGTCCAGAAAAGTCATTGCAGGGTTAGAATATCCGTTTGAAAAAAGCTCATCTATTCATTACACTCGCATTCAAGAACAATATAGTTCCAAAAATGAATGGATTGAGTAAGCGCAGGAATGCACCTGTGGACGTCAACCATATTCAAGATGTTAATGAGCAGTCAGTCAAGCTATCATACATACAAGTATTCAATTCTCCAGATGTATGGAGCGCCAAACCAAGGGTGGAAGGGAGTGGCATAATGTCAAGGAATTCTTCAGCCGATTCCAACGTCGTCATTGGCACAGGACTAATCAACAGATTGAAGATAGAAAATCTGCTGTCATCAATGAAAAAGGTGATTACACATCTCAAAACATGTCTCATTTCTGTTCTGTGGTCGAGCTTTCAGAGTGTGGGTTCAATCACAGCCGAGAGGTCAGGTTTTCTTTTGGTGCTCGAGCAAGACACTTTACTGTAATTGCTTCTGTCCATTCTGGAGTAATTAGTGGCTAGCCTGTGTGGGCAGGGTTAGCGATTATGCGGATGGTCAAAAGCTAGACTGTTTGCATTCCTGGGGATTTGTGAGTGTGTCGGGAATTATTATATGCCATCTTTTGATTATTTTGTTTCTAATGCAGAAAAGTCTTTCTTGACTCATTTTTCTCACTCACACCATGCCCGACAATCATGTAATGAGATGATGGTATTTCCTGAATATACAAAGCAATCAGCTTTAATTTGATGTATTGAATGTTGCTGTAGCTCATTCCTGGGCCTCGCTATAACCATTTGAAGCCATCAGAATCATGGCCCTTTGTTTGGAGAAAACGAAGCTCAAAGTTAATGAACTGTGCACACTAACCAGAGTTTAAAAAAGGAATCACCCCAACATTTTATTTTGAGATTAAATCCAGTTTTCAAACTTTGGGATATGGGTTTTTCAAATTTAACTTTTCAGTGAAAGACTCGTTTCTGCTGGTAACTCAGAAAACCATAGTGCGAATATCCACTCATTTTGTGCCGTCAAGTCACATTTTTTTTCCTCATCTTCCAGGCTGCAGCTACTGATGTCTCTAGTGTGACCGATACATGTCAGTGTTGCCAGTGAGTAAATAATAAAAGCACACTGTGTTCCTCCTCCATGCTTTCCCTCGAAACGTCACTGACCCGTTGGCGTTAGCAAAACTGTTCGGTTCTATGGGTTTATCAGAGGAACTATGATTCCCTAATCGGAAAAAGAGCCTTGTGGTCTTGAGGCATTTTTCCAATGTGAGGGCATCAGTGTTTGGCAACTCAAATTGTAACAAAAACTGAATGATGCAAATGATTGCTTGTTGGCTTTAGAGGTTCACAAAAATCAAAATAAATTTAAAATATTGGACAACTTCTTTCATTAACATGATGTGTGGATGTGAAAGGGCAATTTTTATATTTTTTTATTTACTGTCGGGCTCAGAGTAGAAAGGGTTTATAAATCACTGAAGGTCAACATTTTATTTAGTATATTTAACAATAAACCACTAATTTAAATCACCAGAGAAAAACTATAACCTCAATTGAAATGAATACATGTCATTTTGAAAGTAGTTGCAATCTTCAAATTCAATTTGTTTGCAAAATGAAAAAAAGTTGAATATGATTTATAAGCCCTCTTCTGCAGATTCCATCTCCTGACATTGGTTCATTTTGTTTGCATAAACAGCGAGTTACAAACTGCCTCTCTGAAGAGACAATTCATCAGACAAGGGGCGACCCGACTGGAGAATGAAATGACGGAGAAAAGAGTCGATTGGCTGATAAACACTCGGGTAAAGCAATTGAAGAGGGGTTTGGAGAGGCGGAAGGGCTGACCTTGGTTCCCTTGCCACAGTGATTTGACCGACACCCGAAGTCGAAACAAAATTGGAGAACACTTCCAATGAGAGAGTATTATTCTGTTCCCCTCTACGGGCGAGTTGGTCTCACCGACGGTGGCAGTTTCCCCACCTGGGTCTATAGGTCTGAAATTTCAGATGATTTCTCTGTAATCTGTTGAAGAATTATCCTCTATTTAGATCTGGGCCCAGGAAAGCCGTAAGGGTGTTAGGGTTGCCAACCCTACCACCTCTGATCATAATCTTTACCTAGAATGGCTTCTATTGGGCGATTTCAATATAAAAAAAACCTAATGTCTTCATTTTTGTAGGATCCATTGATTGCCATTGGTGAACTGGCCCGAGAGCTACCAAAGCCCACCGATGATCCTCAAGAGATATGGGATCGGCTGATGTACCAGGGAATAACGTAATATAATGGCACGATCACTAAGAGATGATCGACCAGAGAACGTGATGATGCCTGGTTGCTGCAAAACCATGCAGTGATCCAACAGAGGTTGTGTGTTCAACCAAGGGACCGTAATGCCTGGCTCGGTCACTTCCAAGGCCAACAACCGATGGACTAGGGTTAAAATGAGAACATTATGAAAGTGTCACTTTTATCAAGTATGTGCGTATGTATTGGGGAAGGTGAGATTTTTGATGACATGTATTCATCAGGAAGACAAACCGTTCTGGTAGTTTTCTTTGTATAAAACGACTATTTCTCTTATGTTTGATGTGCAATCTGAAAATAAAGGACATATGTTGGGGAGAAAAACAATTTTGAACACTACTTTTTTGTTTTTCTTTTCCACTGTAGGCAAGTAATTATCTATTGCCTTGGAATGAGCTTAGTTGACATCTGATCCACAAAAACAGATTCAGGCATGTAGGTAGACTTCATAAAGTGGATGGGCCCAAGTCAAGGATGGGTCTCCCAAATTGTCAGCATCTACGTTGGGGTGCGGGGGGGAATAGTCGGAAGTCATGAACCCATAATGCCCCAACTTTACGATGCAACATGGAAAGCGACATTGTGGGGATCACTCAATGAGGATATGACTTTTTAACTTGTATCAAACAAACCACAAGGGAAACCGACTAGGTAATTTGGAATCAATTTGCAAAGTGAACACACAAAAAATAAGTGCCACACAATACACCTAAACATGTACGTCATTGCGCGTCATGCTTAGCACAGGTCCGTTTCATAAATTCATAATTCTTCCCGATAGTTGGCAGCTATGCAACTGGGTGGGTCAGTGAAGTGAAGAGTTTCTCATTCCTTCTATGGTTGCATCCTTGCCCACACAAAGTCAAACCAGGCACAATCACGTATTCTTCCTTTGTTGCTGTACTTTATTCTTAACCCCAGTAAAGCAAATTTAATTCAACTTAAATAGGTATGGCACTGTGGAGCAAAGAAAATCTAAACCTTTTTAAAAACGAAAAAATTACATAACATTAGCAAAAAAAAACAATCAAATTTCACTGTGCCAAGGAGCAAACTCAGGCAAGGACCATTCGTTGACCAGCGGTCTGGTTGTATGATGCGCAATTTGTTCAAAACCCTAACAAGTCAAAAATACATAGTTTGGCATAAAACGTTATTGATAACAGTGCAACTATGGCCTGGGGGCAATTTCACGGAGTTGCTAAGCACAATTCGCTTAATAGCACCAAAAAGCCATGGGATTTTCATGCTATAAAGCAAACAGCTGAATGCCAGCCACAAACAATACACTTCGCAGCAAATTTTTGTGCTTAGCATCGCCGTAAAATTGGCCCCTGAAGGCGCTAGACTAGACTGGGTTTGAACAAAGATTCCAAAATTTGTACAGGGGGTCATGTCTGACTTTCTTATTTTTACCTGTAAAATCAAACGGCTAAAAAAATGGTTGTACAGCCCTGCTCCGACAATACATTGATTCGTACAATCAAAAAATCCGAAACAGGAGGGGGTTTCAACCAGCCACATCCTCCTCTCAATCCACCCCTGGTTAATAGGTCTTGCCTGAACTTGCTTTAAAATTGTCATTTCATTGCAACTGTACCAGCTAACCAAAATATTTACACACAAAGAGAAACGCATTTACAGAATAACTTAACAAAATTCATCAAGTGCCGGGCAGAACTACGACCACTCTTGCATCCTTCCACCAGGCACCCAGATGAACCATCATAAATAAAAATACAAAAATGACAAAGGATGTGAGTGACCATTTTTTTTTCTATCGCCATTCTAGCGATCAAAGTTACTAATCAACAATTACAATGCTAACCAGCAATCACTGTGGGTCTGTGAGGAATCAACCGCAATACACTTTTATTGCAAAAGTAAGGCCCGTTTCAAGCGTCAAATTTCTGCTGTGTCTATTTCAAATGTCTTGCATTCGAGAGAAGAGCACAGAAATGCGAAAGTTGCCGGAAACATCGGATTTGTGTTAACCGGAATTCACCTTTTTAATATGGCCGATCAGCAAAGGAGATGTTTTATGATACTCGCAACATTCAAACACATGGCAAGAAAGAATTATAACAAGTACAATGATACAGTGAATTGAAGTCCGACATTTCAAGCCGTGCCGATCTTCTACCAGACAATCAGCAAAGCCTGTCAAACTTTTGGCACAGAGCCAGCAGTTTGATGTGGCAGACATTTGTTTTAAGCAGGCCCAATAATTAAAAATCCTACCAAGCTTGGACATGCCACCAAACATGTCCAGCGATATTTTTTTCTTGGCCTGATCAAAAAGGTTTTGCCCAATGATAGCCATTACCCGAGTTCTGGTTTTTATTTTGGTTTACTGTTGATATTATTTCTACTATCATTCCGTAAGAGAATACTGGTTTAAACAAATTTGAAAACACTTTTTTCAAAACATTTTCGGAATAGTGTAGTTTTGAAATTGCATTATGGTTACTTCTTAATACAAATAGTTAAAAGTTTCAAGAAAAGCCATTCAAAAATAAAATGCATTGTATTCCAACAGTGTGGATCACTCTGCTCTTTCATTAAATAAGCAAACATCCACTGTTACACAGTATATAAAATGTAATATTCCACCAGGTTTTTTTTTTTTTTTTTTAACAACGTGCACATTGTACAATATGTGCGGCGAGAATTGGATACGACAAAAACAGGGAAAAGTGAATCTGGGAGACAAATAGCAAAATTTTGACTAGCATGTTTTCAATCTCAGGCAGATTGGCCATCTGTGGTCCAAATCAGGCAAACTGTTGGGCCGACATGAAGAAAACATTGGTGGGTTTTTATGACTAGCCTCCCCTCCCCCTATTAACCATGGCCCAGCACCATTAACATTAGGAATATGTTGGAAAATCGATCACCACTAGAGCAAGTGTTAAACACCAGATCTATGAATAAATGAAGTCTTTGCATGAGTGCTTTAGATAGGAACAAGACTTCCTATTTTGTGCCAACTACAGCATGCATGTAAACAAAGCGCAACGTCATTTCTCCATAGAATGCGATGCACTGCTAAGTTATAGCTTGAAAAACATGTCAATCTTCGAGTAGGTTCCGCCATGACAGTGGTTTTGCAGCCTCTTCAGAAAATTCAAGAGCACCGTCATGAATGACATGCACATCCACGATTTCTAGTAAAAATTGTCAAAACCTCACATTTCGGTAAAAATTCAACCACTTCTCCAAAAGGTGTACTCAAATAAACACTCCTAGCCTAACCCCCTTACATGACCAATGGAATTCTTCATCCTAATTTCTTGGGTTTTGTGCGACGAATTGCTGTCGATGTGATTGGACAGCGTTTCAGAACTTACGTCAACATATTTCTAGTCTACCGAGATTGGTGAATTACCATCTTTGATAGAACAGATCAGAAATCATACAGATCACTAAAAACTTGTTAAAAATTAAAGGCCCAGTTGGTACAAGACAATATAAATGGCACATAAAAATGCTACTTGCTGAATACTGTGAAACCTGTACGTACATTTCTGTCCAGTTGGGGCCAGTATTCATAGAGATGCTAAATGCACAATTTTGCTGAGCGCATAACGGATTTGCTTAGCTAAAACATAACCAGCCAAAATGCTACGTGATGTGTACTGTTTGTGACTGGTTTTCGGCAGATTTCTGCTTAGCATGTAAATTGGCCGCTAAGCAGGTCCTACTTAATAGAAAACAATGTCTGAAATCTTCATGTCAAGGTAAGCAATCAGCTGATCTGAAAACTAAGCAATATTATCACATGAAATTTTGGTTGAGTAACCAGTTGTTGCCAAGCCAATCATTTCTGTGCTAAGCCGGACTTGTGCACTTGGCACCTCCCCGGAACTGGTCCAAACTTGGAAGCCATCTATCAGATTGGCAGGCAATACTGCCCGACCAGGAGCCGAGTTTATTTACCATCAATTGAAATAATTACAGAAACAACTCCACATGCTCACTGCGAGCCGCTTACACAGAACAACTCCCTTAGAGTGGCTTACCGAGTCTGTGAACACACTGAGCAGTTTGCTGAGAGTGACTCTTGGTAAACGTCTAAAAAAAATTAAAAAAAATTTTGAGTCAGTGTCTTACTCCGGCTTATATACCTTCAAATCCAACTGTCTGTGACAATATGTCATTAAAGAAGGCACAACGTTCATTTGGGTATAAATAAGAAAATAATACAGCGGTTGCCAGGGCAATACATGTCCTGTTTTTAATCCTCTTAATCTATCACTGTTACACAGTCTTCACTATCTAAACCTGAAAATATATTCCTATTAAATTAAATAAGGAACAAAACCCATCTCCAATTTAGATTTGTAAAAAATACATTTAGAGGAAACTTGACTTGGCAAAGCCAATAATTATGGTCCGGTGGTCTTATTATTTAAGTGACAGTTACTGCATTTAAAATCTACATGTATTAAATAAGAAGCCCAGAAACAAAAGAAATCCCGATTTTTTTTGTTAAAGATAAGTGGTCATGTTATGTTTATAAAGGCCAACTGCAAAATTATTGGTTCCCTAAATGTCAAACAATTCAATAACAAAAAGTTTTTGTTTTTTTTTAATTCAAAAACAAAATTATCAGGTGCTGAAGGATGATGTCTGCACAAAACAAACTTCTATCGTGGCTGCTGACTGCCCTGCATTGTGGAAATGGTCGTCTTATAACATGCAAACATTTTGGCATAAAGACCACTTAATCCAGTTACGTGATTACTTCAGTTCTTGTTATAAAGTTGATATATTGGCCGAACTGTGAAACTATTGTACTGCCATTACTTTTTCTTTCTGTTTTAACTCCGTTCGAGGGTTCTTAAAATGAAATCAGTGTATTATTATGAATTCTTATGATTTTGTTTTACATCTTAGGGGTTTTTCCCCATGACGGCTTTAAATTCCAAGGATTTTCTATGACCGTGGGAACTCGGTGCAGTGTAGGCTGTATGTTTTTTAGCACCCCCAACTCTTCCAATGAAATTTCTTTATGTGGTGAAATACGTTACGAAAAATCGATCCAAATTTGAATTTTCTTTTTGGTTACCACCAATGTTTCTTTTCTTGAGACACTTATGCACTGGCGACAGTCTGAACTTCAAATCAAAAGTGTGTTATAAATATCGTTTTTATATACCCCACCAACCACCCCACAGCCCCTTAACAATTTACAAAATACCTACCACTGCCGAAATGGCAGATTTACCAAACTTGGTCCACTTTGTATAAATACAAGGCACATCACTATTCCTATGACCATACACGAACTAGTTAGTGGAGTATCATCTCATCAGCTATTGAGTTCTGGAGTATTTGTAAAAAAAAAAAAACCTTCCCATCAGGGTGAGATTACTCTGAAATATTTTTGTTTTCCTTAAATTGTTTTTATCATTCCAAAATGACCTCTGCAACCCAAAACAATCTGCTTCGGTCCTAATGTCTGCAATTGTATCTTTGGTAGAAAATGCAGTTTTCTTGTCCATTTTTCAGCAATATATCAAATGCCTCCGAATGCTTTGTGGATTTATCATTTTCCTCCCTGAAGGAACTCGAGTGATAACTTGTCAGATGCCTTCGAGTCTTTGTGTACAAAATTCTTGAGGGATCAAAAAAAAAACACCACATGTACATCAAGGTATCTTTTTCTTACAATCTCTGCGCATTATGGATAGCACGAACGTTAGCCACTAAACGGCTACAACTTACGAAAATGTAGATAGAGCCATGGGGTCAATTTCATGGAGCTGCCAAGTACAAAAATTGGCTTAGCACCAAAGAGTCTTGCTTAGTAAAAAAAAAAGAAGAAAAAACGAACTCAAAACTCCAGCTAATTTTCATGCTAAGCAAACAGGCAATATACATCACATGAAAATGTGGTTGGTAATCCCGTTTTTGCCAAGTAAGACTTTTCACGCTAAGCACATTTTTTGTGCTCAGCAGTTCCATGAAATTGGCCCCAGATCAAATTTCGCGATTATTTAAGACATGTCAACAAAACTTCTGCACTTTGAGTTGTCGTGTACACAGTACAACATATGACTATGCAGCAATCCATACTTTGGGCAGCTTATAACGGGAAATACAGCTAGTGCCCAAGCATAAATTCAAACACCTCTACCGTTTTACTCCAAACGAACAAGACCAATCATGAAACAGAACACTGTCGCATCCGACAGCATACAAAAATCCAACAATTAACCACCAATATTACAATCACTAGAGAACATGTCTTGGACAAAAGTAGCTACAAGTCTATTGATGAACACTAAAAAATGCTAAACCTTGCCATGGGATAAAATTACACAAGGACCTTGGCCCTATTAAACTACATTAATGTTTGTATCGTACAAGCTGGGCGCATACCAGAGCTGTATCAAATTACTAGACCTCCAACTCCACATTCTCTCCTGCAGATTGCTCTGAAGCTGTCCTGAACAGGCATGCTCATGACTGGAGGGTGTGCATCTTTTGTACGCGACTTAAGAACAATTTAAATTACATGAAAATGTCATGGAATGGCCAATTTGTGCATGTCTCCTATGCGCATCTGCAAATGCCCAGGTCAGTCAGCTGAAAAAGCATTACTACATTTGCATACATGGGATATTCCGCAGCACACGTTGAGTTGGTGGATTCACATGCATCTTGTTCAGCCTCATTGTTGAGATCAGCAATATGGTATCCTTCAATGCATGAAAATCAATCAACCGAGGGTAAATGCAGACAATAGGCACCACACTGATTGGAGTGATCCTATTCATCGCACTTGGAGCCCCCCCCCCCCCCCCCCCCTCTTTCATGTGTATGAAAGCACTGTTTGAAAAACTCCATCTATTTATTACACTCCCATTCAAGAATATAGTTGAAAAATGAATCAATTGAGTAGGAATGCGCCGACAGCGGTTGATATCTATCAACCGGCCAGGTGGTCTTCAAACCGCAGCTGTGGCCGTTGTCCAGATTCAATAGGTTAAAAAAATGACATCTAAATTGCAATACTAAATTTCAAAGCATTCCACAGGTTTTGTATATACCACATGGAGAGTTTCGCATTCTAGCAATTTAATACAGAGCTAGAGCTGGTCTGGTACCCTACCCTACCCTCCTTTTTCGGTGTACATTTTAGACAGGCTCGTCGTCGTCGTCATCGTCTGTCTGGGTAATACCGTTGGTCTTGATCATTTCATATTTTTCTTTCTGTATCATCTTCTTCGGTACTGCTCCGGCTTCATCCAGGACCGGATATCCCGCCTCCAAACGGTGTTTTTCCAGGGCGGGACCCCAGCTCTCCTCCGGCCGCAGACCTTGGGCAAATCGCTTAGAAGACAAAGAGTAAAATATAAGGCATCATCACCACAATTCCGTGCAGTCACTTTCAAAAATTTAATCTAGTGGTGGGATATCAATCCAAATTTCTTAACATTCGGTTTGAATTCCACTATCCGGTTTCGATTTTTGAAACTAGATATTCGAAGGCAACCTTAAAAAAAAAAATTAAAGCCTTCCATTTTTCTTGGCTACATAAACTGGAACATCCCCCCATGGTCTCTGATTCTCACTGAATTCACTCGCTAGTGGTCCTCTTGGTATATGAAGAGCCTGCCTGCCCGTCCAGTTTTGTTTTTAACATTACAGCTCTGGAGTGTTTTTGTAAAGGCCCAGTGGTCACTGAATCCTGCAAACTATATCCAGTCAACGGGAGGGCTTTTCATGCGGCACCTCACTCATCACTTTTTGTTGGCATGACTTTAAGCTAGATGGGAACTTCCAGTGAAATCAGATAACCGTTATTCGGTTTGACTAAAACTAGGATGAACGGATTTGGAAATCTCCGATTTCTCCCACCGCTCATGCAGTCTAAACAAAAAATCGGAAATCTGTTCTGCTGCCAGAAATAGGAACCATTCCAGAGCTATTTTAGCACAGCAAAAAGTGCAATGCAGTGACGTATTCCAGCACAGATCCGAGGGAGGCCAAAACAGTAGGGTATCGAAGTACAACACATACTTCTGGGTAACGGACTTTTTTGGCAATTTGATATATACCAAAAGAATCAATTGGTTTTAGTCGGCACTGAAAAAAAGTGACTACTTGGTAATATTGAAAAATCGCCCACACCTCATGGGCGGGCGGGCGAGTGAACATTTTTTCCAGTCTGGCACTTCTGACACATTCAGACATTACAGACAGAGCTTAGAATGACATATCGTCTCAGCATTAACTTCCAGGTCTCCAATATGTGGGGGCATTATGCACAGCGTTTGAAGCACTGCACTCCTGGGTACAAATGACGTCGTCCTTCAAAAGAGGATTGCGGGCAAATTGAAATGAAAGTCACAAGTTTTACACCAAAATTATTGGCGACAAAAATTCCTCACAAAAAAGATTCGAAAAAAACAACGTGATTACGTATGTATTCTCTTTGGAAGCATCACTTCTTTTTACCACGGAAAATTCACCCAAGGATGAAATAATTGGATTCAAGTCGACACAACTTCGCTTGGATATTGTCAATGCAAACTTGGTTTCAGGCAAACAGGATAGACTCGTTATCAGTGCTTTACCTACCTCTCTCAAGGATCCTTTGCCGTACAGTATCACATAGTAGATGGCATAGCCTGGCATGGATATCACACCAGCAATTATCATCAACCAGCCTAATATCTCGGCCCACAATGGGTAGGTGTAGTCATAGTAGGTTAACGATGTGTAGGTCACTGACCAAAACACAAAGATGAACTGGTGGACGAATAGAAAAAAAAAGTGGTAGACTTTAGTTAAGGTGGTTAGGAATGGCACCTTGACTAGCCTGTTGACCTATGTGACCTGGCACCACCAAAGCGGACGCAAAGTAGCGATATTTTCATTTATCTTTAAGAATGTAAACGAGAAATGTGGGCGACACCATGATTAATTGGTGTCGCATGGTGTCGCCCACAATTCCCGTTTACATTCCCATCGTTTCCACCATGCAAAGCTTCAAAACGTTATTTAATAACAGCATTCATTTTATAGATGGTAATCCGTTGATTAGGTTGGTGGTGGGGATTTATGTTGTATTCATTTTCCAAGATGTTAACTGTACATATTATAATTTATTTTGCCAATTTAAATTGCCCGAATTAAAACAAAAAAATCTGTATTTCGCTATAATTCGGTGTTCCGTCTTGCGGTACTTTTGTTGGCGAGGTTCTTTTCTCAGGATCTTTTCAGCTGTATGACCCTCTCAATCGACCCGATCATGTTGGATCTTGTGACACCCATCTTTGGACCAATGTCTCAAGTCGTCCTAATTTCTGACCATTTTAATACTGGTCTGAACTCAAACTGTCGTGAAATTCCTCCAACAGCTGTTTTTATTTTTTCATTTGGTGCTTCCCTGCCCAGAGTAATAAATAGCCAGCTAAATCCCGTTTTTGTTCCGTTAAGTTTCGCCTGCACAGCAAAGGAATGAAAAGTTGTATGGTCTATTGTATTGAATTCTATAGACTGGACAGGGCATTCAATTCCAAACACCAGTACATAAAGCAGGACCACACGTTTTCGACCTCATTCCTTTGCTGTGTCGAGACATCTAATCTTCCAGTGCTATACAGTCGAACCCTGATAATAAGAGCACTGTTAATACAACATCCTGCTTATAACAAGGGAAAAAAATAGGTCCCGAGTCTTTGTTTTTCTTTGTTTTCCATTACTGATAATACAAGGTACCTGTTATAACAAGGTAAATTGTAAAGTCCCAAGGACCTTGTTGTTCGACTATCTCCATACAGCATGGTCACATTTAGCTTGTGTCTAGACGCGGGAATAGAAACTAGTTAGGTCGTCTTTGCTCCTTACAGGGACTTTTCCCGTGGATCGAAAGGACACAGTTCCTTTTTTTGTAAATATTAGTTTATTCATTTTGCCAAAAAGTTTGACAATCCTGAAGCCCAGAAGCTGCTTTCAGAAGTCAACAGCGGACTCGGACTTTTAAATTAGGGTAATTATTTTATGTATCTTGTTCAGCCTCATTGTTGAGATCAGCAATATTGTATCATTCAATGCATGAAAATCATTCAGGATCGGAATTGTGCAGCCAAGCAGTGCGGTGCCTATTGTTTGCGTTTACGCTCAGCCCAAGCATAAACACAAACAATAGGCACCGCACTGAATAGTGTGGTCCTATTCATCACCACTTGGAACCCCCCCCCCCCCCCCTTTCGTGTGAAGGAAAGTATGGTTTGAAAAAGATCCATCTATTCTATTCTTACACTCCCATTCACGAACAACTCGGCCACACAAACTGCACAATAATGAATGCATTCCACATATTTAGGAGGTGGTCAGAGGGAATTGGATGCCTCACCGAGATGATAGCGGGCGACAGGAACATCCAGCAAGCCTTCCAGTATAAGTTGAGTCTGTAACCCAGCATGGCTCGCATGTCATTCAGGAAACGATTGGCTCCTGTGGGGTACAAAAAATGCCAGGTTTAAAGCTGCTACAAACATGTCGGTGCTTTTTCGGTGTATGACCTTGAAAAACAAAATGTTGTATGTGATGACCCGGTCTTCACCACGTCAATAATAACCAAGGAGGGGCGTGACCGCTGTTAATCAGCGGTCAAGACCCTTCGAGGTTATTATTGACTGGTAAAGACCAGGTCATCACATTTTTATCCCCATTCATAAATGCCTTCTTACGAAAAATGCAAAAACCTCCCGTAAAAACGACAAAATGCGAAGTTTTTTCATCCCACTTTCTCTCCCATTTGCTCAGTACAAAACACATGCGTACGTATCGGCCTTGTGAGCGTTTGAAGGCGCTCCGCGCCTGTCTGTCGCGTGCGCATACGTGCATTAGCGTTGTCTTACATTATGAAGTTCAGGACATCTTGTGCGCGCACCTACTACGCTCGCCCTGTTGCGTATCGGCTGAGAACAGCTGGTTATGATGCGCCGTGTTTAAACAACTTCAAGCCTTGTTTAAACAACTTCCAGCCGTGTTTAAACAACTTCCAGCCGTGTTTGAACAACCGTTTAAACATACCCACGTAACAGGCTCTCGACCAATAGGGATAGTGAAACTCTTTGAGGCATTTGTGAATAAGTTTTCTTGAATTAGGAGCAGAACACTAAATTCCTAAAGCATTAATATTTTATATATCAATCTTCACGTAAATTTTTTTTTGTTTTTTTTAAATTGTTGATGAATGTCGAGTGCATTTTGGGGAGTGACCTCATATGGAAGATATTGTGAGCATTTATAAACACTGTATTACTCAGTGTTGTCCTGAGAGATTATTTGGAAAACAAGGTGGTTCTCGAACCACGTGTCTCGCCTGCTTTAGTTTTGTGATTACCCGGGAAGAATGCAGGGGCACTGACAATGGTTGAAGGAGCAAGGGTTAGTGTAAAAAGAGAATGAAATGGTAAGTTATCACCAGCAAGAACCGATGAGCATGCCTAAAACAATGATAGGTGACAAAAGCAATGTGGAAGGAAAATGTTGTCCAAAGTTATGGAAGTTTGAGTGGGGTGTGAGACGAGAGAGGATAAAAGCATGGAGATTACTGACACGACCATCACATAAAGGTTATAGTGCATGCATGACCCAAGTTTTATTCCAATTGGACTTCCAGTTTTCAAATGAGACAAGTTGGACAATTCCAGCCCATTTTACAACTTGACCTCAGATGACCTTTAACCTCATATGACCTCAGATGACATTTGACCTCAGATGACATTTGACACGACCATCATATAAAGGTCGCACTATTGAATGCATGACCCAAGTTCGATTGCAATTGGACTTCAACTTTGCATATAAGACCAATTTGTCGAAACTTTAACCAAAATGACACATACGGACGGACTACGTACAGAAATAGTGATTGCATAGTCTCTTTCTGAACTTCGTTCAGGCGAGACAAAAATCACGCAGGTGGGACTCGAACCCAAGATCTGCTTTCTAGTGTAGACGTCTTGACCACCGAGCTTGCCGGAGTCGGCTGGTTGGTTGGTTCGAATCTGATATAGCGGCGGGTACCACAACCAAACTGTTCATAAGATGGAATTTGCATCGGGATGATGTCAATTCAACATTGGGTTTTGCCCTTCACCGACACATTTAAAAAAATTTTAAATACTGTATACTCGTGTTGTCCCGAGAGATTAATTGGAGAAAAAAAAACAATCACTTGAGTAGGACTCGAACCCATGACGTCCTGCTGTGTTGGAGTCGTGTAGAATCAAGTCCAGCAAGGCATCACCCAAGCCTACTATTGTTCATTGGCACATGGGTGATTGGGTTACTGAAATGTTGGTAATAGCCGATTCAGCAAGGTTCCTTGCAAACAAAAAATGCCAAGGAGGTTATGGTTACAAAAAGGTACTGACTGACAAACTGGACCAACGAAAAAAAAAAAAAAAAAAAAAAATTTCTTTGAACATTAAAGACGGACTCACCATAAACGTAGGCAACCACAATGGCTTCCACAAATCCAATGATCAGGATGGAGAATCCAGCCGAGTAGTTCTCCATGAGGGAGAAGATATAAATGCCTCCCTGTTCATGAAATCAAACAGGACTCGACATCAGAAAATATTTGTTCTCGGAAAATAAATTTTGCTTGGTATTTTTCTCAGATTTTTCGTGAAATTTAAACTTTTGTTCGTGCAGCATACACATGTACATATACATTGTAGCCTGCACCGCTGAAATGGCAATAAGTACCGTAACACATTAACACATGGAATTATCCACACAGCCAAATATTGCACACCCAACCACTGGTCTACTTCTTGTCGCAATTTGTCGAAAGTTTTAATTGAAATAATGGTTATCCTTGTTGATCCAATTCTTTGTTGGTTATTGGCAGGATTTTATGAACAAATCTTGTTGAAAACCCGAGCTAACGATCATGCTGATCGAGTATGAAGTTGCAGAATCATATTTTGCATGATATGCAAGCATGAATGTCTAGCTACAAGACTTGATACATGGGTATTCTACGCTACATGATGGCGGAACCCGACTATGAATTTCGGTGTTGCATGAGTTAAAGTCTCGCTCTGCACAATACGCATGCTTAGAAGTTTTTTTTTTTTCATACGACTCCATACTTGTTTTGCCGCATGCACTCCCGGCCGGACGTCGACACGACATGCACGATGTACATGTACACTTAGTGATTCGGACACGGCCTCAAATAATGACTTAAAACTTCGCTTCATCTGCGCAGCACAAGCGGTGGCCAAGGAACAAAATTTGTGCAGGCAGACTTAAAAACACGGAGTCACGCAAAAAAGTGATGCAGGGGACTATACAAAGAGCGCAGAACTCGGCGGAAATGCCGCTCAAACGCGTGATATTGACCCAATACACGCACAGTATAATAGCAATATATGCATGACAAAACATTATTATGGTCGGATTTAGGCATTTTGAAACGTGAAAAAAAGTTGACTCAGTAGCGGGATTTGGAGTTCCAAATCCGACTCGAGTTGCCCAACACTATAAACCACCCTATATTCAAATATGCCCAGCGGTACGTGCACACATCGTGTTTTGCATAAATTTAATTAAGGACAAAGATCAATGTCACATAATTCTAAGGGGATCTGTCCTTTGATGGGACTCCTAAACCAAACTTTATGCAAGACACAATGCGTGCACATACCGCAGGGTACATTTCAATATAGATGTAAAAACGTGACGTCAGAGGGCACATCTACAGAACGTGCAAATCTTGGCACTTCACAATCAATTTGTTATCACTTTTCATGCGAATGTCTTGGTATCAAACACAGACTAGTCTAGCTGCGGACTCAAGTAGCTGTCTGTATTCAAAGTAGTAATGGGAATGATAGATTAATCAAGTTGACATACATCTTGACATCCATTTTTTTCAAAAATTGGGGGTACACATCTTGTGCAAAGCAACTTTCCAATGGTACATGTAGGTGAAAACTTATGATTGCTGCAATAATCTTAACAGAAACTGTTTATCCACAGAACATGTTTTGGCGTGTATAATGTATCCTAACTGCAAAGTCCTTTTATTAATTAGAATATAACTGCTTAGGTAATTATATATCTCATTTGCATACTTCTTGCGAAATTGTTGTTACTGCTTCACCCATTTACCGAGACCTGAGAGGAACCCCTCTCCTCCACCTCTCTTCTCCCCATTTCCATTTCCATTTCCATTTCCATTCCCCCTCCCCCCCCCCCCCCCATGGCAATGGCCGCGAGTGCCCCCAAACCAAAGCTTGTTTCGGGTCAAGCCTTGAAACACTACAGAAGCCTTACATTCGTCACCATGGGCAGACCCAACAGGAAACAGACAAAGCACGTCACCAAGGTGATCCAAATCTTGAACTTAAAGATCCTCGGAAAGAAGCTCTGGAGCTCATCGCAGATGGCAGTGATGACAGTCTCCATCATCACAAACTGGAGGGGGGGGGGGGGGGGGGGGGGGGACAAGAAAGGGTCAGGTTTTTAAAACAAAATTAACAATACCAACATGGGATTAACATTACGACACCTATAGGCATCAATTGTTATGCCTGGCACGAGGCCAGGCACGAGGCTTGCAACAGGCACAAGTAACAGGCATAAACCATGACAAAGGAATGCTTTTATTACAGTTCATTTGAATAGCTTCAGACTTGAATTAAGACTGAAGGTCTTGTGCTGGTCTTGCGCTGGCCTTGCAGGGTCTTGTGTGGCCTTGTGATGGCCTCGACTACATCACTGCTGCACTGCCAAATCCAAATGGCATTACGAAGAGTTCTGTGGCCATGGCAAGCCTGAAAGGTATATTTGAATAAGTAATCATCGCTATACTAGGCCGTCCATTCAAACTATTTCCAGCTTACCTGGCTGTCCAAACCAAGCGTGAACAGCATGAAAAAGAACAGCACGGACCACAGCGGAGCAATGGGCATCCTGGCTAAAGCTTCAGGGTAGGCCACAAAGGCAAGACCTGGGCCTGAACAACAAGAAAAAAAATCCAAAGAAAGTTGGAAAACGGAAACAAATCCACTTCTATATTCCATCTGCTCACCGATTACGCAGTACCCATTGCTACATTGGATTCGAACCAGCCAGCTGGTGCAAGAAAACTCAGTGGTCGAGTGGTTAAGATATCTGCACCATTGAGCAAAAGGTCATGGGTTCGAGTCTCACCAGAGTAAGCCTGTGCATTTTTTCACACAGGCTCTCAGAAAGCACTAATTTATAATTTACAATAGGAAGTTGTTTATTACACCAGTGACATTTAACCCTATCAATCCCATCAATAGGTCATGTGCATCAAGATCCAACCAGTAGCGCAACAAGAAATATCTTTAGGGGGAAGGCTAAGCGGGGACAATGTTTTTCTAAAAAAACATTACTCCAAAAATGTGTCCATGCCCAGAAAATAATTTGAAAAGCATGGGATGGGGGAGGGTGGTAGAGGGAGTGGAGTTCTGGGTGGTGGTCGGGATGGGAGGTGGGATGTGGGGTAGGATGTGATGTGGGGTAGGATGTGATGTGGGGTAGGATGTGATGTGGGGTAGGATGTGATGTGGGGTAGGATGTGATGTGGGGTAGGATGTGATGTGGGGTAGGATGTGATGTGGGGTAGGATGTGATGTGGGGTAGGATGTGATGTGGGGTAGGATGTGATGTGGGGTAGGATGTGATGTGGGGTAGGATGTGATGTGGGGTAGGATGTGATGTGGGGTAGGATGTGATGTGGGGTAGGATGTGATGTGGGGTAGGATGTGATGTGGGGTAGGATGTGATGTGGGGTAGGATGTGATGTGGGGTAGGATGTGATGTGGGGTAGGATGTGATGTGGGGTAGGATGTGATGTGGGGTAGGATGTGATGTGGGGTAGGATGTGATGTGGGGTAGGATGTGATGTGGGGTAGGATGTGATGTGGGGTAGGATGTGATGTGGGGTAGGATGTGATGTGGGGTAGGATGTGATGTGGGGTAGGATGTGATGTGGGGTAGGATGTGATGTGGGGTAGGATGTGATGTGGGGTAGGATGTGATGTGGGGTAGGATGTGATGTGGGGTAGGATGTGATGTGGGGTAGGATGTGATGTGGGGTAGGATGTGATGTGGGGTAGGATGTGATGTGGGGTAGGATGTGATGTGGGGTAGGATGTGATGTGGGGTAGGATGTGATGTGGGGTAGGATGTGATGTGGGGTAGGATGTGATGTGGGGTAGGATGTGATGTGGGGTAGGATGTGATGTGGGGTAGGATGTGATGTGGGGTAGGATGTGATGTGGGGTAGGATGTGATGTGGGGTAGGATGTGATGTGGGGTAGGATGTGATGTGGGGTAGGATGTGATGTGGGGTAGGATGTGATGTGGGGTAGGATGTGATGTGGGGTAGGATGTGATGTGGGGTAGGATGTGATGTGGGGTAGGATGTGATGTGGGGTAGGATGTGATGTGGGGTAGGATGTGATGTGGGGTAGGATGTGATGTGGGGTAGGATGTGATGTGGGGTAGGATGTGATGTGGGGTAGGATGTGATGTGGGGTAGGATGTGATGTGGGGTAGGATGTGATGTGGGGTAGGATGTGATGTGGGGTAGGATGTGATGTGGGGTAGGATGTGATGTGGGGTAGGATGTGATGTGGGGTAGGATGTGATGTGGGGTAGGATGTGATGTGGGGTAGGATGTGATGTGGGGTAGGATGTGATGTGGGGTAGGATGTGATGTGGGGTAGGATGTGATGTGGGGTAGGATGTGATGTGGGGTAGGATGTGATGTGGGGTAGGATGTGATGTGGGGTAGGATGTGATGTGGGGTAGGATGTGATGTGGGGTAGGATGTGATGTGGGGTAGGATGTGATGTGGGGTAGGATGTGATGTGGGGTAGGATGTGATGTGGGGTAGGATGTGATGTGGGGTAGGATGTGATGTGGGGTAGGATGTGATGTGGGGTAGGATGTGATGTGGGGTAGGATGTGATGTGGGGTAGGATGTGATGTGGGGTAGGATGTGATGTGGGGTAGGATGTGATGTGGGGTAGGATGTGATGTGGGGTAGGATGTGATGTGGGGTAGGATGTGATGTGGGGTAGGATGTGATGTGGGGTAGGATGTGATGTGGGGTAGGATGTGATGTGGGGTAGGATGTGATGTGGGGTAGGATGTGATGTGGGGTAGGATGTGATGTGGGGTAGGATGTGATGTGGGGTAGGATGTGATGTGGGGTAGGATGTGATGTGGGGTAGGATGTGATGTGGGGTAGGATGTGATGTGGGGTAGGATGTGATGTGGGGTAGGATGTGATGTGGGGTAGGATGTGATGTGGGGTAGGATGTGATGTGGGGTAGGATGTGATGTGGGGTAGGATGTGATGTGGGGTAGGATGTGATGTGGGGTAGGATGTGATGTGGGGTAGGATGTGATGTGGGGTAGGATGTGATGTGGGGTAGGATGTGATGTGGGGTAGGATGTGATGTGGGGTAGGATGTGATGTGGGGTAGGATGTGATGTGGGGTAGGATGTGATGTGGGGTAGGATGTGATGTGGGGTAGGATGTGATGTGGGGTAGGATGTGATGTGGGGTAGGATGTGATGTGGGGTAGGATGTGATGTGGGGTAGGATGTGATGTGGGGTAGGATGTGATGTGGGGTAGGATGTGATGTGGGGTAGGATGTGATGTGGGGTAGGATGTGATGTGGGGTGGGATGTGATGTGGGGTGGGATGTGATGTGGGGTGGGATGTGATGTGGGGTAGGATGTGATGTGGGGTAGGATGTGATGTGGGGTAGGATGTGATGTGGGGTAGGATGTGATGTGGGGTAGGATGTGATGTGGGGTAGGATGTGATGTGGGGTAGGATGTGATGTGGGGTAGGATGTGATGTGGGGTAGGATGTGATGTGGGGTAGGATGTGATGTGGGGTAGGATGTGATGTGGGGTAGGATGTGGGGTGGGGTAGAATGGGGTGGGGTAGAATGGGGTGGGGTAGAATGGGGTGGGGTAGAATGGGGTGGGGTAGAATGGGGTGGGGTAGAATGGGGTGGGGTAGAATGGGGTGGGGTGGAATGGGGTGGGGTGGAATGGGGTGGGGTGGAATGGGGTGGGGTGGAATGGGGTGGGGTGGAATGGGGTGGGGTGGAATGGGGTGGGGTGGAATGGGGTGGGGTGGAATGGGGTGGGGTGGAATGGGGTGGGGTGGAATGGGGTGGGGTGGAATGGGGTGGGGTGGAATGGGGTGGGGTGGAATGGGGTGGGGTGGAATGGGGTGGGGTGGAATGGGGTGGGGTGGAATGGGGTGGGGTGGAATGGGGTGGGGTGGAATGGGGTGGGGTGGAATGGGGTGGGGTGGAATGGGGTGGGGTGGAATGGGGTGGGGTAGAATGGGGTGGGGTAGAATGGGGTGGGGTAGAATGGGGTGGGGTAGAATGGGGTGGGGTAGAATGGGGTGGGGTAGAATGGGGTGGGGTAGAATGGGGTGGGGTAGAATGGGGTGGGGTAGAATGGGGTGGGGTAGAATGGGGTGGGGTAGAATGGGGTGGGGTAGAATGGGGTGGGGTAGAATGGGGTGGGGTAGAATGGGGTGGGGTAGAATGGGGTGGGGTAGAATGGGGTGGGGTAGAATGGGGTGGGGTAGAATGGGGTGGGGTAGAATGGGGTGGGGTAGAATGGGGTGGGGTAGAATGGGGTGGGGTAGAATGGGGTGGGGTAGAATGGGGTGGGGTAGAATGGGGTGGGGTAGAATGGGGTGGGGTAGAATGGGGTGGGGTAGAATGGGGTGGGGTAGAATGGGGTGGGGTAGAATGGGGTGGGGTAGAATGGGGTGGGGTAGAATGGGGTGGGGTAGAATGGGGTGGGGTAGAATGGGGTGGGGTAGAATGGGGTGGGGTAGAATGGGGTGGGGTAGAATGGGGTGGGGTAGAATGGGGTGGGGTAGAATGGGGTGGGGTAGAATGGGGTGGGGTAGAATGGGGTGGGGTGGAATGGGGTGGGGTAGAATGGGGTGGGGTAGAATGGGGTGGGGTAGAATGGGGTGGGGTGGAATGGGGTGGGGTGGAATGGGGTGGGGTGGAATGGGGTGGGGTGGAATGGGGTGGGGTGGAATGGAATGGGGTGGGGTGGGAAGAAGTTGGTGAAGGGAGGTGGCAAAGAGGGAATACGGAGATGCTCAGTACCTACCTGTATCTGTGACATTGGCTATCGGCAGCTGCATGTCCTGGGCCATAAAACCAATGACCGAAAAAATAACAAACCCTGCCAAGATGCTCGTCCCACAGTTGACGCAGGCAAGGATTAGTGAATCCCTAGTGGGCAGAGAGCAGAGAGAAATGTGAGCAAGGGAAAATAGAAACAAGGATGAAATGGCACAGATTCATGCTTATAATGAAAACAAAAAACACTCCGTGCCAATCGGCTGTGAATATTGGTTCTTTTGGTAACAAGTGTGGGCCCGGGAGTTGGTTTAAACTTTTTATAAAAATTCCAGTTAGCACAATGACTTTCAGCCGGTCACAGCGACATGCCAGTTTGGTTGAAATATAACCATGAGTCGCTGTGAAGGGCTGGTTGTCACAGTGCATGCCATGTATCTGTACATCATGGCTCCGATGCAATCATCAAAAAAAAAAAGAAATCTCAAGTTCCAATCGCTCAACTCCCGAAGCGTCCACCAAAGATCAAAGAGGAAAATCCAGGCAAATCAGCCTCGACAACTTATGCACGGAGCGGATTTTCAACAAAGCTACAAAATCTACAGATCATCTTTGTCTATCAGTAGAAATCTTTCAGGTTCTATACTGGATCAGTTGAAAATGCATGTGCATGACACATAATGGTGCTGCATGGAGCGACAATATATCGGAATGGAACTTTCAAATGAATGAATATTCTAAAACCATCTTTAGAATGTAATTTCCATGACTGAAGTTATTTCACATTTCTTTTAAACAGGCACATTCTATTTTCTAATAGTGTCTGAAGTAACTTTTCACCAGCTTTGACATTTTTCTACAAATACGTCAAATGTAAACAACCTGAAAGCTTTCTTAAAATAACGACAACAGGTTTGAGAAATAAACAAAGAACATCTCATCATTTGGTTGTAAACTCTATTGCTGTGTTTTGTAAAATTGTCATAATATCTGTATTAGTACTTGGCTGCACAAGAGAGAAAAAAAAGGGTAAGTTTTCCCGATAGTAAATATCTGAAATTTTGATGGGATTTGAAAACTGTTTTCCAAAAAAAAATATAAAAAAATATAAAAAAAAGATTCACTCATAATTTTATATTCTCAATGTGAAAGTGGGAGATAGGATATTGTGACTTGCAGTTTACCACTGGTAGTTATGTGGTTAGACAGGTACATCTACAGCCATACCAGAGTAAACCTGGATTATGGGTTTTATAAGCTGGTAACTATTTCAATGGCATGCTGTCTTTAACCTCCGATATACATATACCCACTGTATTCATAGCCTATGTTTGCACATACATGCATGCATGCACATATTTCTACGTAAAGCCAGAGTTGTCAAACATGGACTGAGGCGGGCAAATTTCCCAGACAGCCAGCATACCTGCACGTAATCCACGTAATTTCACGTCTTCCAGAGTATAATTTTGTATACCTGCTTAACCATGCGACAACCAGGTGTTTATAGCCAAGTCAAAAATGTGCAGTCCTCCCAGACTGTTTTGAAGCCTGAAAGTTTAAAGTTGTTCATTTTTAAATCCCACCATATACCTTAGTATCTTTCGCCTAATTTTGAACTTGTGAGAAGTACCGCATGTTGGATAGTTCAAGGGACTATTCACAATACTACTACCTGTACATCTGTAACTATCGTCATGTGCATCGAGTAGATAACAGTTAAATCTATTTTCTTTTTTTTTCTTTTTTAAGACTATAAACATCTGAAGGAAGCAAATGCACTTCCATATCAGACAACTTTGTGCAGATTACTTTTCACCCCATCCTTTGGGAGACTATAAAACGCAGCTTGGAATTCCAAAAAGTTCCTGCTCCTCTACCACAGCAAATTGCAGAAATTCCGTCAACACTTTTTGGTTTTTGCCTCGTTTTTCTTTTTTCACAATCTGGTTTTTACATTTTAGAGCAGAGCAACATCAGACACCATTCTTAGAACAGTTTCCTTGTTCAAATGTATACAAACTTGCAAATCTGTGCAGTTGGCGGGACAAAATTTATTATGCAAATCAAGAAAAAACAAGCTTTTTAAAAAAGAATGGGGGGGGGGGGTAAGGTAACATATTTGAGTGGAGTAACAAACTGCTTTAGTTACTAATCGAATACAGTATAAATCTGTACATCAATGGCATGATTTTGTGCCAGGAAGGCGTACAATTATTTAATGAGTTTTCCACATTTGCAGCTGCACTTTTTCTCCCCCAAGATAGAAAGCAGCAACATTGAAACCAACATCAGTCTGCTCTGAAACTATCTTCACACATATGGTTTCATGCCCTGGCAGCCAGCCAAGTATGGAGTGATGGCGCCAATCCAAAATATTAACATTTTTGATACCCATTCCACCACAAAGGCTTCCACATGTGAAATCTTGTCAGCATGACAAATAGTGCAGATCACTTTTCAAGGACACCATTGTCCTTTTTTTTATTGGGGATATCCTATTCTGTACAGAGAAAAAAAGATCATTCACACTGAATTTGTTCCTTCATGCACCAACAGTCCAGAATCCTCAAATTTCAATACAATTTTTTCACACCACCTAAAAAGGAGTTAGTGTTAAACAAATCCCACTGCACAGAAATGCTTTATTCCATATTCAAGTGTTTCTTGAAAGTACAAGAACAGCTGGACAATTACCTTTGGTATCAACTCTTTTGCAACAATTGCCAGTTTTTCGCCCCACCATTAAATAAACAGTCCGCATATTCGGTTCCATGGTTTCACTCAATTGAAATCTTGCAAATCTCCTCTGGAAACTTCTGCGTTTCACTACTAGGATTTGAAAGAAGTATTTCAGCAAAATCTGAAGTCCCACTGTTTTTGCCATCCCCCGACATAAAAGGTCTTGTTATTACAAAGTAAACCGAGTGCTTGTGACTACCGACTGTACATTGGGTATTTCTGAAAAACATTTCCGAGTCCGGAAAGGATCACATGTGTAAAGAATGAACCAAAAGATATACACTTCCGTTTTGACCTAAAATCCATGTGTGCTTCAAGATGGTAATTTCATTGGTTTCATTTACTTTATCCTTGTCTGTAAGCCAAACGGGGAAATAATTTCCGTGTCCGATTCCAAAAAATATGCTACAACTATTAAACTTCACGCGATTCACATGGGGCCGTTTCTGTTCAGAGTACAATGTATATGAGCGTGAAGATCGTACAGTGTAAAATACAGTCACCGAGATACACAGCTGTTATTTCTGAATGGTGCAAAAACTGGCATTTAATCCCGTCGATAGTTACAGATGATAACTTGAAAAAGAATTCTGCCTGACCAAACCACACATAGCCATCCTTCTTACACAATAACAAGCAACTTTCAAAGCTTTCAAAAGGGCCAAATCGTTCACTGAAAAAAAAAGGGCACCTAAACCTGCAGTGTTGGAGAATTTTGTTTTTTTTATCCAATTGTTCTATTCAAGATGCTGGTCAAATTATACCTTATTTGGTATTCTCAATTCTTTCCCCAAAGTGTATAATGCACTGAAAACTTTGAAAGGTCGCTTTAACATTGTAACATTTTGGCAACAATTTCCATGGTTACATCTTTACATGTTTAACTCTCCTTTTGAAGCCTTTCACATCAACTTTACCATCCACTAAATCACATGCCATCACATCTACCACAGCATTAATCACCCATCCCTCTAAGGAAACCGGTAACAAACAATCATGACAACAATCACCATGGCAACAAACCACACTTGCTCCTTTTCAAGCACAAATGCACCCCTTCCTGTGGGTATGCTGTGGTTTGGTCATCAACACTTTTTAAAAAATCCAGCACAGCTTTTTGGGATTTTTTTGAACTGTAAGTACTGCCAAGACAGACGGTCAGTATTGTGTGAAATTTAAACCAAAATTTTTTTTTTTTAATTAAAAGATGAAACTGTCAAATTGGGAACCTACTAGTAAATACATGTACCATTTTTTAATTTGGTCTTTTTATTTTTTTTCAAGTAATGTCTCCTTAAAATGATCCGAGAGACCGTCTGTCTAAAAAACAGAAACTACAAACTCAAAAAAACACCATACAAAAACTGGGGACAAATGTTAATACAATCTGTATTTAAAATATGGTTGTCAAACATGCGATACCTCTCACAAATCTAACGGTAGCTTCAGGAGTAGAACCTTATTATACTCAACAATTTAAGATAATCTAAGAGAACCAAACTAACAAAAAAAAACGTATTGACGGTTCAAAATCACTGAAACTGAAGGAGTTTCAAAAAGTCTTGTCACGGAGCTGATGCTTGGTTTGTTGGTTTTGTTGTTTGCTCTTTTTGTTGTGGATTGTAATCAAGGTTGTATAACCCTCACATACCGCACTACCACATGGGCTTGTGGAGATACAGTGTAGCACACCCGGCCGCAGTCCCCCTGCAACTAGTGTGGGATAACAGTTCCCATATTTGTCAGTATTAATACACACTACCCACGGAACAAGGGCCTTGCCCCGGGGTAAGAAACAGTACTACCACCAGAGGGGTTATAGCTTGCATGAATGCTTTACACCCTCCATGGTATGTCTTCCAAGCTATCGTGCATATTATGAGACAACACTGGGTAAGTTCAGACGAGGGGCCAACCTGTGGTGCTAGTATGGAACAAGGCCAGCCCCATTGGCAAAAGTTGTTGGAATGCAACTTAGCACTACTCCAGGGCTGCATTCGCCTGAAAAGTTGTGGTGCTCGTCCCACTTTCATGCCATGGGAATTCTTTTATCATCTGGACCCAGCTCTCATGTCATGGAATCCCCGCCCTCATGTCATGGAATCCCCGCCCTCATGTCATGGAATCCCCGCCCTCATGTCATGGAATCCCCGCCCTCATGTCATGGAATCCCCGCCCTCATGTCATGGAATCCCCGCCCTCATGTCATGGAATCCCCGCCCTCATGTCATGGAATCCCCGCCCTCATGTCATGGAATCCCCGCCCTCATGTCATGGAATCCCCGCCCTCATGTCATGGAATCCCCGCCCTCATGTCATGGAATCCCCGCCCTCATGTCATGGAATCCCCGCCCTCATGTCATGGAATCCCCGCCCTCATGTCATGGAATCCCCGCCCTCATGTCATGAAATCCACGCTCTTCTGGCCCCAATGTGGCCATGGCTCTGGAGTTGCCACCCGACCAGTATTAACGTCAGCTGATTTTTTTTTATATTTCTAGCCAGCTCCCCAAACATCCTGCTCAGCTGGTTAATTAACCGCAATCCATGTGGACCCTCTTCTGAACAAATCCAGTGTTCCTTTAGTTACTATCGAATACCCATTGTCCCCACAGCAACAACATGCAGGTCCTCATATTGTGGGACAGACATGATCATATCGGCACGTATTATTGTATTCGGTGTTCCACAACATGGCTGCCATGACATCTACAGCCTGGATTCCACACCATTTGAGGGCACCATTCAAGCAGACTGGTAACCACCCCAAAGCAGCAGTACTTGGACACAAAACAAACAAAAACAAACAAACTCATCTACAACTTGCTCATCATCACCACCACATCTCCTTCCCTCCCCTCCCCTCCCCTTCCCTTCCCTCTCTCTCTCCTCCACCTCCACGTTAATTTCCCCCAACCTTTACTACTTTGAAAGTCAAGGATTAGGCATACCACCTAGACTCTACAAGAAAAGTTTTACTGACATGGGTGCCCCGAAAATGCATTTCAGAATGCTAGCTGCGTGCACGTTTTTTTTTTCATTTTCTTATTTTTCATTTTTTTTTTATTTACTTATAAAGCCACAACTTAATGAGCTTGTGAAAGGACACTTTCATTCAGCCTGAGGCAACTAAGGCAGTTTTAGGGACACTCTGTCAGTGATGTGCCAATTGCTTGGGCATACCCGCTCCTTGTACATGGGTCATTCCATAAATTTGGAGTCCAAGAGTGTGTCATTTTTGGTGCCCCTGTTAGATAATGACATGTATAAGATTTTGCAATTCGGCACACATTTTTAATGCCTTTCATCTCCAAGAGTGATTATGAAAAGCAAAGAACCTGCCAAACAAGTAACAAAATTAGTGTGAAGTCAATTTTAATGATACTTGATGGAGAAATTACACAGGTCATATGTAACGGGGGACCCAAAAATGTCACTTTTGGACCCGAAATGATGGAATGACCCACATGTACGTTGAGGCTATGTTGTAGTCAAATTGCAGTCGGTGCTCTGGGTACGACACCTCCGCGGCACTTTCTTGAATGCAGACAACGGAACAGAATTTCCACCGGATGCAGAAATATCTTGTGGGGATTTTTGGCACAATGTATCACCCACTTCACAGGCAGTGGCCGTGTCGTTCTTTACACAAATCTCACGATTTGTTTATTTCTATAAAACAAAGCGCATCCCTTGCACACTTGGACACAAACAACCTGCATCAATTCCATTTTGTAACACTGCCACAAACACAGTGGAGTTTTCTCTTATGCCGGGTTTTCATTTACACAACCAACTGTTGCACTTTACATATGTGAGCAGGTGCCAACACAAAGGTTTTTTGGCTTGGCTATTCCATTACAGTGAATACAATGCCCCGGATATAACATTTCACTGTGGCTTTCACACACACGAGTATGGAAATCCATTGGATAAAATTTCAGAACACACTCCATTCAAGAATAGCCGGTGGAATGACACAAACACTCAAATACAGCCATATGCCACTGATTGGTGGTACATGTATACATTTAGTGTATGGCACATTCCCATTTTTATGCTCTTGCACCACCAATAGAATATTTTATACAATCAAAGCACGATTTGGTTTTTGCCACTTAATGTTGGATTTCACAACAGTTCAGACTATTTCCTCCATTGCAATTTAATCAAATAGGAAAAAAAGCTTTGATGTCTGAAACTGGCAATTTGATTTCCTTTGATCGTCAGCAATGCGGTGACCAACTGTGATTGTGTGAAATGTTACAAACATTGATGACAAGCGTACATGTACATGACATGAAATAGTCAGCCAGCAGCCAATTTCACAAAACCTTGCGCAGCTGCGTAACTACGCAACTTCACCGATGCCACATTTCATGACTTCCAGCTGTACAACATTGATGGCATTATTCAAAATCAACTTTACGAATACAGTGTGTAAGTTGCCGACTTCCACCACAAATTATGGCATATTTTATGCACTCATTTTAGGCAGCCTATGTTGGTTCGCACAAACCCTACACCCCATCCTAGAACCATCAGTCGCTGAAGATATCTATTTTGGGGGCCGATGAAATTTATCATCCACTTGACTTGTGAGGATTTTTTTTGAAAGTTGCACATCTATTTTTTTGACATTAAAAACATTCAAATGCCACCTCGGCTATTTCACGACCGTTCCGTGATTTTTCTGTTCAAATCATCCACGTCCACAATGATGGTTCATGAAATGGATCGTAACGATGTGCAGATGCACATTTATGTGGCATAAATCCTACGCCACGGCTAAAATATGCACCGTTTTGTGAAATCAGCTGCAGTTTTGATTTTGTTCCCTTTTTTATTTTAATCCAATACCCGTCCCAAACCACCCACTCCCTCCCCACATACATTTTCTCATCTAGCTTTCCCAGCATTTCCACACTCGAGCATACCTTGTGGGTATTTAATTATACACACACATATATACACAAAATGCCAGTAAAATTGAACAATGATTGAAACAGTCACATGTATGCCAATATAAATGACTTCAAATTATGAGGTTGTCTTGGCAACAGGATCAGTCACTCCTGAATCACACTCATACAACGTAACACAGTACAGTCAGACACAAAAGGTAATGAATGTTTTAGCATGTGGGGAAATGGCTATGGGTTAAAAACAACAGATTATTCAGAAAGTATCGTTTTAAAAATGTTATAATGAAGAATACAAATATATATATATATATCAATGGCACTTCAAAATGCAGACATAAATAAAGAACTGAAAAGTCGAGATTTCAAATTTTCCCATGATGCTTTGCAATTAGGCACTGCCTAAGGTAAATGATTTTCTATTTTGTTCTTTAAAAAAAAAAGGAAAAATCAAAATTTTTTAGAAAGAAAACAAAAAGCCCCAAAAGGCTAAAAATAATTTTGGGGGTGGAATGTGTCCCAGCAATCTATCAGATTTTTGTTCAATTTGCTAATAAAAAAAATGTAGCGAACAAGAGACGATTTATTCAAGAACACCATATTCCCCAGACTTACTGCAAAGGATCATGGGAAATTGAGGAGGCAAACTGGTTGTATACGGCTTTCCCAAGTACGTGTGAAACTATGATGATTTCGATTTTTTTTTTTCGAATTTCAGGCCATCTCGATGGTCCAACAGTCCATCCCGCCCAACCAAGCCTTCCAAAAAATCTCAAAAAAAACAAAAAAAACTGCATTGTATAATCCGTCTTGGGAAAGAAACGACCACCAATTTCCTCCATCTGTTATGCTACAAATGTACATTCAAAAGAAAATCACAATAACACATTGCCACTGGAATGTCAACAGCACCCAGCATTCTACAAGTACATGTATATCTATATCTCTGCCAAACACATTTTCAAAATTTGACATCCCCAGATCAATTTTCTTCAAATTTTATACCTGTACAAATGTAGAATGCCACATGATCATATTAAAGTGACATTCGGATATTTAAACTGTAAACTAATGAAGCCAAATAAACATGTCGATCACAAATGAATATTTGACTAAACTTGCAGTCAGGTCAAATGTATTTACTGACTTCGCCAGAGTTTTTTTTTTTTTTTTTTTTTTTGGGGGGGGGGGGGGGGGGGGGTTTTCTGCAGGTCAAACCTTGGCAAAAAATATCGTTTGTGCCAGAATCCATGTAGGGAATCTAAATCTAATGGGGGGGGGGGGGGGGGGACTATCTACTCTGAATTGAGAACTACATGTATGGGTCCTAGGTTCGAATCCCACTGTTGGTAATGCGCCCAGCCTCATAAGTCTGCATTTAACCCGCAGCATGCATGCACTTGAGGAAATTCGCATTATTGGCCAATCTAAAGAGGTTGTAGAATTTCCTCTGGTCAGAACACTACTGATCAGCTTGAAACATTTGCCTTATTCTCTTTAATATGGACGACGGCCATAGCCACGGTTTGAAAAAGACCACCTGGGGCCCGATTTCACAAAACTCTTATCTTAGGATCGATCCTAGGATTAAATAAGAGTCCCAGCTATAAGATCGATCTTACGTAAGGTCAATCCTAAGATCGATTTCACAAAACCCATCTTAAGCAGGACGCGTCGGATAATAAAACCATAAGATATTTAGTGAATGAGGTTAAATTTGCATAAGCGACGGCTATTTAATATACATTGCTGTGTTAATAAAACGGCCGTCGGAACCTTCTGCACTCGACATGATTCAAGACATGCAAGATGGCTGATCAGCGAGTTGACGTTGTACAACTTTTTGGCTCCAAACTTTTTGGGAAACGTCGTCTGTAACAATCTGTAACTCAGTAACAATAAACCACCTCTACCTCCGAATAAAAAGGTTTCTATGCGTGAAATTACCAAATGACGGATATAATATAATCTGTAGCGTGGTTACGCAATATATTTACATATCAATAATGGTGGCGCTAAACAAAATTAAAACAAAATGCTTGCGGTACGGTATGCGTGCTATTGGCATTATTAATAATATTATTAACGGTCGTTAGAACAAAATGATCAACGTCCGTTTATTATTTTCTAAAATTACCCGTGTTTCATGTATTTGTTTACCAACCCTGTCTAGCAGTTGTATTATCCCCTGCCTCGTGAATCTGTATCTGCAGACAATTTCTTCGTCGTTCAAACTATCTACCGGATTCCATCTACCACGAAGGAATCGTTCTCTTCTTAACGCCCGTCTGGCTTCGTGGTCAACCAACAGTAGCAGCGCCATTATTGCATTAAGCGGTCAGCAACGTACGTACGTTGGTACAAATATAACTCAAATTCATCGGTTAGGATGACCCCTGGCCGGTTGTCTACATGTGCATTCCTGCGCACACTCCATTCATTCATTCATTCATGTTTCAACTATATCATTCTTGAATGGGAGTGTAATGAATAGAAGGAGCTTTTTCAAACAAAGCTTTCATTAACATGAAGGGGGGGCTCCAAGTGCGATGAATAGCACTACTCTATTCAGTGTGGTGCCTATTGTTTGCATAAATTTGCATTTGGCTGCACAGTCCATTCTTGGCATACCAGCCCATCATGTATTTGCCTATAGAAGCTGGTATTTCAAGAATTCATTATACATTGGTTTTGGGTACACACAGCTCTCTGTCAAGCCAATTTTGGACATAAAGATGGCGGCACGTGGTCAATTGAGAAGACTGATCAATATAGGTAAGGAGAGGTGAGATGCCTACTTTGTGGAACTTAAGTAATATAGATGGGAAAAATACCTGTGAAAACAAATGCAAAGGGAAGAACAATATTTGTTCTCGCTCAGCTATTTGGGAAAAAACCCATGGCAACCGGGGCAAAGACCCTACACGGAGGGGCCCCCAACAGCTATGCTGACAAGATTAAATGAGTCACAGGAAACTCATGTGAGTCAATAGAATGGGGAGTGTCAAACCTAGAAACTCAGCAGGCAGATCTGGGGTGAGTTTGCGTCGGACATTTGTAGGCCAAGGCACAGGGGAAAAACAACTGCATTCGTTGCAATTGATTCGAATTAAGCCTTTTTCTTCTGTTGGATGCAGCATGCACTCTATGGAGAAGACTGATCAATATAGTAGCATGTAGCATGTAGCACTACATGCAGCAGACCGACTCCTGGTTCCTCCATTATCTTTCTGACCAAGACGAATTCCTAATTCCTAATTAGGGCATCTTTGTTGATATACCCACAATGTATACAATATATTGTAATGTTCCCAGCCGCTGCCATAATTTAAAAGTGCGATTTCGCATTGGTTGAGCCGACCAAATACTTGCAGGCAGTATCCATACTACGGTTTACATTTACGGTTTACTTTGGGCTTTTTTTCCCATATTGTATTCAATCAAAGTCGTTATCTTTCCTTTTGGCAAACATTTATTTTATTTATTTTTCTAGCAAATTGTTCGAGTTTTTTTTGGGATTCATTGTTTACCCCGATTGAAATTTTCCTTGATGTTTTTTAGTACTCTGGAGGAAACCTTTCTTTGCTTTTTTCTATTCTAAGATAGAAATTGTTTAGTTGCTTTTTATTGTTTGCGAAAGTTTTTTCTTTTTTAGAAAGTATATTTTGTCTTCATTGATTCCTTCTTTGTCCCAGCATTTCTTTTTTTAAAAGTAAATTGCGACTTATCATTTGAACTAGGACCTTTTTCTAGTGAGCCATTTTTCGCCGTTACAAAAGTTTGAGCTCAATCCATTATCCGAGTCACTAGAATACGGTGAAAAGCCGTTCTGTTTTAATAGTGGTTTTGTGCACGTTCATTATGTGTTTATTTCAACTGTTAAAACTGAAATAAGGCACTGCATTTTTTCGGAGGTCCACAATTTTCTCAAAGATGACAGCATTTCAGACAATCATTTATCAGGACAACCCGTATACAATCTTTCTAAACAGCATGCTTTCAGGCTGCAAAGCTAATTATTTTTGCCTTTGAGAAAGAACTCGAGTTCGAAACGTCAGGCCAGCTAATTTTGTTGATTTGTATATTTCAGTCAGTTAGCAGTTTAATTCATTTTCAGATTTTTTTTTTTTATCATTAGTATCATACCTTCATCTAAAATACATGGGCATTTAAGAAATCAAATATCTTCATGATTCAATATCACTATTAACGCGAATGAAAACAGCCTCCAACTTTAAAAATGGGGTATTGCAGCATTTGCATACCCAAGGGCCAATCAAAAAGCACCAAATCCGTACTAGCTACCGGTCCTACCGGGATGGGCACTAGTCTAGGAGACTACAATCCCGGCCAAAACTCGTTGGGCCCCCGACCCCCCATCCCCTGGTCAATGTTGGCTCTTATTGCGCTCCGGCTTGATATTACAACATTGAGCAGGGGGAGGGTATGTTTATCATCACGTGGCCCAAGCATTTTAGCCCGTCAGTTGTCTAAAAGGTCAGGACAGTTAAATTTTCCATCTGTCATGACAGTGAAATTAATGCATAAACTGTGCCCGGAGGGAACCGGAACCAGTGTCCGCAGGCCAAGATTACTGAAACCGGGAAGCAAAACCTGCAGACAGACAGATTGACCGAGCAACAGGTAGTGAGCCATGATCCAAAGCACATGTGACCCACTTTGATCAAGCTTTACATACAGCAAACATGACTTTCTACCCGATATAATTTTCCACACTACTTTTCACCGCACTTATTAAAACTTTCTTTCCAGCTACATGTACTCCATCCACGATTCCATTACCTCTCCCATTTTGTCCTTCTCAGGCTGTTCATTTTCGAATAATTTAGTATTCGACCGAATATTCGATACTCGCCGATCAAGTTTTTCACTGCATGCCACGCCGGTAAAAAAAAATTGCACGTAAAAGCACAACTGTTTTACGTGTGGCAATCGATATTATAGACCGTTCGATCGGCAATTTTGTGCATGCCCCTGTTGTATCGAGGGTTTTACGGACGGGAACAATAAACCTCCGTCCACAAAAAGTTACGAATGGCAAAAAATGCGGCATTCGACACCGCTAAGCGCCGTAACTTTTCTATTAAAATAGCATCAGAGTCATATCTGTATGCACATATATATCTTTTCGAATATTCAAACTGGCAAACTGGCATTCAAATATTTGGTTGACGATCTAATATTCAGTATATTCGGGACAGCCCTGTGTCCTTTGTCTGTACTAGTGCGTTTCCAGAGGTTTTTTTTATGTCATTTAGCTATTGCAACAGATTCTGCTTGGATCAAAACGTCAAGGCCTCCTAACTTAAATTTTATCTCTCAAGCAGGTTGGTATAAAAAAAGTTGTTTGTAGCACAATTTTGTTATTTCGTAAAAAAACTTTAAAAAATAACCGATCTTGAAAATGATGGTTCAAGAAATATGAATTGTTCATATCAAGTTAAGATGGGTTAATTGCAGGAAAGCAAAGTGTCTACTGTGCACTTTGTTGACTCCGTTTCAACTTTTTTTTCTCAACATTTGAAAATACAGCTCAACAGTAACGAGACGTTCACATTTAAAAAAATATTTCCTCCTTGTCCTTTAACCCTAACGTACATCAATCCATCAAAATCCTCTTCCTGTTTTAGAGGATTTCGGCTGATTCAAGATACCTCCATATTGAAACCTGGGGGATTTTGATGGATTGAGGATTGTAAGCCTAGCGTTACTGCAGGATTTTGATGGATTCAGGATACCTCCATATTGAGCATGACAAAATAGGTGGATTTTGGTGGATTCAGGATACTTTCTAGTAAAGTTACCCAAGGAGTTAGGGTTAAATGGTCATCGCATTAAAAAAAAAATCTAATTTGTTTTTGCTTGTTGACATATGACCTTTCATGTTATGCCATTGTCCATGAAAAGCTGGTGACAGAACTCACTGATTTCCTGCAAGGCCCCTGGGAAAACTATGGCATGATCTGAGTAACAGGAAGGGTAAATTAAGGTATAAATCCCCTCCCAATATCAACTGATGTCACCTTATCAGGTGACTTAATATCTCGTTGACATTAAGGGACATCATATCTGATGGAACTTGGCTTGCTCATGGAACCTTCATGTACTCACAATGGACGATAAACCTTTCAAAGTTGTTGCGCACATTTTTTTAAAAACTGCATTTTGGTATGGGCAGTTCACATGTGCATTTTTCCATCATGTGCCCACACAAGATTACATAATTAAAGTTGATATGGGTGTTCTTTACATTAGTCTACTTGTGGGGTACCGGGAAGAAAGGGTAACAATGGGAAGAAAGGGTAACAATGGGGACAATGGTACCCCACGAGGTAGTTTTAGAAATTGAGGTACCCACAGAGTTAACGCTATGGCTTTGAGATTTCAATGGGGACAAAGGAGAATAAAAGAAGGAAAGTAAAGTCCACAATAGAGGTACCCCATATCTACCCATATGCGAGGATGTGTGCTTTAGGGCATGCATGCACATACACAGGATTCACAGATGACAGGCCACTCCGACAAATTGAACTAGACAACAAAAAAGAACCTTTTTGAAATTTGGATAATGCATATATATGGTGCCCCTAAAAATTAAACTGTTGTAACTTGCTACTTTCTTCCAGCAAAAACAACAAAAATCACTCAACCGAGCCATTCAATAAAAATATCGATGTTTAGTTGTCAAATAATTTCTTTACAAATGTCAAATAATTCAGTTCCCACCAGGCAAATCTTTCTTTGTGTTACAGCTGCAAAAGCAACACAATGTCTTTTTTCCCGCCAAGGGTTACAGGTGCCAAAAATGAAAAAGTAATTTGTGTTAAAAAGAACTACAGTATTCAATTTTAAACAAAAATCTTTTTTTTAGGAGCAAGGACATTGAGGCTTTAAACACTGGCAAATGGTGAAAAAGGTTGGCTGCATGCTCAGTAGATCACTGGTCACACAAACTGCACCATTTGCTGACGAGACTTTCACTTTGATATATAAATGCAAACTTTTAACAGGAATCCCTCTAGACATTTCACTCTTGCCGTACGGCCACAGAGCGCGCTCACACCTAGCAACAAACACCTCCACAATTTTCACAAAAATAAAAAATTGGGGGCTTTTTACTTGACAAAAATAATCCGTTCTTTGACAAGTTCCACAGCAAGCAATTTACGGCATGATATAGCGCTGGCAGAACTGACAATACATTTGCAGACGGTGTTCATATTTTTGTGCGACTCGACTCATGTATGCACGAAATTGCCAACCTGCGAAAGTTTTGCCTCAATCTATCATCCGAGCCACAACTAAACGGTGAAAAACTGTTTTGTTTAAACAGTGATATTGTGCTCGTTCACGTGTGCTTATTTCGATGGTTGAAATCGAAATGACCAACGGCAGATGCCATTTTCTCCAAGATGACAGCATTTCAGACGGGAAACATTCCTCAGGAGGATTGGTACTTGTACCATCTTTATAAACAGTAAGCTTTCAGATTAAAACTAAGCAATTTTGTTTTTGATTATTACCAAAGCTACATCATAGAGCAAGTTCGGGTGCTGCTGACCTAGTCCCTTTTGTCAATTTGCCATTTAAATCACGCATGCGTGGTCTGTTTTTCACTTGAACGCGTCTAGTCCATCGACTACATCAAATTTAGTTAGTGTGTAGCAACAACAAACTGTTGTCTGTTAGTTAACGAAGCAGATGTTGGCACTTCATTTCTATTTTCTATTATTTTCTCTACTTAAGTTCAGTGCAATAAATAATTCATTATCTTATTGCAAAGCGTTATTATCATTGGGCAAAACCAACAATTTATCGTAAACATTTGCAAAACTTGCCCAGTTTACCTATCCTCCATCTTGAAATCGCGACGTAACTCATGAATTTGACTAGAGAAACCGTAGTCCGGAGCTAGGTTGATCCAGTTTGACTAGCTAGTCAAACCAAGTAGCATTCGAGTGACATCTAGATTAACTATGTTTATTATTGACGAGTTGCCCAACCAAATTTGCTCATACCTGTAAGCACTCTTTGTAGGTCACTTAAAGGTAGTGTACACGATTGGTAATACTCTAATTTTTTTTTTTACTGAATTATCACGAAATACCTTAGTAGACTAAGTTAATAGGAGTCTCAATCATCCTGTGAAATTATGGCACCAGGTGTGCTGTCGTCAAGAAAAGTGGAAATTTATATCATTTTCCAACCTGGAAATCGTTGGGAAAACTGCCCTGTAGCCTTTAGTCAAGATGCGTGTGGCTACCCGGATGAGTAGGGCGCCCCAGACATGCTGGCATTCAGGGCGCATCACATGTCCAGGTAGCCACGCGCGCCTTGACTAAAGGCTATCATCCGCCCGACGGTTGAAAATGAGCGCCGTTTTTCTCTCGTTTTTTCGCCATCTAACAGCGCAAAACTTTGAACAGGTCAGTGGAATGATATTTCCTATAACATACTAACCCCCAAATCCGCCCATTTCTGAAAATTGCAACAATGACCAATCACGTACGCTACCTTTAAAAGATTCCTTCATTTCGCAAAGTGGAAAAAAAGGTCAGCCGGAAAGGGCTTAATAAGGACTCTGAGTCCCCTGTGTGGCATGTGGCATCTGTCATATGTAATCAGCCACAGCCTGCACCCCCCCCCGCCTTTCCTGTTTTTTCTAAGAGGAATGTGGGGGGGGGGGGGGGGGGGAACTGTAAAACAAAAAACCATAAAAACAAAAAAGACCAACCCTACAGTGTTGCCATGGTAATCCATTGTGTGCTTTCATCTGCCTGGTTTTAAAGTTAATTGTACGTACAGCCCAGTATTCTTTTCCTTTGCACTGATATTTTTTTTTCCAGCTTGGAATGGGCCGAGAGGAGCCAGTCATGCACAGTTCAGTGGTCTGTGAACAGACTTCTACCGGTTGCTGTTGTTTACAGTTGAGGTTTTTTGGTTCGAGATTCTAGCATCTGTTCAGAAATCTTTCAAATTCAGGGTTTTTGAAAATTTGTTATTTAAATGATTTTGTGTGGTTTTTTTTAACACTATTTGGGGCAACACCCGACAAAAATTCCTACATGATGTAACAAGACTTAGACGGGGTTTCCAGTTTTAAGTACAAAATCAGTAATTGGCCTGTATGGGGGGGGGGGAGACCACAAATGCAATTTTGTGCACATAATTGTGCTAATTTTCAATGTTAGGGCTTTCTGGGTCTTTCTCAGTCCGATCTGGGTCTTTTCTGATTTTGAGAGTGGTCATTCTTCAGCCAATGGACAATGGACCATGCTTTGTGCACTGGCTTTATGCAAATTACAACTGAATGAATTCCAAAATCAGTCAAACGCGGAGAGTGCAGATATTTTGTAGCACTGGGAATTACACAATCGACTCGCGCCACTGTACAAAATTCCATTCATTGTCAATGCATGACGGATATTTCAGGAAATGATTCCACATTTTAGCCTTCAGGGGGGAGAATTATAAAGATAACGATGGCATGATGGAAATTTCCACCGACAAAAAAAACAAATGCTCACACATCAGTGCATTTTTAGGTACGCACACTAAGCGATGTACTTTTATCACCACGAAGGGTGTGGTTCGAGGCACAAAAACTATGGTAAAAGCAGTACGACGTGGAACAACCAAACAGATGAAAAGACCGACATGACTACACAGATTGTGCCCCCAAAAATCCTTGGGGGGGGGGGGAAAAGGGGAGAGAAAAAAAATGAACAAAATAGCAGTGTGGCCGACTGCAGACAATAGCTATTTGTCCAAGGTACACACGTGTCAAACTATTTCTTCAGTCTAAACGGGGCAAACAGCAACCTTCATTCTGCATTCTACAACATCCCACAGTTCTGACAAACCCATAATGCGCTGGAATGCAGTTATAGAAAACGGCACTTGATGAATGGCTAAAGCATGGTGGGTGGATTTGCACTTCAATACAAGGATTTCTGGTCTTGGCAGGCAATTTTAGCACTGCCTATTTACACAAGCAATCGTGTCCAACCACAATTTGTTCAAATGTGCTAAAGAAAAGTCCATTAAAGCACATTAACACATCTGTTCATTTGTAACAGTATGCAACTCAACTTTGAAAACCATCTGGTCAAACCATCTTATGGATCAGAATTCAGTAAGGTAACACGCCTCTGTATTATACATTATAATTAGGGAAAAATATGAGAGAAAGAGCAGAGCTCATAACTTCTCATGTGACACAAAGAACAAAAAACGTAAAACAAACCCCATGAATTCCCTTTTATATCACACTGGCTCCGTCATTCAGTAAATACATCAGACATTGAGAGTGCGATTCCAGTGGCAATGTGTAGTGTATAAATGGAGAATTTCTTACGCAAATGTGCATTTACCATACCTGTAGAAGTTGTTGTGGAAACGGTTGTAGCTAGCCATGGTATGCAGACCTCCCCAGGCTGGGCCCAGGGAGTAGAAGATCTGAACGGCACCATCCTTCCAAACCTACTCAGACAAAAAAGCTCTAATTATGACAGCCAAAACAAACAAGCAAGCAGACAGACGGATAAACAAAGAAATGCCATTGAACGCAATAAAGCCAGAAACAATATACAAAAGAAGCAAAAAATGAACATTCAGACAGACAAACAAAGAAACAAAGCAAAATCGCCAACAATCATAATGACCAACAAACAAATGACCCTCAGAAGAAACAGCCAAAGAACAAACAGATCTGCACATTAGCACTATTTGGAGCATTATAATGGAGCTAATGTGTAAATAAGTTTAAAAATAAACCACACATACATTATTAATCTGATAATGTTCACAAAAATACTACGGTCATATGGCAAGTTCATTTTGCACTGTAAATGAATCAAGAACACAATTTTTTTAAACATGCGAAAAGCAAGCACAACTCTATCAAGTCTCATTTGATTGTAGAGTTTATACTGAATTCCACGATTTTTGCGCAAATTTATTTTGCAGCAGCAAAAAAATATGTATTAAGACAAGACAAAATGTTCAAATTAAAATAATTTGAAACATTGTGGTTTGTTTGAAGTTAAAATATATGGGTTTAACTCGACATCAAGTGCAAAATGTGAAGAAAAAAAAATGTGAAAAAAATTGTAATGATACAGCCTCTATCATGCATGTAACCCACTTTCCATTTATTGTACTTCAGTTTGGTTCCCACCATGACAAATCAAAATTGTTGATACTATCCAACCATGCAATGTATTTCACCACACCAAGCTGCAATGCCCTGCCATTCCACAAATATGGTCAGATACTATATTGTTTGGGATAATATATTGTTTGGGTTAAAAAAAAAAAAAAAAAACTATTGTTATTCTATATTTGATGGAGTTGCGAAACATGGCCATTTTAGGTAGGGCAGTTTTATGGTATGTACATGCATATTGCAGATATTCATAAGGGTAAAACCATTATGAAAGGTAATGGACTTGTTTGGGTCTGCAAAACCATCCGACCCGACACGGTAAACCAAGTCAGAAATCAAAGAGGATTTTCGATGGATTTCTGGAATTGAGTTATTTTTTTTTAAGTTAATTATTTTTTCCCGACTGCCGGTTAACTGAAACATGCAAACATCATCTGCAAAACTCATCCTACATGTATGAGTGACTGTAAGGAACTTAAATGAGCTGAACAGACCACAGCAATGAAAAACATGAAAAACAGAAAGGGAACTTCATACAATATGTATACATTGTATACAAAAGACTGTCCAGGAAAGTCTTTAATGGATTTTGATGAAGCTTGGAAAGCGGTATTTGCATTAGTAAAAACAAACTTAGACAAAAAGCAGGGGAAACATGCAATACACATCAACTTGTTTTCATGCATATTACAATGCATTATAAAAATACAAACATGATCGAAATTGCATCATTTCATTGGAAATTAAAAGAAGGCGCCGTGTTAGGTTTTTTGGTTTGGGATTTTTTTTTTTTTAATTCTTAGAGAATGCTTTGATCAGTTTAAGCAATAGGGCACTATTTTTGTTTGGTAAAACAAGGTATTCTTTGTCAAAAGTGCAGAAAAACAGTCCAAACATCAATCCTTCAAAAATAATCTATTAACAACGAAGAAAAAGAAGAAAAATATGAGGAAATATTGGCAACTAGTGACATTATCGAAACAAGGTGTTTAACATGAAAATCAAGTCAAAAAAGAAACCTATTCAAAAGCAAATGTAGAAAAGTTAGACATAAATACTAGTGCACAAAGCTATGGAAACACTGCTGTTGTGTGCCCTTGGATGACACCACACTTTGCCTCATAAATGTGGAATTTTCATTACACAAAATACCAAAATTTTAATTTTTTCCCTAGAATTACTACAAAGGAGCCTGAAAGCCACAGTAATAAATGGCAAGAAAGCTGTCCTACATGTACATGTATTTAAGTCATAACAATCCTATTGCATGATTCCTTTAACCAGGTGCACAAACAAAAATAAACAAAAGTTTTAGTCTTTCATAAATTTACACTCCAAGGTTCACTGAAATCAAACTCTATAAATGGTTCTCAATGATGAATGCATTTAAATAAATGAAGGATTGTATTTGTGTGTTCTAGTAATTCATCGTGACTTATGTACATGTCGGACAAGGAAACAAATGGGGCGTTCCCCGGCCACAAAAAAAAAATATCGCAGCCCGAGAAATCATGGGTGGTAAAAAGCACTGCTCGCTGCTCTCAAGTTTTCTTTGATCAGATTTATCAAGTAAACTCGCCCAAAACCTACAGCTGCATAAGCCTGTTCGATATGACGATATTTCCCGATATTTCGATATTTTTTTCATATCGAAAATCGTATCGGCCCCTTAAAAAAAAACCGGAATATCGGGGAATTCGATATACCGAAGAATATCGCGATATATGTTCCTTTTGGCCGCATTACGTGTGGATTTGTCCAGTTTACTTTGCTCGAAATTCCAGTTATTTCCAATTATTGGACGGTAGAATAGTATATAATGTATCATGATGTACCATGGAGAAATAAAAAAAATACATACATGCACTAAATGTGTCTTTCTTTGACCGTTTTCTAAACCCCGACATGACATCTCCGCTCCGCGCGATTTACCTTCCGAGCGATTTACCCTCCGCGCCGTACGTTGTCATAAGTGCAAACAACGTCTTATTCCCAGTGTACAATGTACGTACCCTAGTACCTACGCTTGCGAACTCATCTTGAGATCGAGGGGTATGGCAATTGTTTGCAATAAGGTCAACCCCTGTAGCGCATCTGCGCGTGCGCGTTGCTTTTTTGCTAGCCTTGGTCAAGTGCAAGCAACCGCACTGAATGCCACCGTCTTTCCCCAGTGTACAAGGCACACGCAGTTAAGGTGTAGTTACGTGTAGCGAACTGCGCCGCGTCTTGAGAAAAGATTAAAACACGTGCCGCGCATCTATTGTACATTGTGCAATGTCATGTCGTCTTCACAAAATATACGACACGGTCGTTTACGTTTGTTGACAGCTCGCATGGTCCATGGTATTATCATCTGTGTTACTAATCAACAATGCTGAAATAGAAACAAACGCTAGTCTTTCTGGAGTGCCATAAAGTATAGCCAACTGAAGGTAAATGTATTAAAACTCCAAATACTCAACGAGCGAAGGGAAGCTTTGTCAAACCGTCCCCCCCCCCCCCCCCCCCCCCCCCCCCCGTTCCTGCCGCTCAATCCCGGCGGGCCCGATCCCGGCGGTGGCCCCGATCTCATATATGATGCCGTGGTGACTTCCGTCATGTATTTTTTTATTCCTCCGTTCTTCCGGTAATGAAAAAGTGACGTCATCACGATAATATCGAATATCGCGATATTTTTCTGCCGATATTTCGGTATCAAAATAAATGGATATCGAACAGCCTTACAGCTGCATGTATCAAGTGTGAACTTACATTAGCATCGGTAAGGCGCTCGAATTTGGGCTTGATGTAGAAGAGGATTCCTTCCAGGGATCCTGGAAGGGTCACGCCGCGGATCAGCAGGATGAGCAGAACAACGTAGGGAAAGGTGGCGGTGAAGTAGACTACCTGTACAGCAAAAAGAAAATGTCAGGGGGTGGGGTTCAAATATAGGAAATAATATAACTCGGGGGGGGGGGGGGGGAGTTAAATTGGCCAACATATACAGTGGAACGCCGCTATAACGAACACCATCTTTGGCTCCCAAATTTTGTGTACAAAACTTACCAAACATTGTTGAAAAAAAGGCAACAGATTAAAAAATCTACCGGGTATTTGGGCTGTTGAAGAGTGACAGGCGGTTATTATTTCCCCAAGAAATAGAAGGGAAAAGCCAACTGTTGCTTGCACATGTTCAATTACAATCAAAAGAGGGCACACTTGAAATACGACGCAAGAGGGCGCTATTTAAAAGAATGGACGCCATGTTGGTGGACCGGCAGCTGAAAATCGCTACAACGAATGATCGCTATACCGAACAAAATCTGTGGATCCCGCAATGTTCGTTATAGCGGCGTTCCACTGTAGTTTGTATTTGCCTAAAGGCACCCCCCTTAAAATATCCGTTTGTATTGGTCTATATCCACTTTTACAGGTAAAAACACCTTTAGAACACCTCAGGAATTCCAGAATGCAAAAGAGATTCTTTAAAAATTCTGAAATCCAGACAAAATCCTGAAATCAGGAAAAATCTCACCCCCGATACCTAAAATTACCACACATGGTACATGTTCGTGGTGGGATCCAAATTTTTTAACATTCGGTTTGAATTCCACTATTCAGTTTCAATTTTCGAAACCAGATAATTTAAGCCTTCCATTTTTTGGCTGAAGAAAACAACCGGAACATCCTTCAATTTGCTTCATGGTCTCTGATTGTATTGCATTCACTCGCTAGTGATCTTCTTAATGTTTGAAGCAATTAAAAAAAATACCTGACAATATAACCAGACAATACTACAGTTATGCCCCAAATTATTCATACCATATGAAAAATCTGGTAGTTTGCTTTTCTCTCATAAAAAAAGCTGGATTGGTGGAACTTAGGCTTTACTTAATGACTTTTAGTTGGCATGTACAAATCTACATATATTTTGGTTTCACATCATTAGCATAAATGTAGAAATAATAAATAATTTATGATTCACAATAACCCAAAAACAATTTGGGCATAACTGTATATATACATGTTTACATACAAAATTTACAAATTTATCAACAAACAAACAAACAACTACATCTGATAAAGAAAACCCGATATTAGCATTTTTTCAAGCAGACAATCTATACCTTCTTGGTCCTATTCATTGCACTTAATTGGAGAGAATCAGTGGCAGCGCTATACTATAGGGGGGGGGGGGGGCAATTACCCCCAAGTTCTTCTCTTACCCAGGGATCGAAATATCCACTGGAGTGATGGACCGATTTCAGTAATTTGAGCGTTGGTCTAGTGAACTCTTGACTGAACTAGTCCGGTGGTCTAGTGATTTTTTTTTTATACACTGCGTGAAATGCTATCACTAAAGTTCTTTTTTTTTCCTAAACCTGGTGAACTGAAAAAGCCCCATAATTTCCGGAATGGCCATTTTTAGTTTTGAGGCAAGGAGTTTCAATCAAAACAGCATTTCTAACCCCTCCCCCAACAAGGTCGGCAAAGAGGGAAAAAATTGAAACGGCACACTCATTCAAAACACTGTTCTTATTTTTGCCATTGGTCTTGTGAAATACCTTCCGGTCCGGTAAAAATTGTGTGCTACTAGCCCAGCTGTCTAGTAGATTTTTACCTGAAATTCAACCAGTTACCCCAGGATTCCCCCCCCCCCCACAATTCGTCTACAAAGAGATTAATTCTGTTGATTTCCTTCGTGAAATTGTTGTTCTATGCACACAGTTGGGCCATACATTGTTAAACATCATAGACGGAACACTCCAGGCATATTATTTCAATCAGTTGGCAACCAACGTTTCTATACATTTGTTATACATTAGTTATAAATTGGATATTATTTTGACAAGCAATATTTCCTTTACCCCCAATTGCTCCAACTAAATTGTTGAGTCTGGCGCCACATGATGTATGTCTGTATGTATGTAAAGGCTTTGTGTATAATTTCTACATGTAGATACCCATGATTTATCACTGCTGCTGCCGCCACACAAAGGAAACCGCACAAAGGAAACCAGAATGTCACCAGTCATAATTATTTAACAACTACACGTTTATGCCCAACACCAACTCTGAACAGGTTCACTTTCCTACAATACACAGCAATGGAGATGGTTTTTCATTTGAACAAGAAAAACAAATATTTTTCAAACATTTCCATAAAATTATGGATTATTTTGCCTGGCCCATCCAGGGCATGAAGCCAAGAATAATACGCAATACAATAAAAGAACTCACTTGGCAATTTGCCAAGCAAGAAAAGCCTCAACTAATCTTGTTATGTCAGCTGGCACAGCTCCCTTCAATGCTCAAGGTCGGACCTATAATGTAGGTTCATAGTCCAACCCTCAATCAAGGTTCACACAAGGCCCAAATTTTAATGGATCTTATGCAAGAAAGCACAACAAAGTTTCTGAGGATAGTCCCTGTGCTAACAACTTCTACCAAGAGCCAGTGTAAACCTGTGAATTTTTATTCCAACAAGGATTTTTTTAAATATAGAGCCAGGGGTGAGATTGGCCAAAAATTAAAAAAATCCGCGAAATCCATGAAAAATCCACGATGACCCCAGATCAGAGTATTTACCCCAGTAAAGGCACCCCTTAAAATATCTGTTTTTATTGGTCTTTTTCCACTTTTACAGGTAAAAACACCTTTAGGACAAAACCTCAGGATTTCCAGATTGCAAAAAGGGTCTTGAAAAAATCTGAAATCTCAACAAAACAACAAAAAACCTGAAATCAGGAAAAATCCCGACAAATCCCACCCCTGCAGAAAAAGCAAAAATCTCTTCTAATTTACATCATGCAACACAAATTCCATCTTATGCAGTACCTGCTGCTACACATGGTTCGAATCAGCCAGCCTGCGCATGCGGTGGTCAAGTGGTTAAGGCGTCTGCACTATATAATAAGCAGGAGGTGGGATTCCCTCCCAAGTGAATTTACCACAGGCTCTCAGGAAAGCACTGAGCATGCAGCGCTTCAGACATGTACAGCAAAGAGCAAAAATATCTATTCTAAATTAACTTCTATCCACAGAAACCATGGTGGCAGGGGGGCATGGAGCCTGAAAGTTCACCCCTGGTGGCGCCCATCTGGAGACCTTGAATAAGAAAATTAAACGTACAAATTGGAAAATTTGCAATTACATGTACTATGTATTTCTGGTACATTGATTTAAAAAAAAAAATTTCACCCCGAAAAAGGCCTTTGTAAAATTATTACTACATGTAGCATATCACTTTATTGAAACTGATAAATCGCTCGAGAGAAATATCGTGCCAAAAATTGACCTCCCACTTCTGAAAATCTAAAATCATGAAAATACACATGCATTGTACGTGTACAATTGCTGTGTACTCTTATGAACATTGATGAAATAATTGTGGCAACAATAAGGTAAAAACTTTAAGTGAAATAGAAAACTAAAATATCTTTTACGGTTAAATTTTTCTGAATAAACGTGCAGGACCCATTAGCATTTTCGAAAAAAAAATCAAATGTGACCGCTGATATGGACGCTGAATGAGGCTGTAAGCCAGACGCTCAGGTTACAATGTCGGAGGCCTAACGTATTTCTGTAGCTATCGCAAAGGGACAGATCTTTTTCTTTACACGTTTTGTTTTTATTTCATTTCCAGGAGTATTTTTAGTTTTTACAAACAGATCAACACAAGAAGTCATTAGACATATTTAGACGTTTTTAAGATTCAGAACTCCAATAATGATTTGCATTTTACAGCCTCTAACTTTCACAGCATCCCAGAATGGATAGGTTCCATTTGATGCGATTTGATGGACAGGCACATGTGCGACAAGCTGACCTTTGACCTAAATTTGCACACACTGGGGGGGGGGGGAGGAGAAATGCCCATGGGGAGGCTCAACATGCAACATCCCTCACAGGTCCAAAACGCACCAAACTGAGTAATAAATTCTGCACCTGGATTTGCACCAAGGGAGATGTACTTCTGATTTCCGTGCATTCAAAGTTCCTTTCTGTGCCAGTAATCGTGAATCACAAGGTTAAAAATAATCCCTCCAATGATTTTACAAATCACAAAAGATCAGAGTCACAGTACCCTCAAGCTGCAGTGCAAAAACTATATGCCAGTCAGTATCAGTCAAACCAAGTCGATTGGTTTTGATCAAATTCTTAACTGCTCTGTAGTACTGCCACGACTGCAATGGATGCAAAGATGTTAAATCTCCAGCCAGCAACTGAATCAGGGGCAGGCTTACATGTACACAATGTACATGCATGTAATTTTAGATGTTGGTTGTCAAAACCTATCATCAGTAACACAGGGAACTATTATTTCATCAATCAAATCCAGTCAGCCGATATATTTTGAATAAAATAACTCCTCATACAAGTGAATTGATCACAGGAGGGTTTTCTGAAAACTACTCAAGTCATGCACGCATTAGTATTACATTTAGAATAATGTCTGCCCAGAAAGACAAAGTTAGGAAAAGATTGATCTGCACAAGTTAAGTCCAGAAAAACAGTCAAATTGTTCTCTGCGTGTGGTTTTTATTTTTCTATTTTTTAGTACGACAAACAAACCACGTGTAAATAATTTTTCTGGCTATACATGTACATTGTAAGGTGTAAATTTGGAAGAAAAAAATCTTTTAAGGGTTCCGGACATTGTTGTATGCAGATGAAATGCTTTCATACTTGGTTTTTACATGTAATTATCTGTGGATGGATTGATCAGCAAAAACAAACAGAAACATTCCAATTCAAAATTTCATTTTTTAAAATTATATCCCAAGATTCCCTTGGCTGTCGTTTCAATCATCAACAGGGAAGTAGGCGTCATCAATCTCTATGAACTGTTCATTTACATACATGTACATGTACTTATTTGCGTACCTTGTAATGTGTGCAAAACATTCAATTGTGATGTGATAATCTTTGAAATGCGTTTTCAGTCCAGAGTTTGTTTCTTTATGGTTGTGAAGCCAGCAAACGTTCACGAGGCTAATGGAATTTTCCACCCCAAAAGTACACTATGGTTCAAGGTTGAGATGTGTCAGTTTTAATGAACGGAGTCTGTAGAAGGTCAGCCTATTACATTTAATACAAAAACCAACCAATGTGATGGCTCCAAAAAAGAGACGCTTTCATAAAGCCCGAACATCGAGCATATGTTCTCAGCACTGCAGGGCAGGTGATGGACAAGAGGGATTGCTTAACCAATGCTTAACCCAACCCCAGTCAATAGGGTGTTGAATACCAGGGCCGACTGCCGTCAATAAAATACATTATGCTCACAATAATGGAATGCATATGGTGGACAGGCTTGGGAGCTTCGGCCATCGACTCGACTCAAATTGTTCAATTTGAGAAGTCAATTAATTCCTTGATTAGTACCAAGACAATGTCTGCTTCACTGGAGTTGATTCCAGGCACCGCCCGGCGATTCTGAAACGATCCTGAAACGCGCCGACTCCAAAAGAGGATTTTGCCAATTCCTCGAAAAGAATGAAATCTGCCGACGCCCATTTTTAGCATAATGTACAGTGTATGCAGTCAATCCTGAATAGAATCGCGATTCCCCCTCCAGGTCGACTAAAAAATGTTGGAGTCACGCAAGCGCAATGGTGGTACTGAAAGGGTAAACCCTAAATCCCTAGGGTGTGTGGAAAATCATATTAAATTTGGAGGATTTAGGACTGTTGAGGTTGGAACACACTTGCCTTGTACATGTACATGTACATGTACATGTACATGTTCATGTACATGTTCATGTACATGTACATGTTCATGTACATGTACATGTACATGTACATGTACATGTAGGTGTCTAATTGGAGGCATGCATTTACAAGGGGTGGTTGTGCACATTTGTACATTGTATTATTTTAATGCTCTTTTGAACCATAATTTTAGTGTGCACTTATTTTCTGCCTCCATGGTAATGCATTCCTGAAATGTTATTCTACATGCACTTTTACCATGCCGGGGCATTTAAATTTTAATTTTTTAAAATTAATATCTAGGTAAAATCTATATGTACATTGTGTGTACATGTCATGTACAAATACATACAGTTGTGTTTTCATATACTACTGAGGACATGTATGTTTCCTATTGTTCTTTTACTTAGAAGAAAAAAAAACTCCCATAGATTAAGCTTGTATTTTTATGTCCGAGGACCGATTTTAAACAAAAGACAGACTCCCGAGGACAAGAAAGATTCCTTTGTATTTTCTTACTCCTCCAACGTAATAATGTACATGTATGTGGGTATACACGCCAAACGATACCAGTATGAATTTTTCAAGTTTAATTTTTTTTTTATTAGCAAAATGTCACCACGCCCATTCCCACTTGGACATGCTCTTGTTTTTTACTCAGCTTTGAAGCAATCAAACAACATGAGGTACATGAAAAAAAAACAGACGTCCAATTCTTTGAAAATCTGTCAATTCCACACTGAATAAGAAACTTTCAAAGATGAACATTTCAGAAAGTGCTTTACACTATTGTCAGTAAGGTGTTCACACCAGACCACACACCATGTTAAACAGAATTGCCAAGCTTGTTCTTGACCATGAAATGAAATTCAATATTATCCACAATGCGACTAAATTTCATTTTTTCAAAAGGAAAACAAATAATTTACTGGCTCTATTAATGATTTTTTCCCTCCAAAGCCCGAGTGCCAATTCCAGGATGCTTTCCATCATGAGTCATGTCTAAATTGGTAACGGGGAAAATGCCATAAAGCTTCAGGCCCCTACCCCTGCACTTTGCTAATATCCAGCAACCACCACGGTGCCACTCAAATATTCACATTTCAAGGCCTTTTAAAATATTAATGTACTCTACATGTACAGTGTATTCATACAGCCACACACAACAGAAACCTGCCACAGTTTTCCTTCCTCTATGTAGAAGGTAATTTGTCATTTTTCCCGCGCGGAAAACTTGCAAAATCAAAATCAGACCGCACCTATGCGGCACTATCAACAGAATAAACAGTTGAAAACCGTGAGTAGGGTACGCTGAAAACCTAGCATTTCCATCGAAATAGTCGCTAAATGTTTTTCTTAGTTCCATTTATTTATTTTGTGTACAATGTATGTGTAAGATCATGGAGGAATAAGATCAGCATTGTTTCGGAATACATGTACATCGAAATTCAACATGTGCTTTCATTTTTGATGAGTCACGTAATCACTGTTTTACCACAAATTTACCACTGCATTCCTGATTACCCGCGAAGTACTAGCCATTACATGCCATTCATAAAAGATGGAGGGGTACTACACATGCGCGCAAGAATCCTGGAATCTTTTGGTGTCGACTTGATAATGCGACGCAACCACTCCAAATTTTACAGGGGTACGTGTACATGTAGCTTAAAAGTTGGAACATTGCAAAATTCATAGCGACAAAATTTACAGTAATATTTTGAATATTTTCCTGTAATTTCTCCGATTGTTTTGCCAATCCACCTGTCTGAATATTGTACAGTATGTCAGTCACTTAATCTAATCAAACCACGCCCCTTGCCGACATGTGATCATGCATATTATGCAGCAGCCCTGCTTACGACTTTGCTGTATCTCTACATATAAAATAACACGTGATGAGGTCGTGGAAAGTGGAAAATGAGACCAACTTGCCAATCAAATGACGTACAGTCTTTCAGTCGGCACGGGCTCAACCACAAGGGAATTCCCCAAGATGAGAAATAGCTTGCTCAAGTCCCCACAAGTGAGCGCAAGATTTCCCCACGCTGCGAGCTGCTCACGCTTGTCTGCGTTGTTCACAACTGCTTTTTAAGGTACTACATTGTAAGTGCTTTTATAGTAATGATTTTTCACCTAATGTACATATTTAATCCTGGATTTGTTTTCGAAAATCGCGGGCGGTTCCTCACCACGTGCAGGACTAGATGGTTCTGAAAGTTCTCAATTGTTTTAAAGGAATTTTATGAAAAACCTTTCAAATTTTCGGGACCTGCATATAGTTGCCAATCTCCGTTAAAATTCCTAAGATACGAAACCCGATTCGCATATAAACAAATGAAATGTTACGTCAATGAAAAAATTTCCATTTTCGTGAAGAAATTGCATCGCGTGCAGCAGGCAGGCCAAGTGGCCGTGGACAAAAAATGTGCAGTGCCGGCTGCCTTTGTGTTCCACACACTGACATTTAATATCCTGTGGGGTTTAAAGGACGGCTTCAGAGAGTTGCGCTATTTATCTTTGATGCAATGCATGTTTTTGAAACCGTTTACGGTTCTTTTCGTTAAAGAATAAGACTTATTTGAAGGTATGTCCGAGTTGGACAGTCTTCAAAACTGTCGAGCGAGGACTGGAATCAGCTACATGTACATTAGAGAATCTTTCCTCAAAAAAGTGGAATCGTGATTCCAATTCTGAGTTTGAAATCGATTCAGACGACGACAGCAGCAGCAGCAGCAGCAACGATGTCGAAGAAATCATGTCAAAATGTGTTCTTTGCCTCGGTGTGTTTAGTGTGAACATGCACTGTGGCCAGACATTCAGTTTTGTCCTGTGCTTTCCCCCCACTTGCACTTTTCACATTGGACCAAGTCATCTGAGTAAAACTGACCTGGTCAGTCTTCAAACAATCCACCTCATTTCAGAATGATCCGAAAGTGGTCAAAGTGTGATTGACCATAAAAGGAAAAAGAGGCACAGTTATTTTCAATGTATGCTGCACATGTACTTTACATGTATATACCCAACACATTTTAGGGTTTTTCCTTTTTTCGAGAAATTCTTTGTCAATGGACAAGGCTGTGAATTCAATACGATTGGATTTTGTGACCTTGGTCTGGTTAACCATGCTTTCCCCTTTGCCTCCCCATGGTTAACAAATACATGCAGGCACAGAGTGGGGGAATGAGGATGAACGCTTCATTTCACCTCTTGAATGCGTGAATACAAAATAGAAAGCCACTAAATAACACTTCACACTAAATTTGCGTTTGATGGATTCAACCCTGGCACTGCCTGGCACATGTGTGTACATGTAAATGAAACCTATATTCAGATTACTATAGGGCAACTCTGCATGAGTATGGCCATTTTGAAAAACATCATAACTGAGGAAGCCCATGGATGTAATTTACGAAAAGAACATACAGACAGACAGATACAAGACAAAATTTCTGATTAATAAACGTCTTTATATTCCCCAAAAATAGAAATGTAAACCAAACGACAATTTCACAGCTGCTGAGAACAAAAAAAAAATACTGTGTGCATTACTAACGAATATTCATGATAACACAAGTAGCTTTACATGGTAATGCATATAAAGCAGGTATCTACATGTATATGGAAATGCATATTCATGAGTGGATCATCCAATCCCATTGGCTTGATACTGACCTTTCCAGAGGACTTGACCCCCTTGCTGATACAGATGAAAACAATGACCCATGCGATGACCAGGCACACGAGGTTCTGCCACCTGATTGATCCCATCTCGTGCAAGCCGTCAGAACGACCCAGGACCATATTGCTACAAGAACAACCAAACAAACCAAAAATCACCACTTAAAATTTCTCTTTTTTAAAAGTTGCTAGACATTTAAAGCTAAAAGTACATGCAGATAGAAAGTGGCTTGAAAGACCTCAAATAAGGTAACCAGAGTTGATGCTGCATTGGTCAACAGCAGTCAGTCTCCGGTCAGCACGTCCCACTGACCAACCTCAAGAGAAACTGAATCCTCTCCGCCAAACACTAAATTTGATCAAAAACATAGTAAAGATAGTTAAGTGCAAAATTTTCTGAAAGATGAACATTTCAACGGAAGATTAGAATTTTTTTGCCAAGAAAAATTACCTGAATTTCATGTAGCCAAGAGATGCTGAGAACGTACCACATTGAACAATAAATTTTGGACATGTGGCACAGGGATGGCCACGATTGGTCAATACGACAAAGGTGGTGCTTAAAATTGACCTATTGCCGTAATGTGAATGCAATTTGTTAAATATTACACAAAACGTGCCAAATCAGGCCAAAATTACCACACCAAATTCCATATGGATGTCTGCAGGGCGTGGTAAATTCTCCAACAGTGGTTTGACCCGGCATTTCAATTTCTCTACCCTAATGTCAACTTTTTGGTTATTTATTTCCATTCAAAACTGTTTAGTCAAGTCAACAAAGCCTAGTTTGTATGTTTACATTGTAATTTTTGGTTTATTTATATGTACTCTAGATGTCTTTTATCAACTGGCCAATATCAACATGAATAAATGTTAAGCAGAGAGCTCTGACCATGGCAACAGCCCTTGAGTATCAATGGCTCTTACAGGTTGATCAGCTTTATATTCAACAGAAGTAATGCTTGGTAGTGTTCTGTAGTCTACCATCATGGTGCATGCAATACAAGTTCAAATAGCAGTGAACAGTACATGGGTTTGCCCATAGGAAAAGCAAGCTCTGTGAGTTTGAGGGATTGACTCCCAAAACTGTTAAATGCTGCTAGTACTGGGGTAGGGACAAAGCATTTTAAGCATCAAGGATTTAGTTCATGTTCCTGTGACTAATGATGTAATTGAAATGTGCACATGGAATTTAAGAATGAATGGGTACAAACAAAGGACGCACCACCTTCACAATAACGACAATAAGCCAGTTCTTTATTTCAACTGCGCATGTGCACAATGAGAATTTTATCCCGAATGACCTGCATGACCTTACGCCCGCGTGTGAATGCAAAAGGTGGTCGCACAACACGCACATGTTAAATTCAATCAGAATGGGCGTTTGCTTAACATGGCGTGACATTACATGTCTGTCAGCAATTTTATCCTGAATAACCTTTGACATACCAAACTGGCTTACTAGCGGAGACTTGAAGATGTTGATTGCCAAGAGAAAAAAACTGCATCATTTTGTACCTTTATGTGGATTAATAAAGCTGGAAAATATTTCTGAGTGCTTTTTGCCCTTTTACAGCATAATGGTATTGAGCATGTGGGAGAAAAAATTTACAAGCTAACCCGAGTGCGATTTTAACCCACCACCTGCTTATCAGTACAGACGTCCTAACCACTCGACCACCGAGCTTGGCAGGGTTGCCTGGCTGATTCAAATCAAACGTACCAGTGGGTCCCGCAAGAATCAGTTTAAAGATGGACTTTTGCATCGGGGATGATGCATTAATTACAGATTTTCATTTTCACGAAGGGATGGGCATCTTTAAAAAGGTAGATGATTTGCTTTTACTGTAATTTTCAGAAATACATGGATTTGGGGGTTAGTATTTTATAGCGTGCTAGCAAATACTGAAACACTGACCCATTTAAAGTTTGTGTGCATAGATTGCTTGGAAAACGTGGAGAAAAAAAAATTCCATTCTAGTAGTCTGGTTCCCTTAACATACTTTAGATGGAGCAATTCATAGAAGGCTAGGAATTATCAGATTTTTAAACATTCGGTTTGAATTCCACAATTCAGTTTCGATTTTGGAAACCAGATATTCAAAAGTAACTTTAAAATATTAAGCTTTCTAATTTTTGTGACGGGCTAAAGAAAACAACTGGAACGTCCTCCAATTTGCTCCATGGTCTCGGATTGTAACTGCATTCATTCGCTTGTGGTCTTCCTTGGTATATGAATAGCCTGCCCATCCATTTTAAAAATAAATTTCAACATTACAGCTCAAGTGTTTTTGTAAAGCCCCATGGGTCACAATCCTGCAAACTATATATCCAGTCAAATGAAAAGCTTTTCATGCGGCACCTCACTCATCACTTTTTGTTGACATGACCGTGAGCTAGTTGGGAACATCCGGTTAAAGAAGATAAACCGTAAAAAAAAAATTAATTCTAATAAAATAAGGATAACCGGATTTTGAAACCTCCGATTTCTCACCACTATTCTCACACAAGCCGCCCCTGTACTCCCAAACTTACTTCCAGAACTCTGCAGATGGCCGGGTGGCAAATTCGGTGAAGTTGTCCGTCATGCAGGTCTCCGTGTTCCAGGTATTGTTGCATGATCTCCATGGGAGCTCCGATGTAAAGGATGAGTAGAAGTAGAAGATTGTGTAGCCGATGATGACGTTATAATAAATACAACACAAGATGGTCACGCAACACATGGAATAGCCAATCCCTAGTGCATGCAAAGAGAGATGGGGGCGGGGGAAGAAAATGTAAAATCAAGTGTAAAAAATTAAAGTACCATTTTCAGAATTTTTTAATTTTGGTTTATTTCCTGTTTATCCTTGCCACTTCTCTTTGTTCCTTTTCTTGCCCTATTACCACCTTCAATTCAAACCCCCCCCCCCCTTCCTAACCACACTCCTTTGTCCATTTCCACAGCTTCAACCTTCATCTTAATCCCTCCCCTCCTTCATCCTTACCCTAATCATACCTCTTTGTTCCCGTCTTCCTGGCTGTCCTTTCCTCTCCCTTTGATGTTTACCCACTGCCTATCTGCCATGCTCTTTTGCATCCCTCTTTTGTGTTTCTCCACCCACCCCCTCATGCATGTGTGTTCCCTACATGTTTGTTTCTTGTACTCTGTCATTCACCTTTGAGAAAGAACTTGCTTAAGTTCGAAACGTCAGGCCAGCTAATTTTTTGATTTGTTTTTATTCTACTCGGATCAATTGAAGTACATAATTCAGTAATTGCATTAAATTCTTTTAATGCAGAATATAAACGTCAGTCTTTATATGGCTATGAGACTGAAGGAGGTAGGTAACACAATGTACATGTATTCAACAGTAAAACAGCTTCAAGATCAGATGTTATCCAGTTGTTTATCTTTCACCAAAATAACATTTCACAAGTTTTGTTGCAACAGATAAAGAAAAAGATAAACAATTGGTGATGCACACAGTATATACTGCATTTATACATTTAATGATTATATTACATGTACCGGGGACTAATTCAGAACATCTGTAGCACGGTACATGTATAATCAATTCAGGACAGCATTAAGCACTTCCATGTCAGCTTTGCCTGAACAAAATGAGCACACACAAATTTCCTTCAATTGTATTTTTGTTCTCAACTTGCCTTTAAAATCCAAACTTAAAACATGATTGTCAAGCAAATGCTCTGTGAACTGAGCTTCCTCAACAGGAAAACCAAGGCTGTTCTTTCCAACACAGTTGTACCATGGAGGAAGGGTTGTACAGATCTTATAAGGATGGTAGTGACAAAGTCTATTGGCCTCAGTTTCTAACCCCTAACCCTGTGCATCCGGCCGTTATTGATAGGGGCTGGTATGCCAAGAATGGCGCTGTGCAGCGAAGCGTAACACAAACAATAGGCACCACAATAAATAGAGTGTTCCTACTCATTCTTGGAGCCCCTTTCATTAGCCTTTAGTCAAGGCGCGCGTGGCTACCCGGACTTGTGACGCCCCCAGATATGCAGGCACGAAAAAATACCAGTGTGAGTGGCGAAGCCACGAGCGCCTTTACTATCTCGTGGAGACCGCTTATGTTTTTCTTTACATTTATCTACAGATTTGGTAGAGAAATTATAATGCATGAACGGGGCGCGTCGCGTAACCACGCACGCCTTGACTGACTAAAAGCTTCAACGGTTCCGACTCAAAATTCAAAATTGGTGGCAGATGCCGCACCATAAAGCAAGCAATCAGATATAGTATTTTTTTAAGATCCTATTTTTAACCTTTCCTAAAATTGTATATACATGTATGCGGTACACTATGTTCAACAGTTTTATTTGTCCCATTTTACTGACGTGTCAAATTGAAGTAATTTTTGTTACAAGTACACCCCACCTAAAAAATAGAAGAGTCTAAAGCGTTGTTCGTCTAAGCGCCGTGAGTGGTTGAAATATATCTGCATATACATGTATGCATGATTCGTGCTACTTGAAACATGAATAAGTGATTAGCTCCACGAGATAATAAAGGCGCTCGTGGCTTCGCCACTCGCACTGGTATTTTTTCGTGTCAGCATATATATCTGGGGCACCCTGTATACGTCCGGGTAGCCACGCGCGCCTTGACTAAAGGCTACCCTTTCATGTGAATGAAACCTGTTTGAAAAAGCTCCATCTACACTCCCATTCAAGAACAATACAGGGTTCATACACCCTTGTAAAAAAATCCAGGACTTTTCCCAGGATTTTGATTTTTCCAGGACTTGATTCAGCTACGCTGATGCTGCGCGGGTCGCGGACTCATTTGCGGTAAATTTTGATCGCAACTTATCAGATCGTTTTCTTATTTTGAAACCAATATTTATTTTACTACAATTTCCAGGAATTTCCAGGACTTTTTAAAAATTAAGCAATTTTCCAGTACTTTCCAGGATGGGTACAAAATTCCAGGATTTTCCAGGTTTTCCAGGAGGCGTGTGAGCCCTGTATATACTACTCAAAAAAATTAAAGGATCAGACATTTGCCATTGAACATTTTCAGCCAGGTGTGTACCTCATTGATCTTACTTATTGTACACTGCTGCGATTTTTTTGTGCTTAGTTATGCACCATAGAATGCGAGATGATGCAATTGCTTAGTCATGTGTTATAAAGTTCAGTTGACTGGAGGGTCAAAAATATATTAATAAATAAGTTTGATCCTTTAATTTTGTTGAGTACATGTAGTATATATGAAACAAATGGATTGAGTCCGTGCTGGAATGCGCCTACAGATGTCAACCGGCCAGGTGGTCTTTCAAACCGTTGCTATGGGGGATGGCCATCGCCTGTATTCAAGAGGTCAACAAGGTTTTATTGTATATTGTATTTTCCTGTGCCAATTGAAATAAGCAGAAAGTCGCACTATGATATTGAGTTCTATTTAAGGCCCAGTAAATTGTAACTCAATTGAACAATAAGGCTGTTCGATATCCATTTATTTTGATACCGAAATATCGGCAGAAAAATATCGCGATATTCAATATTATCGTGATGACGTCACTTTTTTCATTACCGGAAGAACGGAGGAATAAAAAAATACATGACGGAAGTCACCACGGCATCATGAGATCGGGGCCACCGGGATCGGGCCCGCCGGGATTGAGCGGCAGGATCGGAACGGGGGGCCGGTTTGACCATGGTTTGACAAAGCTTCCCTTCGCTCGTTGAGTATTTGGAGTTTTACGACATTTACCTTCAGTTGGCTACTTTATGGCACTCCAGAAAGACTAGCGTTTGTTTCTATTTCAGCATTGTTGATTAGTAACACAGATGATAATACCATGGACGATCACATGCGAGCTGTCAACAAACGATCGTGTCGTATATTTTGTGAAGACGACATGACGTACATTGCACAATGTACAATGGATGCGCGGCACGTGTTTTAATCTTTTCTCAAGACGCGACGCAGTTCGCTACACGTAACTACACCTAACTACGTGTGCCTTGTACACTGGGGAAAGACGGTGGCATTCAGTGCGGTTGCTTGCACTTGACCAAGGCTAGCAACAAAGCAACGCGCAGATGCGCTACAGGGGTTGACCTTATTGCAAACAATTGCCATACCCCTCGATCTCAAGATGAGTTCGCAAGCATGTAGGTACGTACATTGTACACTGGGAATAAGACGTTGTTTGCACTTGACAACGTACGGCGCGGAGGGTAAATCGCGCGGAAGGTAAATCGCGCGGAGCGGAGATGTCATGTCGGGGTTTAGAAAACGGTCAAAGAAAGACACATTTAGTGCATGTATGTATTTTTTTATTCCTCCATGGTACATCATGATACAATATATACTATTCCTACCGTCCAATAATTGGAAATAACTGGAATTTCGAGCAAAGTAAACTGGACAAATCCACACTACATGGTTAAGAGGGGAAATAGGGCAATCTATTCCCCCCCCCCCCCCCCCCCCCCCCCCCCCCCCCAGGTACTGGCTACAGGCCTACCACCCCGAACCCGGAGGGTAAGGGGTGGTACATGTAGGCCAAACAAAAGAAACAGTGTATTTGGAAAAGATCACCGAGACACAAAAATACCCAAAATTTACAAATATTTGCAAACTTAGATAATCAATTGTCATCCCTGGATGTACTCTACCAGCGTTGCTACATGTACATGTACATGTACGTAATCCACTTTCTGGCTTATTGCCAGCAATTATGGCCTTGCTGTGGCCTACTGTGAAATCCAAATTCTAAAACTATCTAAGTACAATGTACATGTACAATGTATTCTTTTCATACCATTTGGATTTTTTTTCTACATGTGACATGTATAATACACCAAAATGCAAACACTTTGCAGACAGCCAACGGCACATTCTTCACCCTTGGACAAAACGCAGACATCAAGCCAAAGGTAGAGGTATCGGGGCTCTACAAGTCTCTTTAACTGCAAGTTTGCAGTCTTTTCTTGCCTGTAAATATGTATACACTGTACATGTACATGTACATGTACATGCTTCAATAGCCGTGCATAAATTGTCAATTTCTATATTTTTTACTTTAGTTTATGTCGTCACACTGTCCTTGTGCATGGGTCCGTCATTCAGCATCAAAAGATAGCAATGCATGCAAGAGGGACAACAAATCAAGTTTTTTGCCCAAATGTTTTTCTGATGCTTTCCAGAGCTGTTAATGATCACACCGACACAAACAATAAGACAACACTGCTGTATAGAAATTAGAGGGTCATCTTCAAGACATGCTTGTAACATTGACGGACATTTTATTATTGACTGGAAAAAAGAAAGGAATTTAGTAACACTCCGACATGTTGGTCAGTTTGCATCTCTTATGTCAGGATCATTATCAGTGGAAATTATAACAAATGTTGGGGTATTTTAACAAATTAAGATGTGATATAAATTATGTTCAAACATGGACGGACATTGTGACAAATGTCCGTCCAGATGTTACAAACAAACATCTTGAAGATGATTCCAGGTCTAGCTTCTTATTACCCTTCAGACGTCGATTTGTTTTTGCTAAACAAACTTGTTGATGAGTACTGAATGTATTGTGACAAAAATCAATGGACAATTATTTTATATAACTACAATCTCAAAATACCCTCCTGTGTCCCGGGACATTAGTGTGGACAGCAGACCCAGATACATGTACAAAATGTATGTAGACCTTTACACCCATCATGGTTACGAATGCTGATACATGCAAGTCAATTTGAGGACAAATGCTTTTTGTAGCCCGATCGATCGGGCAGCATTCCAAGGCAATGTGTGTCACTTTAAAAACCCGCATGGAATTTGGAGGCCTCGGTTTATTCAAGTCAACCAGTCAAGCATGCTATGTAAATTAACCTGCTGAGTGTACACATGTACAATGACCATCCAAGGTGGTCCCTGGCAGTGTTTGAGTTTCTATCTGGTCATGTCATGTCATGTCATGTCATGTGGGTGAAAATGGTCCATAATTACTTCTTATCTTGTACTGAATAAAAATGGGAATGAATGAATCTTCAGCAAGTCTTACATAACTGTCCTGCATCGATGGGTCGGGAACTGAAGAGTCACTGGGGAAACCAATCTCGGCAATCCTTGTTCCCCAAAAGCCTACCTTTGTTAACTGGGCATTAACACACTGTAAGTGACCATTAAAAATCCTAATTCAGTGTAAAAAAAATTGTAGTGAAATAAAGAGTTCAGGACTAAGGGGTTATTGATGGTATTGATCCTTTCTAGAGTGTAGTTATTTGAATGGAGCCAGGCACAGCTACTCCACTCCCATGAAAAACATTTAATCAAGAGATCCAGATAACCTGAATTCTGGGCCATGTGGTTTTGAAGGCATGTGCCCCCCCAAAATATAATCTCTGGTTAGTTACCTAACCTATTTCCAGGATCCAAGTGCAAAAATTCTACCATATTGTATAATATTTATGGAGAAATTACATGCAGGAAAAAAACAGCACTGAAGGATCGACTTTCAGACTGGTGCCCTGCAGTACAGCAAGGGCACCAATCTACATGTACATTTGTACATGTAGTTTGCAGGTTCCTGGAAAATGCATGTCAGCTTACAGGAATTTTTTGTTGCTAGTCGTGAGTCGACGGTTGAAAATGTAAAACAAAATGCAGAAATTAGATCGTGATTCTGTCGGAAGAAATCATTTTAAAAAAATTATTTCAGACACAGACAAAAAGGATTTCTTTTCAACACTGGACTCGTGAATGAAATCTTAGTAAAGGATACCTTTTTTATTCTTCGCCACTGAATGTACGTGTACGAGTCGGATAATTTACAACCGTTGGGTTGCGCAGATGATTCTACACATGGTCTTCGATACAACTTCGGTCACTCAATTTCTATGACTGCAAATTATACAACACCTATTTTGATTTGTTGTGTCGTATGCTTTACACACAACAAATTTTTCTGTTGGCCTACATGTATTTCTGTTGGGAGACCATGTGCATGATTTTATTTTTATACAATGTGTGTGTATGCATGTATGTATGTATGTATGGATAGCAATATTTGTACATGTCTGTATGTGGGTCATTCCACCAGGTTGGGGTACACAGTGATTGGGTTCATTTTTGTTTCATAATTTGGGAAATTGTGTTTCTTTTTTGAAAATCCACTTGTTTCTTATTGTTAAAAATGTAGTAGTAGATTTACCATGTTGTAAAAAAAAAATCCAGTGTTTCAGTAGTAAGCATATTTTATTATTATAGGTAAATTTAGACACAATTTTGTTTAAAAAGTGTGACATTTAAGAATATAGATTTCAAATCCTTTTTGTTTCCTGAAAATATAATGGAAGTTATTAAAAAAAGCTACTTTTGTAAAGTTAAACACTTAATAAGTATTAGTGAAACCCTCCAATAACCGCTTGCTCACTGGACATGAAACCATTACCCATGTGAAGTTTCTCAGTTCGACGTAACGCACGGTGTCCAACAAAAATCCCAACAGTTGCCCGTAAAAAGGGGTGTCCAAATATAGTACTGAAAATAAAACGTGCCCCAACTCATATCAAACAGCTCGTATTTTGAGTAGTTTTTCGTAAAATAATCAAAGTTCCATCCACAAATATTGTTGCCACAAAATACTTGATGAAAACTCACATAATATTGATTTCCGTGTCCAAGCCAAATCCGTTACGTCGATCTATGAACGGCCCTCCTACAAACCTACCACCCCTCTTCGCAAAATGGATCGGGCTCACTTATGTGTGGAAAAGTCCCTGTGTCACAAAACACAAAAGGCGCGAACGCCATGTTTTGTGATTCCCTGCAACGAAGTCGTTGAGAAAACCGGGTCCAGAATTACGTCGATGTCAAGCTGTTACATCGAGGCGGTAGGATAATTGGATTGCTCAACCGCAACGATAAAAAGGTACATAATATGCTTCTTATTTTGAGTAATTTTTAAGAGAATGACGGTGCCTCCAAAATGAGAATCAATGGGAATACAATTTTGGTCCAAAGTTGAAGTTGAGTTCATGTTTGATACACGTAGCAGTTGAAAGTCACCGAGTCTTCGTTACATCAAAGAATCATTGAACGCATTCTCTCGATCCCCACTATTGTTGATGGTTATAATTTACCTATTATAATGGGTGTCAACTAAGATATAGACATATGTTGTATTTTTTCCCCTGTATTTTTGCGTGATTTTGATAAAAAGATGATATTACAAAGGGTAAAAAGTGTTTTGTGTTCGATCATGTTTCGACGTAACAATGCTGAAGTGGACTCGTCATAGTTACGTCGTCGTGATTTGTAAACAACACTGAATAGCGGGGATTGTTGTTGCGTTATTATCTTCCAAAACTGTCCCAAAATGTATGTTTGTGATGAAGATTTCAAAATCAGACGTTAACACTTGGATATTTATTTTATGCTAACTGCCTGTTTTAATCAAATGAATTGACAGACATTTTGGAAAGAGTTCCATATCCGGCCATCACTTAGTTTCCCTTAATGTGACTTAAAAACTACCAAAAAGTGTAAATCTGATGAAGAAACACGAATTTAGGAGGGAAAAAAATTCAACTTATTCTTTGAAAATACTTTGACTTTTTCTGTCATGGCCCATAGACTTTGTTCACGAGGTCAAAGTGATGGCCTGATATGGAACTCTTTTTCCGAAATATTTTTGGAACCTTTCAAAATTTTGCATAAATTTAAATGTTAACTTAATGCAGACGTAACAACACATTGACAGGATTTGTCAACACTATTTTCTAAGTTAAACATTTTATGATTGTGGTGAAAACTTCAAAATAAGAATTCAACACTAGATATTTATATTTTTATTGAAACTTTAGATTTCTAAAATGATTAATTGACAGCACTGTTTTTGAAACATTTTGATTTCATACAACTTTGTGCAGACGTAACATGGACACACTGTCCATGTTTTGTCAACACCATTTTTAAGTTAAAACTTTTGCAATTGTGATGGAAACTTCAAAATACGAAATGAACACTAGATATTTATTTTATACTGAAACTTTATAATTCTAAAATGGATTTACGGAACTATTTTTTGGTACCTTTAGATTTCGTACAACTTAGTTGCAGACGTAACATGGACACGGTGTCTGTTTTGTCTACACAACAGTTAACACCGAATATTTTTTAATACCGAAACGTCAGTTATTATAAATTGCTTATAAATATCAAAGGCCAAATGGCCATGTACTGTACCCAAAATGACAAAGTTTGAGGCCTGTAAATTATATTCAGTGTTTTGTCATCCATAATAAGCAGACATGGAATGCTAGGACAGATGTAACAAGGACACGGTGTCCAAGTTGAATATGTTACGTCTGCACTGCTTGATTCGGAATCAGAAAATTTTAAAATTAAAATATACAGTGGAGTTTTATTTGATGAAAAGTTGTAAGGTGGGCCAAACCTGATCTTTGTAACACTTTTGCATGACAAATTTACTGTGTGTGGTAGTGTTAGAAACAAAAATGTGAAATACAATTAGTTTTTCAAAATTTAACCAAATTCCCAGATTTATTATTCATCATGCTTACCTTTTCCTGCTGCTCACCTCGAAAAAAGATTAAACCTGTGGCAAAACCTCATCAAATGGTATTATTTAGTTATAAGGAAACAAAGAAAAGCCTAAAACCACAGTAAACTACAGGGGGTTGATTAATCAAGTTGTGTGTCCATGTTACGTCTGCACTGTTTTTCGATGAACCTTACTTTCAGTCATCTGACAAGTTTTTTTAAGAATAATTTTGAAAAAAATCTTTAAGTTTATGAAACTTCAGTAATTTCCACTCACAAAAATAGTTAAAGTTAAACTTAAAAAGCATTTTCAAAATTTGACACTGATGTCACACACTGTGTCCCAACCTGGTGGAATGACCCATGTACATGTAGTTTGTTTATTCATTAATTAAAAACCCAACAAACTTCCTCCCTCCATTTCAACAGCAGTGCTTTAAGTATATGACTCACGAATATTAATGTGCAGGTTACATTGTATTTCTCCTGACTAATCTTTATACCGAACACTATATTCACATGCATGCTGGCACACAATGTACATGCAGTCGTCTGCTTCCGCCATATAAAGATTTGTGGCTTTTAGACTGATCAACTTACCAGGGTTCTTTTATTCACTTTCGAAATCAAATATTTTAAGGCAAGTCGTTTTCTTTTCTTTTCTTTCTTTTCACTAGCCCATCAGGAAGTATAGCCCACAACAATTTTTACTAGATTTTGTCCGCTGGGTTTTTATAAAGATTATCAAGGCAAAGAGTTGAGGATTCAAAACGAGGGCCATGTATGTGTCGTGTAAAAGTCCGTCATGAAATTGTAGACGTCGAGGGTGAGACACCTAGGAGCCACGTGCGTTACTGCCACTCATGTATAACGGGCTTATGCCCCAAGCACGGACGTACATACAAGGGATGTTCCGAATATGCGAATATTCGAATATTCAATCGATTATCAAATATTCAAATATTTATTTTCAAGTTTGAATATTCGAAGGTGAAATGTAAAAAGGGGAAAAAGTTCAAATTTCTATAACGAAATTGCATCCGTGACTTCGTGACTGGTTCCTGTTTAAATAATTGTATTCGTCAAACAAATAATTGTATGACAGCAGGCTATCTATCCGTGTTACAAACACCTGTTCCTACATGCACTTTTTATCAGGAAAATAAAATTCTCACCAGGGCAAAAAAAAAATGTCTGCATTTTTGCATGTGTGATAAACATTTACTAAATCATTCCTTGGTGCTGGCGATATTCATAAAAGTGAGAATCTATAATGATCATAATGAGCAATTTCTTGCGTTAATTAGACTTCCTCTGCACATACTTTGTTCACCCAAAAATAGGCCGTCCGGACAACCGAATATTTAAATATTTGATCGAATGGAAGGTCGAACATTTAAATATTCGATTCGACTTAGCCCTACAAACGGCCTGGACTCACAAAACAATTGTCAAAGCCATCATAATGTACCATGCCAAAAAGGAATACTGGGAACCTTGTCCCTGTGCTGTATTTACATCCTTGTTTCAGTTTCATTCTGTATAGTACGCATTAAATCGCTGTTTACTACAAGTAACTTGAGCCAGGGTAATATGGTGGCTGCTGGCTTCAGTCGTGTCGTACAGCTACACATGTATGCATTGCCAGTCCAGGGCCCAGTTTCACCAATAGCTAACATGCGTCATAAGAGTACCAGTAATAATTAATAAGCAACGAGCGACATCACATTATGAATCACTATGGTGATTGTGCAAGCCCTAACAATTAAGATGTTATTAGTTTTGTGAAATCGATGGCGGATTATTTATGTCTGTGCCCCCAAGACTGTACAAACATGGCTTCCAACACCCATTGATTGCATCAGAGAATAATGAGCTAGGAATTCCTTGCTCTGTGACCGAGTGTACACATGTGTACATATATGTATGAGTGTACATGTACCTGTGACCCGCTCTACAAAAAAGGGTATTATATCGCACTGTGAAAACTCACATGGGTTGTTCTATGTGAAGCGGGCGAAAAAAAATCTTCACACAAGTGATTTTGTTGGGGGGGGTTAGCTTCCATTATATCTATATTGTGATAATTTATTTTCAGAAACCTTAATATTGATGAATGAAGATGAAAATATAAATGTTAGAAATTACTTCTCATTTCTTTGCACTTTATGTTTAAAAGGGGATATATCTCTCAACACATCTTCCATTAAATTGGAAAATAGAGTACAAATGTCAAGATATCTGGAGAACACAAAATGCCACAGGGCTTAAACCTACATGTACATGTACATGTACATGTACAACAAATTAAGGCTGGATGTTACAAATTCAAATAACTCATTTTTAAAATGTTGAGCTACAAAATACACATTTTTGTATAGCCGGTCACATACAGATAGTAGTGTCATGTACATGTACATGTTTGTACTGACAACAAATCTGCTTCCCTTCAGCCCATGTTTGTGGTAAATTTCCTTGTGTGGAGTATCCAAGTACATGTACTGTACAAGACAAATGACCTCATTATGGACAGCAGGCCTACATGTACAATGTACATCAGTGATGTAGTGCCTTGATGCTGAGCCTTGGCCTTAATGCTGCCTTAAAGGGTGGCTGCAATGAAATTGTACAAACAATTCAATTTTGTGTTGTATAACTCTTTTACAATATAAGAAATGTGATTAAAATGCGTTTTCTGTGTTTCTGCCCATTTTTGGCGTTTAATTTTCCAGGTATAAAGTGCCCCCCCCTTTCTCTATTGTTTCCGCGACCCTAACTGCGTGACGTCATCTCGGGAGCAAGAGTAGTTTGATCAGTGTACGTGTGTGTACGTGTGGATGTATGCCGTTGTTGAGGGAACCAGCCACGCGCGATTAAATAGCTTTGGATGAAGGGACCAGGGAAACATTTCTCGTCGCATTAAAATCTTCAAACAGAATCTTTTGGATCTGAATCTGACAATCAAGTGTCGATTTTAGTTTCTTCGGAACATTATTGGGGCGAGGAAGAGGAGGATCTTGGAGCTCTTCCGTACATGTATGATCCAGAAGGTGAGAGTAAAAGCGAAACTACTGAAGACTCGGAATCAGACTCCCGATGCGGAACGCGTGAAAGACTTGAAAACAACGATTGCTAGGCTAAATAACACTCTCCGAGTCCAAATACGACGGTTCTACTGGAAAGAGGTGAAGACTGACACCATCCTTAGTGGTGTTGCTGAATCCAGCAGCAACACGACACGGTATTATCGACGAAAAACATTCGAAAAACACTGAAAGCTTTTCACGACAGTGAAAACACACGTGCATGTCAATGCAACGCACGCTCAGTGTACTATGGCCGACCATCCACCACAGCCAGCCGGGTTCCCGGGATGACGTCACATCGGCGTTACCACTTGATGGGCGGGGCTGACCCCCTCCCGCCATAAAAAGTTATTTTCAAATGCTTACGCGAAATAAAACGAATACAAACACACAGTTGTGTTTCAAATACTTTATTTCATCGATATACACAATAAAAATTCCATTGCAGCCACCCTTTAAGGCTCGATTTTAGGGCCTTGGCCTTGGTGATGAGGGCAAAAGCCTTGGCCTTGAGGATAAATGCCTTGCCATTTTCAATGCCTTGCCCTTCACACTATGAACATCTAACAAAAGAAAACCCATGCAGTCCTTTGTTACAAACAAAGGACTGCGTGGGTTCTCTTTTGTTAGATGTTCATAGTGTCAAGGCCTTAATTATTTTGCATTTTTTAAGATAAATGTTTCATAAATTCTCTTTGAATTCTTGCTGTTCAGCAATCATACAACTAATATCTGGGTCAGCTCTCTGCAAAGTCTGCAATCTAATTGTATCTACATGTACATGTACGTCGACGATTTCAGTTTCACATTATGCACATTGCATACTGATATTACTACGATTCCATTTTATTTCAGTTTCCCCCCCAAACAAGGCTCTGCTATTTTTGCATACATCTGCTTCTGTGTACAGGGATAACCAAAAAAAAGTTCCTCAAATTATAAAATGTTTGTAATTAATTATTCATAAGTTGGAATTTACGTGGGGGTGATCTATCTTTGGCAAAAATTAAAACATCGGTAACTAATATAGGTTCTCTCAACCAATTTTTCTCGGTTTATTCAATTTAGATTGAAATTGAATGATCACGCAGATTGTCATTCGATAATCATTCGAATTCACTATCCGGGCATTCTATCGTCTTTTAGCTTCCACTCGTGCCTGTAAAAGATGCATTCAAATTAAAAAGTATCGTACATGTACATTGTATTGTTCATTCAATTTCGTCTGGACCAGCAATAAGGGCATTCACAAACATATTTCCCCCTTTTTTTTCAAGCATCTTTTCCTGCATGTCCACATTCCTGCATGTCCGTATTCATAAAAAGTCAGAGTTATCTCAACATAAATCATATCGGACGTCTTCAGTCCGTAGATGCACACCTCTCTAAAGTCTTCAGACAGATAAGATGGCGAGCCTATGGGAGGGGAGTTGTGATCGTCTGATGGAATCGGCCCAAGAAAACAAAATTACCCAAGAGAAGTGTTCCCGATGGTACATTGCCAAACATAGGGGCCTACATGCCCCGATGTCTTGCACATAAAGAAATCAATGGGTGAATCAGAACGAAAAAAAAACAAGAAACAAAGTTTTAAAATTTAAAGGATTCATAAACATGTCATGCAGTGTTTGTACAGATGCCCCTAATTTCTTTGGTCAGACTTTAAACAAACAAAGATCAACAGTGAAAAAGAAAATTCCTTAGCCCTTTTCATTTCATGAGTTTGTTACATCATCTATCCCTCATATCAGATCAGATGGTTACAAAATTTTCATTAACAAAAAAAATCAGAAGACAATAGGAAAATATATCAATTAATTTTTGTTATATTAATTTTAATGACCATTTGAAAAAGCCCATAAACGAATAAGCAAATAATTTAAAAGCATACATCATATGCACACCGACATTCGCTAATTTGAATACTTCAACTGTCAAAGAATGTCAGAAAACTCATGTAAGAATGCAACAAATGAAGCCTTGAATGCACTGAAATTAAATACATTGTAAACGAAAACGAACATTAGAAACAAAAATCTTGGGTGCTTAAAAATTGAAACTGAATGCCCAAACAGTGAAACTGTCAAACCTTGATTTGATCGGATGTGTAAAATCCACGCGAGTTTGATTGACCGAAAACGAAAGAGAAATTCGCAAAATGGCCAGGAAAAACTATAAAAAAAAAAGCACTTTGGCATAGCAGAAACTCACAGAAACACCCATGAATGTTCCGATTCTACTTGACCAGTTCACGCCGGGATTATTTTTCAAGAGCCTGGGTGCCAGACAGCTATTTCCGCTGGACCCTTGCCTCGCTGAGTGCGTGTATACACGTCATCCGACGCGAACTGGTTAATAAAAGCCATTCATGATTTTGCGGCTACATTTTATATACAGGCCTACATGTACAAATGTAGTCATTTTTGTTAGGGCCTTGGCCTTGAGGGTTAAAGCCTTGACCTGGAACTTGAGGGCCAAAGCCTTTGCTCCACTGCAGGGCTTGAAATGAACGACGGCCACGACGGCCAGTGCCGTCGTTGCCTTCTTACTGGCCGCGGTGCCCCACACAAAATCTCCGTCTTCACGGCCAGTTTTGCCTTGCCCCAAATTTACCTTGGCCGTCGTGCCCTTTTTGCAAAAACACAGCCACTACAAGTACAATCCTTCATATCATTTGTTTTTTCGATGTCATGCAGCCCTTCATAAAATCTCGCTGCACAACACGTTGACGATCGCGCGTACAGAATCACAGTTCATGCACGTCGCACACAAACTATTAATCTGGTCCAGTTTCGGAGTGTGCCGATACTTCAAGCATCAACACCCCCACCGCAAGATTAAATGTGTGTATTCGTACGTACACACAAAGCAGCAGGAGTGTGTACATGTACGGCAACGTTTACGTGCAGTCAACTGACTTTCTTTTTCTCAGTACTTGCACGTGCGCGCCTCACAATACGCATCGATGTTCGTGTACGAGGAAACGCGCCCTGTAGGCGGTGCTATGAAGCACGCATTCGGCGCGCTACATACGTACAGTAACTTCATGAACTTTGGTCACAACACGCGGTGTTCCGATTGTCAAAAGTTTCGATGAATAATTAGGCCCAAAAAATCGATAGAGAAAGAAGATTTCTGCACGTTAATTCACAGAACTTGATCTATTTTGTCTGTGTATGCATTTTCCGTGTTCATGAATTTATTTCGAGGTTGTACCGCTTGTACACCGCAGCGTGTTTCCCCGACATTTCCTGCCGCAACACGAGGTTTATCGCCCGCCACACAAAGTGCATCACGCACGCATTACCACCGTACGATAAACCATGGAGAAATTTATTTCTCCATGGATAAACGGACAGTGTTGGCCAGTTTCCCATCGTGGTTAGCGTTATGGTTATAAATTAGCGTTGTGCATAGTGATGTGTACGACCTAAATTCTCCATGATTTTTAAGAATTATCGACCGTAAATATTTTTGACATTAATTAGGGCAAGTTTTGATAATTTTTTTGGCAATTTTTTATTATAGCTTTCGTAGCGTAAACGGAAATAGTTTAGGCTGGAATTCACATATAATTGAATACCCGTGATCGGAAGCAGTATGTTTTTGGTCTTACTCTTACTCTTAGTTAAATACGTTTTGAACGGAAAAACATCAACAGTGCCGCGCCCTCCGTGCCCTTTCTGCAGATATAATTTGGCCTTGGTGCCCTACTTACTGGCCTTGGTGCCCTCCATAATTTTGCTTTATCCAAGGCCAAAGTGGCCTTGCCCTAAAAATTACCAAATTCAAGGCCTGCCACTGACCTACATGCACAGGACATTAAAAAAAAAATGTGCAAGACATTTTTTGCAAGCAAAAATGGTTTCAAAAGCCTACATGTGTGTGTACTTCTGCAACTCGGAGGGGGGTTATTTTTTTTGCTGTCTTTTTATCAGGAAATTACTCTGTTACTGTTAAGATTTAAATTGTTCATGTCGACTTTGCTTTCTGTTCTTTAACCTTTTAACCCCACCATGTTTGTTTATTTACAATACCTGTACATGCAGTCATCACTGGTCACATACATGCATGTACATGTACAGCTCTAGATTCCAATTTACTTTTGAACTATTCCATGCCCTGCTTTTAAAGTTGTTGACCGATAACCCCTACACAGATAAAAATACTTGACATCATGTACAAGTACATGTAGTACACAATGCTGATGATAAACAGATTATTACCACATAAACACAAAAGCTAATGCTGCAAAATGTCTTTTGAAATCTTCTAAAGGGGTGCACAGCTTTAAACAACATTTGTATATATGTACATTGTACCTGGTCAGTTTTGGAATTTGTTGGGGGTGCAAGGTTGTAAATAAGCCCAAATTGCATACAGGAATCTTCACATTTTGCCAGAGTTATTCATTTTTTGTTAAGCATTTAAATTTGTTATGAACATTATGAGGCCTGTGTATATAAAGTTGATGGACTTTAATGATACAGACTACATGTACATGTACAGTACTACAAAAATTTCAATTCCAAGCATTTAGGACAAACTGGCCATAGGAGTGGGCTCTGTAGATGTACATGTAGCCACAAGAGCGATGAATCCTTATTCAAAATGGATAACTCTGCAAGTTAGGCTCGCGTACTTATTTTAGGGGTCAAGTTTTCTTAAACATCACAAGTTATGAGTCAACCCCCCCCCCCTATAAAAGAAAGTGACGAATGATATGCTTTATTCTGGTGTAAATGTGACCGAATCCTACGAAATTAGGGTGTGTATTATTCATATTACCCAGTTTGAGATCCATTATGGCTAAAATACGGACAATAAATAATTCTCACATATTCCATAAATGTGGTGGCCAATGAATTTTGGTGTCCCTCTTTACATTGTGATATTTGTTTCCCTAGTATTACCAACAGTGAAATATATACAAATGATTTTAGTTGCTAAAAAAAAAAATAGTATTTGTACCTAAATATCTGGTAGCAAAGGATGAAACATCCGACTAATTTCCCGACAGTATGGTGTCCTAAATAGTTCACGGTTTCACGTGTAAATGAGACACCAAAGCTCTGACATTTTAAAAACTGCTGTTGAAATGCAATGTTTGGTTCTCAAATACTACCATGTGCACATGAAAAATTGCCCTTCATTATGTTAAAGCAAGTTAATACTGCTTAGGAATGCCACTACATAAATTTAAATGATTTAATAACTAGTTGAGCGAGATTCACAGTGCGTTAGCCCAAATGTTTCACGTGTAAACAAGACCCACTTTTTTGGTGTCCCTTTTACCCGAAAAATTTGTGTAATGTTTCCGAGAAATAAAACGTTCACTGGCAAATCCAAATCTATCACCATTAATTACATGTTCAACTTGATCAGTGCGAAATCACAACAAAGATTGCATGCGTGTAAATTTCTAATTTTGGGCCATTTACTAGGTTTCACGTGTAAATGGGACACCAAATGTGTCCCCAATACGCAATCATGCACCGAATTGTAATTTTTAGTCTAATCAAGTTATTTTCATAATGAAGCTTGATGACTTATCCTGGGTGAGACAAAAAAATACATTTTAAAATAAACACACCACATTGAGCATGAATTATCACAAAAATAGCAGAAAACTAATTTGTTGTCCCCTTCACATGTGAAACCGTGAATGGGTTGTGACATGATATTTTGGCATTTCTGGAGTAAATAATGTCTGATTTTGGCTACAATTAATGAGGAATGTCAATATCTTTTAAGTTTTACTGAAAATTATTATTTAATTAATCCCTTGTCAATCAATTTTTCCATTTTGGGTCAAAATGTCACAAGTTGGCACCCTAATTTATGGAATAACCCACGTACATGTAGCACCAATCGCTCAGTGCCAAGTCAACCACCTGTACATATCCATTCATGTGCAATGTACATGAATGTCATGAATGTCATGAATGTGTATACACAAAATCTTTTGAATTTTGAAAAGTTAAGTCATCCAATACACTAATGCAGGTACAATGTATTCGGAGCTTGGGTTTGGTTTGTATATTTTACAAAGATTACAAAAGCATCAAAATGCCTAAATGTGGAAAAATACCAGTTGGCTCATGAAATGTAATAGGGGTTTAGGATTGACACACTTTCAATAGGCCCATTGTCAACACAAATGACTTGCAATTTGGGGGCACCTATTCAGGTTGTCAACCAATTGTTAGAGAATTTTGTAAGAAAGAAAAAAAAGGTGACCGACTTTAATATCCAGGACCAACAAAATATTTCAAACATGGGGAGGGTCGCCACTTTTGAAATGGTAGATGTTTCATGGCTTTGCAAAAATGTGGGTTGGGGTTGGAAAATGGCCTCTAAATAAATGTGTACATTGTGGGTTTAGGTAGTAGACAGATTTAAACGAAAATTGAAAAGCTCTGGACCATCTGTGCTACTCCGAATGTTTTAATCCACTTTCACAGAATCATTTTATTGTATAATGACTTGTGGTAATTTCTGTATTTGAATGTACAGAATCGGGTTTCATTTTTTTTTTTTTTTTTTTTTTTTTTTTTTTTTAATGGTCACCCCACTTCTTTTTTGTGGTAATGTTAACTGTAAATTTGCTCAGGATTTAAATGCCGATTGGTTTTTAATTGCCAATGACTGTTCACTTTTGTGCCGATTTAATTGTTTCTTATAAAAGTTCCAATTCTACTTCTTTGGTCTGAACAGGCCTGTAGCGGGTGGGTGGTGGTGTATGTTTAGAATCCCTCATCAGGATGGATGGCCCATATGTTGTTGATGCATCCTGTTCGGATGCACAATGTATAATACATTGAAAGTAACGTCCATGAAAAAGTTGCTAGATCACGCGTGTAATGTCCGAGCACGCGTGTAATGTCCGAGCACCACTGTCCGAGCACCTGTTTGCCAAGTTGTTGATGTATTTCCTGTCTGGTTTGTCGACATAATTAATAAGGCTCGATCCTACAGTGAGACTGGAATGACGCTGATGAACTTGATTCTCCACTGCCTCCCCCTTCCTCTGGGCCCCGTCTAATTAGTTAAAGTTGCAAGACACCCTTCCCCTCATCCACTTCTCAAATCCCCGCCCCTTTTGAGAACCTCCATTATCGGCAGCGACCCGTTCTTGTGAAGCATTGAGCCTCTGGAGTGAAAAGCCGTTGAGCCGTAAGTACCAGGGGTATATTAACATTTGTCTGTACGAGTTCCCCTGGCCAGTTACAATTTGTTATAGCAATACTGTATGCAGTCCGAGGGGATTCAAGTTTTAATGTGCAGTGCAATAAAAAGAACTTGGCATACCACCCGTTGACATTAAATATTGCGAGGACTTTAATTTTATACATCCTCCTAACCATAATCCCCAAGGTAACCGATGGCTATATGCCAATTCATGTTCAGTACATGTATCTTAAAGTGGCACACTGCCTTTAAGGTGCCCAATTGAGACACAAATAGCATTCGTCCCGAAGTTGCTATGGTTATTATTACAATAATGTACACAATATGCCACAATCTGTTGAAAATACGCTGTTTGTCTATAAATCATTGAAGAAAATGCGCACATGTGTACAATGTATGTACATGTACATACTTTCAGAAACGAAAGTTCGGTCGGATTGTGGGAAACCGGATGGAAGTGTAGATTTTTTTACCGACAGCACATTTACAAGAAATTGTCTAAGGCAAATGTGCTGCTTTAATGTCTTGCTTGCCACATTTCCGTAAAAAAATATATAAATCAATGGGGTCTCAACCCGGCAGCAGGTGTAGCATTCCACACCCCACGGGGTGGGGGGGCACTACCATTGCCATTTTCTCAATTGCTACAGGTATTTTCCTATTTTGTTGATGTATTCTTCATTGTTTTTTGCAATGGCATAAATTTTCTTCCTTTTTGGAGAACATTGGACTGTACCAGGGCACATGGGCAGCGATCCCGGGGGAAAGGGGGTCATGTCCGCCACAATATTTTGGGGGGAGGGGACAGCTATGGCAGTGCACCCCCTCCCCCAATAATTTCTCCACCCCCTCCCCAATAATTTCTCCACCCCCTCCCCCAACAATTTCTCCACCCCCTCCCCAAATAATTTCTCCCTTGTCATACATGTATACATTTTATGGGTCCCGTTCCCTCCGTCCCCCCAACCGAGAAATCACCGCCGCTGCCAGAGCATGTTATCCATCCCCACCCCCCCCCCCCCCCCTTTATCGGCCTTTTGGTAAACTTTGATTTGTTCCTGATGGTACTGGATTAAAGCAGTTTAGAAGGTAAACACACTCCAGAGTTAACCTGATCATATGCATACATGTACTTGTTCATGATAACCTAGTTATGTATTACGCACAAACAAAATGTTAAGGGGGGCAACCATGAGACAACTGGCCGTCAACTTCGTAATTTTTGTCCAACCACAGTGGCAGCTATGATTCGTCAATGCATCAAGGTGCGGGGCTTAATAGATTGTCTACTGAAGGAACAATTCGTGTAAATGTTCGACTGCAACTGTACATGCAAAATGGTCTTTTAGGTCACCATTATACAGCTTGGTTTCACAGTCAATGTTCCCACAAAGATTAACATCGACTTTAAATACAGAGTACCAACGTTGAAAACTTCAATTTTCCTCTTTTCTAATAACACTTTTCATTACTCTTACAGTAAAGGGAATAACTGGACAATGGGCCCAAAAAAAGAACCGACTCAAAGGGAAAGTCCACCCTGAGTTTATAATAACATAATGTTAAAGAACGTTAATTGCAATTGTGACTTTATTTCATTTTGATTGGTTTCGGTAATCGTATAAACCGGAGGTTTTTTCATAACGCGCCTGCCATCATGCGAGCCGCCCTTTTGCTCTGGAATATCGGTACATCCGGGATACTGTGACGTTGTGGCTGCACTACCAAGCCGCCCGGCCGGCCCCGCGGCCTGAGCTGTGCGAGTGCAGTGAACCATTGTCCATACATGCAACACACACGAGAACGTGGCAGTGTTGTTCCTTGACGCACGTCTGTTTTCCATATTCCTGCCCGACTACTAAAGCAAAACTCGGTCGTGCTGTAGTACAGCAACATCATGACGATTTGGCACGCTTTTGGCTGCTCAAATAAACCAAATTCTCTAAAAGGTCTCAGCTTCTTCCAAATTCCCAATCCCCCAAACGACCGGATATTTGTCAGACATGGCTGAAAAATATAGAAACGCGACGACTTCGAACCAGATTGCTTTGAGGAAAATCGGCAGGCAGTTCTCCTGTGGTAGGCTAAGAATCTTCGAGATGATGCAGTGCCCAACATATTTTCTTTCCGACCAGAACAGACTTTGTGCTCTTCTAAAAAAATACGAAAAACCACGATAAATTGCAGCACGTCAAGTCGAAGTAAATATCAGCCTTACGCATACTCACAATAGTCGGGCGCCTTATAAAACATATGTATTCATATGCAGTAAGCTGCGTCTAGGTGTGATACCAGTGCATACAGCACGTAGCCAACCATGGGTTTCCATTGAGGTGCGGACACTACGTCATAATCTCCCGGATGTCGCGGGAATTTCGAACAGTATGGACGCGCCCTTTGTACTGCTGAATGGCAAGAAATCGTAAATATAAAGGGCGCGTGTGTCGTTCTCCGTAACAAAGAAAATCCAACTCTTGGCGCAGTCTGTATGTTAGTGCATGTTCTTTTAGACTAGATAAAATATTATAGAGCCTGGAATTCTCCTTTAAGGAAAACTGTCAACTTTTTAGTTTATAATTACTGAAAACACTCTTCCAAAATCTAAAGCTTACCTTTGAAAAGTGGAGCGATGGACCATGCACCAATGCAACCTCTGCTGGCAAACTGACCGTGTCCGACTTCCATGATGAACAGCGGGAAGCCAGCAAGGCACAGCATCAATAGGTACGGGATCAGGAATGCTCCTGAGGGAAAACAAGGAAGAGCTCCACATGAAATCATGGAAAATAAAATCGAAAATTCCCAAAAATAATTTTACTTGCGCAAGTTGGCATTTCAAACAACTTGCGCTAACAAAATTTAACTTGCACTAATTTTTGTAATTCAATGTATGTATGACATGAAATAAAGGCAAAGCTTCGGATGCCGGTCGCTTACTTCTGCTTCGGTGGTGAACGTTTCATGATAATCGAAAATGCAAGAAAAAAGCCGATCAGTGCGCGAAACAATGTCAACAACGTTTACATGTAAAATCCCCGCTCCACGCAACGCACCTGGCGGTTTTAGTTACATTCAACGACTGACTTGTATGAATGGGAGCGAGGTTACACATCGCCCAGCAGTATGTCTGGTCCTCAACGCAAGACATGCATAAAAAGGCAACGATGTACTGTACATGTACATGTACGTATGTACATGCAGTCTGCACCGTTCTATGTACATTAACATTGCACGGATTTCGTTCCGATCTGCATGCAGGGATTGTGCGAACGCTTGAGTAGCTGCTGGGCCGGGACACCGAGGACTGACAGACAGAAAAGCTACAGTAAAACACATTTGTTAAACTTATTGTTTTAATCAAATCATACAGGTTATCATTATAAAATATCAGTAGACAAAAACCGGTACTTTTCCAACTTGCGCAAAACGCAAGCTTGAGTCGAGGATAACTTGCGTTCGGTTATTTTTCACTTGCGTTGCGCAAGCACTACAATGGTAATTTCGAGCCCTGCAATGTAGTAGATCAAATAAAAGTAGGGGAATCAAATGAAAGCCATGGAAAACCAAGGAATATGGAAAATACGGAAAACAGGGGAAGGAAATATGCAAAGGAGATATAAATTTGGAAATGCTCCTTGGGAAATATGGAATACACGCAAGTACGGTACATGATTGACTTTTTAGGAAATGAGGACTGCTAGGAGTGTGCAAACATGAGGTAAGTGGAAGTACATCCGATGAAACAAAAGCTGGAAAAAATCCCCTTCCCCCACCAAAGCATGGAAGGCAGAATATGAAATGGAATGTGAAGAATGTTTAATGGAAAACATGGAAAAGAAAGACTTGAGAATAGAAATTATCTGTACATTAGGGGTGTGCATTTACGGGTAGTAAAAGAACTGGGTACCTGATTGAAAAACTACAGGTACACGGGTACCCGTTAAAGAAACTCAACCCAAAACTTCCAATCCCAGAAGTTGCAATAATGTCTTTCTCTGCGATTCAAGAGTCTTATTTCAGACAAAAGTCTGAAAAATCTCATGCCTGTCCAGTAAACATGATCACTTCTTCGCCATTACATGTTCCGGTACGTGCATGCGCCGGCATATCACAAAAGACAGAAGCTTTATACAGTTGTATTTATTGTGTCTGGTCGAGGCTCTTTATCCATACCCAGACCACAAAAACCACAACCGGTAAATTCCCTTTGTCAATTTTCGTGAGCGTCACGGTCATAAACATGAAATGTGCGCTAGTTACCCATGTAGTCAGGTTTTAATTTTGAAAATTCCTGACAAAAAGCATTCGAAACCTTTCCTTTTTCATTTTCTGGGAAGTTACTACGCGATAATGTAAAGTTGTATGGGTACTTGATTCCATAATCTGGAACCGGTTCCCGACATGAACGGTCGGGCACTCGGGTACCCGGTTCCGATGCACACCCCTACTGTACATGGAAAATATTCCATTTTGTCTGAATAAGGTCAACAAGCAGATGGTTACAAACTAACAGTATTTCATTCAAAGATTATGTCTGCACTTTTGTTTAACCCTTCAGACAAAATATTTGTTTCAGGACATTGAATTACCCACCCACATGGTGCATACAGGTATGCAATACATATGTACATATTAGTACATGTTACAGTAAATGGTAAGCGAAGAAAACTTTGGCAATATGCCAATTCCAAACAACCCGATGCGTGCATGCAAATTTTCATTTTTGTTTATTTTATAGCCGTTGAATACTGTATTTGTTTAGATGATAAATTGCAGACGACACATCTATATGAATTATTCATAACCTGTTTGTCAATGTGCCACGTTTCATAAAGAACCTTATGTTTAGCAGCCATAGAGTTAAATTGTATTTACCCTTCGACAGGCTTTTACTGGTTTTATCGTTACAGAATTTTAATGATGGCTGCAAGGTCTACTCAATGTGAGAGTGACGGGGGTTTCACACTACTCTGAACTTGCCCGGGTAAATAATCACCCGGGTAACAGTCCATTACTCCGGTAGAAACTAACCCGGAGAATCGGTTTCACATTACAAAATTAACCCCACAATTCAGCTTATCCACTTCGGCGTGCACCCGGTAACTTGTAACCACATTCACACTATGCGAATGGTAACCCCTGAGAATGTGCATTGCTCGACCTCGGCACCTCCCAAAACCCTGATCCATAATGTCATTTTCACTTTGAGACTTGCATGTAAGATTAATTATACTAAAAAAATACATCTTAATTATTTTTCTTCCCATGATTTCAGCATTGATTAGTGCCATAAATCGTGTCCAAAAGTTGAAGAGAGGGAATCCAGAATCTCGTAAGAAATAGCCCTCGAAAGTGACAACCCCCCCCCAACCCCCCAAAAAAGATATCCGCCTGAAAAGTTTCCTCCTGCAGACAAATTCAGTATCATGAAAGTTGGGCTGGGGCGGGGGTGGATGTTTTCCAAAAAGGGGATGTGCTTTGGCCAAAATTAATTACCGGTAGGTTACATGTATAGCTGGCCGATAAAACAAGAAGCGCACCCACCTACCCGGGTTGAAGAAAACCAGGCGAACATTCACACTACTGATGGTAACCCGGAGAATCGTCTCAAGGTTGTCGTTAACCTCGGAATTGGTGGGTTAACACACCTCACCAGCAGGGTTAGAAATTTCTCGGGTTAAGTGGGGTTTTGAGGCAGTTAACACGCCACATTACCCGGGTAACCTCGGGGTACATTGTACATGTATGCACCCAGTAAGGTTTTTGGCTAATAACCTGTTGCTGCAAAGAGAAAAACATTCTTTATAAAACTGCCCCCCCCCCCCCCTCCCCCCTTGGTTCAAGAAAAAGAATCTTATTTTAGGAAGAAATACTCTGGGACCAAAATGTATGTATCGTATAATATGATTAGGTAGAAACTCGCCGGCAATACTTCATAAAATTAATTTTAAGCCAAATTTACGTAAGAAATAACAAATCAAATCTTTCGGCATAACTTAAGTCGTATCATTGAAATTATGTATCTTGAAAATATGTTGTGTACATGCCAAATAATGTATTTTTTATGCAAATAACAAAGGTTCAATCAAAATATACGAGGTAGATATGTCCGATTTGTTCATGTGGGAAAAGAGAGACGGTTTATCGTTCAGTGTTGTAGAGGGCTGGAAACTTACAAGTCGCAATATTGCAATTTACCGACACAAGAATACCGATTAATTGAAAAAGAACAGAACTTACCGCCACCATTTCGGTAGCAGAGATACGGGAATCTCCAGACATTGCCAAGACCCACTGCATAGCCAACGACGGACAGCATGAAGTCAAACCGATTAGACCAGTTGCCCCGGACTTTGTTTTCGTCGCCATCTTGGCTGGCCTCGACGTCATTTGGCAAGGCCGGCTTGAGCTCTTGGTGCTTCGTGTCGGACATCTGCAAACCCGGGGTGTGGGGAGCGCCAGAAAAATATGTATCATTATTAACCCCAACGTACGTAAATCCATCAAAATCCTCTTCCCGTTTGAGGATTTTGGTGGATTCAGGATATCTCCATATTGAAACCTAGGGGATTTTAATGGATTGAGGATTGTAAGCCTAGCGTTTCTGCAGGATTTTGATGGATTCAGGATACTTCCATATTGAGCAGTCACCAAAAACTACGACAAGCTCAGTGGTCGAGTGGCGAGACGTCTGCACTAGAAAGCAGTAGGTCGTGGGTTCGAGTCCAACCATCGGGAGTGATTTTTTTCCCAAATAATCTCTCGGGACAAAAATATGTCTGTGAAGGGCAAAACCCCATATTGAATAGTTTTTTACTTGTTTTGTACGTACATTGTACATGTACTTTGCTGTACATAATCACTGGGAGATCCATAAGATAGAATGTGTCCTGAATTGCAAAATCTGATAAATGTCACTAACACCATGGAGGAAGGAAACCTCCATGCTAACACCAACACTAACAGGGACACCAAAATTCGACCCAAATTTATGGAATGACCCTCATGCAGCGCAGGTAAACTAATTTTTAAACCTCAATTTCTAGTAATAGTCAGTTTCGTGGGCTAGATGCCATATCATGGCGTCCCTTCAAGGGCTTGGGCACCGGTATGCCAGACGGGATTGTGCAGCCACGCAAAATGCACACAAAAAGGTTGTCCGGCAAAGCGCAATGACCACATGAATAACCGAACAATAAATTCAATCATCTTTATTTTCGAGTTGTGTTTTGTCGTCTTCATCGTCACTTTTACACCACAAAATTTCTCTCGAAAACTAAAGTCGTGTCCGCACTGGACTTTTTTTGGAAGGTTTTACCGAGACGATGCCGATGGTAAAATGAAAAATTGTCAAATGTGACCACTGTCCGCACTTGGACTTTCGACACGGGAAAATTTTACCGAGACCGTGGGAGAAGTAACATTACCCAGCGTGCGGGGATAGGCCTATTCAAATGTACTTACAATCAATGCAAATGAGTGATGTATGGGAGCACAGAATTCAACTTCAAGGCGTAATCCGCACAACGGCTTACCATGAAAAAATGAGCAAACACTTCACACGCGTGGTGCTTTTTAAGCTTTCCAGACACAACCGAGCAGGGAAACAAAGAAAATGCACGTGTTACGTTTGTACTTTTATACCGCCAGTGCACTGCGCGCTGCTGTGATCAGAATGCAGTCCTATCCTCCACGTGAATGATGTTGTGGTTATATATATATATATGCGCGTACACAAAAATACCACAGGGTGCATGCACGATATGCATGGTATAATTATGCGTGATTGCCTTGAAGCGCGCGCGCAGCAAGTGGAATATTCCACAGTGACCTAATAATAATATTATAATCACCGTGTCCGAAATGGGCGTCTAGAGCTACAGCTACGGCTACGTCACGCGTAGTTGTAATGGACGAGCACCTAGACAAGCGATTCGGACGCAGCGCCTCGTCCACAGATTATGTGTCTTGATTGGCCGAGAGCGAGTCACATGGCATTTTCTATGTTCGCTATCTTCCTGTGCACGGCCAAAAGTACTATACCCGTAGCAACCAAAGTACTATACCATTAGCAACCAAAGTACTATACACATGGCGCGGTGGTATTTGTGTGCAGCCTGATGCATGCGGGTGTGCGCGTTGAGCGTTGCGCGTAACGCGTATTGTTCCAAAGTGACGGCGCTACAGAGCTGGGTTCAAACATTTCGTTAAGGGGTGGTTATGAAAAGAGCAAATAAATTGTACACAAATTTTGTATTGAAATAGAAGTCCGTTTTAACTGTATTTAGATTTAAATAATGTTAACATTTTTAAATCAAGCAGAATCTGTGGGTGAGGTGTTATAAAACAAATATTTACTGCTTTTATCTCGTGGTGTGGTAAAATTAGCCTCCCTCGGTGAACATGGAGCATTCTATTTTCCCTCGGCTTAAATAGAATGCTCAATGGATCGCCTCGGGGGAGGCTAGTTTTACTACACCACTCGAAGCAGTGAATATTTGTATATTATTCTCATCCTGATGAGTTTCCATTTCCACGCTGTTGTCTATTGAAAATGAAGAATCTTCCCAGGTTTTTTCCCTGCTTTCTCATTATTCAAAATTTGTGAGAAAACTCCTTTTCCTTTTCTTCGTGTTTGTCTTCTAAGCGGGGGGGGGGGGGGGGGGGGGGGGGGAGGAGGGAGTGGGCCGGGCCGGCTGGCCCGTGAATTTCTTTCCCCAAACAACATCCGAATGGTTTAACGCTATGTGATTTCAGACTTGACTTCCCTTTTTAAAAAAATCCTCCGGAGCCACGAATAAGGGGGGAAAATGAATTTGAACGTAATGAAATTCCGGACTTTATTTCCCTAAAAAGAAATATCCTCCAAAGCTGGAAATTAGAAAAGAAAAAAAATTGGTACCGTTGAGGTCATGAACCCAGTACCTTCTACCTCATATTAGTCTAGCACCGTATCCACTTGGCCATCGGAATGCCCGGAAGACCTTGAAAATTCATTGCATTATATTACCTAGCCCTATAACACATGCGTACGTATGTTAAAAGTATTATAGAGGGCGCTCAACAATACATCCATTCGGATGTAGTTTGGGAAAAAATATATATATTTCGCGGCCGGCCGGCATTTTTTTTAGACACCCTGTATAAGATCTGAATGGCCTATTTGCTGTGAGAAGTAACCATTCGTTGATCAATAGATATAACCACTTCATGATCAATAGATTTGTTTTGAAAGATATGCAATTTAATTTAAATGTACACATTATACTTAAAACAAAATTTTGCTTTCATTAACATTAAATTGCACAAAATAAACTTAATATAACATTTCAGTTACAAAACAATTCATGTACTTTTTGGCAACTATTTTTACTATTTTGAACAATGACAGTACTTGAATCCAGCTTAATTCCTCCACACATTCGACCGGAGTGATTGAAAAGGGCATAAATTCATATTGTTTGTACAGCTAATTAGAATGGCCAGCTACGTACTCTTTTCACAATTTAGGGGCAGGCAAATTCTGCAGTGATGTTGCCAAGGATTTTCATTGGGGACACAATAATTATGAGTGGGGATTCATGAGACCAAGGCACCAGCATTTTAAGTGAGGATCCGGGGCACAAGCTTCGCAAATAGCTGGGGCAAGGAGGGCACCATCATTTTTAGTGGGGACACGGGGGGCTCCAGAATGTTTAGTGAGAGCATGGAGGTAGGAAACACCTCCATGGTGAGAACACCTCCATGGTGAGAGCACAGGGGGAACTAATATTTGTCAGTGGGGGGAATAATATTTGTCAGTGCGGGTACATGACAGGGGGCACTATAATTTCCAGTGAGGGCACACTAGAGCCAGCAACATGAAGGAAATTATTTTAAGGTTGCGGCGATTGTGTACTTACGGGACCCGTTCCTATAAGAGAACAAAATCCACTTTGAAGTTATTGGACTTACCATAGCTTGCAACATTAAAAACCAACAGGTGTCGTAGATAGAGGGCAGGGTTTTGATTTTATTTTGTGGGAAATTTTGGGGTACAACGTGGCGTGCCACGATTATAATATATATATTATATATTTGCCGTATTTCTGAGTAATTAGAACGCGGCCTTAATAGAGTACCGAAGTGATGACGTCAATCAATGCAATGTTTGGAACCAGAATACATTCTAAACTGCATGTGTTTGGAACCATTGCCGCGGCAACTGACGTCAGACTTCGGTACTCTATTAGAAACGACATTCCGTGGACCAATCTTTTTACCTTTTTTAAGACAAAAAGGGCACTCTGAAAATATTGGAGGGTAAATATCCCTTATCCCTTAATTTCTTCATCGGATGTCGTTATCAAGATGTCGTCGTAAAGATGGCAGTTATGATTGTATAATTTTGGATTTTGGTGTAATGTGTGATGTGAATATTGATCATTTGATTGAATTTTGATGTCCTGGAATTCAGGACTAAAAAAATTAATAGATTGGCAAATTGAAATTTGGTCTTCTGGTTTGATTTATTTTGCTTGATTTTCAATATAGGCCTATATACAAACCAACTCTACCTGCTAAAAGTGCAGCGACCTAGCAGATATAGAATAAAGGGTTTATAGAGCACCGAAGTGTGACGTCAATGCAAAGTTTGGAACCAGAACACTTTTGTTATGCGTTTGCATGACTGCTGTTAACAAAGGAACAGTCGAAATTCACATTTGTTTGGAACCAGTTGTTATGCCAACTGACATCAGACTTCGGTACTCTATAGAGTACCGAAGTCTGACGTCAGTTGCCGGGGCAATGGTTCTACACACATGCAGTTTAGAATGTATTCTGGTTCCAAACATTGCATTGATTGACGTCATCACTTCGGTACTCTATTACCAGCGGCATAGCCAGGGCTCTCTTGGGGGGGGGGGGGGGGGAGTAGGAAGGGAGGGAGGGGAGTGGAAATGGGGGGGGGGGGGGCACTCAGTATTTTTCTTAATAATACTATTGTTTTCTCTGTTTGCAAAATTTTCAGTGTGGGGGGGGGGGGGCGACTGGGGGGGGGGGAAGGGCGACTCGGGTGATAATTTTTTATGGCAGGTGGGTGCCCCCCACCACGCCCCCCCTTGGCTTCGCCACTGTTTATTGCAAACACATTTTCTTAAGCAGCTGCAATTTTGTTTTAAATGAACAAATTGAAGAATGAAGAGCCGATTTGCAAGTTTTGATTCAATTAATAATTATGTAATACAAATATCGAATTATTTGTGACCCAACACTAATTCAGGCATATCTTTGTGTGTATTAGATGCACAAAAGCAACCAAGAATACCAGCCTTTTTTTCAGGGTTGCAGATGCCCAAAATAGCTTTAAAAAATAGGTTTTTTTCGTACAAAATAAAGCACGTCAAAAGAAAGTATTGAGAAGAAAAAAACATTAAATTTGTTCAAAAGCACGGACAGTATTTTTTTAAAGTACTTATCAGCGGAGTTGTGAATTGAAAAATGCATTAAGCATTCATCTTACACAAACTAAAACCCAACAGTTTCATACAAATATAAAAAAGTATTTCTGCAAAATGCCCCTAGATGTTTGCTTTCCACCTATATGTTATTTGCGTTAACAAAATCAGGTATCACTAGCACTAGGGATAGAAAAGAATAAAATTCTTTCACCACACAGAAATATTAACATAGGTCAAGGTTGATCAATATTGACAAAACAGTACAGTAGGCAGGATACCTGCCAGCATAACAATTGCTTTCAAAACAGCAATGTAGGATATGTGTTTATAATTATCTTAATTATCAAAACTCACAGTAACAGATATTTGTTTGTACTTATCTTTAAAATATTTAAAAGTATTATAACTGGTATGATAACCGCAAGCAAAGCAACTAGCATCAAAAACCACAATATAAGCTATTTCAGTAATTATCTTTAAAATATTCAAAAATATTACAAGTGGTGGGATACCGGCCAGCCAAACAATTGCTCTCAACACAACAATATGGGATATTTGTTCATAATGGTTTTTAAAATATTCAAACGTGGTTTAAAATCATGACCTGGGGGGGGGGGGGGGGGGGGGGGGGCTTGGAGGTATTAACATTTTATGTTGAATATTGTTCTTGTCAAGCCTGTAATGGTTGTTTGATGTATACAAGTGTACCACGGAGGAATGATACGGAAGTCATTCAAACAGTACGACTGCAGAGGGACAATGATCGCCGCCACGGGCAATTTAAGGAACAATCAAACAATTCAAATTACTCTCGCCACGGGGGCCTGGAAAGTCAGGAATTTAGTTCCTGTGAGAATAAAAAACACACTCGTTTTTAAGACCAAATAATGGGCTCAGGAGAGAAAGGCCTTATAAGCCATTTTCCCTCGTACTGCCTCTCTTTGGGAACTCCTTACCTGTAAAACCCTTTTCCCTTCCACCTATAATCTTTCACAATTCAAATGAAATGTGAAAAGATAACTTCTATCCCTGTGATTTCTGTCTTTTCTTGTCTTTTGTAGCCCGCCACACCTTGAGTGGCCTTTTGGCCTTGTGTTGGGTGATAGCATAAAAAAGCCTCTAAGGGTGAACTTTGTGAATGAAAGGTCATGAGAAAGGTCACATGGTAGTAGTACACTCTCTATTACTGATCAGCATCTGCTATATCACTGAGGGACCAGTCTCCGTTGCCTTGTAGCACCAGTTTGGAATCGTGGTATCGTTTCAGGCTTTCTCTGTGTCCAACGCTGATCAGCGTCATGCCTAGGGCTTTGCAGTGGGTGTAGAACCTATCCTGCTGCTGAACGGTGATGGCACTCGTGGCTTCGTCCAAGACTGGGAATGACAAGGAACGAATAGATCAGTGAATCAGAGTTTTATCTAGGATGTCTAAATCCAGTGAGGCTTTCAAAAACCTACCTGTCAACTCGCGGCCACATTTTGCTGACTATTTGGGGGAAAATATTAAGATTATATTCACAAGAGTTCAGAGTTGTATTCGAGTCCCTGCAAGTCCTTTCACAAGTCCCTGCAAGTCCCTGCAAGTCCATCACAAGCCCTCCAGTCCTAATTCCAATCACAAGCTATTCAAATGAGCTTTAACAAAGGCATTCCTTTGTCATTGTTCATCCAGTTACTTGTGACCAGTTTTTTGAATGGACTTCTGACTGGGCTTGCAAAAGGACTTGTGAAAGGACTTGCAGGGACTCGAATACAACTCTGCAAGAGTTAGACACTAATATTTTTAAGCAGGGCTTGTTAATTTCCGACAAGCAACAATCTGCCTGTTCAAAATTATTGTTTGCCAGTCCATAGAGCACCGAAGTGATGACGTCAATGCAATGTTTGGAAACAGAATACTTTTGTTATGTGTTTGCATGACTGGCTGTTAACAAAGGAACAGTCGAAATTTACATTTGTTTGGAACCAGTTGTCATGCCAACTGACGTCAGACTTCGATACTCTATTAGATAGGTGGCTAAGTGACACACTACACTAAATGAACCCATTTAAAAAATATAAAAAATGTGATCAGCAACCACAGAAATGAGAAATTTAGATTTTGCAAGTCTGACCAGAAAAACCCACAAATTCATGAAAGTCTTTTTGGCTGGTCATTAGCCCTGTCCGCACTGGACGTTTTTTGGTAAAACTTACCGAGACGATGGGTACTTTTCCCATTTTAAGTCCAGTGCGGACAGCCTAGGACATTTTCCTCTCAGTTACTTTTCCTGAGTCCAGCGGTTACTTCTACCGGGCAACTGCTGCCCAGGAAAACTGACCAGGTAACTTTTCCTGAGACGATAAGTCCAGTGCGGACATTGTGAGTCGGTAAAAGCGGCTCAGGAAAGCGTACATCCGTCCTGAGCGCAAGGTCATGCTTCACAGGGAAACCACGCATGCGCTTTACATTGTTTCACCGCGGTGCGGTGCACGTGGCAAGTTTCCAAATTCCAGTGTGTTGTTCCTCTTTTGGTCGCAATCATGGTAGATTCTATTATTGATAAAGTCGGAAGTTTGATTGGTGCTAAAGACGTAGGCCTGTGTGTACACATCGGCCGAAAAAATGAAAAGGCAGGCGTGATTTGGGTCAATCGCGTCAATGTAGAAAGGTCACGCAAAGCGCCCTCGTGACTCGTTATATTGACAGCTCGATTACTTCTCCCACGGTCTCGCTAAAAATTTTCCCGTGTCGAAAGTCCAAGTGCGGACAGTGGTCACATTTGACCATTTTTCATTTTTCCATCGTCTCGGTAAAACCTTCCAAAAAAAAGTCCAGTGCGAACACGGCTATTGACTCTTTCAGTCCCATATTATGTAAGGGAGGCATCAAACCTTGGAATGCTTGAACAGTCCCAGGGAAGCATCTTGCTTCCCCAGGAAGCCCTTCGAGTTTGAAATACACAATTTGTAGATCAGTATTGTAGTACTCAATTCCTGCACTCATAGGGGTGTGCATTTACAGGAAGTACGGGAATCAGGTACCCGATTGAAAAAAGGCACGGGTACCCGGGTAGCTGTTAAAGAAAGCCAATCTTGTGGAAGTGCCGTGGCCTAGTGGTTTGGAGAATTGAATTTGTGGTCTGCGGGTAATTCTGCAGGTTGTGGGTTCGAGCCTAGTCCTGGGCTATAGCAGTTCTACGCCTAATATGGGTGGAGGCATTATTAATGCCTTGCAGTGGACTAGTTACCCATCCTGACCCTATTCATACTGTGAAGAGATCAGATTATCTTGTCTTGTTTCAGTGTGAGGGGCTGGTTCTTCCACACTTTCCTCTGTAGCCCACACCTTGAGTGGCCTTTTTGGCCTTGTGATGGGCGATTTGCATACAAAACAAAAAAATATAAAAAAACTTAATTCTTTGAAATTACTGTTTATACTGTTTAGGATCAAACAGAACCACATATTGAGGTTTAGAAGGGTTAAGTACAAATTCACCAAGAAAAAAAATAAAATACAGATCACAAGAACAACCAGTACTCACAGGCAAATAGGGGCTTGGTGTAGTACAGCCTAGCAAAGGACATGCACTGCATCTCCCCAGGAGTTAGGACGTCGTTCCAATTCCAGTCAACCTCCTTATCCAGACTACCTAGGGTTCACAAGAGCCACGGGAGAGAAGAGGAATTGTATCAAACCATTACAGCATAATGCATGGCAAACTGCCTTGCATATCGTTTTGTGTTTGGCAGAAGGATGTGATTACGCTTAGTACTCAATGCCTCTTTGTGTTCTTCTTTACCTCTTCAAGCCGGCTGTTATTAACCCCTTGCGTACGGATGACGCCATATGGCGTCAACAAAAAGTGGCACCAGGCCGGATGCCGCCATTTGTGCAGTTTCAATCCATTGTTGGATTATTGTTTATGTTACGCTTGACTGCACAAACACATTGTAACGGTTCGCTTGGCTGCCAGAACCACCACGACACCCCGACGTCTCCCGTTAAACCGTACTCATCAAGGGGTTAATGGGGTCCAGGGCCCAATTTTATGGCTCTGCTAACCACAGCTTTCCACGCTTATGATCACCATTTTGCGCTAACCCTGTAAGCACAGAATCCTTAGTTACAGGATGTACGCATGCTCAGAAGCCAAAATTCCCCACTAACACGTGAAATACGCTTGCCATAAGCACAGAATTTTCTGCTACAGTAAGCGGGGATTTTTCGCTAACGGTAACCAGAGCCATGAAATTGGGCCCTGGTATGCCAAGACGGGCTTGTGCAGCCAAGCATGATGCAAACAACAGGCAAATAACAGATTGAGCACGTGCAGGAATGTGTATATAGATGACAACCATTCGGGTGGTCTTTTTCAAACCGTGGCTATTGCCACCGTCTGTATTCAATGGGTTGATGAGTGATCCCAATACCACTGCTCACAGAGGGAAACATGCCACTAGAGCCAAAACAGGCAACTCCACTGCCTTTTGTTGTTGACACACCAACACCTTTGCCAGCTTCTTATCTTTGTAATCCATTAGCCAAAAAATTTATTTATTTATTATTCGGGCATTTAGCTGGGATAGCCCACGAAAGTCTTTCGACCTATTTCCAGTGGGGTCCCATATGATAGAAGATGAGGAAGGAAGTTACAGTTTTAGACGTGGGAGGAAAACCCCAGAGAATAATTCTGGAGAAAACCCACGGAATCAGGTAGGGACTGAAAACCCAATCCACATGTTGGCCCCAGCCGGGATTCGAGCCGGGATTCGAACCGGGGTCATAGTGGTGGAAGGCGAGGAAAGTACCACTACACCAACCTTGTAATCCTTAAGTAAACACTTCCATTCTTGGATTTGCTGGTGCTACTTGCAAGCAGTTATGCATGAAATGTACCATGTACATTGTACATGTAGAATGATGCTCATAAGGCCAGCCATGAACACGCATGCAATGTCCCGTGCTCTGGCTAAAAACTTCCATTGAATGGATTTGTTTACCCTACCAATGGATAATGGAGGGAAAACAAATGCTTGATACACTCTGCAATCTATGTGGTCTTATCTTTATGCAGGATACCGTCCCACTAACTTGTTAACTGTGCTACTTGTCTTCAATTTTTCTGCTCAAAACTTACGTTGCAAATAAAAAAGATAGTTCTGCTTCCGATTATATGGCATTTAAAAATAGGGTAGGTAGGTAGGGAAATTTCTTTTTTGCAATTTTTTTTGTGCTGATCATATGTAGGTGTCTACGTGTAGTCAAGGTTTAAAGGTAGTATATATAATAAATAAAAAGGTAGTAATAAAAATATTCTTAAAATAATAATAGTTCCCGGAAAAAAAATTAGGGCCGGGCCATTAAAATAGGGTAGGTCGGGTAACCGGAAGCAGAACTATTTTTGTTGGCCTAATGCTAGCAATTCCATTTGAAAATTGATTTTTCAGAGTGCCACGCCTAAACAGCATGGACACGGCATCTTTAGCCCTAACTACCCAAACCCTTACACATTTCCGGTAAATTTCTCCATTTTAACCCCTCTTATAAACTTCAGTGATTTGTACAGTGTTTTTTTTGTGACGTGATTGTGTACTTCTTCGTTATTTATTCTACTATGTAATATTTGGTGCATGTATTTTCTGTGTATATTAATGTAATTCATTGCTGTTTTTATATTTTATCATTTCATTGTAACATACATATAATTTGGCCATAAGGCCATGAGATGTATGATGTATGAAATAAATCGAATCCAAAATCCAACGCCATGTTGTGTTGTATTTCGATGGGTTAAGGACTGTAATGCCTTGGCACCATTACTTTACATGGAGCTATGATGCCCCAAATTTGTCTAAGTCTGAAGAATGTGCAATAGGTATACTGCACAGTGTTGGAGTTTGACAGGTTGAGGACACTTCTCAGTAAAAGTGCCACAAACTTAAAGATGGCCTCACCTATCCTCTCGTACAGATGCAGTAATCCCACACGATCGAGTATCTCCATGATGTAGGTATCAGCGTCCGAGGGGCAAGCTAGAGATCCGATACCCAGTGGATAGATCACCTGCATTGGAAAACAGATTCACACGATTGTGTGAATGATTTGATTTCACAACATTGCAAAGTTCAAACACAGGTTAAGGTTTAACGATAATGATTCGAGAGGACATCCCTATTAACCCCTTGCGCCTGGGTGTTATAATGGGGCGCCAGATGGGATTGTGCAGCCAAGCGAAACGCACACAAGAGGCTTGTGCATATGCAGAAAATGATTGAATATGCAGAAAACGCGGGTATATAGCCGTTAACCGGCCAGGTGGTCTTTTTCAAACCGTGGCTATTGCCAGCATCCAGGCTCAAGAGGTTAAACACAGGGTATTATTAGCGGCAATGCCGTTTTGTTTTATTAAGTACTGGTCAGGGGTAAGATTGGCCGAAATTTTTAAAATCCACAAAATCTGCATTATTTGGGGTCACCGAGGACTCCAGAGCAACGTAGGATCTATGGCAGGGATGTATTCGAGTCCATCACAAGTCCCTGCAAGTCCATTACAAGTCCATCACAAGCCCTCCAGTCCTAATCCCAATCACAAGCTATTGAAATGAGCTTTGACAAAGGCATTCCTTTGTCATTGTTCATCATTGTTCATTGACTGGGCTTGGGAAAGGACTTGTAAAAGGACTTGCAGGGACTCGAATACAACTCTGGTCTATGGTTTGTATTTACCTATAAAAGGCGCCCCACAAAATACCTGTTTCTATTGGTCTATATCCACTTTACAGGCACAAAACACCTGCAGGGTAACACCTCAGAAATTCCAGATTTCAAAAGAGATTCTTTCACAATTCTGAAATCAGTAAAAATCCCGACCCAAAAAATTCCTGAAATCAGGAAAAATCCTGACAAATCTTACCCCTGACTGGTATACTCCGACAGGTGGCTCAGATAATATTCTTGATTTGTGACTGCACAAAGGTGGTCTCGTCATAGAATAGTTCATTACAAAGGAACAGTTGATGAGTTCAGAGCTTATTTTTTGAACTCATGTTTATTCTACTGTTCAAAGGTTGGGATTTTCATTTAAAATTCCTATTGCAAAACACTGAATGCAGTACCTCCTTTTCGGAGGTCAGAAGATCAGGAGAGTTAATTTACATTACTTCCAAACAAAACAAAAATCTACAATTAATAGACTAAATATTTGACTGTTGTGACCAAATGCTACAAAATGAGGCTAGAACAGTTCTCCACTTATTAGTTTTCCAGATGCAATAGAATGCACATACTAAAGCTCTTCAGTCTGATATATACATGTACCATCCAGTTTGACATCATACTGAATATGGACATTATGTGTATGAAAATGTTGACAGTTCCTAAATATAATCAATCAATCAATCAATAAACAGACCGTTTCGGTTTTGGCTGGATGACAATCCATTATCTGTAGCCCTACCTGCTCTTTCAGTGTTCCATCTGTAAGGAACGGCTTCTGAGGCACAAACATGACATCGCTAGCAGCCAGGCTCTGATCCTCCTGCAATCTTCCGGAGAACATCGGGAAGAGTCCACGCAGGACTCGCAGGATGGATGTCTTGCCACTCCCCGTCGCCCCGGAGATCAAGAGGTTGTGGCCAAGTCGGATCTCAAGCGAAAGGTCTGTTGAGTTCACGTGAGAGTTTACAATGCAGATCAAGAGGGAAGTCAGTCTTTACCTGGTGATGTTTACCCTTCATCTTACGATCTTTCCTGCTTCAAGAGGAATATTAATTCCTACCTCTGGTATCTTTGATTCTCTTTCTTCTTGTAGCTTGAGTGGCTTATAGCCTTGTTTGGGGTCAACTTGCATAAAATAATAAATAAACAATTTTGCTCGTACCCACCACACAAACAGGGCGTTGGGAACGTCTGATGCGCTTTGAGTTCTGATTAGATAGATATTGTGTGACCTGTGGGCTGCTGGAGGTCACCATTTCTGCCTCAAATACGCTGATTTTCCTATAAAGAACCAACTGTGGAGCATTTTTCATTCGGTCGGTTCCTGTATTGTCATCAATACGTATAAAACATTTTTTTTTCCCAGCAGACAACACAGGTACTGCACACACGATACACTTGTAAATTGGAACAGAGATGTTTTCTCTTTTGCCCTGTCCCGACGTAATATATGAAGCACTGTATACTCAGTGCTTATTGCCCACAAGTTTCACTGGTGTCGGCATTTTCACAGCGCTGCATTCCCTCATGGGTACAAGCAAAAGTCATGGTACGCTACCCAGAATGCTGCGAGTCTCTTCACAAAAATCTCTGAAGTGCATCAGACATTCCCAGTGCCCCGTTTGGGCAGTGGGTACGAGCAAAATTAAGAAACAAAACAAGCATTTAGATCATGATTGTTTGGTTATAGGACATGGCTGAATGTGTTAAAGAGGATGTTGATTGCGTCATTTTTTAATTTTTTTTATGTAGATTGCGTATTGTAAAATTAAACAGCCAATTATTTCTGCCATGAAATAACAAAAAAGTGACTTTTGAGAGCTATTTCTATCAAGTCCCTTCTAGCGCAGCACAGCCCTCTGGTGCCATTTGTCTTAAAGTCGTCACTGCTGGCTAGAGGCGACTTGATAAAAAATAGCTCTCAAAAGTCACTTTTTTTGTTATTACATGGCAGAAATAATTGGCTGTTTTATTTTACAATACGCAATCTAGATAAAACTGCAAAATGACGCAGACTTCTCTCGGCAATCAACATCCTCTTTCAAAGAAGTTGAACTGCATATGTATTGCCTGGTTCCTGTATATGACCCCCAGCAACAACCCTTCTCATACATTATCAGAAATCTTCCAGTAAACAAACCTGCTCGTCTGGCCTACCTCTGATGAGTATCTCCTTGCTGTCCGGTGGAGCCACGCACACCCTGTCCAGCTTGTAGGCCACAGACCCACGGCCCGACGGCTCGCCGGCCCCCTCATCCCCAGAGTCATGCAGCTCGTGCCATCCCTCCTTGGTGTCGCCCAGCAACCCCTGCCGGTCTGGTACCTGGACTGACCTTGTGCTGACCTTGGTGATCAGGCAGCTGTCCCCTGACCACTGTTGCCGCACACTTGCATCTGGTAGAGTTTTCAGCGATTCCATCAGTTCCCCCACCCTGCAAACGAAAAGAAATATAATTTGCAGATTTTAATCCAACATATAGGAAACTATATTAAAAGCAACCACATATGTGACCCGCTCTGCAAAAGGGGCACTTATGTTGCAAAATTTGAAAATAGTGTTTTATATATAGCTGGAAAGGCCATTTTATAAGCTTTCATATGGTATATGTCTGAGGTCTGTAGCATTTTGCAATCACGAGATATTTGGAAATTTGCATGTTTGTTTTCAGGAATTTCTTGAAATGACTTTATAAGGAGAAACAAGCCATTTAAAAAAAAAAAAAGCAAAGCAACAGATGGAAGCACTCAACAAAAACACATTCTTTTTCCAACTTTATTTAATAACTGAAATCAAAGATTTTGGTTATGAAATAGAATAATATAGGTATCAAGGATGCAAAAAATTCCCTCCCTTCAAAATCACTTGTTTGAAGAATTTGTCACCCTCTTTACATTGAACGGCCCATAACTCGTAAAAGCATACAGCGACCAGCGACTTATGTGCCCTTTTTGCAGAGCGGGTCACATATTACCTGCCGAGTTATCCTTGTGGTTTGTTTGAAGAAATCCTCAGTGAGAGATTGGCGCACTGCCACTTCCCAGGTTGCATCATAGAGTTGGGCCATGATACCGTGATAGGAGACTGCCAAACATAGGGCAAGATCGCAGGTTTAAATTCCACTTTCTGAGAGTCTCGAGTCAGACTCGAGTGTACCGAGTATTGAGTGCCACCTCAGATTGCCTACTGATCAAATCCCAGTTACACCACTGATCTCAAGTTAAAAACAGAATCTTGAGTCAAACTCGATGTATGAGTAGTGAGTACCGCCCATGAGTGTCTACTGACTAAAACAAGCACAAATTCGTGCAGGAGCCGCGTCGTTGGTGACTTGCGCGTGTGAAGGTTTCGTCATAGACACATGCACAATACAGCCTGCGGTCTCATAGACTTTGCGTGTGTGAGAGTTTGGTCAAGGAAAACTGTCGCGTGACTAAATGAATTTGGCACAAGAAGATGAAGAACAACAACGCTAAGCGCTTATAGAGCCCCGTCTGTGATGCGACGTGGCTAAAAACACTTCTGATCTTAAGTCGAAACCTGACAGTCTTGAGTCAGACATATGTGTACGTGTTACGAGTGCCTATTGATCAAATCTCAGTTGCATCACTGATCTCAAGCCAAAAACTAAGTCTTGACTTAGACGTATGAGTTATGAGTACTTACCTGTGAGTGTAACCAGCCACCTCTGTGACTTGATTACTCAAGTCGATCAGTCTGGAGAAGCAGTTGATCAGATACATGCATACAAATGAGTTCTGCACAGAAAATGTAAGAGAAGGTAAATTTGTTTGGAGAAGAGTTGGGCTCATCCTTACAATCACTCTCTCACCGGAGATCTATTGCTACTCTTAGTCTGTTCTACAGATATTTTCATGGTAAATGTTCCACCGGCTTGTCCAGCTTGGTTCCTCCAGTTAGGGTGTCTGAGTGTAATACTCGGCTTTCTGCCTATTCAGTAATATACTCTAGCTGTACCTAGATGTAGAACAAAAAGCTATCCCTAAGTGGTGTGAAAAATCGTATCGAAATTCAAGGATTCAGGACTGTATGGGTTAATGGGCCAACATTTTAAAAAGCTGCTGAGCTAGTATAGAATAATAACCAGTATTTTTACAAAGAAAAACCATGCAAAACACCAGCGTAAAAACGCATGAGAAACTGTTATAGGATCTGGTATAACAGGTTTTTTTTAGCAGCATGACACATTTAGACCTACCAACAAAAAACCCTGGAAAAAGAATTGAAAAAAAATTGTTAACTCCGACCATTCATTTTATACTTTGTGAATTGTAATTTCTAATGTAAAAAGCAAAGATTATGTGTAAGCAATAAAAAAAGCATTAAAAGAAAATGGCTAAATTACTTAATGAAGTAAATTATCATAAATATATTATTTGTACATATATTTATAGAATTCTTTGCCTGGTGCATGTTTCCCTTCATGTTGCGATCTTCAAGAGAAATATTAATTCCTACCTCTTGTATCTTTGATTCTTTTGCCCTTTGTAGCTCCATACCTTGAGTGGCTTTTAGCCTTGTCCCAGGCGAACTTGCTTAAACAAAATTGTAAGATTTTTGGCAATCCCTTAGGAAGGACATGGTACTGCTTCATAGGTTTTGAATGTAATCATAAACACAAATTTGTGAACACGAAGACCATTTAATATCCTGCATGACCTCAAATTCAAGCCTCATCGTGACCTTTCACCTCTCACCTTGCTTATCAGACTGTATAATTCCGTAGAGTCCAAGTTATTGTAGGCACCAGCAAATATCGGTACTGCTATCGCTACGTAGCTTAGGATACTGCCAACGTAGTCAAATAAGTTTACCGACACTAAAAACAAAAAAACAAAAAAGTGAATCGAAGGTAATTATAAATAAGAGTTAGTAGAAATGTACAAGTACTGCAAAGCATTTTTCATCTGTTAACCCTAACCCCCTAGGGTGCATGCAAAACCACATTAAAATTGGAGGATTTTGTACCGTTTGGGTTAAAGGGATTGTTATGACATTAATAAATAAAGGACAAAATTATTTCCACGTTACTTTAAATTTCAAGAACCTCTGGTGCAATTCTAGGGAGTAATTTGGGTCATGTCGTGTTATGAAATCTTCATATTCATGTGCCGGCACAGTTGGTGGTAGTCTGACCAAAGTTTGAGCTTAGACTGTCCTTTCGATAATGACTTTTCATTTTTGATAATGTTTTCCCTTATTCAAATCTATTTTCACCTCGAGTGGCTTCTTGCCATGTGTTTGGCTATAATCAATAAAAAAAAACACAAATGCCTCACCACCATGACCGCTCCTATGGCTTGACACCATCCTTTTAACATCAATTCGTAAATACCTAAGACTGGGTTGAGAGCCCGGCACGTGGGTGGTTTTAAACGGCCGATAAAACACCAACCGGTTTTTAAACACTTTTTTCGGTGTCACACAAAATTTGGACTCCTAAAACAAATCTGGTCCCTTTTGTTGGTTGAACACTCGCGCAACCAGTCACTCTCCTAATTACGCAAGCGCAATACTACCGATGAGTCCGTATTATGGAGTGCATAAATTCACACTACACCGGCAATGCTGCGTTCGTTGCCACATCACACGCAATTTCCATATAAGGAATTTGTTTGCGCTACTCGCGTGAGGCACGAACCATTAAATAGCTAAAGGGGTGTTTTTACAAAGCAAGGTAAAATTTTTGAACAAAATCATTGGAATTTATAATTTTCGGAGGTTTTTGTTGAATTATATGCAAAGGTATTCTATCAGCTTCCAGGCCCCAAGGCACTTTTAAACAATTGTTTAAAACCGGCCCAGCACATATTTATTCCCATAGTTACCTTGACCTTTGACACACAGCCCCCCCCCCCCCCAAAAAAAATAAATAGGCTTCTTTGTGGTTCCAATAGGAAGCTATGGACCATCTTTCATGCCAATACATAAAGTCTAGCTTGAATTATTGTGAACATCGTTTTTAGCCATATTGACCTTGACCTTTGACCCACAGTACACCAAAATCAATAGTCTTCTTCGGGTACCACTAGGAAGCTACCTACGTGTACCAAGTTTCAAGACGGTACATCACGTCAAGCTCAAAGATTGATATACATTAACAACATAGGAAACATTGAAACCTGTTTAATTTGTTACATATCGTTTTGTGTCATGTCTCAATGTTAAGAAATTAGCAGTTCAATTTGAAAATTGACTTTTCAGTATGATACATTCCAAATGCACAAAGCATCAGGGGTGAGATTTGAGGAAAAAGAAAAAATTCATAAAACATTCGGAGGCATTTGATTTGTATGGCATTGCTGAAAAATGGCATTTAACCCTTTGAAGCTGGATGACGTCTACAGGCAAAAACAAATTGCCACCAGGCCGGATGACGTCTATACACGCCATTCTCTGCATTTTCAATCCATTGTTGGATTATTGTGTATGTTACGCTTGGCTGTACAGCCCGCCCCGGCGCTTCATTATAAATCGTACTCAAGGGGTTAAGAAAACTGCATTTTCTACCAAAGATACAGTTCAAAATTGCAAAAACTAGGGTCATTACACAAATTAAAAAGAGAGATTCAGGATTCAGAGGTCATTTTGGTATGATAAAAACAATAAATAAGGACCCAAAAAAATCTTCTGCAAATCTGGAAAACGTCTCACAAAAAAATCCTGAAATCAGGAAAAATCCAGAGAAATCATTTAACGAGATATTAACTGCATGGTTCCTTAAAAAAAACACCACGAAAACCTGCGTCAGAATGAGAAACCTACCCCTTAGCCAGAAGTCAAAGTTAATGAGGTTGGCCTGGGTATCAATCAGACGATGCAACATCTTGTTGGTTTTCTTCCTCTCAATGTTGCCGGCAAGATAGAAGGCAGCAGCCTCGGCATTGGAACGGATCTCTACATGCTTGAACCTGCAGAAACAACACTTGGTAAAGCTGGGCCCCATTTCAAATAGTTGCTGAGCAGGAATTAGTTGGGAACCAGTCGCAAGCAGTATACATGACAAGGCATTTGGGCTGGTAACCTGTTTTTGCTTAGCAAATCCCAGAGTTGTAGTCGAGTCCTTGCAAGTCCTTTTGCAAGTCCAGTCAGAAGTCCTTTCATAAAGCCGGTCACAAGTAACTGGATGAACAATGACAAAGGAATGCCTTGGTCAAAGCTCATTTTAATAGCTTGTGATTGGAATTACGACTGGGGGGGGGGGGCTTTTGATGGACTTGCAGGGACTTGCAGGGACTCGACTACATCCCTGGCTAATCCTTTCTGTGCTGAGTAACAATGTGTGCTAGCAGATCTATGAAATTGTACAAAGGAATATCGGCAACATTATAGGGCGACGTGAGTTGAACTCGCCAACGGCGGAAGTCACCCCGCCTGGGTCTACATCCAGGTCTGAAAATTGTGATATTTTCTTTGGCAATCATCTTTTATTTAGATCTGGACCCAGAAAACCGTAAGGGTGATAGAGTTGGCAACTCAAAACATGGCCAACCCCACCACCTCTATCTGTTCGTAACGCTTTACCTAGAGTGGCTTTTGGCTTTATATTGGGCGACTTCCATAAAATAATCTGAATGAAGATGGATGTCACATTAGAAGGTCAATCTTGGACTTGGGGCCCAATCTCATAGGGTTGCTCAACACACTATTTCCTGCTAATGGAACCTTCATCCATTTCATAGGAAAAGCTCTCTATATTCAGAGGCAAAACCGTCTTGAATAGTGAATAGAAATCGGCATGCACATACAGGCACACAACAGCAGCAAGCTGTTGACATTTTCATTGCTGGCATTTCAGCTCTGCATCCCTGATACAGTGGGTTTCAAAGCTTGTTGTATATCTTTGTTGAATGATCATAACCATCATGTCGCTCTATCTTGGGCATGCTCTTCTCAGTTATTACCACTGATGTTGAACTGGTTCAGGGTGGCTTCAAGGTAATCCTTCCCTCTTGTGTATTAACCACCCAGAGATCTTTTGCCCATTTTTAGTTTGCCGTAAAAGATCTTTTTTGGTAAGCACCCGTACTACATGGCCTTACCAGCAAAGCAGAAATGAACCTACATTTGACCAAATAATCTCCAACATAATCTTGACAGTGATTGTGGAAATTATTCTAATTGACCTCATTAACGACCTCATCAACGACCTCCCTCATCAACGACCTCCCTCACCAACGAACGACCTCACCAACGAACGACCTCACCAACGAACGACCTCACCAACGAACGGCCTCACCAATGGCCTCACCAACGACCTCACCAACAACCTCACCAACAACCTCACCATCCTCACCTGTATGAGCCTTCCAGTTTCTCTTGTCTGTATGTCCGCTCCACTACAGGAGCCATCAGGAATGTGTTGATGACTGTGCCAAGTATGAAATACAGATAGATACTGACAGGTCCGATGTATCCCGTGCTGGTTCAGAATAGGAAGAGAATTTATAAAGACAATGTAAATTTGGCAGTTAATTTTAACAAGCAAAAACTTCCCATTTTCCCAATTTTTTTTTCTTCCATTGATCTGTTCACATTTTTCTGTACATTGTTAAACATACATATTCAAATTTTGCTATCACTGTCAAACAAACTTTTGCCTGAAAAAAACTTGTACACCAACTTTTATCATCGATGCCATTCCATAACAAATGTTTTACATGTGGCCAGGGCTTTTATACAGAAGTGAGTAAAAAAGTTTTCAAAGATGATTTGTACTTCGGTACATGAAACCTGTGGGAAAGAATTCAAAAAATGTATTCCTGTATTGTCCTTACTTGCAATGTTACACAAGCATGCAACTTGGAATTAACAAAAAACAAGGAAATTCCAATCTTTACAAGATTTTGTACAGTGTTTTCAATTTTCAATGACATGAGTGTGAAGTGAAAAACGAGGAAATCAGCTGATCCGAGGAAAAGTTGCATGCCTGGTTACAATGTACAATCACTGAGAAACATTTAACACTAAATCGAGTTACAGTCAAAGCAAAAAAAAATATAAAAAAAAAAATAAATAAATAAATAAAAAATCGCAAATCTGGTAACATTATATATATTTTTTTCTCAACTGTTAGAGGAATTTTTTTTGTCATTTATTGTACACAGTGACCATCGTGCAAAGTTCTACCATTCTACCCATACTCTGCAATGACTACTGATTGTGAAGACATAAACTCCATTCATCACAATATTTGACAAGCTATCTCCAATTCCCAATTCAACTGAACCCGTCTCAAGATGACCGACTAATATTGATTTAGGATAATGATTAACAGAAATCAAACAAAATGGGACTGAATGTCTGATAAATGGAAAAAATATCAGCTTCACTATTGACAGAGTGCTGGTTAGCTGAATACGAGTGTTTGCATGTCAATTTTTACCAAAGCCCCACTTTTGCATCTGTATGTAAGTTAAAGAAGATGTCGATTGCTGAGGAAAATCTGCATAATTTGAAAGTTTTATGAAGATTTAGGTATATTACAATAAAACAGGCAATTATTTCTGCAATGATATAATAATCTGACGTCATAAAACGGCCTCCCCTTGCCTGTTTTATAGTAATATGCCATAATCTACATAAAACTACAAAATGAGGCAGATTTCTCTCAGCAATCAACATCCTCTTTAAGGTCAGCAATTCAAACTTGAATTTGGCTGCGTATCTGAAATTTAGCCTGGGGCCTGGGGTGTGGGGGAGGGGAGGGCCTGGGGTGTGGGGGAGGGGAGTGAGTAACACTGCCTCAAAAAAAAATACATTCCCAAAGGCTCCCACTGTTATTTTTTAAACTTGGGTGTTGATAAACATCCTTTTTAGAAGTTTTTTTGTAAAGGCTATTGAAAGAAATAAAAATCGCAGAGTCAAAAAAAAACCGAGTCACCTTCTTTTTTTAACAATTTTAAAATTGGGTCCGGAAAATTTCAATACGCACCCCCACAAAAAATGTGAGACTGACATTTCAGTCTCCATGTCATTTAGACCATAACATAATGCATATACCAAAAACCAGGCAAGAGGGCCGAATCTAGATCACTGATTTTGGACTTCTTTTTTGCGGGGTCAAGATCAGAGACGGTACCTACCCAGCCCAAGCGCTGTACGTGTAGAATGGGATGATGAATGGCGAAACCAGCAGTTGTGGTATGATGTTGCTGAATTGATTGCAAAGCCTCTCAATGTCTTGAGTAATACGCTGGTCCCTGAAAAAAAATACCAAGCAGTAACGTTTCAATTCATGATTATCACCATCCAAGATTAACCCCAACCTTCCCTAATCCTCCAAAATCCTCTTTGCCAAATGGAGGAATTTGGAGGATTGTGGGTCTTTGGAAGTTGAAACATCAGAGGATTTTGCAGAATTGAGGGCATTGGAGGATTGTTGCCTCTGGATGAAAATGGAGGATGCAGGTCATCAGGAGGATATTGGAGGATTCAGGTTACATGTAGAAAAAATGATATAGGGAGAATAGGGTTAAGGGAACCATACATTTAATATCCTGTACAACTTGTACACATTTAACCATGTCTCACAACAACAAAAGCATGATATTTAGGCTTAAATTTAATTTAAAGGTAAAAGAATATGGTTATATGCAAGAGGCTGCAATTTCATCAGGTTTAGGCATTTAGTCAACAACCTTCTCCTTGACTGAAGTTGAAGTTACTAAAGTTGGAGTCTGTTTGTCCGTCGGGCAGGCTGTTTGTCCGTCGGGCAGGATGTTTGTCCGTCGGGCTGTCTGGCTATCTGTATGTCTGTTTGTTTGTTTGTTCGTTCGTTTGCTTGTCTGCATCCTTCTCTTGATTTTACTTTATAATGAATATTAATTTTATTTTCAAAGTGAACAAAGAAACTGGCAGGAGCGGGGTTCGAACCTGCGACCTCCGGGTTACCGTAACGGCGCTCTACCAACTGAATTATTTTTTATTAACCCTAACCATCCCTAACCTGCCAAAATCAAACACCCCATTTGTGTTGAATTTTGTGTGATTGGGTACTGTAGAGCCTTGGCACCATCACTTTGCATGGGACTTGATGCCCTGATTTTGTCCAAGTACAAAGAATGTGCCATTGGTTTACTACACAGTGTTGGAGTTTGTGTGGTTAGGGAAGGATTCTAGTAAAAAGCCTTGGGCTGTTAGGGTTAATTGAGGGCAGGTTGAACCTTTTGGTTACAGGAATTTATTTTCCTCCTCAGGCTTGCCTTCTCCACATGTTTTTCTCTTCTTATTCTATTTTACGCAATTTGTATTATATATCTCGTTCATTTTTATGTAATTTGTATTTTCTGAATGAGGAGCGAAATAATAATATTTGTTATCCCACGAGCGCGAGTGGAACATGGACTAATGTAGTGCATCTGTGTCCTATATGCCACGCGGCTGAAGGCCATGTGGCATATCGGGCACGGACGCACTGCATTTTCCATGTTCCACGAGCGTGAGTGGGATAACAAATTTATCTTCAAGCAAACTTGACGCACAATATACATGTAGATGGAACACACAAGCTGTACACAAAACCAGAATGTACAACACGAGCGCGCATATCAATCACAGTTTCTGTGTTCGGCGTATAGCGTAATACGCAGAGTGCGATACAGACAGTGCAATATGGGATAATATCAGTTGCCATGGATCGACCAATCAGTATCAAGGATTCAAGTTTGCTTGAAGATGATAATAATAATAATAATAATAGAAGGAGCTCTTTGTCAATGTGCACTTTAACGGTACAAATTAATTCGTCCAAAATAACCCATCAGCAATATTTTGAAGAAATGTTGGTTAGAACATTCTCCGAGAAAATGTAAAACAATTTTGTTTACACACTATAGGGACATGACTGTTATGCCATTGATGACATCGTGCTTGATGAATATGAAAATTGGCATTAACAAAAATCCATATTTTGCAATTTCTCAAAAGAATTGTGACAAAGAACATCGGATGAGACTAATTGTAATACATTTTATACCATATATAGAACAATGACAGAAATTTTACCTTTTTTTCTATTGTATCCCACTTCAGGAAAGTTTTTACGCAAAGATTTCATCCGTGTCCTTTTTTTGTAACATAACTAGGTTACCAATATTAAAGTTTCCCCAAATAACTCACAAGTACATGTCAAAAAATTGATGTAACTAACCATGGAATTGCCAATAGCAGAAAGTGGCAAAAACAATCTGACCTGCTTACTAGTTTAGTCGAGGCCAGTCAAATCATACAGTATACCTGACATTCTACCTGGTATAATTTTGCTGCTAAGGAAAAGTGCTTTCCGAGAAATTGACCCCTGTTTAACCAGAAGGAAAAAATATAAACCGAACTTACGGATTATCAATGTTGTCAATTTTCAACACGTTGAGCTGGTAGTAATGGAAGTCCCTGAAGTACATTTTGTGGATGAACAGCGACAGGGTCTCCCGCCAGTGGATATACAACATTTTGCCGAGGTAGGTTTTTGCGCTCAGCACCTGACACACAAGAAACGAGACTAAACAATTGTCAGTCAACGCACCTTTCCAAGTGGGCAATGTATGATAGAAGTGTAAAAGGTAAACAAACTGATGAATGAAACATAATCACTGCATTCAGAAGATGGAATGTTTGCGTCGGGGGATGATGTAAATTAGAACAGAGATGTTTTCTCTTTTGCCCTGTCCCGACGTAATATATGAAGCACTGTATACTCAGTGCTTTCCGAGAGCCTGTGTGAACAAATTCACAGGCTTACTCGGGAGGGATTCAAACCCACGACTTCCTGCTTACTAGTACAGACGTCTTAACCACTCGACCACCGAGCTTGCCGGGGTCGGCTGGCCGATTCGAATCCAATGCAGCAGCGGGTACCACGTAATCAGTCAGAAGATGGAATGTTTGCGTTGGGGGATGATGTAAATTAGAACAGAGATGTTTTCTCTTTTGCCCTGTCCCTGTTACGTCGGGACAGGGCAAAAAAGAAAACATCTCTGTTCTAATTTACATAATCACTACATGACAATGAAGACAAAGCGGAGAAAATGACTGCTGCAGGAGGAAAGACCTTCAGATTTGCTCTCGGCAAACCCTGTGCTGTCAGGAAGCAGAGGGTGAAACTAAAGAGCAACTCCAACGATTCCCAACTATTCTTAGGTTTCGATTTAATTGAGAAGAGCTGTCAAATAAAACAGATACTTGTCAGGATCCCCATCTTTGACGCCGGTTTTTATGTTTAAAAAATGCATTTTTGTTGCCTTTTTTTCCCGCGAGTCTATCCCAGTTTCGTGAAAACGAGCATGACGTCAAAGCTCATTCACATCTAATGAATATTCATTTCTGACGTATTGCCGTTGAACACATGCACTTCACATCGCGTGCAGCTCTCTACGGTACTACATCATGTTTCTGTCATTTCTCAACAGCGCCGCCAGAGGCCAATTTTTGGAAAGTTTTCATAAACTCGAAAGAAACTGGTAATAATTTCTCACAAAATAACACAACATTGACACGCAAAACAAACATGATTTTTGTAATGATTAAGTAATTTATTGTATATTGAACACAATAACATTGAATTCTAACACTTTTCAAAACCTTTTCAAAGTGAACAAAGAAACTGGCAGGGGCGGGATTTGAACCTGCGACCTCCGGGTTACCGTACCGGCGCTCTACCAACTGAGCTATCTTGCCCTATGTTGGCGGTCTCCCAAATTGTCAGTATCTTTGTTCGGGTGGGCGCTTGTCAAAAGTCATAAACCCAGAATGCCGTATAGCCAGGGATCACACCCAATTTTACGATACGACCTGGGAAGCGACATTGTGGGGATCACTCAATGAGGATACAACTTTTTAACTTATAATTCATCAAACAACCCACAAGGGAAACTGACTAGGTAAATTTGAATACATTTTCAAAGTGAACAAAGAAACTGGCAGGGGCGGGATTTGAACCTGTGACCTCCGGGTTACCGTACCGGCGCTCTACCAACTGAGCTATCTTGCCCTATGTTTTCAAAACCGTTGGAGTTGCTCTTTAAACACAAAAAGCGCTCAGACAAAATATACTACCACAATCAACTTTGTTATGTCATTATCAGCTAATTTGATATGCCATATCACACAAACCATAACATAAAATATAGCCAGTGATGAGATGGAATTTGAATCGGGGATGATGTAAATTAGAAGAGAGAATTTTGCCCTTTCCTGTAGTTTAGAAGCACTGTAATGCCAGTGCTTTCCGAGAGCCTGTTGGGAAAATATCACAGGCTTACTTGGGCAGGACTCGAACCCACGACCTCCTGATTACTAGTGCAGACATCTTAACCACTCAACCACCGAGCTTGCGGTTCGGCAGGCTGATTTGAATCCAATTTAGCAGGGGGGTACCACGTAATCAGTATGAGGATGGAACTGGAATTGGGGATGATGTGAATTAGAAGAGAGATTTTTGACCTGTGTATGACACTGTGTGCTCATTCTGAGAGCCTGTGGCCTGTGGGTGGTATCGCTGCTACATTGCATTCAAATCGGCCAGCCAATCCAGGCAAGTTCGGTGGTTGAGTGGTTAACCAGTTCGCATTGGAAGATGTGTATACACGCAAAGGTTTTGTGGTATTCAGACTGATAAACACGCACTCGAGCGAGGCCGGAAATATCTGTCAGCGAGCGAGGCCAGAAAAAACAGGGTGTGCTACCCGCAGATTACGGCCTGATTCCGCCTCAACCCGGCTGGCATCGAGGTTCATGAAAAATAATCCCGCGCCTGGGTCCGGTGAATGTCAAAATAATCCCGGCGTGAACTGGTTAAGATGTCTGCACTAGTAAGCAGGAGGTCGTGGGTTCGAGTCCTGCCCAAGTAAGCCTGTGAAGTTTTCCCACAGACTCTCGGACACACAGTGCTTCATATACTATGTCAAAAAGGGCACAAATCGCTCTTTTGATTTACAAACCATTACCACAACAAGCCATATCATTCAGACAATTTAACCGAGCACATCCACTCTGGTTCAGACAAATACTGCAAATGGTCAATAAATGTCTGATGTCCGGGAAGGGCATATAATCAGACAACCTGACCCGGATAATGCCCTGCACTGTTATAGTCAAGCACATTTGCATGAGTACAAGTATGAAAATAATATTCTTTACTCACCACAGCGACCAGACATATATACAACAAGGACTTCCATGTTGTTGTGATGAAGCCCCCTAGGTTCCTGGCTGGTAGAACCTTGCTGTATTCACTGGGGATCAACCCAACAAAGTAAATAACCACTTCTCCTGGAAAGATATAATAGATCAGTAGGTTAAAGGGACCAAGCAGTCAGAGTTTGTTTCATAAATATATGTATAACAGCGTTATTTCCATTTTACTATACATTTCTAGGTGTTTTGCTCCAAGTTATTATTTTTATTATTTTATGTTAACGCTAACCCTCTTGGCATTTTTACAAGGAAGTGTCCTCAACCTGTCAAAATCAAGCACTGTGCAGTATACCTATGGCACATTCTTTGGACTTAGACAAATTGGGGCATCATATAGCTCCATGTAAAGTAATGGTGCCAAGGCGCTACAGTCCTGAACCCATCAAAATTCAACACAACCTGCTGTTGTAGTTTGTAAGGCTTGGGTTAGTTAGGGTTAATGAAAAAATTTCACATTTATGAGCCAAAGCATGACGTCATTAGAAGGTACATGTACATGTTGTGCACACAGAATATCAATTGTTCTTAACCATTTCTTGGAGAATGTTGAATGTTTTAGTTGAATTCTGTATAAAATATTGGCGGAAGTTACCCCGCCTAGGTCTGTAGGTCTAAACATTGGGATCATTTCGCTGGAATCTGTTAAAGAATTATCCTCTATTTAGATCTAGACCCAGGAAAACCGTAAGGGTGGTAAGGTTGGCAATTCAAAATGTAGTCAATCCTACCACCTCTGATCGTAACCCTTTACCTAGAGTGGCTTTTAGCCTTGTATTGAGTGAATTCAATAATTAAAAAAACTTCTGACCAAGATTATTTTTAAACATTGTTGGTTTATTTTGGAGGAATGATATTAGTAACATTATGCTCGTTTTATGAAGAATTCGTTCTATTACCAAAAAAATAAGGAAACAAAAAAGGAGAAAAAAAGTACCCTCTGGCATGACAAAACCACCTTCTTTTTCTCACTTTTGGTTACAAATATTAGTGAAACTAGTTGAACTGAATATTCCTTGCATAGGTCCTTTAAGACCATCAGGCACCAAAGTAAAATAAAATCCAAGAGTCTAATGAACGATTTACTTTGGTGTATGTAAGAACTAAAAAATATGATTAATTTGATCATGTTCATTTTGAAGATAAAACATGCTAACCATAACATTTTGTACACACTAAATTTTTCATATTTCAATACACGACATAAAATTATTTAAATTTTTTTAACTCGGCTTCTTAAATATTAACCCTCCCTCTCTCAGTGCCAAATTGGAGCCAGCTACCCTATCTATCAAAACCTATCGAATGACAGGTTGAGACACACAAGCTGTGGGAGAGGAGAGGATTTGGTTTTTCGATAGGTTGTGATAGTTATAATAGTAGGAGGGTTAATTAACTTAAGAAAAACTAAAACAAAAACAAAAACAAACAAAACACCACAAACAAAACTAAACAAACTTTTAATCCCCCGAATTCTCAAGTCTCTCTACAACTGTGCCCGCCCGGCGGAAAGAGGCCCAGTGATCTACCCCAAATCACAAAGTTGGGATATGGGGGGGGGGGGGGGGGTGTAAGGGTTTGATATTACACATGGTACACAGTCTGAAGATGGTCATTCTATTTTTTTAAGAGAGACCATATCAGTTTAAAATTGACTGTGGTTTAGCCTCAAAATTTACCTGCTAAATTGCTTGAAGTATGACAGATTTTCTACAATAATTGTTTTCATATTCAGGTTTACAAACTTGTGCAATTTTAATGCAGCTGAAAAAAGAAACTACTGGCCTATTAACTGAAGTTAATGATTAACGTTTTTTTATTCCAACCTCCAATTTTGTGCACATAAAGCAAACAATGGCAGCTGCCAGCTGCTGTATGCATTGTTTGCATACAAAAGGTTCCATTTTCATCATACATGCCACAATGGATTGCCACAATGGATTGCCACAATGAATTTGTACATGATACATGGATTTAGGAAAAAAAGGAATGACAAAAAAGGTTACAATCTAATGAGGAACTCTAATGAGGAACAAATTTTACTACTTTTTAGTACTTGTGACATTGAATAATTTTTACGCTATTAAAGTTACTGCTTGAAAAATTTCTGGAAAAATATGACTGGCTACAATTTGTGCGTGTGCACACTTGAGGCCTTAAAGAAATTTTACTGAGATGGTTAGCACAAAATTCTGCTCAACATATTTTCCCACTAAGCAGAAATCGACTGAGAACTAGGGGTGTGCATTTACGGGTACTAAAAGAACCGGGTACCCAATTGAAAACCAACCCAAAACTTCCAATCCCGGAAGTTGTAATAATATCTTTCTCTGAATTCAGACAACATTCTGAAAATCTCCAGTCATGCCTGTCCAGTAAACATGATCACTTCTCCACCTTTGCGTGTGCCAGCACGTGCATGCACCGGCATCATCACCGGCTTTTGTGTATTTATTGTGGATTGAGGCATGCTATGATTATGTCTCGTCGAGGCTCTTATCCGTACCCACACTGCAAAAGCTAGGACCAATAAATTCCCTTTATAGTCAACTTTCGTGAGCGTCATAAACGTGAAATCTGTGCTGTTTTCCCACATAGTCCAGTTTAAATTTTGAAAATTCCCGAAAAATAACATTCAGAACCTTTCTTTTTTCATTGTCTGGGAAGTAACTATGCGATAATGTAAAGTTGCACGGGTACTTGATTCCATAATCTGGAATCGGTTCCTGACATGAATGGTCGGGTACTCGGTTCCAATGCACACCCCTACTGAGAACCAATCAGAAGAGTGTCTTTTACAGACAAATTTAATGCAATATTGGCCCAGCAATTCTTATCTGTGCTCAGCCAAATTTTGTGCCCCAAAGGAGAACAGTTCCTAGATAACGGATAGGGCTGCCCTGGTAAAATAAAACGATAAATAAATAAATAAATATGCAGAAGCTCTGCGAAGCTGGCACTTGGGGGCAAGTTCATGGACTGCCAAAAAAGTCTTGCTTAATAACAGGTTACCAGCCGAAAATCCATTGATTTTCATGCTCAACAAAATACAGCTGAAACAAGTTATGAGCAATTACATGACATTAAAATTTAGTTGGTAATCTTTCTTTTACGAAGATTGAAGTCCAAGTTTTCTCTAAAAATGTTGAAAGTGTCCAAGCCTACTGTTAACAAAAACAAGTCATCCAAAACTACATACAATCATACTGCATTGGAATAGCTCTTGGCTGATTCTCACTTAGCAGGAAAATCTGTCCAGCAATATTTTGTGCTAAGCAACTCCACGAAATTAGGCCACCGTCTCTCCATCTCGGACCTATGTACCATGTACGTGTGCAAGGTAATACTAATACATTTTACACAACAATCCCGCCTGCTAGCAGCTGGGCCTTACCTCCAACAGACACCAGCAGTAATAGAAGAAACAGTGCCGTGTGGGCTGAAATAAACGATGGAAAGAAGATTTTGAAGATCCGAGCAAGCCGTCTGATAAACAGCGGGTCAACCCCGTACCTGCAGAATTCAACAAATTAACAAATGAATACTCATATTACAACTTGAAATTATGAAACTTTTTTTCTTTTCACCCAGCCATCCCAGAAATTACACCGAGTACAGATGATTTGCCATTCACCATTTTCCCCTATGCTCTGCATTATAAGCCTCAACCCAATCGATTCAAGCCAAGCACAATATTCAAAAGCTACACGTGCCACACTGTAAATGCAATGACCTTGGGCCTTGGCAATTGTGTAGTGTAGGGCCCTCTTTAGTTTTGATCAAATTAGAGTCAAGTGTATTTTTTCTCATTCCAACATGAATTTTTCAACCTAAAGTAGACTTCTCTTAATTCTATTGACACCTTTCTAAAAATAATTTTGAACAGTTTATTGCGATAGAAAATGAAATTTTCTTACATGCTTTACGGCAGTTGCCATGCAAATCAACGCGGTTTTGCGTGTTTACTTTGCATCACGTTGATCGCCATAATAATTTCATGTTGCGTTTTGTCCCAAAATTTCCGTCAAAAACTAAAACCCTTCCCTTTAATAATGCTTTATGAAGTTTTATTCATATAATTGCCATGTCCTTGTTAATGTGCCAGTGCCAGTCAGTGGTCCATCCGTCAACAGGTCAAAAATCAAACCATGGTCCTTTATGGAAGGGAAAACAGATCAAACTTCATGACTTACTTTTTGGACTTGCTGTCCGGAGACGTGTTCAGCAGTATCGCCATCTGAAATTGCTACAGTTAATTAAAGAAACGAGAAGAAAAACATGCACAGCTTTCTATACATTCACCACTGTTCACATCACAATGCCAAGACTCAAGAGGAGAATCAGGTAAACAAAAATAGGCTTAGGCCTACAACAACTTGTGTACAACTACAGTACAAGGAGGCGGTGTGAAGTTGGTTCCTTATTCGATATTCGACATTCAATATTGAACAAGTAACCAGTTCCTTATTCGATATTCCAATACACAACACACGGTGTACAAACCCGCCATGACTCGCCGAACCCAAAGTCGCATCCACGTTCGGAAATGATTACTAGACTGGTTTACTGTCCCGCCAAGAATAAACAAATCGGACCAGGGGGGTGGGAACTTAACTACGGGTTCAGGATATAGAGGATCTCAACACGGATAAAGTTGTTTTGACATGATCGAGAGCTTGATTATCTTATAATTTTTTTTTAAAGATGCGTTTGTCAAATTTATTTTACATTTCAGGTCACATTTCGCCATTAGGTTTGTACACAAAATCAACGTCCGTGAACAATCCCCTTTAAAGTATGAAGGACCCCTTGGACCGGGCAAGGATAGTAATGGAGGGATGCAGGGGGACCCAGAGAACCGTCAAAAAATAGTGCCTGCCTGGTCCAAGGGGTTCGCGTATTTTTAAAGATTTTTTGAAGATGCGTTTATCTTAATGCACAGATTGCCATTAGGTTTGTACACAAAATCAACGTCCGTGAACAATCCCCTTTAAAGTATGAAGGACCCCTTGGACCGGGCAAGGATAGTAATGGAGGGATGCAGGGGGACCCAGAGAACCGTCAAAAAATAGTGCCTGCCTGGTCCAAGGGGTTCGCGTATTTTTAAAGTTTTTTTGAAGATGCGTTTATCTTAATGCACAGATCGCCATTAGGTTTGTACACAAAATCAACGTCCGTGAACAATCCCCTTTAAAGTATGAAGGACCCCTTGGACCGGGCAAGGATAGTAATGGAGGGATGCAGGGGGACCCAGAGAACCGTCAAAAAATAGTGCCTGCCTGGTCCAAGGGGTTCGAGTATTTTTAAAGATTTTTTGAAGATGCGTTTATCTTAATGCACAGATCGCCATTAGGTTTGTACACAAAATCAATGTCCGTGAACAATCCCCTTTAAAGTATGAACGACCCCTTGGACCGGGCAAGGATAGTAATGGAGGGATGCAGGGGGACCCAGAGAACCGTCAAAAAATAGTGCCTGCCTGGTCCAAGGGGTTCGCGTATTTTTAAAGTTTTTTGAAGATGCGTTTATCTTAATGCACAGATCGCCATTAGGTTTGTACACAAAATCAATGTCCGTGAACAATCCCCTTTAAAGTATGAAGGACCCCTTGGACCGGGCAAGGATAGTAATGGAGGGATGCAGGGGGACCCAGAGAACCGTCAAAAAATAGTGCCTGCCTGGTCCAAGGGGTTCGCGTATTTTTAAAGTTTTTTTGAAGATGCGTTTATCTTAATGCACAGATCGCCATTAGGTTTGTACACAAAATCAACGTCCGTGAACAATCCCCTTTAAAGTATGAAGGACCCCTTGGACCGGGCAAGGATAGTAATGGAGGGATGCAGGGGGACCCAGAGAACCGTCAAAAAATAGTGCCTGCCTGGTCCAAGGGGTTCGAGTATTTTTAAAGATTTTTTGAAGATGCGTTTATCTTAATGCACAGATCGCCATTAGGTTTGTACACAAAATCAATGTCCGTGAACAATCCCCTTTAAAGTATGAACGACCCCTTGGACCGGGCAAGGATAGTAATGGAGGGATGCAGGGGGACCCAGAGAACCGTAAAAAAATAGTGCCTGCCTGGTCCAAGGGGTTCGCGTATTTTTAAAGTTTTTTTGAAGATGCGTTTATCTTAATGCACAGATTGCCATTTGGTTTGTACACAAAACCAACGTCCGTAAACAATCCTCTTTAAAGTATGAAGGACCCCTTGGACCGGGCAAGGATAGTAATGGAGGGATGCAGGGGGACCCAGAGAACCGTCAAAAAATAGTGCCTGTCTGGTCCAAGGGGTTCGAGTATTTTATGCACGCCCCGCCCCCCCCCCCACTTTTTTCTTCAAAACAAAAGGGGGAGGGGGCGAGAAATATTCGCTGGGGGAGAGGTGTGTACTAGTCATATTCTCCCCTCCCTTCCCCCTAGGCCTTCCCGATCCCAGTGTGCATCACCGTCGGAGCCTGAGCGCGGCGCTACAACTATTATTCCAACCGTGCAAAAGTGCGCGCATGAAAATGAAGCAAGTCATTGTATTTCATTATGTTGTGGCCCTGAAGGGACATCACACATCGCAAATTTCTTGCAGATATTTCGGTTGTCGCACATTTTATCGCAAATTTCTTTGCAGATTTCTTTGCATATATTTGCGATGTCGCACAGTTTACCGGAAATTTCTTTGCAATTTTGTTTGCATAGTTTGCATATTTCTACCGGGCTACTTTTTGACGAACCTGCCAAATGCTATAGACGTGGATTCGGCCGCGGAAGTTCAGCCGTGGATTCAGCCGTGGATTCAGTCGCAGATTCAAAATCTCAAACGCATCAAGTAAAAGATGGTCAGCAAAGTTTGTTTTTTCTACAAATTTGTTTTGGTTTATGGGGGGGGTGTGGGGGGGTTGGTTCCAACAACGAAATTTGCAAAGGTTTTAGCAAAGTTACGTTTTTTTATGCATAGTCTAAATAACAAATTATATTCTACATGCTCAAAATTTAGAGAAGACTGATTATGTTCACTAATTAGCGTCAAATTAAAGGGCTAATGAAAACTTTCATTCAAAAGCGCAGAAAACTGCCGCTTTCAAAGAAAATGTACCCTCACATACTTTCCCCAAAATGAATTTTTATTGCATATTCTATCTTACTAATGTACTGGGCATGCCCAGTTTTTGGAATAAACCATCGGAGGAACGGGTGGTAGCACGCATATTCCACTGGTTTAACAATAGAAGTGAGTGTGGTTACCAGGGGAGGGGGAGACTGGGGGCCGGGGGGGGGGTGTCACCTCTTGGCTACGCCTTGCTCTACCAATGCTATATCATATATCAATGCTATATCATTATTTGAAATATTTACATCTTATTTGAACTAAATTACAGCCAATATCAAAGATGGCATTATTCCCGACTGGCCCCCCACTTGTTTTTAAAAATCTAACCTACATTATTTAAAGGTTCATCCATCATAATGGATGATTTATTCATTGACATTTTGCCACGTGGTGCAATATTGTTGCAGAGACACTTGTGCCGGTATACAATCAACGCGCATTTTTTGGCAGGTGAATTCAGTGTGGTTCTCCAGTCCAATCACGTGTTGGTAGCGGCACAATACAGAATACACTCTAAAAACGGATTGGTTGAAATAACCAATATATTGGTTAACTTAAACAATGGATTGATATGTGTCCAACCAATTGGATTGGTTGGACACATATCTACCAATCCTACCAATATATTTGTTGGTTTCAACCAATCCGTTTTAAGAGTGTACAGGGTGTGCGTGAAAATGTCACTAGAAAGATGCTGAATTACTGTTGCTTTATACAATCCAACAAAATTCTCACTTTTCATACTGTTGAGGAGGCTCATAGTCGCACTTAAAACAAATGGAAGAAAGGAATTTGGGCATTTCAGTATTTGCTTAAACGACGGCTTAGACAGTACAAAAATCACTAAAAGAAAAATTGTGTTTTATTTCTGCCTCATAGCAATTTAACCATCATCTTTCGGAATCTAAGAAGCTTGTGTGTCGGAAGTTGCCCATTGTATAAAATAATGTAACTGAAGCAAAAACTCTGTCACTTTTCAGATGAGTCGTTTCTTCATCCTTTATAACATGTTGCTATCTTGATAAAAAATGAATTGCCTGTTTTGCAAGCAGTTTTCCTCAGTTGGTTTCAGTTTAGTGTTGGTCCGCCGGTCTGGTTAATTCTTGCACGCGTGAATTACGTGCGGGGCATGAAAGATACAAATGTATTTTTTTAGTTCTTGCGCCCAAAATGTTGAGAAAATATTTTTTTCCGATTTTGATATCGACCTTGTGACAACGCGCTGTTATTTTTTCAATATTGTGCACGTGATTTGAGGTCTATTCACCGTATACGCGTACCGTATATGATTTTTCAATGATAGACGGCAAAAATAAATTCACGTGACGCGGGTAAGCTCATGCACAATTATCGTGAATTATAGGAAGATTTGCCCAAGCCAGATATTGGTTTTTTTCGGGTTCTGTTCGGTTTTGGTCGGTCCCGGTCGGTTTTTCCATAATTTTTTGTCGGGTGGGGTCGGGTCGGTTTTGAGAGTTCAGATCGGTTTCGGTTCGAATTCGGTTTATATCTATAATGTTTCGGATCGGTTTGGCCTGCATGGTCAACCCAATCCGATGCACATCATTACGATGGGCAAGCCATGGGAGACTGCGATTCTCTGAAAGATAATGTATTTGGAGTCTTGGAGAGAGTTGTTTTTATTTGATAAATTACATAATTAATAGGTAACTTTTGTTGCATGATGTACGAGGTTGTCTGGAGAAGTTGTCAGCACCGTTACAAGTTGTAATGAAACCTCAACATATTGAACGTTTTTAGTTTTCTTTTGTTTTGTCAGTAATTTTTATGTTTTCCTTTTCCTCAGAGAAATTAAGGAATGAAATCAAGTCATTCAGTGAGAACTTGTAAAATATTGTATTGTAAGATTTGACTTAAATAAAACCTCCAAATTTGGTATTTATCACAAACCTTAACCTACAGAAATAAAGGGATTTCTCTTTGATACATCACAAAACTGAATCTTCAAAAATTGATTCTCATTCATTTTTATTAAAAAAAAAAAAAAAATTCTGAAAAATTCCAGTTCAGGTCTACCCCACACCAAGACATCCTTTTCGGCCCATAAAAACTTGTCATTATTTAAATTTTGTTTTAAGATTTACTCATTGATTTCAAATTTACATTTTAAAAACTTTGGAAATCTCAAGATCCCTGGAGCCCCCCCCCCCCCCCACTCCCTATCTGCAGACGTAGTCAGTAAATTCTTTTGTTTAGTCAAAGTAATTTATCAACAAAGGTGGGAAACCGTTGGTGCCACCACCCCCCCCCCCCCCCCTCCCCCCCACTTTTTATACCTTCCGACGGGCCTGTAATGTCCCCTTTGAAATCTCAAAACCCATAACGTTAACTCTGTGGGGTAGGTCGAGACACCCCCGTGGGGTAGCATTGTCACCATTGTTGCCCTTTCTTCCATGTACCCGCAAGGAGACTAATGTAAGAACACACACACATGTATGTGCGTTTTAATATGACCATGAATGGAACCCTTCTTTTGTTCCCTTTGTTTGTACTTTTTCCGAACATGTCCCATAAGGTTTGTACACGAAAATCTCTCGGGGTCATTGTTGTCCCTAATCCCCCATTGTCCCAAGTCCTCTATCTTATAGCTGAACCCGCTCATACACACGCAGCCCCTCTCGAGCGATTTTCTGGCGGACGTGTGTCAGAGGAAAAATCCTCTACGTTTCGCAAGTCATCATCAATATAGTCACCAATTTTGTGGTGCCCCCCCCCCCCCCAATCAAATTGGTCTTGCTATGCCCCTTGCTCCACCCCCACCTTTCCAAAACGTTCTGCCGCCGCTGGTTCAGAGCAAGGATCACAAAATTGGAGGCAGCTGAATATGACGGTCACTTTCTTGTTTATTAATTAATGTATGTAGGGGTCCGTGTCTCATGGGGGCCTCCGTAATGTTTCCTACAATGATCCTGATGTCATCGTTTCTATAGCAACCGGGCAACTCATGTCCATCCACATGTATTGCAAATAGTCTTCTTAGAAAAAGTAATTATCGAGACCATGTTGGGCAGATAAACCTTTGATTCATGTTTTGTCATTATTGATATTTGTGAGAATAATTATATCCTTTAATTGTTAGCGATACTTCTATTGGATAATGGTTCGAAAAGGGGTTTTTATGGTGGCCCTGAAGGGACATCGGAAATCGTGAATATTGACGTCAATATTCACGACAAAATTTTACGACTTGCCCCAAATCGTGAATATTCAGGTGAATATTCACGTAAAAAAATTCACGTCCCGCTCTCCGGCCACAAATATTCACGTCAATATTCGCGTCAAAAATTCACGTACTGCTCTCCGGTCGCAAATATTCACGTCAAAAATTTCACGTCCCGCTTTCCGGCCACAAATATTCACGTCAATATTCGCGTCCAAAAAATCACGTCCCGCACTCCAGTCGCAAATATTCGCGTGAATTTTTTTATCAGTCAATCACAAGTCAGCTCACAATTAGCTACATGGGATGAACAATGACAAAAGAATGATTATTTTTAATATAGTGTGTTTGAATAGCTTGTTACATGGCTTGAGACCAGAATTGTGAAGTGACTTGTGATTGACTTGTGATTGACTTGTGATTGAATTGTGATTGACTTGTGATTGACTTGTGATCGATGTGCGCGATCGGTCGATCGCGCTACGCTATCGGTCGATCGTCATGCTATGGGCCCATCGCGCTGCCACCAGTCGAACACATTTTCTTTCTAATGCACGGCTCTGGAGGATTTGTTTTTTAAAGGTAAGTAAAGTCCAAGATATCCGTCATAATCGACCGATAGCGCAACACGATCGATTATACCAAGCACGATATGGGGCAGAGGGGTACCCCCTTTTGTCCCTATACCTACCCTATACACTCTCCAGACTATTGTTATCTAACACATCCCCCTAGACCTCTGAAAAGAAGTCCTGAGATTCCGGGAACACAATGACCAACACAAAAGAGGGGGGTTCCTCTGCCCTATATCGTGCATCATTATGCGATCGATCGATCGCGCCCAACGACCGATCGCGCCCAACAGCGACATGTACAGTAGGCCTATGTTTTGTTTTTGTTTTTGTTTAAAGTTTATTTAGCGACTAGATTGCATACAAAACATTACACTAACCCCCTAGGGTGTGTGAAAAATCATCAAATGCGAATTCAGGACTGTTAGGGTTAAAGAGGAACTAAAACGCCAATTCTATTTTGACTTTTTGGACTTTTCCGACAGTTTAAATACTCTTTTAACTGATGGAGATTAGTTTGCAGACGAGAGGAATTTTTTTATTTAAACAAAAGGGTTGTTATTCTGAACCATTTATCCTGTTTCGCGAAAGCTCATTATGTATGTTAAATGTATGTACGTGACCCCGTGACGTACACGTGTAGAGTCAGTTGATGCTACAGCCAAACACTATGCATGTACGTACGTGGAGTTGATGCTGCTGAAGAGTTTTTGTCGACCTAACTCCTCCGTTTTCCCGTCTATTTTGTCAAATTTTTATATTATTTCAGTACGAGCATGGTTCTGAGATAATCATTATGCCTCGATCGTGTGTAGTTGGGGGTTGCACGAGGAACAGCGACAAAAACCCTGACCTAACCTTACTGCGATTCCCAGTGCTGAATGGAGCTCAAAGGCGACAGTGGGTCCGCTTTGTAGACAATACAATATCTGATTTTGGGCTGTCGAAATGGTCGAAAATATGTGCAGAACATTTCGCCAAAGACTGTATAGATGATTAGTGTTAGTATGAAAACTCAGCTGGGTTTGAAGGCACAATTTCGTTTGAAGGCTGGAGCCATTCCAACTCTAAAGGCACCGAGCATTCCAATCGTGTCCCGGACTCACGCGCACCACCACCGCGACGACGTTCCCTGCGGTTGCCGTCTCGAGCAGCCAGAGCCCCGGCCGTCTCCCTGTCCACGCTCGCTTGACTCAACATGCATTGTACACGCACGGTACCGCATGCGCTGCATGCGATTGAGTCTGGTACCTTATAACAGAAATTGTGTGTATAGTTCTGAGAAGGTGCGGGTCCTTATGAGGGCTGCATAAGCAAAGTCGCCAGACTAGAGTATAGCATCAGCTCACACACAACTCACCGCGCAGGTCCCAATAAAAGCCGACTGCAAACAAAGGAAAGTATGACTCATAACTAGCTTTTCAGCAAGAACAAGCCTATCTACAACCCCAATTCTAAATGTGTCTCACAAAGATGTCAACACTTTAAAATATGTTTATCGTAGTGTTACTCCTGAATCATGAGCAAAAAGCACAGCAAGTAATACTAGCCTTAGACAAAAAAATACGTACAGACTCTACGTAAAACATTGTCGTATAATACAGTGACGTCATATGTTTCTACACGTATACGTCAATACTCGCGCGATACGGCACGCAGTTGACCTCGGCCTTTTCTGAATCGAGTCAAAGTGGCTCAGAAAGAAAAGGCTCCAAAACATTTTTTTTGATTTTTCAGAGTCATGAAACTTGTTACATTAGTTTTGGGGAGGCATAAACTATCAGGTAAGTCAAAAAAGTCAAAAAAAATTTGGGCGTTTTAGTTGGTCTTTAACACATCATTTACATGGTATCAGTGTAAGAACTAATTAACCCTTTGAAGCCGGATGACGTCTACAGACGTCCAAAAAAAAAGTTGCCACCTGGCCGGATGACGTCTACACACGTCATTCTCTGCATTTTCAATCCATTGTTGGATTATTGTGTATGTTACGCTTTGCTGCACAAGCCTCTTGTGTCCGTTTCGCTTGGCTGCACAGGCCGCCCACAATGTATGTGGGTCATTCTATAAATTTAGGGTTCAAAAGTGACATTTTTTGGTTTCCCTGTTACACCCGACCTTCAACAGCATAAAACGCGGGAACGAGCAGGCCTATCAACCCCATGATTGAGTGCAATTGTTCCATGGATATACTGGGTTGAAAACCTCCCGTTCGTTCTATAATAATGTGTAGGTGTCGTGGGCGGCAATCCCGGGGGGGGGGGGGGGGGAGGGACATGCCCCCAATATTTTTCGGGAAGGGGACGGCTATGGCAGTGTCTCCTATGGTTTATTTGCTTTTACATGCACCAGAATACACACAGATCAGCACACATTTTCAAAAATCTCCCAGGATACACAAGAGACACCGAATACAAAATGCTTATAAACAATTATGACTGTTTTTTCTCCGCCCCCCCCCCCCCCCAACCTTGCCGAGAAATCGCCACCGCTGCATCTTGTGTCAGTCAGATAAACACCCCCATTTAGTCCTACCTGCTACTGAAATGGTACTACATGGTACACACATTTAAAAGAATTTTTTTTTTTTATTGACATTATGGTGCCCTAGCTATTTAATGCGTCTTAACTCAAAAGTTGAAATGGAATTCTCACCAGGTTTTTTTTTTTTTAAAGTGCTTCATCGCTATGAAGCCGGGACCGAATTTCATCACATGGGGTTTCATATGGAAATCATCGTCACGAGCAGGAATTAGCAGAGTTGGCCGTACAATAGGCCTATCGTCCACAGAATTCTTCTATAAATTACAGTTAGCACACCTTTTCAGCAGAGCCCCGAAATTTGGCCCAGTGCTGAAGGAGCGCGCATCTGGAACAGCACAAATCCCCACGCCGTGGGTCCCATAAATAAAATCAAGGGAAAATCAAGGGACGCCCTTGTACTCCATTGACCATTGAGATCGTAAACTCGCCACCTAACTTCTTTGTTGCACAAAACTAACTGAATGATGAGTTTCAAAAGTCAGCCTTTCCAATGTGCAACTTTTATCTCATTCTAATAACGGTGCATTCCCAACCTCAACATTTTAGATGGTTGAATATTATCGTAATGGATAAAAAGCCAATCAGTGCACGTAGAATTATTAGTTTGACAGTCCCCCTCTCTTTAAAATTTTACGCCCACTACTCCCCTAGTATTCTAGTGTGCACCAGTAGCACCCGTCTGCGGGCGCATAGGGGGGGGGGGGGGGGGGGGGCACTCCAGCGTCGTAGCCAGGGCTCTCTCCATTGGGGGTAAGTTGGGGGGGGGGGGGCTGGATGTTACAGGGGGGGGGGGGGGGGTGCTCACAGTATTCTTTTTAATAATACTATTATTTTTTATTTGTCGTGAATATTGACATCAATATTCACGATTTCCGATGTCCCTTCTGGGCCACCATAGAAAACGATGAATTGTGGTGAAATTGTCGGCTTGATCATCTGAAACGTTCGTAAACTTTTCTGCAGCGTGACGTCACATGGTTGTAGACAGTGACTGTTTCATGTCAGCTTCCATACATCGGCTGTTGTATGCCTCGATTTAGATTTCGCTTTTTGTTTCATAACATTTCGCTCGGTTGGTTGGCGACTCTGATGTCATCACATAACTCATCTGGAATTTGGAAATTACAAAATCAGACTGAAAATACTTACGGTCTACCAATTGCTAGACCTTAAGAATTTTCAGTCTGATTTTGCAATTTGTATCTTGAATCTAAGTTAGGGATTCCAGACTTGACCTTGAATTTTGCGATTTTGTGACTTGTTGTCAGGGTTCAAAAAACCCCGACTGAACAATAGGCAAATCCACCCAATAAAATAATTAAGAATCAGACTATTTCGTTCTTACTCAAAACCCTTTTATTCAACCACCACCATCACAGTAAACATTTAAGTGCAAATCAAACCTTTCCCTTATTTTACACTACTATTAAATTTATTTCACCAATTACACATTTTAATTTATCACGAATCAACGCCGAGTGTCTCCAAGTTTAGGCTTGAAAACAACCACGCAAAAGGCTTAGCGCCGTCAGCCAGTCAGTAACCCCCAGTAGACTTGGCACACCACCCAAGGCTTGATGAAAGACTCCATTGGTAAATGACACACAGTCATCACGTCAACGCACACAGGTAGCTACGGTTACCCCCCGGTAGTAGCAAGATGTACTGGTGATTCCCAGTGTATCACGAAACCCTATAAAAATAGATCCAATGTTAAAAACTAAGTTCCAATTTTACATTTAAATACATTGCTTGCCCTTCATAGATTTTTAGTTGGCACTCAAACTCGGTTAAAATTGGCAAGGTTGCAAAATTGATTTAGTAGAAATGCCCGTTTATATCAAATACAGTAAAATGACATTTCGATCCAAAATGCAATTATACAGAAATGCAAACGATTTATATGGCAAGAAAATATTAAATACGATAACTTACAGGAATGATCCTGTTTCGTAGAGAAGTTCAAACCCCTGGTTGAAAATTGCCACTTGGCAGATACTTATTTGGATTGGAGAACTGGTCCACGCAAAACAACAAAGTGGCACTTAATTGCCACTACATGATTTCGGACACAACAAACGTAAGAGTTCTCAATAACTCAAACAACCGAAATCATCCAAAAACATCGAGGCTGGCCCGGCGATGGCCCTCTCCCCGGTAAACTCAAGCGCAGACTCTCCCCAAAAATTCAATTGCCCCGATATATCTGCCAATCCCCAAATTCCAAGATGACGTTTTATAAAATCAACCAATAGAAAATACACAAATTAGCCAATCCTTCCAATAAATTTGGTTATCAATAAATGGGTATGATGGCCCAACAACCAATCAAATTCAGTACAACCATATTACTTCTAATTTGTTTAAGGCGTGGCAGTCCTACCAACCAATGAAAACGACTCGATAACCTCACCCCACCTATTTTGCTTAACAACGAAAGAGGTACGGTGGGTTCAACATGCCAAGTTACATTTCATTTTATACCAACTACCCAAAATTTACAATTTATTTATTTATAGATACTGACGCCCAAACATATTATCGGTAATTAATAACACCAAAGATTCTAACAAAATTATTCTAGGTAATCGGTAAGTCCAAAATAACTTTTATTCACGTGATATTGACACTTGTCTCTTGTCTCTGATTTTAGAAGGGAAGGATCAGACCACACATTTTAATGATTCTTCATGAACTTTTGCATGTAACATTCACATACACCTGTAGGGGAACTGACTGTCATTCATTTATTTATTTTGTCTGAATCAAGAGCAATCATTCACTTAACATTTGATAATCCAATTTGAGAATCGTAACTTTTTGATCCTGCCTCCATTTATTATTCTAGTTTTGAATAGTTGCCTTAGCGTCCTAAACTAAACCTTAAGCGGACTTCCCTTCAATTCGAGATACATGGTATACAAATTTTAAATGTTTTAAAATGTCGATTTTTTGTATTTATTTATTTTTTTTAAATTTGTTTGACACACCCACCCACCCCAATTTGCCTCGATCTTAAAATATTGATTTTCCATTTATACCCAGCACGATATGGGGCAGAGAGGTACCCCCCTTTGGTCCCTATACCCTATACACTCTCCAGACTATTGTTACCTAAAAACACATCCCCCTAGACATCTGAAAAGAATTACTGAGATTCCACGAACACAATAACAAACACTAAAGAGGGAGGGGGGTTCCCTCTGCCCCATATCGTGCATCATATGTAAACATGTGCCCTGATTACCTCTTGTATTTCATAATCAGCTTCTGACCTAGCGCTGGCGATACTGATATTTTTTGCAGTCGATATTTTTTCCCGCAATGGCGATAAAATCGCATACAACAACGGCATGATAAAAAGGTTGTGAAAGGTTAGCGATCTTAAAATCCTAATGTACAAACGCATAAACAACTTTTAAAAACTTAACACAGCCAAAGCTCTCTGTCACAATATCGCAACTTCATCCACCCATATGGAGAAATGATCAAGCACGTGGCGGCCAGTGTTGTTGCCAACTTTTTTACCAATTCATCTTTTTTGAAGTCCAGTCACAAGTAAAATACTCGAACCCCTTGGACCAGGCATGCACTATTTTTTTAACGGTTCTCTGGGTCCCCCTGCATCCCTCCATTACTATCCTTAATTGCCCGGTCCAAGGGGTCCTTCATACTTTAAAGGGGATTGTTCACGGACATTGATTTTGTGTACAAACCTAATGGCGATCTGTGCATTAAGATAAACGCATCTTCAAAAAATCTTTAAAAATACTCGAACCCCTTGGACCAGGCAGGCACTATTTTTTGACGGTTCTCTGGGTCCCCCTGCATCCCTCCATTACTATCCTTGCCCGGTCCAAGGGGTCCTTCATACTTTAAAGGGGATTGTTCACGGACGTTGGTTTTGTGTACAAACCTAATGGCAATCTGTGCATTAAGATAAACGCATCTTCAAAAAATCTTTAAAAATACGCGAACCCCTTGGACCAGGCAGGCACTATTTTTTGACGGTTCTCTGGGTCCCCCTGCATCCCTCCATTACTATCCTTGCCCGGTCCAAGGGGTCGTTCATACTTTAAAGGGGATTGTTCACGGACATTGATTTTGTGTACAACCTAATGGCGATCTGTGCATTAAGATAAACGCATCTTCAAAAAATCTTTAAAAATACTCGAACCCCTTGGACCAGGCAGGCACTATTTTTTGACGGTTCTCTGGGTCCCCCTGCATCCCTCCATTACTATCCTTGCCCGGTCCAAGGGGTCCTTCATACTTTAAAGGGGATTGTTCACGGACGTTGGTTTTGTGTACAAACCTAATGGCAATCTGTGCATTAAGATAAACGCATCTTCAAAAAATCTTTAAAAATACGCGAACCCCTTGGACCAGGCAGGCACTATTTTTTGACGGTTCTCTGGGTCCCCCTGCATCCCTCCATTACTATCCTTGCCCGGTCCAAGGGGTCCTTCATACTTTAAAGGGGATTGTTCACGGACGTTGGTTTTGTGTACAAACCTAATGGCAATCTGTGCATTAAGATAAACGCATCTTCAAAAAATCTTTAAAAATACGCGAACCCCTTGGACCAGGCAGGCACTATTTTTTGACGGTTCTCTGGGTCCCCCTGCATCCCTCCATTACTATCCTTGCCCGGTCCAAGGGGTCCTTCATACTTTAAAGGGGATTGTTCACGGACGTTGATTTTGTGTACAAACCTAATGGCGAAATGTGACCTGAAATGTAAAATAAATTTGACAAACGCATCTTTAAAAAAAAATTATAAGATAATCAAGCTCTCGATCATGTCAAAACAACTTTATCCGTGTTGAGATCCTCTATATCCTGAACCCGTAGTTAAGTTCCCACCCCCCTGGTCCGATTTTTTTATTCTTGGCGGGACAGTAAACCAGTCTAGTAATCATTTCCGAACGTGATGCGACTTTGGGTTCGGCGAGTCATGGCGGGTTTGTACACCGTGTGTTGTGTATTGGAATATCGAATAAGGAACTGGTTACTTGTTCAATATTGAATGTCGAATATCGAATAAGGAACCAACTTCACACCGGTGTACAGGGAAGACACCGGGCAAAATGAGGCATGGATCGGGAGGCGGCAAAATCATAGCTGGCAGCTGCAGCGCCCTCCAGTGTCGACAAAGATTGTACACATTTTGTACATCTACTGATATGATCTAGTCAGCCTACATTTACAGAATTAGAACAGCACTGCTATTCTAGCAGATTATCGAAGCCTTTTAATAGGGATCCGGGAGTAAGTAAGTGCACGGGTTGCATAGCCGGCCACACATTCAACCAAACAGCCCAGACTGATCGTTCGTCATAGCCTTATTTATTCAAGCTGTTGCCCCATCTTGCTGTGTACTTAACTTTGCTGTTGGAGCTACAAAACTGGTTCTTTTTCCCAAAAAAAAATCCTCCAAACTACGATTTAGAAAAAGAGCAATCTTTTACTCCGTCTCCAGTGATATGTTTTAACTAAATTTGTCAAAAAAGGAAAATATTTCACTGCCAAAAAATGGTTTTCTAAAAATGAGAAAATTGTCTATAACAGTTTTCTTGTCTCACTCCGTAGAAAGGTTTTCTAGGGAGTGATGAGACATACAAGAACATTTTTTCTTGAAATAAGAAATATCGTTTTTTTGTAGTTTTTTATTACAATACCCCCACCAAAATCGGTCAGGAACAGCAAATCTTAGAAATTAACCATCCATCTGTGTGTTTTTTTCTGAATTGTAATTTGTATTTAAATACTTGGCACAACCTATAATTTTGAGAATTTAGTTGGAAAATGTTCATGCAATATAAGGAGAAGAATGTTTGTGTTTTCTGTGTTGGCACAGTGTATGGTCACTCAAAGTGTTCATATAGGCCTACATGTTAACTTCTTCCTTGTTTTTACAGATCTGCTGACATACAGGTTGTGCCACATATTTCAAGGGGGGTTACCTAATTATTTTCCAGGATTTTGATGTTCCTGACCGATTTTGGTGGGGGGGAAGTAAAATCTTTCCCACTTTACCGTGGTTGAATGTGCGGCTAAAGATAGAATGCAGCGAGTTATCCTGCCACACTCATGGGGCTAGTAATTTGAGGTCTGAGTAGACTGCTTCCTTTTGATAAATGTATTAATTAGAGCTGAAGTGGAATACTCCTACCATCATGCTTAGGGGAAAATAAGCATTAATTCTAATTACTCTGAGCTAAGCTTGAAATCACAGGGCACTTGTTTTAACAATTATCTTCTTTTTCTTGCTCTTGTGAAATTATCTTGTAGATCCGAGAACAGCACAGATGCAATGCGCAGTAATGGCAAACTCTGTCCAGCTTTTGAAGAGAAGAACTTGTTCTCTGATGCTTGAACTACAAAGAGTGGCTTCCACTTCATGGACACGGAGAGTGAACCGAGGAGGATGCAGTCAACAAGGAGAGCATAGTTTTCATCTTGACAAACAGCCAAGGAACATCACCCACTCACTGCAATTTCAGACTTGCTCCAGAAACAATCTCTTCAGCTCAGGCTTTCCAACCAGAAAAATGCATTTTCTTTCAAGTCATCATTTGGTCACCTCAAGGGCTGCATTTGGAAGTCGTCCTCCGAAGATCCATCATTTCCATCTCCATGGCGACCGGAAAACCTGCATCCTCCAACATCCAGCAAGGAGGAAAGCATCCCGGCAGAGCAGCCCTGTTGCCAGTAACCCTCTTCTCAAACTACAGCCGTTTGTGTCTCATCCCATATTGGACGATAAAGAGTTGATATTCACTCCGAGTGACGCAGATATTGCAAGGGCATCTGAGCTGTTTGTCCCTCGTACCAACCACCAGATCGAGTACATTAAAGGGGCGTATTATCCGGACGAGGCCCCCAAGTATAATCTGTCTGAGGTGAATTTTTAGGTTCTTAAATTTCATTTTCAATTCCATCAACTTCTTAGTGACTTGTGCATTCTGCAAAATGTGTGTACCCTTTCAGTATATATGTATACATACCTGTATGTTGTGCGTGATTGGTGGATCCCCCAATCTCATGGTCGGTCCTTTTGGCACAATCTGTTGATCATGCAAATTCAGCCTCGTGAAACATTATGTGCTCCGTTAAATGGGCCCCAGTGTTGGATTGGTCTATAGAGTACCGAAGTGATGACATCAATGCAATGTTTGGAACCAGAATACTTTAGTTATTTTGTGTCATGTATGTGTTTGCATGACTGGCTGTTAACAAAGGAACAAATCTCCATTTGTTTGGAGGCAGTTGTTATGCCAACTGACATCAGACTTCGGTACTCTATTCTGGATATCACAGACTTCATCATTTGCCTTCAGATTCTGCACCTGAGATACCCTGGGTTGCTAAAATGCGTACTCGGAATCTGGAGGGCAACTGTGTAAAATGTTGGGTGCGATCGGTGGATCTGCGCCATCAGGCAATCGCATTGCGCTTTCACGCAATTTATTGTCCAAGCAAGCATTGGAACAAAATTGTCCAGTTCAAACTGTGTACTGTATGTCATATATATTTGCTAAGCAGTTGATAAGGCCATGTCTAATGCATGAAGTCCGATCTGTTCTTTTAATAACCAGTCAATTCATCTCATCGACCGTATGAGTTTTTATCATTCTTAACCCCTTGGGCACGGTATTTTCCGGGAGATGTCGGGGTGTTGCAGCGGTTCTGGCAGCCAAATAGAACCACTACAATGTGTTTGTGCAGTCAAGCATGACATTAAAAATTAATTGAAACTGCACAAACGGCGGCCAATGGCGTCATGATCATCCGGCCTGGTGGCACTTTTGTTTTGACGCCATATGGTGTCATCCGTACGCAAGTGGTTAAAAGCCGAGTACTTGGAGATTGAATGATGTGCCTGATATTGCCCTTCAGTTTCGCTGAAAAAGGCATTTGACTTATGCGGAATATTGAATTATAGTTTGACATTATGGATAAATCCGTTCACAGGTAGCATTCATCGGTCGTAGTAACGTGGGAAAGTCGTCTCTCATCAAATCATTTTTCTCAGAAGTGGCTGGTTTGAAAGTCAGAACATCCAAGACGCCAGTAAGTACCTCACAACACCCACCACACCACACCCCATCCTATCATATAGTCCATCTGTTGCCATCGGCTCACAGACCCAAACGGGTACATCATTTTTCAAATATTTGGCAATTTCATAATTCAGTTGTTCCTCGTCCTGTATAGTTCAGACCTGTTTTCAGACTGGTTTTCAAGTAGAAATAAATACTTGAGGATCAAAGTATGTTCTCCAGTTGTGAAAGCTTTCATTACCAAGTTGGCAAGTTTATTCTCAACTTGCATATTGTTGATGATTTAACCTGTATCCTGAAAAACACAGACATCAACAGCGCATCCTTTAAATCTGTGTCGTGATTGATTTTATGGACAAAACAGCTGGCTCTGTGAAGTGATGCGTGCAGTTTTTTCAAGGAATTGCCAATAGTTAAATGCTTTTTTTGGAGTCGGCAAGTTTCAGAATCGTCAATCGGTGCCTGGATTCTACTCCATGGAAGCAGAAATTGGCTACTTCAAGGCGTCGACTCCAAAAAATTTATTTGTGACTCTTGAATGTTGAAGTTGAGTCGAGTCGACTCCTGCACAGAGTCGCCAAGCCTAATTGCAGTTTATATTACAGACCTGATCCCATATCCAGGTTTTGCAAATGTAATTCATCCAGACCCCCCCCCCCCCCAAAAAAAATAATAATAATAATAAAAATTAAGAATCCTACCAGTTTTGTCAACAAATTGTATGGGTGTATTTAGACATTTTACAAAATAATTAGAACTATTCAACAGATTTAGGAAATTTTGATTTTATGGCCCTTGTCCGAAATCGTTGTTCAGCCCCCAAATTTTCAGTCAAGAACTGCTCAAGAACGTTGGCCCATATGGGTGTACAATATAGCATTACAAGTAAGAACCATTCAGAATGTCATTGTTTTCATGCTGATCATGTGGTATTTGCTTGTAGGGACAAACCAAGCTGTTGCTGTTTTTCCAGGTCGGCCGATCCTTCAGCCTGGTGGACATGCCTGGCTACGGCTTCAACCAGCCAGCTAACTTTGTCACGTCGGCAGAAGGCTTTCTGAAGAACAGGAAAAAGTAAGAGGAAATTCAAGGATAACCCTAATAATAGAAAACTGATTTGCGAGTCTATGAAGGGTGGTACGTACTTGCTTGTTAAATTGGCATCGTACTTGATTTCAATGAAAGGATTGCAGAACCACGTACAAAGAAAACATGTGGGGTCCATTTCTTAGACGGATAAACAGAGTACCGAAGTGATGACGTCAATGCAATTTTTTGAACCAGAATACTGTATTTCGTGTCACTGTGTTTGCATAACTGGCTGTTAAGGAACAGTCGAAATCTACATTTGTTTGGAGCCAGTTGTCGTGCCAACTGACGTCGGACTTCGGTACTCTATAGTTGATTCAACTAATAATAACATCACAACCTGAAAACTGAATTGAGTCTTGTTTTTATACATTGTTTAACCTTTTGAATACAGACGATAGCCACACAGGGATGAGATTGTCAATGAAGAAAAAAGTCTGAAAAAAACATCTTTCTATTATAATAATGTCTGAATTCAGATAAAAGTCTAAAAAATCTCATGCCTGTAGCCATGGTTTGAAAAAGGCCACCTGGTCAGTTGACGTCTACGGGAGTATTCCTGTGTACTCAATCCATTCAAACACCTTTATAACAAGGTCCTTTGGACTTGACAGGTGCCTTGTATTATCAGTAATGGAAAACAAAGACTCGGGACATATTTTTTTCCTTGTTATAAGCAGGATGTTGTATTAACAGTACTCTTATTATCAGGGTTCGACTGTATAGTGTTCTTGCATGGAAGTATAATGAATCATGGAGGAATTCCTCCATGAATAAATAGATGGAGCTTTTTCAAACAAATCTTTCATTCACAGGACAAGGGGGCTCCAAGTGTGATGCCTATTGTTTGCATTCATGCTTTGCTGCACAGCCCCATTGACATACCAGCACCCTGTCAATAACCACCGGAAACAAGGGGTTAAAAAACGTTTGTGACCGGCTCTGCAAAAAGGGCTATTATGTCGCAAAATTATTTTTAAAAATGAGTTATATACATAGTTGAATGTGTCACATCCTAAGCTTAAATTTGGTGTTGGTTTGACCCCTGTGGCATTTTGTGTTCTCGAGATATCTTGACATTTGCATACTCCTTTTTCCCAATTTAACGAAAGTGCATTTAGAGATACAGACCTTTAAACACAAAAAGTGCAAAGAAATAAGATAGAAGTAATTGTTATCAACATTTATTTCGTCATCTGTATTCATCAATATTAATGTTTCTGAATATAAATTCTTAAAATATAGATATAACAGAAGCCAACAAACCCCAAAAAATAAATAACCTACGTGAAGATTTTTCACCCGCTTCACATAGAACTGCCCTGTGTTTGTTTTCACATAGTACGACATAATACCCCTTTTTGCAGAGCCGGTCACATTTATTTCATTACTTGCAGCACTTGTCAAAGACAGCATGTCATCCTTTGTCTGTTGCTAACTTGTGCATGCTTCATCAGCCATCACTGAACTCTAGGAAATATAGCCTCAACATGTGCAAATGTGTATGTAGATTAAACTGGAGAAAGCCCTACCTGCTTGGAAGGAGATGAAAAGCCCAATCCACACAGTTGGTGTGGGATATCAAACCACGAGTCATTGTGGAGTTGCATGTATTCTAACCCTTCAATGTGCCACCTCATTCTGTGACCACCAACGCGTCACAGCGCTAAAAATGTTAGTGCGTGTGAATAGCATGTAATAGCTGCAGTGCCGTCTGTATTTATAGCTCCATGGGTGAACACAATACTCTCACACACTGTCTAAATAGATTTCAAGCCCAAGAAAGTTGTATACATATACATGCCGACATTGATGTGGCACGGTGCAGGGTTAAAAACCTACTGTAATAAACAGCGCCATGGCTCACCGCAAGGATAATAACCTCGGGGGAGGTGAGGTGGAAATTTAGATAATTTCTTTTGTGTCTGTTGAAGATTTATCCTGAGGCCAACCTCACCACCCTTTAACTACACAAATGTAGTGGCTTTTAGCCTTGTATTAGGTGACTTCCATAAAAAGGTAGAAATAAAAAAAATATCCCGATGCAAGTATTTTGCTAGGTTGGATCCAACAGCAACCAACAGACCTTCTGTTTAGGGAGCGTCTCAAAATTCAGAATGTTCCCGGTGCATTCCCAACTGGAACAGGCGTTTCCTATGAAAGAGGATGTTGATTTGCTGATAGAAGTCTGCCTCATTTTGCAGTTTTATGTAGATTGTGTATTGTAAAATAGACGGCCAATTAGGCCTATTTCTGCCATGAGATAAATCGAATTTTGAGAGCTATTTTTATATCAAGTTCCCTCTAGCGTAGCATAGCCCGCTGGTGCAATTTGTCTAAAAGTCGTCGCTGCGGGAAGGAGAGTTCCTGTTATGACGTCAGATTTGTTTGCTGCCTGTAGCGACGACTTTTAGCCAAATGGCACCAGTGGGCTAGAGGGGACTTGATAAAAAATAACTCAAAAGTCACTTTTTTGTTATTTCATAGCAGAAATAATTTGCAGTTCTTTTTTTACAACTGCAAAAAGACGCAAACTTCTCAGCAATCAACATCTTCTTTAAAGTAAGCATGCTCGGGCATACACCACTTTTCCCATTCAGGAACATGCAGTATTCCAAAGCTGTTCACAGTAGGAACAATGGGTGCTTCCTATGGAACGTTCTAGGCATTCCGACTTTCAAGACACTTCCTTACTGCTCCGATCAGGAACATACCATTGTTAGACTTTCAGTTCAGCATGATTACGATTAGTTATCAGCAGTCGGCCAAAAAATGCCAAGTCTGATAGAGCAGGTCTAATACAAGATTCAAATTCTGGTTTTTCTTTTGATCAGCCTAAGGAATACCTTCCTTCTGATTGACAGCTGCGTTGGCCTGCAGGAATGGGACTATGTGGCAATTAATATGCTGGAGGAGTTTGCCATCTCGTACCTGGTAGGTTCATTGAATACTTAATGTTAACACTCTCAGGACCAGGGTCCAATTTTTATGGAGAACTAGACTTGAGATCAAGCTATACTGTGAAAGTTTCTGACCAATAAGGCATTTCACAGATCAGTGGTTGACACCTGCTGATTGTTTAACATATGTAGGTAACTCAAGATGCAGTTGTCTTGCTTAATTTATCGCGGAATCTGCACGCATAGACGTTTGCTGTGCAATGTGTTGATAGGATAAGTGCAGAATTCCTTGGCTTGTGGCTGTGATTGTCAGCACAGAATACTGTGGTTAGCAGAGTCCAGTATTTGGGATTCAGGCCCTGGGGGAGAGGCAGGTGAATCATTGTGTCACCCCCTCAAAGTTTCTTTCATCTCTTGCCGATTTTCCAAATTTTTTTGGTGGAGATATATAAAAAAAATTACCCTAACTAGTGGTGGGATATAAATCCAGATTCTAATTAATATTCAGTTTGAATTTTGGCAACCGGACATTCGAAAGCAACCTTTAAAAAATTAAGCCTTCCGTGTCTTTTTGTGCGACACGGGTTAAAGAAAACAACTGGAACATGCTCCGTGGTCTTCTAATTCTTGGTACAATGTACAAAATGTATATAAATCCATTTTTTTCAACATTACAGCTCTGGAGTGTTTTTGTAAAGGCCCAGTAGTCACTGAATCCTGCAAACTATATCCAGTCATTGTGAGGGCTTTTCATGCGGCACCTCTTGTTGGCATGACTATGAGCTAGATGGGAACTTCCGGTGCAATCCGATAACTGTTATTCGGTTTGAACAAAATTAGAATAACCGGGTATTGAAATCTCTGATTTCTACAACCGCTAACCCTAACTGTCCTGAATCCTCCGATTTTAATACAATTTCCCAACCACCTGAGGCAGTTAGTGTTAATGTCATTTAGTTGTAGTGCATTACCCATTTGTCCATTTTGGATCAAAACAATTTTTTTGTACATGTACAATGTACATGTATATGGGTCATTCTGTAAATTTGGGGTTTTTAGTGACCCTGTAACATCTGACCTATGTAATTTCCCATCAAGTATCATTAAAATTCACTTCACACTATTTATTACTTGTTTGGCATAATCACTATTGGAGATAGAAGGCATTAAAGAATGTGTCCTGAATTGCAAAATCTTATACGTCAGATGTAACAGGGACACCCAAATTGGACCGTAATATTATAGAATGACCCATCAAAATCTGGCATGTTTTGGAGCGTAGGGAATCTCATTTTTAATGCATGGACACATCAATGAGTTTATCTTACACATAAAAATGCAAAACCATTTTTGTCACTTCAGGTTGTTTTGACCAAATCCGACAAGGCGTCAAAGCGACAGCTCATAGAGAACATCTTGGCTGTGTCAAAGGTCATACGAGTGAACACCCAAGGTTGCCTGCCCCAACCATTCCTTGTCAGGTAAATAGAAAAAAGATTCCACAGGTTTTACATTCAAAGATTGTCCGGAGTTGGGAAATGTTTTGGTTGGTTGTGTAAATTGAAATGAGAGCCGAGTTTGGTTGTCAATATTTGGCGTTTTGGTTTTGATAGTCTTCCGAGTGCGTACATCAAGTGGCAGGAATATTCCAGATTGAAGTTGATAAAGCAGAAAAGTTTAATACATGTACAAAAACTTTCAAAAAGTATATTGTTTTGTTTTTTGAAAATAGCTGCTAAGTGGGTCTGCAAGACACACACAAAATATGACACATTATATGTGGGGATTGAAAATTGCCACCTGGCTGGTTGACGATTATACATGCCAATCTCTGCATTTTCAATCCGTTATTGGGGTATTGTGTACGTTATGCTTGGCTGCACAAGCCGGCATGGAGCCCCCATATAATACCCGTACGCAAGGGGTTAAAATGACTCTCCGCAGCAATAACAACTGACAATTGTCTACATGTATCAGGACACAAGTAGTCTATATAAAAATCGGTTGTCTTTCCCTTTTTTTGTTTTTGGTCTTACCTTTTAGTTCCAAATCGGGAGAGGGACTTCCATTTCTCAAGGCCTTCATTGCCTACACAACAGGAAACCTAGTGCTGGAGGAATTGTGACCGTCACCCAAGTGACATTTACATGGAGGTGTGAAGTAAAGACAACGTTTGCAGAGCAAAAACAGTTTACCAGTTAAAATTGTGACTGGTAACCTGTGCTGAACAGCCCCATGAAACTGGACCAGGTGTCGATGCAAATATCAAACTTCTTGGGCATGCTCGGCATATCCCAAAACAATGAAACTTTGGGCTAGAGGTTATGCCATTGCAAACAATGCAACATGAGTGAAGAGTTGGATATTCATGACACTGGGTTACAGGTAGTGGATTTGGAGAGATTAGGCCGAGCACCGCATCATGAAATATCCATGTGATCATTAGTCGGTTGACTTCATTCATTATGTCAACCTAGGGGGCCAATATTACAGAGCTCCTAAGCACAGAAATCCAAACAGATTACCAACTCACGTTATGTACTTCTGTGTCTGGTTCACAACAGTTTGTTTTCGCTGAGTAGCTCCATGAAATTTTGCCCTGGTTCAGTAAATTATCCTCGACGATTAAAATCATGAAGAAAACGCTGTTAGTCCAAAAAAGTAGTTGAACTGTTGAAGTGAACAAAATTAGCTGGTCCTAATGTTTCAAAGTTCTTGGTTAAGAATTTGCTAAAGCTTGAAATGTTAGGCCAGCTAATTTTGCCGATTTGTGTATTTCAGGTCAGTCCAGTAAGGAGTTTAATTCATTTCTCTATTTGGTACTTTAACTTATCCAAAAAAACAAACGTTTACACTTAATTTGACAATTATTTTAATCATATTTATTCTCTCAAATCTGCAAATAAAACCAGAAACCCAATATGTGATGACATTGACAGTGTAATTATCCCTTTATTATAAATTCAAATCCTAGAAAAGTGTTCCATGTATTTTTCAAGTTTTTAAATACAAGATTTCTTCGTATTAACACTTTGTCTCCGATTGCCATTTCAATTTACACATTCCCCTTGCCTTGACTCTTTCAAGAAACAAGGACAAAAGTATATCTTGAGACATACCTGGTGGGGACCACCCTCCTAATTCTTTGGTACATCTACTTCATCTCTATATTTGAAAATAAAGAATTTTCACAAATGTTCTTCTTGGATGGATTCTTATCGTTTATGCTAAAAAAGGAAAAGAAGGCTCAACATACAAGAAAAAGATTTCACACAGCAAATTTCAAACATTTCAATGTGCAATTCTATTCACACGTGACAAAATCTAGTCAAAATACTTTCAACTGGCCTGCAGATTTACAAATTGAACCCAGACCAGAATGTTACTCCAAAACTCATTCTTTAAATTATGACAATTAGTAGAGATCGAAAAAGAAAGAAAAGTATAATATGAATGAAAAAAGTAAAAAAGCCAGAGATGTGGTCGAGTCCATCAGTTCTAATTCCAATCACAAGCTATTCAAATGAGCTTTGACATTGTTCATCCAGTTACTTGTAACCGGCTTTATGAAAGGACTTGCAGGGACTCGACTACAACTCTGCCTTAACCAGTTCGCGTCGGATGACGTGTATACACCTAAAGGTTTTGCGGTATTCAGAACGGATGACTGATAAACATGCACTCTATCGAGGCCGGTAATATCAGGGTGTGCTACCCGCAGATTACGGCCCGATTCCACCTAAACCCGGCTGGCATTGAGGTTCGTGAAAAATAATCCCGCCGTGAACTGGTTAAGCCAAAATCAATTTCAACAATGAAAAGAAATCTTTACAGTATACCATTCAAAAAAGTAGGGTGTCATGTTAGTTACAAATGTGATCTGACCCAACAAAATTAGTCCAAAGTTGCCCAAGCAGCTTTTGAACTATTTGCCCGTCGGCCAAAATAATGTTCATAGGCATCAAGATGTCAAAAGAGCTCAGTATGCTCTTTCTGATGCATATGAAAAACTCAAAAAGTGACAAAAAAAAGTCTTTAAAACTCATTTTGTTGGATCCGTTCATGTCAGATAATGGACAAATCAATACACTCAATAGTTTCACAAAACACCACCAAGCTCATTGCAAACGGGCCCACAAAACAAAATGTGCAGTGAAAAAGTCTCCTTCGTTACAGAGGCCATCTTGTCAATGATTTCCTTTAAATGAACCATGGATTTGCACAAAACCTTATTGATCTCTTCTCGTACTTACAGGACACCCCTCAGTTATTGTTGGGCCAACTCAAGATATGCAAAATGACACCGAGCAACGGAGAGTTATTTGTAGGGTCGTGGGAAGGTTTGTGAGCTGCTACAGTTTTACAGGTCACTGTTGTATTAGTTTAGAAGCTTGTGAGATAGCGACTTTAAAACTATGCCTTCCTCCTCAATACAAATCATACTCCTCTGTCGCAAAATAGTTTTTAAAACAATTATGATCCAACAAACATCAATAAATACTGCAGTATTTAATATCAATCTTTACAATTTTGCACCAAGCTGTGCTAAGATTTTCCCATAGAACTGCCACAACTCGAACCCATTATAAACCTTTTTACATTTCATCGCCTTACAGTCTGAAACAAGGTGGGTTTGAAATGGTCCTAGAATAGCCCACTCAAAAAACAAAAGGTAATTTAGTTACAAATACAACAATGGTTTTAAGTTTTGTGATACTCCAAAAGACAGCGGACGTCACTCCATAAATCCGTCGGCGGCCATCGTCACAGAACTTTTCCACTGTGACCTTTATACACAATGATTCATTAAGTCTTGAATTTTCATTACTGACGAGCAGCCAATCATCAAGGTCGCCTTTTGCGGGAGCTGGAATGAGTAAGACCCAGTCAAGGATTGGAAAGGATACCAGTTTGGTGTTGAGATTAAATTTGACTGCATAATTCAGGACTGTTATGGTTAATGGAACTTTGTCTAATGACACTTCACTTGGCAGTCTGGCAACATTGGCTTGCATAGCTGGTGTCACAAGAACAGGGTCTATCAAATACGTTGAGAAGATTTGTGTGAAAAGTCACAAAATTTGAAAATCAAGTTTATGGTATTTCTTGAAAGTACAGTAAAATCTTTAATTTTATATTTTGTGTGTTGTATCTTATTTTAGAGTCTGGACCCCTTGTTTTGAGTAAATGGAGCTCAAAGTTTGTGATCTGTGCACACTTTAACCCGAGTTCAAAAAGAAATCTCCCCCCCCCCCCCAAAAAAAGAAAAACTATATATTTCGAGAATAGATTTAGTTTAAAAACTTTGGACCATTATAGAATAGGGTTTTTCAAATACACAGTTAAAATCCCAAAATTGACTTTTTAGTAAAAAATTGTTGTTTCTGCTTGCAACTCGGGTCACATTTATTTCACTTGTGATGACTGAATACTCATGAATAATCATAAATGTTTATAAAACTTGATAGATCTGGAAAGGATATTGTCTGTCGTCGTCCTCGTCCTTGGGCTCCCGTTTGATCTTCTTCATCTCATCTCTCCTCCCATCCTCCTTCCTACTGTCCTCGCCACGAGACTCCCTCTTAGAAGGCTTCTCTGAGCTACTGTCCTCCCCCCGGCCGTCCTTGCGAGACTTGGAGCTGTCTCTCTCCCGTTCCTTGGGAGTGTCCTGTCCAGATAATGAGAGAGTAGTTCACCTACAGGGTCTGTAAGAACTTTATCCCAACATAATATAACCATGGCCAATTTCTAAATGTTCATTTCATTGCTTTAGGCTACTGTTGCCTGTGGAAAAAAAGACATTCTTGGGTTCAATGCTCCCAGTTGGCCAATGAGCAGCGGTGTAACAAGTCACTGAAATTTTAACTTGCGTCCATTCAAGTTAAAGGCACTGACTCACGTTGAATCACTAACTCAACAAGGTTATTAGTCAAGTTGCAACATGAAGTGTGGTCAATTTAATAGCTCAAGTGGAGCTGCATTCATTATTAAAGTCAGTACGGGTCACTGAGTTGTACACGGTGTGGCTTTACTTTTCTTGAGACAGAAGCCGTCCCAATAAGCCAGTTCGGTATTTCAATTGCACATGTGCACAATGACATTTTATCCCGAATGACCCGCGTGACCCAACGCGCGCGTGTGAATGCAAAAGGTGGTCGCACAACGCGCACGTGTTAAATTCAATCAGAATGGGCATTCGTGTATTAACATGGCGTGACATTACGCCAGCAATTTTATCCCGAAAACCTTTGACCTTCGAGATACCGAACTGGCTTATTGCTTTTAACTAATACATCACATGCTTTTCTAAAAAACTGAACCCAAAGAGTTCAGACTGTGCCTAACAACATTTTGGACAGCAATAGTGAAGGGCAATTTTCACTGCTACACAAGTCATTTTCAAGTTCGCTTTGCACACACAATGTCTGCTTAAAATCACGACTTTTCTAGCTTTCAAGGGGCATTTAAAAAAAAAATTATAGCATTTTGACCAAAGTCAAATTGAATCTTTCAGCATCGGGTCTCATCTACTGGCAAAGACTCCGGTCACTGAAAATTCCGACTTAAGCCCGATTCAAGTTGAGGCAGTGACTGGAGCCATTACAACCCACGAGTCAAAGTTTTGGCCTGAGAATCAAGCTCAAGAACTGCAATGTCCATCAGGGAAGCAGTGGGTTCTTTACCTTTTTGGCACTGGACGACCGCTCTCCGTTGATGATGGCATCTCCCGAGCTTGACGGCCGGCTGCTCATCTTGGGAGTCTTCTGCCGATCCTTGTCCTCCCTGGAGCTTGGAGAAGATGATGTCTTCTTTCCACCTGTGCAAGGAGGTGTTTTCAAAGTAACATTAATGCAACATTCAAATCACATGTTTTCTACATGCAAATTAACACTGTGAACCCCATGGAGGTGATTTTCTATTCAAACATTCAAAATGACGTGATTTCAACAATGGCTGCCAAAATCACTAATCACCTCTCCATCTCTCCATACCTGATTCCTCATCTTTCTTTCTCTTAGATTCGTGTCCTCCCTCTCTCTCTCCTTCTGAGTGGTCCCGTTTCTTTTCACCGGCCTTCTTGTCTCGCCGGCTCTCCCGTTCCTTCTCACCGCGGTCGTGCGAGTCTCTATCACTATCCCTTGTCTTCTCTTGTACGATCTATGATATTGAAAGTGATTTGTGATTGGGACTGTTTTATTGGAGTATGCCATGGAGAATAGTGCATAATGTGTTAGGATAAGAATTTCTTTCAAACGTAAAAGTTTCCAGCGCAGGCAACATGTGACTTTATAGCTGAATGTGTGTGAATGCAATGCAGAATTAAAGTACACCTTGGCCTCATAATAAAAGGGCACTGCAAAAAGAAATTTAAACAATCAAAAAAATCTACCATTTACCTGCAACCATTCACTCGTACCCCGCAGTCATTCCAAAACTACTGGCACATGCTGATTCCTTAATACCTACCTGTAGAGCCTGATCTAGTGCAGAGACCTGCTGAAGTAATGTTCACACCTTTGCAGAGGATTTTTGGGTACCACACTGCATGTTTTCGAGTTTGTCGCTGATTGGAAGATCAGTGGGGAAATCTGCAGGCTCTGACTGCACAAAGTGGTGCAGCTGCTCGCGCTCCGTGTCAAACGAGAGACATTTACAATGTCATATATGCTGATCTTCAGGGCTGTAGTGGAGTCCATCACAAGTCCATGCAAGTCCATCATAAACCCTCCATACCTAATTCCCATCACAAGCTATTCAGATGAGCTTTGACAAAGGCATTCCTTTGTCATTGTTCATCCAGTTACTTGTGACTGGCTTTATGAAAGGAACTTGTGACTGGACTTGCGAAAGGACTTGCAGGGACTCGACTACAGTATGTATAGCCCTGCTGATCTTTCCCAGAAGTCGCGAGTTGGCATGTGCTGGCAAATCAGGACATCTTTTTCACTCTTCAGACAAGCCTTGCTAAAAGTCCAGAATCGACAAGTGTTTCTAAACACCGAAATATACATTTGTGATGTAATTATTTCTTTCAAAACAAGTTTTAGATTTTTTTCGTAGGCGCTGAAATTCCCTGTCCAGTGTTACTGCTGTTCTTACCTGCAAGCAGTCGCATTTCAAGTTTTCAGTATTTGTAAATGATAAAACCACACAATTCTGAAGTCATGTTCATGTTTCTTTATATATAGCTAGCACAGTGCTACACATTGAGATTTTTGACAGCTCCACTTTTCTTCTTGTTATTCAAATTTCATCAAATGAATATAAAACTACAATAACCGGCTTTAGTTATTCAATAACTCTAAGATAAGGCCTTTTTTCATATGACAATACAAACTGTATAACTTCTAACAAAATCAACAATATTCTTGTACGAGGTGAAAAGTTGTTTTTTTCATTGAGTGTTTCCCACACTGTCACTTCCAAGGCTGTAGCATAATGAAGAAGCATGATCCCTGTCTTTTCGGTATTATGGTTTCATGACTTCTGAACAAAGACCCTGACAATTTGGGAGACTGCCAACATAGGGCAAGATAGCTCAGTTGGTAGAGCACCGGTACGGTATTCCAGAGGTTGCAGGTTCGAATACTGCTCCTGCCAGTTTTCTTTGCTCACTCTAAAAATGTATTACATTACCTAGTCAGCCTGCGTTGTGGTCTGCTTGATGATTTAATAACAGAACCATCTGCCTAACCCTTAAAGCAAAGGAAAACACTACTTTTCATATTCTGCCTAACTAAAATGGGGGAATCAACGCATTGCTTTATTTTGCTCACTACACTATGGTGTCTCAAGTCTAAACACTCAATTTGGACACTTTCAGGATGTAGTATTATAAACTTAATATTTACCTCCTTCACAACAAGAAAATCTCTGGGTTATTTCTTGGCTACGGCAAATCTTAAACCCAGACACCCTGGATTAACAGCAGTTTCCCACTATGCTTTTGCCGCCCTTGGTGAGGACAAAATATTTAGCCGTTCTCCCAGGTTTGTTAACCCTGTTCATGAACACTGTTCATGAATCAGCAATCGCCTTACACTGAAAAGTTGAAAACTAATTGATTTTGTTGGGGAAAACATTCTTGTATTTGTGTAAATACTTTTGTATGTGTGTAAATATTCATTTTTAATTAAAAATGTATGCAGGGTCCCCCCGATTGAAAGCAGTTTTAAGCTGTTTGGATACACCCTGGGGGTAAAGAAATGAAATAAATTATAATTCGTCAAACAATCCACAAGGGAAACTGACTAGGTAAATTTGAATACATTTTCAAAGTGAACAAAGAAACTGGCAGGAGCAGGATTCGAATCCCGCTCCTGCCAGTTTCTTTGTTCACTTTGAAAATGTATTCAAATTTACCTAGTCAGTTTCCCTTGTGGATTGTTTGACGAATTATAAGTTAAAAAGTCGTATCCTCATTGAGTGATCCCCACAATGTGATCCCCAGGGTGTGATCCCTGGCTATACGGCATTCTGGGTTTATGACTTCTGACTAGCGCCCACCCGAACAAAGATACCGACAATTTGGGAGACCGCCAACATAGGGCAAGATAGCTCAGTTGGTAGAGCGCCGGTACGGTAACTCGGAGGGTCGCAGGTTCGAATCCCGCTCCTGCAAGTTTCTTTGTTCACTTTAAAAATGAAATAAATTATAATTAAATGATTCAGAGACAAAATCTGCTCATGAGAACTACACATACTAGAACTCGGTAGTAAGATCATTGGCATCAATACTCCCGAACTTAAAGGCAAATTATTCAGCATGCAATAAAGGAATACACAACATTTTATGGAAAGCAAAGCTGATTTTAATGTGGCCTAATGCCTGTACATATTTAAACAAAGAAAATTTTTGTTTTCTTCTAAATACAAATAGCAAGAATGTAGAGAAAATAACTGGAATACATAAGATTATACAAAGGGTATAGCTGATTCTACTTAGCGGCCTGTATATCTTCACAAAGCAAATTAACTTCTTTCTGATTACAATTAGCAAGAATATAGCCTTGAGAAAATGCCCTTAGAGACATGGTGGGTCTGCCAGGTCACTGTCGGTCCAACAGCCGACTGTTCTGGTCAACTTCCATTGGCTTCAGGAAAGCCTCCTCTTTCTCCTCGTGGAAGATGACTCGTCCGTCGAGGATCACATCCTTAGTGGTATACTTCTTCACCACCACTGTCTTCTTGATTCTGCCTGGCCGTGGTGGGTCCCTTGAAGCCTGTCGAGGCACTGCTGGGTTCGTGGGTGGGGGCATCAAAGATGCTGGAGACGAAATTGTTGGTCCTGAGGGGAGCATGCTGCGGGGTGTCCCAGAGGATGGCCTTGGGGATGGCCCCGGGGGTGGCCTCGAGGATGACCCTGAGGATGACCCTGAGGATGACCCTGAGGAGGACCCTGAGGATGATCTCGAGGACGACCCTGAGGACGACCCTGATGACGACCCTGATGATGACCCTGAGGACGACCCTGAGGATGGCTCTAAGAATGTCCCTAAGGGTGGCCCAAAGGACATCCCTAGGGATGACCCCAACGGTGGCCCAAAGGACATCCCTAGGGACGACCCCAACGGTGGCCCAAAGGACGACCCCAACGGTGGCCCAAAGGAAGACACCAGGGACGACCCCAGGGACGGCCCCAGGGACGGCCCCAGGGACAGCTCCAGGGACGGCTCCAGGGACGGCCCCAAGGACGACCTCGAGGACAACCCTGAGGATGGTCGAAGAGATGACGGGGTCAGTTTGGCAGCACGCTCCACTGTTGGCTTGACGTGAGTCATCTGCCCACAACAAAGAACAAAAGGTCAATTAATTTCAATCAAACAAGTTGACCTGTTTTTTGTCTAGGGAAAAGACCTTAATGCGCCTCAAAGAAAAAAATCCTGAGCACAAAGCTTTAAGCACATTCATATTCTGATGTCCGAAAATAGAGTAGATTTCCTGAAATAGAGTAGGACCCCGAGCCTCAGACCCTTAGTACTATGTCCTGTTATCATTCACCATGGATTCCTCACTCAAGTGACCAGCTGCCAACTCTTCTGGCAGCACTACCTCCTCCTGAACCTCTGGACATTTCCTGAATTTATCTGCAGGTTTTTTGTCACCCTCTCATTGGACTTACAAGCCCCAAACTCCAACTCCAACCATCATAAGGTTTGAACTGATTTATTTAAACCACCTGGGGCTTAAACCCTGTCCTACGCTGAAAGCCACATCACGCATGCACTTGACAATGAGCCATGGTCCTTCCCAGTGCAACTGTAGTTTGGGGAACACATTCTTCTTTTCAGGCAACACCACTTTTCAGGTACCATCACCTTGGTACTGTCCCATTATAGGCAATGTCACCTCTGCAGGTAGCGTCACCTCTGCAGGTAGCGTCACCTCTGCAGGTAGCGTCACCTCTGCAGGTAGCGTCACCTCTGCAGGTAGCGTCACCTCTGCAGGTAGCGTCACCTCTGCAGGTAGCGTCACCTCTGCAGGTAGCGTCACCTCTGCAGGTAGCGTCACCTCTGCAGGTAGCGTCACCTCTGCAGGTATCGTCACCTCTGGAGATACCGTCACCTTTGCAAATACTGTTGCCTTTGAAGATACTGTCACCTCTGCAGGAACTGTCCCCTCTGAGGAATTTAACTGTCATTTCTGCAGGAATTAAACTGTCCCTTTGCAGGTACCGTCCCTTTCCAGGTACTTTCACCTCTGCAGGTACCGTCACCTCTGAGGAATTTAACTGTCATTTCTGCAGGAATTAAACTGTCCCTTTGCAGGTACCGTCCCTTTCCAGGTACTTTCACCTCTGCAGGTACCGTCACCTCTGCAGGAACCATCTCTTTGCAGATATTGTCCCTTTGCAGGTACCATCACCCAAAGTCTGAATTAGTATTTCCCTTTAGTTCCATAAAGGCAGCCTGGCAGGATGACTCAACTTTTTCTTTCAAATCATTAAATGGCTGCCTTCAGACTTTACCCAAATCAAACTCTTTAGATTTTGTGAACAAACTTTGATGAACTGTCCCTTTGCTTGTAGTCCCATTGCAGGGACTGTTCCTCTGCAGGGACTGTTCCTCTGCAGGGACTGTTCCTCTGCAGGGACTGTTCCTCTGCAGGGACTGTTCCTCTGCAGGGACTGTTCCTCTGCAGGGACTGTGCCTCTGCAGGGACTGTGCCTCTGCAGGGACTGTGCCTCTGCAGGGACTGTGCCTCTGCAGGGACTGTGCCTCTGCAGGGACTGTGCCTCTGCAGGGACTGTGCCTCTGCAGGGACTGTTCCTTTGCAGGGACTGTTCCTATGCAGGGACTGTTCCTTTGCAGGGACTGTTCCTTTGCAGGGACCATTTCTTTGCAGGGACCGTTCCTTAGCAGGGACCGTGCCATTGCAGGGACTGTTCCTTTTGCAGGTACTGTCCCCTGAAGACTGATTCTTTTCTTTAGCAGGATGACATGACTTTTTCTTTTAAATCATTAAATGGCTGCCTTCAGACTTTACCCACATCAAACTCTTTAGATTTTATGAACAAGCTTCTCTACAAATTCTTTGATGAACTAACAGTACTATGATATAAGGCCATGGAAGCTTTTTATGTCACACTTAGGACCTGGTCATATCTGACAACTGCGCCATTACCCCAATGCTGCTTGCACGCCCACAATCGCACTGCTTTACTGGAAGCATGACCAACAAACACTAATACAAAGTCAAGGTGGCGCCATACCTCTGGGGTACGCTCAATGGGGTAACTGCCCCTACAGCATGTACTATTTCCCAATGGCGACCCGACTAAGGTACCTGGGTACACAGAATGCATATTTGGTAACACTTGTGGCAGCCCTGTGTGCAAAAGGGATGAATCCCTAATCTAACGAGCCTTGTGCAAATTGACTGTCCACTGGTCCAACCTGGCAGGGTTATTACTTGCCAACATGTCGCCTTGCAACCTGTTGCAATTATCTCAACTCTGAATGGTTCTGGCCGAGAACCCAAACACTACACAGACTCACAAACAAGCAACACAACAATAATAGACAAACAAAAAGATCCACCTCATCAATTCCAAAATCCCACCTCTGACACCATTTGTGGTAAAATCTCCTAGACCTCAAATCTTTCTTAGGTTCAACGAGAAACAGGGAAATCTAAGGATCAAAGGGCAAGTCTCTTTTAGTGGAAGTTACAGAATTAACTGACTTTTCTTTATCATGTGTCACACTAGGAATACAAAACAGGGGACAGCTGTAATGGTGGCCTGGAATTGTCAAGTGATTTATTAACTTAAATTTACTCTTTAATTGGGTAGCTCATATTGTTACTCAGTGGATGAGCAAGTCTTTTATACTGTAATTTTGCTCGACTTGGTATTAAACTGCAATGCTTGCACAGATTATTTTGGGACCACACCTTTGGGGTACTTCAACAGGATCTGTCCCGTCTGGTACCAATTCCCAGTGGATGATCTGATGACTGTGTCAGGACACATAGAAACAGGTTCCAGCTGCGAGAATTTGGCAGTTACCCCTTGGTTTGGCCTGGTACCCAAGATATATTTTGTGCATTGGTTACCATAAAACATTGACGAGTGGTTAACAAATGGTCACTGCTCATACTTGACACTACGCTGCTCGAGTACCCAAACTCACTGCTTTACCAGCAGACCAATACAATGTCAAGACGGCGCCATACCTCTGGGGTACACTAATGGAACAAATGCTCACAAAGCACATATTATTTCCCAATGGTGATCTGACTACCATACCGGGGCACCTAGCTTGTAATGCACGCTAACATTAGTGCCAGCTTTGTATGCAGAAAGGATGAAGCCCCACGTAACAAGCCTCATGTTATTCTAATGTCCACTGGTCTAAACTGGTGGTATTTATCCCACTATCACAACTGTCTCTTGTTTTACAGGTTTCGCATCCTCCAGGACCATAGTTTAGCTTACAAGTGCTTCTACAGAAATAAATGCATGAGCTCAAATCTTGCAAGAAATGGCAACGAAAACTTACTGCAATAGTCATCCGCAGCCTAAAGGCCAATTTACATATATATACGCGACTTTGTCATGCGATATTGTCGCACGTTTTTCTAAATACGCACAAATCAATGAGCGTCTCCTCACACGACTCTTGTCGCGTAAATGAAAAAGCACCAATTGATTTGCATGAATTTAGAAAATTGTCGAGCGACTATGTCGCGTATGTGTAAATTGGCCTTAAGGCAGCAAAAGTCGGAACATTCCTATTCTCTTTGGAACTCCCCTTCACGATCCCGTTGGGAATATGCAGTGTTCCCTTCACATTCCCAAATGCAACAGGGTATTCAGGAGTTAAGCGTACAAGCGCATAGCCAGAGTTGTATTCGAGTCCCTGCAAGTCCTTTCACAAGTCCTTTCACAAGTCCTTTCGCAAGTCCTTTCACAAGTCCTTTCGCAAGCCCAGTCAGAAATCCATTCATAAAGCCGGTCACAATTAACTGGATGAACAATGACAAAGGAATGCCTTTGTCAAAGCTCATTTGAATAGCTTGTGATTGGGATTAGGACTGGAGGGCTTGTGATGGACTTGCAGGGACTTGTGAAAGGACTTGCAGGGACTCGAATACAACTCTGGTGCATAGACTTAATATACCTACATGGGAACAACTGCCATTTCCAGGCTATTCCAGTTCTAATTGGTGAACATAATGTTCACTCGTACCCATCGCCCCATCTCTTCCTTCGCAATACATTCTGAAGGAAACGCATTGTGGGTAGCTACCATGACCTTCCTACTTCCACACACATTCAAAAGCGGAAGTGTTGGCCCAGGCTCACAGTTTACATAAGATTTATCCAATGTAAAGAAATTAGCCATCACCGTCACCCTTGAATAGGGTGGTGGGAATGAGTGAAAACAAAATGTTACATGCCAGGGTATATTACTATTTGTGCTTAACCCCTTGAGTGCGTTTTTTTTTTACGGGAGACGTCAGGGTGTCACAGCGGTTCTGGCAGCCAAGCGAACCGCTACAATGTGTTTGTGCAGTCAAGCGTAACATAAACAATAATCCAACAATGGATTGAAACTGCACAAATGGCGGCAAATGGCGCCATATGGCGTCATCCGTACGCAAGGGGTTAAGAATACATATGAAAAGTGGTTCATTACACGGTGAAATGGTTTAGTACCCTAATCTGTAGGAGAAAATAGCTTTACTTACATGAGCTGTATTGGGGGACAGGTGACCGACCTTGCGGCGTTTATGCTCTGCAATGAACAATTAGACACACAAAGAAAAAAAATGAATTATTAGCATATAATTCAATATGAAAAAAGATATTCTTGCCGAAAAATGATGTTTTTACAAAAAAGGTGATTGCACACTTTAACCAACATCCATGCGTTGCAGTCAAATCAGTATGAAGCTGCCACTCAAGTGACCACAGAAATGAACAGGTAGTCCCACATTATGCAGGAGGCCTCTTTATCAAGGTGGCTACAATACCAGATTTGACTATACTAATTTAATAAAGCATTGTTGGCATTTTATTATGGACACCTATATAATCATCCAAAAGCTAATTATGACAACTGTACGACCCTGGATGGATTTGAAGGCAGCTCACAGCAGACAAAAGGTGTAGAAAATGACCACTGAATTAACTTGACAAGTGTATCGTGACCCTTGACCTCACCCCTTTCGCTAGTCTCCCCCCCAGGTGAGACCCTGCGCGACCCACCCCCAGACGACGCCTGGCTGGAGTTGGAGGCTATGCTCTCATCTCTCTGCGTCCTCTCACTGCTGCTCCTCCTGTCCTCTCTGGCTTCCACCTCCACGCCAGCCGACGTCCGCTTGGACTTGTGAGTCTTGTCTTGAGTGCGATCCGAGGACGGGGTCGTCCTCTCTTGCCTGGGGGTGTAAAGACAAAGTGAATTTCAACCCTCGTTTCCATAAGGAAAACTGACCAGGTAATGTGAATGAATTTTTATAGAGAACAAAGAAAAGTGGCAGGAGTGGGATTCAAACCTGCGACCTTCGGAATACCATACCGGTTGCTCTTTCAACTGAGCTAGCTTGCCCTATGTTGGCGGTCTCCCAAATTGCCAGTATCTTTGTTTGGGAAGGTGCTAGTCACAAGTCACAAACCCCATAATGCCTTATAGCCAGGGATCACCCCAATGCCCCCCCCCCCCCCCCCACCCAAAAAGATGTGATGTAATATACATACAGCTGTAAGGAAGATGGAGCAACAATCATAGTCAACTAGCGGCTGGTCTATATCTAAGACCAACTTTGAGCAAGGACAATCATCCACTAAAGCACAGAAGTGTATTCAAGACCAGTGTCTTAAAGGGGCCACTCTACGCAAGCGCATTGCTAACTATATTTTACACCTTGCTTTCCAACTAATTTACCAACATCTGTCAAGGGAATGAACACAACAAGCACACTTCAACAATTCCAAGTGTGAAATCTGAGATTGACTTTACAACAATCAAATGTAAGATTAATTGCGAGTAAAATCTGCAGCTCACTGGTCTAGCTTTGTCTTGGAGTCCGCTAGACCAATTGCCCCAATGACTGGACCCACTCCGCCTGACCAGTGTGAAAATTGAGCCCCTTCTTCCCTTACCTGTCCTTATCATGTTCCCGGTGTTTTCCCTCCTCGCTGCTCTTCGGCGTCTTCTCCAGTTCCTTGCTGCTGCTCTTGCGTGACTCCTTCTTCCCGTCTTCGGCCGAGCTCTTCTCCGACCTGGGGGCCTTCTCCTCCTTTCGGCGGGCTTTGTCCTTGTGGTTCTTGCTCTTGTCCTCCTTCTGACCTTTGTCCTCACTCCGACCTTTGACCTCCCTTTGCCCTTTGTCTTCCTTCCTCTCGTCCTGTTGGCTTCTAGTCTCGGATCTGTTGGGGGGGATGATGTGGGATTTATGGACCATGCACATTGTGGCACGAGGGACTCCATGCATATGACACTGCGCCATGATAACAAGAATTACATACGGTAATGGTGAGCACTCAGTGTCAATCAGGGCCCAATTTCATGGCTCTGCTAACCATAGCTTTCCGCGCTTACGATCACCATTTTGCGCTAACAGCGCTAGCAGAAAAAATCTGCGCTACCCCTGTAAGCACAGAATCCTTAGTTACGGGATGTACGCATGCTCAGGAGCCAAAATTCCCCGCTGACGCGTGAAATACGCTTGCCGTGAGCACAGAATTTTCTGCTACAGTAAGCGGGGATTTTTTGCTAACGGTAAGCAGAGCCCAATTTTATTGAGCGTCCATTCTGGGCACACACAACACACCGTTGTTTTCAGCAGGAAACTGGAGCTGTTTAGGCCAATAATGCACAAGACTGGACATCAGCATCTTAGCTTTAATAGTTCGAATGCTTAATTCATACTGTCTATCCGTGATTATTGTTGCTAGGCTATGCCGTGCCCTCAATGGGTGTGCAGGGGGCCCCAGTTAGTGAAAAGAAAACAGTCTGTTACTCGGGAGTGACACCTGGATATCAGATGTGCCATGGCCGAGTGGTCTGAAGCGTCAAAGTCAACATTGTGGTTTACTCAAGATCTTGGTGATCGTACAGATTGTAGGTTCCAACCCAGCCATGGCAATGCAGTACTTGTGTCCCTGAGCAAGACATTTTGGCACTAATTGCTTCTCACTAACCAGGAATAAATAGGGTAGCTGTGACGGCAGAGTTGGTTGCAGCCCTTGCTGTAGCCCTTTGTGCCAAAATGAGTGATTGGGTTGAACAAAAAATAGCTTTGAAGACTCTTTTTGGCCATCTACAAATTTGCAGCAAAACTCTGTGGATGTTAATTGATAACCGACCTCGGTTCCGTCTTGATGACTACTGATGGGCTACCGCTGGTGGGGTTACTGGTCTTCTTAGCCGATGAGGAGGGATGATTGCTGATGGGTCTGCTTCCTGACGGCTTCTCCTGGGAGGATGTGGACGATTCTCTCCCTGTACCATGAGCAAAGGGAATACATGTAACAGGTTTCTCAGTCAATGACACCAAGAGTGTTGAAGACAAGACTGTCGCTCAGTTTGTTCAAGTATTGAGATGGACACGCACGGGTCAGGGGTGAGATTGGAGGGAAAAAAAATTGACACAAAATTTCGGAGGCATTTGATTTGTATGCCGTTGCTGAAAAATGCATGAGAAGACTGCATTTTCTACAAAAAGATACGGTTCAAAAGTGAAAAAAATATGGTCATAAGAATGAAAAGAAGACTGTTTCTGGTTGGCAGAGGTCATTTTGGAATGATAAAAAACAATATAAGGACCAACAAATCTTGAAGAAATTTTTAAAAAGTTTCCTGAAAATTTCCTGAAATCAGGAAAAATCCCATGACTGGTAAAATATGGCTCTCATGAGAATAATGTCAAAGTGCTGTAACTTCTAAATTGGATGTAATTAGTGTTTGATTTTCTATCAAAACGAACACAAAAATCAAGGATGAAAGCTTTCAGAGGTCTCGAGGTCTTGGAGAGACCTTGTTTATAAAAGCAAACTTTACCACATGATTTTGAAACTCAAATCACTTATTAATGAAGCTCACTGTTCAGAGCATCAAGACTTTATGATCAACACGGTGTATGATCTGCACTTGATCTTCTCAATATTTTGAGGAAAACCAGAGGTAATTGGAAAATGTTGTGACTACAACACTGATAAAAATGCAATGGGGGGGGGGGGGGGGGGGGGGGGGTCAGTGACAATATGCATGAAGAAATATCTCAAAACTTGCAATTCTTGGTACGTGAATAAAAGACCCATGTGTTCTAGTAGATGGATTCTGTTGTATTCAGTCGGCTTTACACTGTGCTGTTTGTTTAGGGAAAAGTTGTAAGAAAGCTATAGTTTATCTATTAAATTGAAGTACTTCCGTGGGTGCAAACTGGTTAACATAGATTCATGTCAGCGCACCTGAGTTAACTGCGGTATCGGTCCTGTCTACGGATGTGGCTGCTGGTGCCGAGGGTGTGGCTGGAGGAGGGGCTGACGGCTTCTTGGCAGCGGCTGTGGCTTGCGACTTGGAGTCCTTGGAGTGGAACTGGTCCTCGGCTATCATGTGCGACTTACGACCCTTCAAGAGTCCCGAGTAGCTGCCGGAACAACAAATTGAAATCATTAAGTCATGTTTATATTAATGTGACCTGACAGCACAAAATGAGAATAAAGTTGCACTATGGCTTTGTGAGTTACAAGCAGAAACAACAATTTTTGAGGGATAATTTCTTTCTTTTTTAACTCTGGTTAAAGTGTCTACAGATCACAAACTTTTAGCTTCTTTTTCTCAAAACAAGGGGTCAAGACTCTGAAAATTTTAAAAGGTTGTATCAGGGGCTAGGAACGAGATACCACAACACACAATATATTAAATTAAAGCTTTTATCCTGTACTTTAAGGAAATACCATAATCTTGATTTTTAATTTTTCCTAATTTATCCTCATTTCATGGGAACAGGTCATATTTATGAAGAAACTTAATTATGAAGATACCATTAATCATGAAGATACCATGATTAACCCTTTCAGTATCATACACTTTACACACAGTTGACCTCCAGATAACACTTTAAGTAGACATTTGCACAGCCCAGGATGTCCCGGGCTGTTACTATCCTCAAGGAGCCATTGATAAGTTGTAGTCATTGCATTGATCTCGTATCACGCATTGATTACGTATGGTCTCCATGGAGTAAACAACAGGGCCCAATTTCACATGACTTCCTGCTGTCAGAACCTCCGTCCATTTTATAAAGACCGTAAGCTTAAAGCACAGGAAAAGACTCTCTAACTTCACAGGCAGAATTTGCTAAAAATAGTAACACAACAATAAAAACTTCGATCCACCATGCAACTGGACCCTGAACTAGAGAATCAGAGCATAGAGTGCTGTACGGCAAATCCGGAAGGAGGCAAGTTTCCAGCCTTGCTCTTGTATATATTCTCTCTTCAGTCTGAAAAATCTGATACGTTCACAAGAGGCAAGGCAGTGAGAGCTCTGACGAGCTACATACCCCATGGCCAGTGCAAAGAGATCGGGCCGTTTGTCCTTCTCCTCTGCTCGGATCTTATCCACTCGCTTCTCCAGGACAACGCTGAGGTTCAGCACCAGGGGAAAGTATAGCAAAATCTGCAACATCAAAAAAATAAAAAATAAAAAATGAATAGTTTACATTTTGTTGGATTCTGCACTGTACCACCTACACACCAGTCTTGGCATTTTGCAGCTACCCTGCTGAATCCAACAAAATACAACAGGTATTTGTTTCTATGAGCCCTGCCAAATCCAACAAAATCTAACTGAAATTTTGCTAGAAGTCTGCTTCCACCCTACTAAATACAAACAAAATGCAACAGGTATATTTAGCTTCAACCCTGCTAAATGTGACAAAATGCAACAGGTATATTTAGCTTCAACCCTGCTAAATGTGACAAAATGCAACAGGTATATTTAGCTTCAACCCTGCTAAATGTGACAAAATGCAACAGGTATATTTAGCTTCAACCCTGCTAAATGTGACAAAATGCAACAGGTATATTTAGCTTCAACCCTGCTAAATGTGACAAAATGCAACAGGTATATTTAGCTTCAACCCTGCTAAATGTGACAAAATGCAACAGGTATATTTAGCTTCAACCCTGCTAAATGTGACAAAATGCAACAGGTATATTTAGCTTCAACCCTGCTAAATGTGACAAAATGCAACAGGTATTTTTAGCTTCCACCCTGCTAAATACAACAATATCCAACACACCATGTAATTTATGTTGACTGCTAAATCCAACAAATTACAACCTCTTTATACCACTGCTGAATTTTGTTGGATTTAGCACAGTTAGGGTTCATTTGTTAATTCAACAAGAGTGGTTTTCCTTGTTTTTTTTTCTTGGGATAAGAGCAGAGAGGGTTAAAATGGGTCAAAATACCTTTGTTAGAAGGATCAGCGTGTTCCTGATCTGAGTGTAATCCTTGGATTCCAGACACGACACAACGGCCTGTGAAAAGAGAAGAAACGAATCCCAACCATTAACCCTAACCCACCTCAATCCTCCAAAAGCATCCTTGCAGTTTTGGAGGATTTTGAAGGATTGCGGATGAATGGCGTTTCAAGCGAGGAGGATTTTGGAGGATTGACGATGAATGGTATTTCAAGAAAAAGAGGATTTTGGAGAATTGAGGATGAATTGTGTTTCAAGCGAGGAGGATTTTGGAGGATTGACGATGAATGGTATTTCAAGAAAAAGAGGATTTTGGAGGATTAAGGATGAATGCATTTTTGGGGGCAAGGCAATCGGAGGATTTTGAGGATGGTTCCTAGCAAAAAGGGTCTGGGGGGTTAGGGTTAATGCAGGTATCTGGGCTTCTTTAAGTCAATCAGTTTTGTCATCTTTCTGAAGTATCACTCACAGTCTGTAATTTATTTGAAAGCACTGTCGTATGACTGACTGATTTTGATGAGTCAATTTCACTAGTTTTCATAAATACCGCGAGGCTGAGGATTCTAAATTATAATATTTTTTTTTTAATGTTTACGAAATGAGGCTTTATTCCAAATACTTATGTCACAAATTAGCTCTAAACAAGTCGAGAAATACATAAAACATGCCTTTGGATCAAGTGCTGGCCAATGCTTTTGCAAAACATAAATCTTCAGTTTAAGTTAAAAGTCATAAACAATGTCTAACTGAATCTTCTTTTAATAATAATGGCAATATTTGTTTGTATTTTTCCCCAGAGTTAGTGAACATTTATTTAATGGAGAGAGAATAAATATATACAAATCTGGTGTTTTTTTCTTCTCGGTACTTTCTTCTTAATATATGCCATGTTTAATTTCAATGAAAAACTATTTTTATTTTTTTTGCTGATTTAGGCATCTGCAACCCTCCCAAAAAGGTTTTTATTCTTGGTTGAATTCTCGCATTTAACCCTTTGAAGCTGGATGGCTATAGCTGCAAAAAAAAATCAGTGCCACCAGGCCGGATGACGTCTATACACGCCATGGATTAATGTGTAGGTTACGCTTGCCTGCACAAACCTCTTGTGTCGGTTTCGCTTGGCTGCACAGGTCGCCCTGGCACCTCACTATAAATAACCGACTTCAAGGGGTTAATGCACACAAAGATATGCCAAATTATTGAGAGGTCACAAATAATTTGATATTGTAATGTAATTATTCAAAAACTAAACGTGGGTGAGTGTGTCCGATTGATATCGCATTAAAAAGTAAATAACTTTTGTATCACAAAAAAACAGCACTTTAAAAAAAAAATTAAATATCGGGGTGAAACTCAAAAACAGTTTAAAAAAATGAATCCAAATTTTTCCCTGTAATATTGATAGTTTGAATAAGTCATTTTCATGCATATAGGCATGAAACTAATTCCTAAAATTTATTTTAGCACAAAATCAAAATGCAGGATTTCTTAACTAAATATGGGAAATATATCAGTTTTTTTTACTCGCCCCGAATATATTACAAATTCTCAAGTCTACATTTTACATGAATGCTGGATTGCCGAGCATCACTAACCTTTGTGAGTTTGTACTGCCATTTGTGACAGACGTGTCTGAAGTTCTCATAGTCCAGCTGGTCAGCCTTGTTGCTGGACTCGGACCCGCTGGCTCGTAGCACCGTCACAAAACCAGGATAGTTGCCACATTCCTGGTCAAACAGAAAAATATTTGTAAAAATTGAAAAGCTCTGAAACGTTGGCATTGTTTGACTACTATCATTATTTCACAATAATATCGTACATGATTTGACCAACAAATTATGATTAAACAGGCTGTTCAACTCTTGTGTACATTGTAATGAAGGAAGTGTGAAGTATTTTACGGCCAGATTTTTTTTGCAGTTTTAATTTATACTTTTGTTCAAAATAGAATGTCCACAGCCAGAATAGAATGCTCTGCTGTCCTAATAGGATGTTGGACACACCTTCATCTAAGTAAATTTTTCTTTTTCTTTTCTTGTTTTTTCTGTGTGTCATATGTGGCTTGTTTATACAGAAACTTTCACTTGTATGCACAAGCTGTTTCTAATGCCAGCTTACAAAAGGTGCAAATAATTATTAGTTTGTTAAAAAAAAAAATATATAAATTTTTATTTATTTTCTTAATTTTTTTTTTTTTTTGGGGGGGGGGTTCCTAGCCCTAGTCTCCCACCTACCTTTTCGTAGATGGCCTTATCACTGTGCCATTTCTGGACAGTCCTCAGCATTTCACACAGGAACCGACCATAGCGACTCGCCTCATTCTCCGTACAGCTGGCCAAGGTGTAGGTGATATCTTGAAACACCTGCACGGTAAGAAACCACAAAAATTGTCAATACACGTCAAGAATCATAGTGGGTTGTTGTTCAAGTATTTTTTTGTATACTGTCTGGTAAACTGTCTTTGCTGGTAAACCGTCTTTGCTGGTAAACCGTCTTTGCTGGTAAACTGTCTTTGCTAGTAAACCGTCTTTGCTAGTAAACCGTCTTAGCTAGTAAACCGTCTTGGCTGCCAATTTGTTTTTGCTGGTAAACCGTCTTTGCTGGTAAACTGTTTTTGCTTAGCACTTTAAATTTGTACATTTGTGTGCTTTATGCATACGTGCAGCTCGGTAAAACTGGCCCCTGGCCCTTGGTCATATTCACCCAGACAAAAATCTGAAGAAATCACTCACCTCACCAAAGAACCGTGCCACGGATCAGTTTATTCATTGTAAAAGAAAAGCAACTACAATGTATATTGCTCCAAAAGTATGCCCACCTCTTGCCAGGGTTCATATATCAAACCAAAGTGTCATCGCAAAAGTGTGTGAAACCCTAAACACTAAACCTAGGCCTCTTTCCACAGATCCTTTGTAAAATTGTCATGAAGAAAAAATTTAATAGAGTGACAGTATAACTTGTTTTTAAACTCACCCTATCATAGCATAATAGTGTGGAGAAGTTTTGTGTCTTGAGCTGGTGCACGGTCAGGACAAACCTGGCACAGTACAAGGCATCACTGGCCGTGAAGCAGCACCGAGGGAAGATACACAGCTGTAAGAACTGGGTGATGGTCTCATTCTTGGTCGACCCTGGAGGAAACGAACGAGAGATTAAAGGCACGTTTAGCAAATCCTGACAAACTCACATGCTCTAATTCTGTATTTATAGAGTACTGACGTTGAGGGTAATGTTCAACAAATAACCTATCCGTGCAGTTTGGTGAGGATAAAGAATGCAACTTCATCTTACCGAAACTAAAAAACCTTTATACCAAAGAATAGTTACTTTCTACATCTTTAATTAAAACCCTAACCCTGCTGAAACCAACAGGATCTAATAATTTGATATTCCTGTTGGACCCGGTTACATTGAGCAGCTAACTCATAGTGTTACAATCCTGTTGGATTCAGCAGGCAACAGAAAAATATGTCACAGTTGGATTCTGATGGATTTAGCAGGCAAGTCATTTTACATTTTTAGTTACACAGCAAATTGGCATGTTGGGCTGTGTTGGACTGAGCAGGAATCTCATATGATTCACCGTTGGACTTAGCAGGGTAGTCCTGGTGAACCATTTGGGTGGGGGGGGGGGGGGGGGGGGGTTAGGTTTTTAATACTTGAGAAAGTGTCTCATCTATCAGACAGGTTTCAGGCATGCAACTCTTCAATTTCAAAAAATGCGGAAAATAGAATTTGAGCGCGTAGCGCTAGCGTGAAGCTCTTACGACGTCGTGCAAAGATGTACATGTAGGTATAGTGTCCGTATCCCGATTGTATTGTATTCATTGACGCGAGAAAAAAAATGCGGAGCCAGACTATCAGTTTATAGTCGATTGAGGGCGCTATAGCGACTAGTTCAGGGTGCACCACAGGGTGTTCTGCACCTTTCTATGTAATGTATGTATAAAAAAATACGGAGCCAGATGATGTGCGCCAGCAATATTGGTCATGTTAGTGGACGATTCCACGGTCAGCACAGTGGGAAACGAGCTGACGCGCGGATCCGCGGATAAGTTGCATGCCTGAGGTTTGGACAGGCAGTATGTGCCAGCAGAAAATTATGAAGGTTAATTTCTCCCCAAAACAGTAGGGGAAAATGGTAAACATTCTATGACTGCACAAAAGGGTGCCAAGATGAAACTCCAATTTAAGATCCAAATTTGACATGCTTATCGGAGTACAAAGAGCAACCTATAAATGATATCTGGTGACAGTACAAATATAGTTTTTCTAGTCCAACATCGATTTTTTTTTTATAGAGAGGGCCTTTGAGAAAGATCCGGCTAAGATTGAAACGTCAAGTCCTCCTAACTTGTATCCGTGACATAGTCCATATCATTTCTGATAATAAGCAGTTTGTTGAGTATATTTTTATTCTTTTTGACAATTTTTTTTTTAACGAATTTTATGTTCGGTGTCGCACTCTTGTACGTACTTGCAGTGAACCAGTTTTCACATTCACTCTTGAGTCTTGCCAGCACCCTGCTACAGTGCTCAGCCTGTTTCTTCTCTTCGTCCCGCAGCTTGTCCATTATCATGTTGTGGCGTTCACGCTCCTTCTTACGCTTCGTTGAAACCTGGCCAGAAAAGGACACAATAATTATGTTTTCCTCTATTAACTAAAACCACATAACTTACTTACGACCTTAAGATTAGGACATTCCAGGGTTTCCACAGAAATCTTCAATTCCATGATTTTTCCAAGACTTTCCAGAAAAAATAGGGGTTTTCCATGACCAATTCTTGGGCTTTATTTTACATCTTAATAGTCTATTTTACAATACACTGCCCATGTATATTGGTTGCACGAAATGTCATGACTTTTCAATGACTTTTTTTTTTTTAAATATCAATTTTCTGCGACTCCTTGTAAATACACAGAATTTATTGAATTTCCATGATACTTTAAATTCCAGATTTGTAATGACTTTCGGAACCCTGTCATTCAGAAGTAGTCTGATTAGGACATGGTCTGATTAGGACATGGCCTCATTATGACATAACCTCATTCAGATGTAGCCTCATGAGGGCATAAACTCATTCAGATGTAACCTCATGAGGGCATAAACTCATTCAGATGTAGCCTCATGAGGGCATAACCTCATTTAGAAGTAGCCTCATTAAGGGAATAACCTCATTAACCTTATTAGGACATAGCCTCATCAGGACGTAACCTCATTAGGACATAACCTAAAGACGTCACCTCTAATACATAACCTCATTAGGACATAGACTAAGACTAGATGAAGGCCCACCATGTCTTTGTTGTCTTCCAAGCTGTTGACCTGCGCCCTGATCTTATTAACCTCCTTGTCATAGCTAACGCCGGGCACGTAGAGATCGTACATGGACAAGGTCCAGAATGTACAGTAGAACTGCGGACTGCAGAAGAAAGAGAAAGACTGCAGTGATGAACATCTTCAACACGTCAGCACAAGTTTCATAAAGTACATTTTGAGTTGCAACAGGACTGGATTGAGTACATGTGTATAGACGTCAACCAGCCTGGTAGTCTTTTACAAACCGTGACTCTGGCCGTCTTCCGTATTCAAGACGTTAAGAACAAAGGGTGGGGGAGGGTTAAAGCTTCCCCAGGCCTTCTGATAGAACAGTGCTGGCTTCTATGGGATTGGCCTCGTGCATGTAGATATTAAACAGACTTCCATTACTGCTCACCTGATATCGTCCCATACTTTGGGTACATGGAGTGCCCGTACACTCTCCACTAATGACGTTAGTACCGCCTCTACTGCACTGACATAGCACTGCATCTTCTGTTGGCTGCTTAGCTTCTGACTGCTGTTGACTGATCGCCCTAGCTTGCGTAACTCATCAAATTTAGACTGTGCATAGAAAAAAACATTGGATAGTCAAGCCAAAGCTGGCTCCGATTATAAACCACTTCACAGTAACCACAACATTTATCTTACTGTTTGAAACAATTCAAAATTTAAAAGCATCTTCATGTTCTATTTTGTTAATATTTGTTTCTGCTTCCTTTTCTTTTGCCTGAATGAGGAACCTAACCTTTACAATGACTGTTTGTGTATCGCTAACAATTCACAAAACAAATGTGAAAAAGCCACAACAGCACCCTTTTGAAAATATGTTCATCACTCTGAAAATGAAAAACAATCTAGAGAATTTCTTTCATTCACCTTTAACTCCGCTAGTTAAGTCAACCTTACAGACCAACTTATTACCAATTAAACTGAGTATAATGCGCAATAACATTGCTGCACATTCATGTACTACGTAGCTTTGATGAAATCAGTTTGAATAATGCCAGAAAGGTTTTACACGCTAAAATGTGGTGCAGTGGAGTAATGAAGTTAGCAGAAAGATTAGCACTGAAGATTGCACACCCAACTTAATACTTACATTAACTGCATGTGTGCACATGGGTCTGTAGAGAAAGAAGGCACATTCTGGTGTCAGATAGAACTCAGTAACCATCGTAGACAGGGCAGGTAGATGCTTAGCGTAGTCCTCAGTGCCTAGCTGGTTGGCAAGGAACCCTCCTAGCTGTACCAACGTGTCTTGACACTGACAGATAAAAAGGCAACGGTTTCCAGTTACACAAATGTCCACTTTCTGTCTAGTTTTCTTTGTTCCAGTTTTCTTTGTTCACTATTTTAAAAAATCCATTCAAAATACCCAGTCAGTTTCCACTGTGGTTTGTTTGACATTCTAAGTTAAAAGGTCGTATCCTCATTGAGTGATCCCCACGTTGTAAAGTTAGGGCGTGAACCATGGCTATACAGCATTATGAGTTTGCTATTTTCACTATGAAAAATGCATTTTCTATAGTCTACCGTAGATTTGTTGCATTGACTTCAAGATTTATGCTTACGCCAGGCTCAAGTGAGCAACCCACGGAGCCAGTGACTTTTAGACATATCCCACAATGCCCTGCAGCAACATGGCAGACAAGTACATCGAGCCCATTGACCTCCAGGCAATTCGATGAATTTTGTATGCAAATACAAAAAGACATCAAATTTGCAACAAAACAAAAATTCAAAATGCAATTCTGTTATTCCCTTTCAGCCCCAATGGCGACTATAGTCGCCCGTGCACTATACCCCGCTTCAGCCCCAATGGCGATTAAAGTCGACCGTGAAGTGCTTTGTGTGTGAACAATGTGGTCACCACAGGCTGCATGCCAATAAACAATGCGGGGCTGAAAGGGTTAATCAGTTCTGTTTTCCAGTTTTAGCAAAAAATTTGATGGTCCACCACAGTGTGGATTTGTCATTAGTTCTGTCCGACATGCGCCCATGGTAATACTTCCTGCAATAAATGATCATTTTGCAACGTACCTGGTCATGCAACTGGCCTAGTAACTTGACGTGGACATCCGTCCCACTCTTGAACACCACGTTGAATCGTTCCTGAGACATCAGCATGCAAAGGGCCACACCTAGATGGTGGGTCAGGAGGGCATCCTTCAGACGCTGGGAGGACTTCTTGGTGTTACGCACCTGAGAGAAATAGCCACCCTGGAGAAGGAATAAAAAAGGAATGAGCTTCAGTAAGGCATCAGTACGGCATATGAGGATAAATTATGTTTAAGAAACAAATTTTCATAGCACATGCACACTTCAGTGATATTTTCTCTCAAGTGCAAAGTGTGCCCAAACTGGCTTTTTTTTGCATGCATTATGATGAATGGGATTTTTTTTAATGGAAGTCATCCAATAGATGGCTAAAAGCCACTCTAGGTAAAGGGCTACAACAGAGGTGGTGGGGTTGGCCACATTTCAGGTTGCCAGCCCTACCACCCTTACGGTTTTCCTGGGTCCAGATCTAAATAGAGGATAAATCTTCAATATATACCAAAGAAATTATCCCAATTTTCTGACCTTCAGGGGTGCAAGAACTAGCGAAACACATGTGCCAACCTGTGGCTCCTGTTAAAAGTCTATACAATGCCTCCATCAGGCAGTGATGGTGTACACAGGAAAGCTTACCCTGGGCCATATTCTGAAGTAATATGGTGCTGAGAGACTGTTGAAATGGTCATGGGGCACTTTTGAAATAGCCCTGGTACACTTTAGACAGTCTTGTGATACCTTTCAGGCAGTTAAGGGGTACCCCAAAGTAGTCATCGGACACTTTTGAAGTAGTTCTAGGACATTTTGTCTTTGGATGCTTTTGAAGTAGTCCTGGATACTTTGAGTAGTTTTGAAATATACCTCTTCCATAGTCTTGGGGCACTTTTCAAGTAGTTTTGTGATACATTTAAGTAGCCTGTCTATACTTTTGAATTAGTCTTGGTATATTTTTGACACAGTCTAAGTATATTTTTCACTAAGTCTGTTGAATGAATTTAAAGGTACCGTTGAGCTGAAATTTGGAAAACACTTGAGGTAGTCCTAGGATAATTTTGCAGTGCTCCTGAGATACTTTTGAAGTAGTCCTGGGCTACTATTAAATTAGTTCAGGGTCCACTTTTGAAGTAATCCTGGGATGTTTTTGCCGTAGTCCTGAGATACTTTGATGAGGTCCTTTACCTCTGCCCTGAGTAGTTCCCCTCCTGCCAGTGCCTCCAGCTGATCAGGGGTCATCTCCTCGGTCACCTCGATCCCGGCCATCTTGACAATGATCTCTCTCAGGATCAGCAGATCGTAACTCTTGCCTGCCTTCAGCTGGTTGGTCACGTACTGCAGGAGGCCAGTCAGCTCTATGTTGTACTTGCGGAACATAGTCCCGCAGAAAGTAGCCAGACCTGTACATGCAGAGGAACCATGGGAATAAATTAACAGTCCAGACGGTCCAGAAAATGTTTGATGTCCAAAGAAAGTGAAATAAAATTGTGGAGAAATTTCTCAAAACTTACTGGTATGAATCTGCTGAAGTTTGCCGTATGAGTGCTATGCCCGGAAACGTAACAATCCGCCAGTGTTATTTTTCCACAATTTTAGGTCTCTCAAAAATCTTGAGAAATACGACTCCAGAAATCAACCATGAAAACGCACATTCCTAACTCCAATCGTGATGTCAGTGCGTTAAACACCCACCCGCGCTGGCATTTACGTACACCTATATAACGTCACGCGAAATTTTGCTAACGTGTGAAAACAAAGTGCAAAACGCGCACCACAACTCTCAGGCAGCAGGCTATGCAACGCAATGAACATGACAACTGAACTTGGAGACGTACAAAGTTAGTCCAACTTACTCTGTATCCACAAAGAGAGATTCGTGTCGTCATGTTTCATGCGTTCCTTCTCTGGGTTAGCTACAGCTTCGATCACACAGTCTGAATGGCAAAAACAAGTTAAGGCCAAATTCTGCGACATGATGATCAAATGTTCCTATGACATGGCCTTGGTAACATGGATTTTACAATTGTATTCACAGCAAATAACTCAACATGTATTCATAAATACCTAAGGCAGTTCACCCGTTCCTATTGGTCGAGAGTCCCGTCACGTGGGTGGTTTTTAAACAGCCGATAAAACACCAACCGGTTTTTAACACCTTTTGCGATGTCACATGAAATTTACACTCCTGAGAAATCAAGTCCCTTTAATTGGTTGAACACTTGCGCGACCAGTCACCCTCCTAATTACGCAATACTACCGATGAGTGCGTATTTAGAGTCCATAAATTCACACTACACTGGCACTTCTGCATCACATCATGCCACATCGAGCACACGTCAATTTCTATAGAGTACCGAAGTCTGACGTCAGTTGCCATGGCAACTGGTTCCAAACACATGCAGTTTAGAATGTATTCTGGTTCCAAACATTGCATTTATTGACGTCATCACTTCGGTACTCTATATAAGGATATTTTTAGCACTACTCGTGTGAGGCATGAACCATTAAATTGCTAAGGGGGTGTTCTACAAAACAAGGTAACATTTTGGAACAAAATCATTGGAAATTTATAATTTTCTGAGGTTTTTGCTGAATTATATAAAAAAGTTATTTTATGAATGGGAATAAATATGTCCTGGGCTTGTTTTAAACGTACTTGTTTAAAACCGGCCCAGGAACCTATTTATTCCCTTAATAATGGTTTGTCCACACCAGTCTTTCCAAGTCAGCCTAACCACACGCCAACATTATTCTGTGTGTCTTGACAAAGGATACACGCTAGCACATCATAAGACAGCGATGTGAGATACTTCAACGAATCCACCACAGGACCAATGAAGTTATCATATCGCTGAATCGTAGACAGAACCTGGAGAAAGGCAAACAGAAATTCCATTACTGGCGGCTGAAAAGTTCAATTCAATGGGATTCCTCCAACAAACAAATAATGGAGGGCAATAAGCCAGTTCGGTATTTCAACTGCGCATGTGCACAACAAGATTCAACAATTTTTCTCTCGGGGAAAAACGTGGCAGATAAATGCACAAAAAGGCTATGGGGGACGTGGTATAAACCGAATATGCATTCTGCAATCGAAAAGACGATGGATACTTTTGTTCGAACAAAATTTTGGACACACAAAACACCTGAAAACTCTTCGCTGTCCAAACGTTTTTTGGAAAATGTTACATCACAACACGACGATCTCTTTAAATTTGCTGGTACCCGCTATGCTTTTGCACACATACGATGAAATGTCAAAAATTGTCAAAGCTTGATGTGCACATGGGCAGTTGGAATACCGAACTAGCTTATTTAAGAACATTTTTTTAAAAACCTTACTACACTCTTAAGCTATTTGGTGCAAACTTTACACGCGATGATTGCACTATACATTAACCCCTTGCGTACGGATGATGCAAATATGCGCAAAAAAAATAGTGCCACCAGGCCGGATGACGCATTGGCCGCCGTTTGTGCAGTTTCAATCCATTATTGGATTAAACAGTGCCACCAGGCCGGATGATGCCATTGGCCGCTGTTTGTGCAGTTTCAATCCATTGTTGGATTATTGTGTATAGGTTACGCTTGACTGCACAAACACATTGTAGCGGTTCGCTTGGCTGCCAGAGCCGCCGCGGCACCCCGACGTCTCCCGTAAAATACCGTACTCAAGGGGTTAACCTTAACTGTCCTGAACCCTCCACTTGTAATATGATTTGACACAATGTAAAAATAGGAACATCCCGCTTCTATTGCAAAAATGAAACTTATTAACTGTGTGACTTATCTTCAATCAATTTTTTGTGTGTAGAATGTCTCTGAAAAGCTAACAATTATAGCAACCATAACGGAAAAATTCATTTATCAGGTGCTACACCCAAAAAGCACGGACAAATCTTCAATCGAATTAATCCAAACCCCCTTTGGGTTTTCTCGAGCCACCCTGCTGAATCCAACAATATCCAACAACAGCAGTGTGTGAATCCTGCTCTTAAAATCAAACCAAATCAAACAGCTCGAGAATTTTATGTTCACTGCTCAGATTAACCAAATCCAACCGAACTTGTCCACGATTGGATAATATAGACATTTTTCACCCATGTGACTAGATGGTGTGAAAGGGTAAACAAAACCACCCCGTGCTGACCTCCTTGAAGTGACCGTAGTACATGTATCATATGGGGGGCAGGTTAAATGACAGCGGGTTAAACTGGTGCATTTCAATAAGCACTCCGTCAGCATCGATACACTATGCGGAACAGGACGACACGTGAAAAAGGTCAGGGAACTATGTGCAGTGGTACTTTACATGCCTTTCACCTCTGGCAACCCGGTTTAAATGCTGCAAGAGATTCCTATGTGGATTGGGTTGTCGGTCCCCACTTCACTGCATTTTTCCCATAAAAAAAGCTGGCTTTCAAGCCGACCCAGGTGAAAAAGTAGGAGAATAGTAGGATCAAAAATTTCCCCCCAAAAAACAGTACAAAAATAGGACTTTGGAGCACAAAATCAGTATAATAGTAGGACTTTTGCAGGCTGTCAGGATTAGTTTTTGTTGATACTCACCAATGTCCACAGCATCGCATGCCTCATTTGGCATGTTCTGTACTCATAACACTTGTGCTCCATACGCAACTAAAGCTCTTGGAAGTAAAGTTGCAGTTCTCCTGCACCCAAGCCCTTCATTGTGTGATTTTCATATGACAGTGTGTAACACTTATGAAAAATATTCAATGAGATTTCATTTTTTGGACTTGTGGGACAAAAAAAAGCAGGAGCAAGTAGGAAAAAATAGGAATTTAAAGACAAAAGTAGGAAAAGTAGGAGCAAGGCAACAAAAATTTGGAAAAAAGTATGAAAAGTAAGAATACATTGAAAGCCTGAAATATTGTTTTTCTCCCACACTTGAAACTATTATTTCATACTTTGTCTTGCTTTTGATGGATTTGGCTAGAATAGTGTTTAATTACACTTCTGATAGACACCTTGCTTCAATTCCAGAGAAAATAAACAAAATAAAATACATTGAACAATAATCTTACATATTCAAATAGGATTCCCGGGTTGACGTGGCTGAGTTTGCCGATCTGACGGCCCAGCGGCTTGACGTTGTCTTTGGTCAGTCGCTTCATGATGTACTTGGCCCGGTCAGTGGTCACCGCTTTGGTTCTGATCAGGGGAGGGTGTATAGCGTAGGTGTTGTTCTTCCAGCGACCGTAGAGACAATACCTGAAAAGAGAATCACAAATGTGGACTAAACACTGGATTTTGTATTCATGTCTACTGGTAACTGGAGCCGATTCCACTTGGAACACAGTTAATAAATAGATGGCCATTGTTAAACTATACTGGTATTTTACACCTTCATTTGAAAACTCGGAGGATGCTGTCCTCACCTGATGTTATAAGGCATGACTTTTAGCAGAGACCACATCTCCTCGGATATGCAGGCGTTGTTGTCCATCATGCTCATTGAAGGTAACATACTACCTTCAATCAACGACAGCAGACAGCGATACACCTCCTCCTAAAAACGACAGTAAAACCACAAGAATGTTTCGTTCAGTTTGGTAGAAGGTACAATTCACTGTAAAAGTACAATGCACTGTGGTTTTGTTATGGGCAATGAAAATAAAATTGTCCACTGCTACAGTGAATAGACCGATCCAGTGAGCGTCGCCCGATGGTGTTCTGACCATCACATTCGTGGTTTATGTCTGACATGCGTCCAAAAAAGTCTGACATGCGTGCAAAAAACATTCGTGCACGCGCATGTGACACACACAGCTGGAACATGCAGTGTGGCATTGGAGAGGAACATGTGTTAATTGCCCATGTGTGTAATGGGCGGGGGCTTACTGGATTGGTGTACTAACAGACCCGAGTCGCTCATTGAGTCATGTCACGTCATACAATGACTGAAGCTACAACCAGTCACTCAGTCAAATGGTGACTCAATCAAAAGTAGTCGCTCAAGAAACTATGTAATTCAAGTCAAAGTATTAACTGAAGTCACACATTGACTCAAATACCAAACTGACTTGAGTAACACAATGACAAGTCAAAGCTTGAGTCACAGTGACTCACGCTACACAGAGTTAGCGCAGAATGTCTGTGGTAGCTCTGTAAGACCAGACTAGGACTTGTAAGAGTCAAATTATTCCATAAGCAAGACCATGAAATTGAGCCGGAAATCCATTTCACTGAAATCCTGAAATTCAATTTGCTTTTTTTCATTCGGTCAGACATATCGTCAGCGTTCCACTCACCCACTGTTCCTTCTCCGTTTCCTTGGCCGATGCCCTCTTGCTCATCAGAGCCTTGCCCAGCCTGATCAGTTTCCAGACCAGGGCTGGCTGGGAGCCAGCGTAGGGCCCTAGGTAGTTGCACATCTTGAAGGTGGGGCCCAGGTCCAAGATTTTGGATGGGACCGTCACTGACTTACAGCTGGCGGGAGGGGTGAGGACTGAACTCTTGGCACCCTTGGGCATGGCGTACCTTTAGACAAGAGGAAAAGGTCAAAGTTCAGTCAAGGTCGGTGAGCAAAAATTTTGGAACAAACTATAAAAAGAAAGTGTAAATTTGGGTGGGCTGAAATACCACAATGTTTGACCATAACCCTAACCTCACCTAAAACTACAAAATATGACTAGTAGTAAACTGTAGTATGCAGTACTCTTACTACTCTGGCATATTATAAATTATGTAGTACTTTGTAGTATATTGTACTTTACAGTAAATTAATGCGTAATTTACGTAAAGCCATCCATCAGTGATATTTCTGCCATTTATGCTGATCTACGGAGTTATAAACTTGCCACAATACTTTGGAGCCGGATGGGAATTTCCCCTTGTTTTTTACCCCAAAAAGTTGTTTTTTTCACGGTTTTTTCGCCTATTCCGTAAATCAGCAATAGGCTTCTACTGTAGAGTTGAATAGTTAACCGTAAATAGATTTATTTGTGTAAACATTCTTGTATTTGTTTAAATATTTTGCATGTGTGTGTAAATATTCAGTTTTAACTAATAATATGCAGGGCCGCAATGGAAACACGTTTTAAACAATTTGGGCACACCCTGGGTAAAGAAATGTAATAAATAAATAACCACAAGGCTAATAATGGATCAATTCGTACTGTCTGAAAGCAGTATTGATTACGCTAACGCTGTTTTTTTTTCGGTACCAGCATTAACGCCCAACTGGCTGATATAATGAGCTTGCACACGGGCAGTTTTGTCACAGCAATATTTGAGGAGTGTGTGGTCTGCTGGCCGCCAATGCTTTATGAAGAATCCAAAAAAGGCAAGGCAACTATCGATATGCCAATCTCCGCCCCCCCCCCCCCCAATCCCAAATACTTTCACAATACTGTATTCACATACTCCGACAATATTCACTTACTGTTTGTACAAGGGGTCAATCAGTGCGCTGACGAGATCACAGAGGGCGGTAGCCACGGGGAGATTAGACACAGCACAGTACTGTGGCAATCGATCAATCAGCTGTTGGGCGTGGGGCCAATCACCGATCCTCAGCATGGCTTCGATCAGACCGAGCTTCTGATTATCAGGTAGCTGTAACCAAATTTAAAGGACAAAGAGTTTTATTCTTTCTTCCTTCTCTGCATGTAATAAGTTTAATATTTATGAGGACTCAGGTTGCTCCTTTAACCACTGGAATACAGACGACCAGAGCAGCAGTTTGAAAAAGGCCACCTGGCTGGTTGTCCTCTATACGTGCATTCCTGTGCGTACTCCATCCATTCAAGTTTCAACTATATTGTTCTTGAATGGGAGTGTCATGAATAGATGGAGCTTTTTCAAACAAAGCCTTCTTTCACACAAAAGGGGGGGGGGCTGCAAGTGTGATGAATAGGACCATTCTATTCAGTGTAGTGCCTATTGTTTGCATTTATGCTTGGCTGCACAGCCCGTTCTTGGCTGCACAGCCTGTTCTTGACATACCAGCACCTCATCAATAAGAGCTGGACACAAGGGGTTAAGGATCCAGAGTGCCACTGAACAACATCGTTCATGCTTTTTCTGAGCAATGGCCCAAAAAAAATGCTTGTTTTAACTGGGTTCTCGCATTAAGAGCTTGTATTAAGTAAATTTTCACCCATAGGAATGTGCACAAATCAGTCGGGACCAAAGAAACATGCTTGTCCTATCCGGGATCTTGTCTTAACCGAGCTCGTATTAATGAGGTCCGAATGTGGTCATCTTACCAGGAAACAGACAAGCCGTAGCATGAAGCAACACCTACCTTGTCATCTTTGTTTTCTTTTTTCTCCTTCTCTGCCTCCTCTTCCTCCTTCTCTCTGTCCGACAGAAGGACAATGGTCATCTTACCAGGAAACAGACAAGCCGTAGCATGAAGCAACACCTACCTTGTCATCTTTGTTTTCTTTTTCTCCTTCTCTGCCTCCTCTTCCTCCTTCTCTCTGTCCGACAGAAGGACAATGGTCATCTTACCAGGAAACAGACAAGCCGTAGCATGAAGCAACACCTACCTTGTCATCTTTGTTTTCTTTTTTCTCCTTCTCTGCCTCCTCTTCCTCCTTCTCTCTGTCCGACAGAAGGACAATGGTAATCTTACCAGGAAACAGACAAGCCGTAGCATGAAGCTACACCTACCTTGTCATCTTTGTTTTCTTTTTTCTCCTTCTCTGCCTCCTCTTCCTCCTTCTCTCTGTCCGACAGAAGGACAATGGTCATCTTACCAGGAAACAGACAAGCCGTAGCATGAAGCAACACCTACCTTGTCATCTTTGTTTTCTTTTTTCTCCTTCTCTGCCTCCTCTTCCTCCTTCTCTCTGTCCGACAGAAGGACAATGGTCATCTTACCAGGAAACAGACAAGCCGTAGCATGAAGCTACACCTACCTTGTCATCTTTGTTTTCTTTTTTCTCCTTCTCTGCCTCCTCTTTCTCCTTCTCTCTGTCCGACAGAAGGACAATGGTCATCTTACCAGGAAACAGACAAGCCGTGGCATGAAGCTACACCTACCTTGTCATCTTTGTTTTCTTTTTCTCCTTCTCTGCCTCCTCTTCCTCCTTCTCTCTGTCCGACAGAAGGACAATGGTCATCTTACCAGGAAACAGACAAGCCGTAGCATGAAGCAACACCTACCTTGTCATCTTTGTTTTCTTTTTTCTCCTTCTCTGCCTCCTCTTCCTCCTTCTCTCTGTCCGACAGAAGGACAATGGTCATCTTACCAGGAAACAGACAAGCCGTAGCATGAAGCTACACCTACCTTGTCATCTTTGTTTTCTTTTTTCTCCTTCTCTGCCTCCTCTTCCTCCTTCTCTCTGTCCGACAGGACAATGGTCATCTTACCAGGAAACAGACAAGCCGTGGCATGAAGCTACACCTACCTTGTCATCTTTGTTTTCTTTTTTCTCCTTCTCTGCCTCCTCTTCCTCCTTCTCTCTGTCCGATAGAAGGACAATGGTCATCTTACCAGGAAACAGACAAGCCGTAGCATGAAGCAACACCTACCTTGTCATCCTTGTTTTCTTTTTTCTCCTTCTCTGCCTCCTCTTCCTCCTTCTCTCTGTCCGACAGAAGGACAATAGTCATCTTACCAGGAAACAGACAAGCCGTAGCATGAAGCTACACCTACCTTGTCATCTTTGTTTTCTTTTTTCTCCTTCTCTGCCTCCTCTTCCTCCTTCTCTCTGTCGACAGAAGGACAATGGTCATCTTACCAGGAAACAGACAAGCCGTGGCATGAAGCTACACCTACCTTGTCATCTTTGTTTTCTTTTTTCTCCTTCTCTGCCTCCTCTTCCTCCTTCTCTCTGTCCGACAGAAGGACAATGGTCATCTTACGGGCGAACTGACGTGCTTCCGTGATGGACTTCTTGTGGTTCTGTACAATATCTGCATCAGCTGGCATCAGCTGCAAAGCAAAACATGATGAATACTGAATTATAAGCTCACAGCACGTCAATTTCAGTCCTAACTGGTACTGACGTAATGTCAAACGATACAATCAAAAAATGTTTATCTTTCAGAATACATGCGTATATAATTGTAACCAATATAACTTTACAAGAAAACCAGCATTTAACCAGTTTGCGTCGGAGGACGTGTTCACACGATCTGGCTGTTTTTATACACGGGCACGGCTGACAGGTAAAAACGTCAAGCTTGCCTCGACTCACCTCTGGGTGACGTCTCAACACGCTAATCCCTCATTTGTTTTGTACACACACAAAGTCCAAGAAGTCTGTGGAGGCAGACCGTGTGTTGAACTTGAACGCTGTGCATGGCCTGTTCTACAATTTACACTCCGGTGGGCGCACCCAGAGTATTGAAATATATGAAGTTTCGGCAAGAAATATTGTACAAATACTGTTGAAATGACTCTTGCAAATCAGTATTTGTGGCGTTTGGCTGTATATCAGAAGTTGGCTGCTATATTTTGCCTTTTTTGGGAAAATAGAAATTTTCGGCAAAAATAATCCCAGTGCGAACTGGTTAACAATGCTCTTATAACTCAAAATAAATCACTGAGCAAACAATAATAAATTAGATATGGTAATTATACATTAATTCAAAACTGTAAAGTTTTGACTTGTTAAACTTCCAAGTGTAATCATAGCGAACTAATTACATAAAAATAAATCAGTTTTGATGAGTCCGGTAAATTGCTGTCGAACTTGATCAGTGTATATGTGTGGTGCTCTCAATAGAAAATAGTCTCTCATAGCAATTTTTTTTTTAGATTTATATACCATTGGAAAGAACACATAAGCTTTAAAATGATTAAAGAATTATTAAAATCTGAGCAGTATTTTAAAAAGTTATTTTAGATTTATTAGATGATCTAGCACTATTATAGAAATCAAGCGATAAAGTTTGTCCTTCATTTCCGCACCACTGAACGGCTCACGATTAGGGGGCTGCCTTGGTATCTCCTAAAAGTGTCTCTCATTGGTTTATTTGTGGAAATATAGGTCAGATCGACCAATCAATGAAGAGTAGAGATCACAAGCTTTAAATTGATACAAGTTTGTTATGACTGCATTTAAACAAATTGAAAAATAACGATTCTTATAAAGAAAATAAACAAATTCCGGTGATTATCAGTGAGTTACCTTTATACTAAAATCTCTTCTTTAAACATTTTATTGTACTAAAATTTATAAAAAGTAAAACACAGTTTGATTTTATTTTACATCAACTGCCATTTTAAGCAATAAATCCAAAATCAAAAAATTCGGCCCTGAATGGATTTTTGCGTGTACATGTAGCTCAAAACAGAGGAATGCGACTTCCGACTGGTCCCTTGTAAGAATGGCACATATTAGCACTGTTCTCCCTCAGGTGCCAGCTTTCGATTGAGAGAAGATAAGAAGGATTTTCCAGTTTTAGCAGCAGGAGGAAGACCACAGGGAAACTATTTCCTGAGGAAAACACACACAATAAGGGCAGGGGGGGGGGGGGGGTTCCCTTCATCTTACGATCTTTCCTGCTTAAGGAATCTTAATTCCCAAGTCTGGCATCTTTGATTTTTTTCTCCTTTTGTAGCTCTGTACTTCGAGTGGCTTTTAACCTGATTTTAAGCGAAATTATTAAAAATACAAAAAATTTAAATTAAAATTAAAAATAAAGGAATTAAAACCCCATTCTTTCATAGTACCTGGGTCCAATTTCATAGAGCTGTTAAGCACAAAAATTTGCTTAGCATGAAAATGTCTTGCTTAGTAAAAACAGGTTCCCGGTTCTTTTCAGAAACACACTTTTAAACCACAAGAGATTTATTTCACATGGTGTTACCCGCAATTCTAGTCCAGTCTCTCTCATAAAAATAGGTTACCAGCCAAAAGTCCATGTAATATTCATGCTAAGCAAACAACAGCTGAATGCCAGTCAAAAGCAATATTCCACACATGGAAATCTGGTTGGTAATCCAGTTTTTATCAAGGAAGCATTTGCATGCTAAGCAAATTGTTGTGCTTAACAGCTTCATGAAATCGGCCCCAGGTTGGAAATTGAGCCTGGGTCAAGAGATATCGATGGCATTCAAACACTTACATGTGGATATAGGTTATCCAAGCCAACCAGTTCGTTCTTTAGCAGCAGGGCGGCTAATCTATGTAGGGACTCTGGTGTGGCGATGTTCTCTTCCTGTGTTGAAAAAGGACCAACATAATATATTTCTTAGTGAAGTGATTTTTTTAAATCATCAATGGAATTATTACAACGCGGCGCACGAGGTCTCATGCACAAAATACAAACACGTTGAGGCAATTTATTTCAATAAAGTTTTTCAAAGTGTTTAACTATCTCATTGGCAGAATTAAAATTATTAACCACCTTCTCTGCAACATTATCATTATCAATGGGGGATCAAATTTCTTAAATCACAAATATCCCTGAATAAATGACTATTCAGCTCATCATATTCTATCGCAGTAGAATACATGAGAATGCATCTTGTGAAATATTGTCAAACCACAATAACAACAATTTGACATGGAATGCGTAAAAGGGGTCGTCCGAGAGGTGTGGCTGTGTATCGGCGAGTGGCTGGTCAATTATGTCAGGAGTGAGGGCAGGTATCAGAGAGATCTAACGTACCTTATAGAAATGAAACTTGAAGCCAAGAACGTGGCATATCGTCAGCAGTTCACACATGTAGTTCTGTAGCAGTGGGATAAACAGCTGGTCCAAGTGGGGTGAGCATTCGAATGCCTCCAGTATGATGTCCAAGACTCGGTTAGGGTCCAGGTCAAAGCAACCTGCAATGAGAGATAATGGTCAGCAGAACTGTTGTGCTAACTCTTAGCACACAATGTTGCTACTCTTAGTGGTATTTCAAAGCCAAGTCACGCTAATGCTTTTACATGCATTGAGATTCTACTGTCTAATGCTTTTACATGCATTGAGATTCTACTGTCGAGTCACAATTTTAAGCAAATGTCGCTTCTGAACGTTGCAAGCTTTTTGTTGCGCTTTATGTTTACGGTCTCTGTAAAATGAAAACAATTTCCAAAATCAATCACATGCTTAGCTGCATCATGAAATTGGACACTGGTTTGTCCCAGAAATGTTGTCCAGCCCACTTACCACCCACCCACCACCCCCCCCCCCAAAAAAAAACCTAGTTACATTCCCAAATAATCATTTTAGCCAAATTAATTTTTAGGATGAATTTAGCCCCTACCCCCAAAACGTTTAGCAAAAATGTTCTTTCTATTTAAAAGTTAAGTGAACAATGTAACTTGATTTTGTGTCATTATTTTCAAATTATCTTTGCTGACTGTAACTACTATAGGCCTTTATCATGAGCCATTTTGTTTTTCTCCTATTAAAATCAATGTAACCAAACCGAGGCTGTAAGGAAAAATAGTCTGGCACCTTCATTCAATATTTGGAATCACTATTCATAATTGCTAATGCATACAGGGAACAAGACAAAGATGGTGACAGCATGATAAAGGTGTATTAATAGTCTTTGTAAAATAATAAAAAATACTCAGCAATAAATTCCAAGCTTACAAGCGCTGATGAACTTGGGTCTTTCATTCTATGAGTCCTGCATTACTCACCTACGAGTGATTTGATGTTTTCTAGTAGCTGCTCGTGGCTGCTTTGGCTGGAGGAGAGTTGGGCTAGCTCCGCCCCCAACTTGCTGTAACCCTCGCTCTCCTCTCGTAGGAGGTTGAACTTCTGCTGCTTGTAACTGTCAATGAGGCATGATTTTTTATCAAACAAGATGAACTCTGATCATTAAATAATCACAAGGGGATGTGGTAAGACTTTTTGTTTATTTTTTTTTCAAAGTGAACAAAGAAAACTTGCAGGAGTGGGATACGAACCTGTGACCTTCGGAACTCCGTACTAGAGGTCGCTGGTTCGAATCCCGCTCCTGCTAGTTTTCTTTGTTCACTTTGAAAATTTATTCAAATTTACCTAGTCAGTTTCCCTTGTGGTTTGTTTGACGAAATCAATTTTTTGAGTGAACAAAGAACTTCGAAAAGATGGGGCTCGAACTTGTGACCTCTTGAACACTGTACTGGCCGCTCTACCAACCGAGTCACCTCACATTATCTTGGCAGTTTCCAATCTTGTCAATATCCTTCTTCAGGGCCTAAATTGTCATATTTCCAGAGATCGTATCCCAATTTTTATGATGTAATCTTGGAAGCTGCAGAGTTAGGATCACTCAACAAGGCTACAAACCTTTGATCAAATAAATTGGTCTGGTGTACTTACAATAGCTTTGTCTTGAGCCGCACGTATTTCCGCCTGAATTCCTCGTTCTTGATGACTTTGATCTCCTCCAAGGTTTCGTACTCCATACGCTCCTTAAGCACTGGTGCAGTCACAAAACTCTGCACATCACATTCAAAATAGTTCAGTTCAATTTCAGCAGTGCAGCATAGCAGCTTTTGGGCAACAGATTAAATATCAATTTCTTTTTTAAAATTTCCACTTCAAACAAACCTACGCCTTTTTTGCCTCACAGAATTCAAAGTTTAAACACCACAGTATATTTTGGGAAGTGGGAACACGAAATCAAAAATATTCCATAATCCTGATTTTAAATGATAAATCACAGTATTGAATGACAATAAGAGGCCCATTGCTAATACTGACATTTTTAGTTGATGAACTGTAAGAATGTTTCTGCCGATTTTGAGAACACATAATCTCATGTTTAAAATGCTTTTGGAAGCAAAGCCAATTATCGACCTCTTGGTGCACACCCAGCATTTCTGTATGTTATACACTCAGCATTTCCTCTCTCCTCTTTGCATTTTACACAAATCAACAAAATAGCTGTACTAACGTTTCAAACTTAACCCCTTGAACCCGGGCATGCCCGGTATTTCATGGGGGCGCCAGGCCGGGTTATGCAGCCAAGCGAAACGGAAACAAGAGGCTTGTGCAGCCAAGCATAACGTACCACAATAATGGATTGAATATGCATAAATTGGCACATATAGACGTCAACTGGCCAGGTGGCAATTTTCAATCTGCACATATTTGTGTCAACCGGTGGCAAGGGGGTTAAAGCAAGTTCTTTCTCAGAGAGAGAAAGAGTTCTTTCAAGTTAATCCAGTCAGTTAGTAATTTGCAGCAGTTTAATTAATTGTCTTGTTCCCTTTGCATTTTTGCGGCTTTTATTTATTTATTTATTAATATATTTATTACATTTCTTTACCCAGGGTGTGCCCAAACAGTTTAAAACTCCCTGCATATTATTAGTTAAAACTTAATATTTACTCATTCATACAAAATACTTAAACAAATACAATAATGTTTACACAAATAAATCTATTTTCGGTTAACTTTTCAACTCTCCAGTATAAGCCTATTGCTGATTCACAGGATGGGCGAAAAAACCCGCGAAAAAAAAACACTTTTAGGGAGAAAATCCTGAAACAAAAGTATGTAGCCACTGAAAGGCAAGGGGGTAGGGATGTTAACTTTTTTTAAAACTTTTTTTTGCCCGAAATGATTGAAACTAGCAAAAGCCCCTCCCAGGCTGATTCCAGCTGATAATTAGTCAAGAATACAGGAAGCTACTTTTGCTTTTCATTAATACGCCTATAAAGAATGAGCCCGTCTTATCTTGGACAATCATTATAACTTACAACACATTTCTGCAACAGGTCCAGTAAATTCTGCCTCTCGGACTTAGTCTCCGAATCAGTCTCCGGTTTATTCTCCAGGCTTGTGGTTTCAATATCTATAAGAAGAATACCAGTTACATGATGAAGACATATGAATATCATGAATGAAACGGGAGACTATCCCTTATACACACAGTATACCAAATTGCACATGATACCAGTATTATAGGTCTGCAACAAAATACACTGGGATGGAGTCAGTCCTGGCATTATGCTGCAATGCAGTACAAGGACAGTCTCAAGGAACAGTGCATGCTGCTTGTGAATGCACGCACTGACAGTAATTCCAACGCCAGGGCTAAAATTTCAGAGGCAAATCTGCTCGACATCAGGGCTAACAGCTCAACACATCTACTCCACCGGAAAGAAATTTCCCAGTTCAGCAAACAATAACCCCACCCAAAAAAAAAAAAAATTATGTGTCATTGAGCAAAACTGGAATGAACTGATGGGGTTTTAAGAAACTGCCACTGATAATCTTCATTGCAGTGGTACTTTCTACAAGAGGTGGATGAGTAAACCCTATTCAAAAATCACTAGACAATAAGCCAGTTCGTTATCTCAAAGGTCAAAAGGTTATTCAGGATAAAATTGCTGACGCCATGTTACGCGAATGCCCATTCTGACTGAATTTAACACGTGCGAGTTGTGCGACCACCTTTGCGCGTTATGTCACGCGGGTCATTCGGGATAAAATGTGATGTGCACATGCGCAGTCGAAATAGCGAACTGGCTTACTGGGGTTTTTGTTTATGGAAACCACCAGACCTGGGGCCAATTTCATAAAGCTGTTAAGCACAAACATTTGCTTAGCATGAAAATGTCTTGCTTAATAAAAACAGGTTACCAGCTAAAAGTCCATGTAACTTTCATGCTAAGCAAACAACAGCTGAATGCCAGACAAAAGCAATATTCCACACATGGAAATCTGGTTTGTAATTCAGTTTATTATCAAGGAAGCATTTGCATGCTAAGCAATTTTTTGTGCTTAACAGCTTTATGAAATTGGCCCCAGCACTTAAATCACTAGACTTGGTCCAGAGGTCCAGTAGGTATTTTGAGCCATAAACACATGCACTGGGACCAAGGAACAGAGTACAGCACCTGCAACGAAAGATGTACTGAAAGTTTGTTTGCTTACCTACGATGCTGAAGATGTCCGCTATAAGGGAGCTCACACTGGCATGCATGTGCTGTGAAAAAAAAATATAAAAAATTACTCAAGTCTAAATAATGTAATTATTCAATGAAATATTTTATAGTACGTACAAATAGTATAGAACATCAGAATGATAACTTAGGTCCAGCAAGTGCATGCTCAATAATTTTACAGAATACTGGAAAAAATATGTATTAATTCATTTACTACAATTAATTAAAAGAATTTTTCTTTTGCAAAATTTCTTGTGCTTTCAACTAACATTTCTTTAAAATCTGGCAGTTTCTCCACAACCAATACTCACACTATGATCGCACAATGTCCATCGTTTACCAACCAAGAAGGTAGGGTGCAATTTTCGAGCCCAATATTTGGAGTAGGTAGAGGGCAAAATAACCTCAGAAGCAAAACAGCACAACACCCCAACAACTTTACTTACCGAGACATCTCCAAGGGCAGTTGCAGCAACTTCCGGCTTGATGTTGCCTCGTAGACACTGCCATATGATCCCATACAGGGCGTCACGCAACTCTACAAGAAAGAATGTAGAGTATGTCCCAAAAAAGTGTCAATCCAAAAATAACTATTTCTGAAATAACTACAAAACCATAAAGTCAATTTTGAAAATGTTTGAGTGTGCAGGTACTACCTATCCTTGGCCTAAATCACTACGAGTCTCAATTAATTTAAGTCATGCATCACTGCACAATGATCAATTGATCACAACAACATTTTTGGACAATGTGACCAAGTTCCTTGTCTTAATCAATTTCAGTGTTGTGTTATGTAAGCTGTGTAAAAACCTGGTTGTTGTGAAAAAAAGGCTGAAATGGTTTGGGATTGGAATCATTTGCCCTTGAGCATTAATAAAAACTGAGGTCTTGCCATGATGACTGATAGCCAGGCAAATGGTTCCAATCCCAACCGCTGCCCTTTTCACAACATGCAGGATTTTACACAGCTTATATAACACAGCACTGAAATTCATTAAGGCAAGGAACTTGATCAACTGACCATTGTACAGTGATGCGTGACTGAAATTAAATGAAACTCATAGGGAATTTGGCCCAGGATATGGAGTATCTGCACAATCAAATATTTTCAAAATTGACCTTATAGTTTTGTAGGTTTTTTGGAAATAGTTAGAGTGACACTTTTTTGGGGACATACTGTATTTCACCACCGTTGTGCAGTTCAACAAATTCAATTTTACAAGTGTTCATGAAATGTGCACTGGCCCAAAGTCAGCAATGAAGTCAAATGTATTTGATGAAAGAAACTCCCCTTTAAGAGGATGGGGATAAGGAGAGGGTACATGTAGATACATGTAGACACTAAAGATGTAGTCGAGTCCATCACTAGTCCCTGCAAGTCCATCACAAGCCCTCCAGTCCTAATTCCAATCACAAGGAGCTTTGACAAAAGGATTCCTTTGTCATTGTTCATCCAGTTACTTGTGACTGGCTTTATGAAAGGACTTATGACTGGACTTATGAAAGGACTTGTGAAAGGACTTGTGAAAGGACTTGTGAAAGGACTTGTGAAAGGACTTGTGAAAGGACTTGTGAAAGGACTTGTGAAAGGACTTGTGAAAGGACTTGTGAAAGGACTTGTGAAAGGACTTGTGAAAGGACTTGTGAAAGGACTTGCAGGGACTCGACTACAACTCTGACCATTAGACACATCTGATTAGTCTATTTTTATTTTAGCATTGCAATACAATTCACCACCTCAAAATGATGTCCCCCTCTGTCAAGGCCCCATCTCTCTCTCATTGGAAACTACTTACACTACCGATCTTAACCTTTTCTAGCCAGCTGTTATTAATTGGGCGCTGGTATGCCAAGATGGGCTTGGGCAGCTAGGAGTAACACAAACAATAGGCAAACAATGGATTGAGTATGTGCAGCAATGCGCATATAGATGACAACCAGCCAGGTGGTCTTCAAACCGTGGCCATGGCCTTTCATACTCAAGAGGTCAATATTTCATTCTGTTTTTATAGCGGACTTGTTTATTGTTCAACTTTCAAAATTTAACCCCAACCTTCCCAAAACCTCTTTGCCAATTGGAGGAATTTGCAGGATTGAGGGCCATAAGAGGATTTTGCCTCTAGGAGGATCCAGGTCATACGTCATCAGGCCCAATCTGATGCTGGATGATTTCGGAGGACTGAGGTTACTAGGGTGTTTACGAAAATCCATAGAGGATTTTTGAGGATTCAGGTTACATTGTACATGCAGCTGTAACACTTCGAAATCAGAGGATGTTGGAGAATTCAGGTTATTTGGAGGAAAAATGGTGTAGGGAGCTAGGGTTAAACAAGTTTTGCCAGTGTAAAACAAACTGATTTCACACCCACACAGATTTATTTTTAAAGTAAATTTTTATTCATCAAAATAAGGCCACAAAACAAATTGTGTTGCCCTTAAATGGGAAAAATCAGGAGGGTCGGTCGGTCAGTCGATTTTTTAATAATTTTGTTTTAACATCCATGAAAACTACTACATGTCGTGAAACTCTGAAGTTGGGAGGCAAAAAGTGAGCTTATTTAAAAGTGCGATGATGAAATGCCTGATTGTGCCATCATAGCTGTAAAGACAGTGATTTTAATGAAACTTGTTCATTTTGTGCAGGAAAAGGCGAGATTTTGAAAATAAAAAAAATAAATGTTAAACGCGACCCGACTTTTGTGACCGGTCGTGGAGGACAACACTATTCTTTTTGGGCCTAACTTTGGTTGAGTGGATTCTGTTCTTAGTGGTGTAGTGGATATTATTATGAAATTTGAATTTTGAAGTATCCAAGCCATGTTGATCCAATTAACAGTGTACATGTACCCTCCAATGGAGTCTATACACAATTTGGTGCTAGTGAAATCTAGACTAGTTCTCAGGCTTTCAAGATTACTGCTGTAACATCATCAAAATCAGAAGACTGTTTATATAATACAAAACGAGCTTTGCCCTTGGCCATTTACCTTGTGAATTTGCTGAGAGAACGCCATCATTTGTCCCGGCAGATACGTGAGCACGGCACTGCTTCAAGCTACGAGGCAAACACAAAACAAGAAAGAACACGCATTTCAAAATTTAGAAACTTTTGATCTTTCCAGGTGAAAATTCACTTCACAGTTGGACTTTTGTTCAATTTACAATCACATTCTCAACAAATAATGTTTGAAATGCCAAAAATGAAGACATTTAAAAATGCCTGAAACAAAACAAAAAAAATCACATTTGAGTGTCGGCAAATAATGAAGCACAAAAGAAAATTCACTAATTTCTAAGTTCACTAAAAAAATTAAATGTGCAAATAAACGAAACTAATATGGCCAACAAATATGAATCTTTAGAAAGAGCACTACAAACCCATAGCAAATTCCTCTTTAAGCAAAATGCATTTTCAAAAAAATAACTTCAACCAAGCACACTTCTTACTGTTTGAATTATTTTATTTCCTCTCTGCCTTCTTCACATCTTACAGTCTACATCAGACAAAATTTACGCTCCACGTATTTTGCAGTTTGAAAGTTGTAATGCAACTTTTCTTTTAAAATTCAAAGAATCGGAACAGATTTGGAACAGCAATATAGCAGCATTTCAACAATTTGTCATTCAGTGATCTTGTAAATAATGCATAAATAACGCACATAATTTACATACAAGTGACAAGGATGTACATGTTTGTATCTAGCTGTATCAAACTCTCTTGAAAGACTTCTTGTTTAAATTAAAGCACCTTATTTGACCATGCAAGGCCAGCATTTATTCAGATTGAATGCTTTAACCCTTCTGATACAAAAGCAGTCTTATTTTTCTAAATGAAGAGATGGCTTTGGAAAAATGTGCAGTTTGGGCTCATTTTGATTTCCATGAAAGTCCAGACTTTTTAGTCCACGATGGCATATACATGTATCCACATATCTGCTGCTTAATCTCAATAAAATTACTCATAGATACGCAACATTTCAGGAAGCATGTGGACATGTTTCATTCATTTACATGTATTCCATAACCCCCAAGGGTGTGTGGAAATTCGTATTGATATTAATGGATTCAGCAGTGTTAGGGCTAATTAGTATACTTAGACAATATCATGAGGGAAAAAAATGTAATTGTATGATGCCAGACACTAAAAGATCAAGGAGGCTTTGAGATGCATCCCTAACATTCACAGTCTGACAGACTGTTGCATGAAGAGTGGTGGAAAGGCAAGGGGAAAGTTTATGAATACTCTGTCTCTATGCTCCAGCAAATTTATGGCATCAGATATTTCCTTGGTAACATTTGACACTGTGGAAATGTGTTCAACGTTTGCACACTGGAACTCTGCTGAACATTTGCATATGTGCAGAGTTTTAGCCAGCCTCACCGTACACATTTTCATCCTCTTAAAAACAGTAACACTCCAAAATCATCGTTTTAAAAACAATTATAAATGAGTATTATTCCTTTGATCTCAATGCATGCAGCTCAAAAGAGGTGATGTGGTACTTAAAACAAACATTGAGGCAAAGAAAGCATGCCATGGCACAACCAAATGTCATCTTGACTATAGATTAAACTGTAAAACTTTGTGCATTTTCATGATCTTTGTCACTGAGAAAAAGTAAAATACAAATATCCAATACATCCTTCTAATCTACCTGTACCGTTTACGTAGATAATTTAAACTTACAGCCACGAATACAGTATAAGACGTTTTGAAGTCTTTCACAGTATCATTGAAACAGTAGCATATTAAATCTACATGAAGATTTCTGATTTAGTAATTTTGGTGGTTAACTTAATTGATGTAAAAAATTAATGTAAACTATGTCGATGGTAAAACATTTTTGGGCAAAAATCAAGTAATGATTTTAAATTTGGCTTCACAGTTTTTGATGAGTAATTTTACGTGTCTGCATCCCTGTAAATCCAACTTGCTTGTTAACAATGAAAGTATAGGCTTACTCAATATGAATGTTCAAAATAAAATCCCGTGTCAGGCTTTTGGTATTTCATATAGTACACAGATTAAACCCGAGTGAATCTCCTGCTTGTTACACAACCGTACACCTTTTTTGTTTACAATTATATTCAATATGATCAAATCCCCCCCCCGACTGTGGGAAAGTTTATTCTAGCGAACTTGAACATGCCAAAGTAACCAAACTAATCAAATTCTCTCTTGTATTTAAAGCTTTACACATTAAAAAAACATGCTCACGAGCCTTCGGAAAGAGGAAATTCCAAGCTGCACAACTTTTCTGATCTGCAGTGCGCTTTAGATGCCAGCGTCACTAACAGGAAGCAAATCGGAGGAAACAGGCCGATGCAATGAAACTGAAAATCTGATAGCATAGCTAGTCAAATCCAATTATAAACCAGGAAACCAAGATAAAGCTGCACACTTAACTTTGAGAGACCGACTTCTCATGTACATGTAGTTGAACAAAACCAAGTTCTCCACCTTTAATATATAATTTCAGCCCCATAACCATAATCTTGGCCTCATATTTGTCTTTCAATACTTCAAGGGAGCACAATTTATTTACCCAAACTGTGCTAAATCCAACATGATCCAACTGTAGGCAATTTCTACAAGACCTTGATTTAAACAGAGTACTGTACATAAGATATTTTGTTCTAGATGATAGATTCCATTGTATTGAGCAGGCTCAACACTTCAGTGGTATGTTTCAGGCAAAACACTTGAACCAGGCAGATGCTAACAGACTAAATTTTATCAGGTAAATCGTGATCCTTTTCTTTCAGAGATAAATAAAAGCTAAGCATTTTTCTTAATGCTCTATTCGGTATATTGATGGGAAATCGCCTCCATAAACCCATGTCAACTGGTTTAAAAATAATTAGTACGTGACTAAAAAAAAACACTTAAAAAAAACTATTTCCCCCTTGCATACAACAAGATATGTCTCTGCTTTGGTATTTGACTATATAAACAATAATGAGATGTCATTGTATTTTAACCCTTTAAAGCCTGCCGACGTCTATAGACGGCAAAAACAATTACGACTATACACGCAATCCCTGCAGTTTCAATCCATTGTTGGATTATTGTATGTTATGCTTGGCTGCACAATCCTTTTGTGTCCGTTTCGCTTAGATGCACATGTTGCCCGGCACCCCGGCCCCTCATAAATTAACCGTACTCGAGGGGATAAGAAATAAAAATGAATAAATGTAAATGAAGAATGAGAGAAACCTCTTGTGAATTGATAAAATTATGCGTACTACGTGTATGCCATATTCAAAATAAATGACTCGTTACCTTTTTACCCAAATAATTGGCAAAAGTTGTTGGAAACATTTAACACCTTTGAAATAAAAAAATTATTTGATATAATCCACTTATTAACTCTAACCTCAACTAAAGCTACAAAATACTACCATTGTAGCAGTAAACTAGTATGCAGCACTCTTAATACACTGGCATATTAGAAATTATGTAGTAGTATAATGTACTTTACCCCCAAATAAATGCCTAGGACGTTAGGGTTAACATTCCTCCTTAACTTAAATTTCTCAAAATAAATTAAACTACAATTCAGGACAAAAGGGGAATAAAATTTCCTCCTAAAATAGCTTGATTGTTGATTACCTGCGATAAATAAAGTACACGTGTACAAATTAAATGGCTTTGAGATGCATATTGAATCTTGTTTGGAAGTAAACTCAATAGAGACAGATAACCCGAGTTAAGTACCAAAAAACATCCTTAGAATTAGGAAAATACCATATTTCCACATCAATCAAGAGACATGCAATAAAGAGAAATTGGTTAGTTTTCTTAGTAACTATTTTGACCTTTAAATCCATTTAAGCTTGTAAATGACAGACTAACATTCAGCCAATACATATTTGACCCAAATTCACTTCTTCCTGAGCATCAAGTTGTCAGAGAACCATACAAATTCAGTAGCACCATCTGTTAATGTGAACAACTGACATGTACATGTAGTACTTTAAGTTTAATTTATAACTGATGTATTAAATTAAAATACATCCTTCGGTGTTTAACTAAAAAAAAAGATTTTTAATATTTCATTCTTTTAGATTACTCATCTTCCTGAATTATTCATCCAACTGAATATAGAATCCTTGCAAAACCACAAAGTTAATGGCACCCTCCAGTCATGTGATATTGTTTTACACATGTAGTAGTTAGAATTTAATTTGTAACCATTATAAAAATAAATACATTTCATCCTTTCAGAATGCAAAAGAAATTAATGAAGTCTTAATTTTTGATATTAACAACTTTCATTAACCCTCCCTCTCTCGGTTCCGAAATGGAGCCCACTACCCTACCTATCAAAACCTATTGAGTGACAGGTTCAAACACACAAGCTGTTGGAGAGGAAGGGCTTTTTGTATAGGTTATGATAGTTTAACAGTAGGAGGGTTAACATGTGCTGCACTAAAGAGGCGATTTATCATCTCTGGAAGTTTCTTTAAAAAACAAAACGTTTACTTCATCCCCCATCAATGTCATTCAGTTAAAACTGTAGGGAAAGATTTTACTTTAATACCCCACCAAAATCAGTCGGGAACATCAAAATCTTGGAAAATAATTAACCCTCCTTGTAAACAACTATCTAAATATGTGGCACAACCTGTTATTTCAAGATTTATATCAGCAGAATCTGTAAAAATGAGGCAGAAATTAACATGTATGTGAACACTGAGTGACCATACACTGCCAAGAACATCCAACACAGAAAACACAAACATTCTTCCCCTATATTGCCAAAAAAAAAATTCCCAACTAAATTCTCAAATTTAAAGGTTATCCAAGTGTTTATACAATTCTGAACACAGATGGATGGTTATTTTCAAAAATTTGATGTTCCTGACCAATTTTGGTGTCGGGGGTATTAAAGTAAAATCTTCCAATGGCAGTTGGAGCCCTTACTTTACATTATTTCAAGTACCTCATTCCAAGAAAGATATTATAAATATTCATGGATATATGGCCACTGTAATTGTTAATTTGTTAATTTTTTACAAGGTACAATTGTTATTCAGACTGGGGTCAACTGAGTGACCTCATTTTTGCAGCATTTTATGCAAACCAAAACCTACTACATCCTTACGATGTATATATTTAAATATTCTTCTACAACGTATGATCGGAACTTGGCTTATTGGAGAACAAGGGGCTTTCAATGAAGATCGCTTTCACTGAAGTTTTCTCAATGCATGAAAGGCCAAACGCGCAGTTGAACAGTCCGCGTAAAATCTGTTCCTTCAGAAAATGTGTCACTGTCTGGTCTTGGCTCGGTAACACTTCCATAGTTCTTTGTTGTGAATGAATCAAATTCTGTGCAAAATGTTCGTTCAGAGCAAGTCCTGCAGTTCTGTCCTCTCAGTGAGAGTTTAACCCTAAATTTGGGCGGCTGGTGCAACATGACTCAGAAGAAAGAAGTCCGATGTGAAACTTGAGAAGTCATTCGGGAGAATGAGAATGTGTACTCCGAGATAAAAGCAGGTCTGTCCGGTTTTGTTGATTAGACAAACTCGGTGGATATGTGTGGCTTCGAATAAACTTTAGTGGGGCAATTTCAAGGATGAAACAATTCACTAGGTGAAGACAATCAGGCGGCAGCATTTCATTCTTGAAAGGAGTGGATGTCTGGGATATTTCATGTGCCATTTTCCAGTGACAAAGAGAACAGCACAAACATTTCAGGAGCCGTGCAAGTGGATGAAGTGATAAGGGTATTTTGCATTCTCTGAAGCTTCGCAGACCACCACAGTGTGTAACTCATTTTAGAAACTTGTGAGGTGCTCCTTTGTATAAGCACCTAATTGGACTAATATGCATGCTGGATAAGGGTGAGGTTCTGTCCAGCGTAGTTTCCACTCTTTGGCATGGTCCACTGCAATGTTGAGAAGAGAGAACCTCGGTGCATGGCAAGGTGTTGGGGGACTGAGATGGCTCAAGCTCTTTGGAAGATGGAGACAGCAGACTTTGGCAACATGGTGGTACGCTCAGCTATGGTGACTGGAGCATTCAGGTTTAGATCGTGGATCTGCTTCTGAGAGGTTAGGGGCGTATTACCGGCATGTTCACCTTCTGATTGTGGGAGAAGATGAAAACCTGGATTTAAAAGTCCTAGTTGTAATTTTCTTGACACGTTGGGTGCAGACGGCAGCAGACAGAACTGCGTCTCTAGGAGAGATTTACAATGAAGACTGGTGTGGTGGTATGGTGTTGACGCTTGGGCAAACAAAAGATCATATCTGATTCTCTGTGTAACTCAGAGAATCTGAATGTCACTGGGTCTTGTTGCACATTCAGAAGTGTCCATAACCATGACTGCTGCCCTGCTGTGGTCGGGCTTAACACACTTTTTCCTTTCTTTGTGCTTCTTATGAATGGCATGTTGAAGCACAAACTAAATGAAAACGTTAGTGGGAGCTTTTCAGCCACAGGTTTCAGTCACTGAATGCCACACATTAGCATGACTGGTACGGATAGGCAGAGGCAACTGTAACGATCTACTCTTGAATTGCAAGGCCTTGCGGATGAACTTTCGCCACGTCTTATGTTGACGTCGAGGAAGGCTGGCTCGTTGGCCTATGCTGCCTCCTGTGTTTGAGCCGAGGTAGGTCATGGGCTCGTTAATGATGCTGCTCTCTTCTGACGACATTCTTTTCCGACACAGACTCGTGATGGCTTCGGCTTGACTGATGATCTTGACTTGGCAGATTTGTGTTGATGCTTGAAGGTATCGACTTGACCAGCTTGCTACTGAGCATGTCGAGGTGGGAAGCTATCTTGGAAAGGGTAACTTTCTGCCACCAACGCTGCCCCTTGATTGGATAGGTACACATCACGTGACTGCGTTGGATCCTTGCACTGGTGGCGTGCACCAGCGAAGATTAAAGATTTCAGGCGCTTCATTTTGGCTTCCGGAAAACCTTCTTTTATCGAACACATACTCTCCGTAAATACACATTCTGTGAGCCAGATTCTTCTTGATACTATCAGCAATACACAGGCTTGAAAAGTCCTTCAAGGGGTGTAACTTACAACTCATTTCGGCCCGCTTTCTCCCAGCTTTTACACAGCTCTGCAAGACCCTCAAACTGCGCCATCTTTGATACTTGCCCGGATGTGGGTAATGACGTCACAGCACCAAGCGCGCAAATTAATCGCGTGTTATTATCAGACTCCCTGAAAATTCGACTTGTTGGATATACTGCGCATGATCAGCAGGCTTCCTAGACCAATGAGAAACGTAGGGCGGGAAGGCGCGGATGGGGGGGGGGGGGGTGTTGGGGGGTGTTTGGGGGTCAAACCCCCCCCCCCCCCCCCCCCCCCTACGTAGGGGCCTACGCGCGCCCTTGCAAATACAGGTCTTATTTTGCCTATGCGTGAGAACAAAATTGAGGTTAAATGGCGGTACTTTTCTGGGCAAAAATTCCTGGATCCGCCCCTGAAGGGCGAGGTGTTTTTTTTAATGATAAATAGGGGTTAGGGCTGGGGTTAGGGCTCAGGATAGCGTTTAGGGTTGGGATGAGGTTATGCCGTTGTCAAAATTATTGTGTTTATTAATGGAGAAATGGTTTATTCATAGAGCAAAGCAGAATTGTGTTGCAATGCATCATGGGTAAAGAGTCGGATATTCATAGACACCGGCGCGCGCGTTCCCATCCCACGTTGATAGACTGGAAGCCTGTCGTATAACCATAGGCGCATATCTGGGGATGGAGAGGATTGCGAATCACTGTGATTCCCCCTCCTTATAATTAATCTCAAACACCACGAGAAAAAGAAAGTGTACTTGCAAAATGACACTCAAAAACTTTCATTCTATCATTACTTTACCCGTTTTTATGTTCGGAGCTGCCTGGTATACATTTCTGAACGCCCCGCAAGTTTTTGATAATCCCCCTTCAAGTTCAAGACCACCCCCACTTTTTTAAACAGAAACGAGATCATCTTGTACATTACAGTTAATTGCACTGTTTTTCAACTGGCTAAATGGAAGCGACAAAAAAACATATAGATGGTGAATGAAATGAACACAAGAGAACATCCAGTTTACTTCATTTTCAATAAAAAAAATTTTTACTTTAACAAAATAAAGTAGGCCTACACTGAGATGGCACAAACATAGTTTAGATAGATTTTTTTCATCAGAAATAATCACTTTAAATATAAAATATGATTCATAGACATTTGTATTCAGAATGTTATCATGGTTATTAATTAAAAAGCTATATCATACGGAAAATTTGACTACTGGCAAAGGAATTCTTACAAATGTTACGATTTATTATATTAAGATACCACAGTCCAGGAACTCAGAGTGCAATTAATCAAACATTGATTAAACATTTTACGATACATTCCTGTGATTTCCATATTATTATGAGAGGCACATATCAGGCGAGAGAAGGACTAGCTATACATGTAAACAGTTTTTTGGAAAACCAGCCTCCAGAGGGTGCACTTATAGAGAGAATACAATAGATATAACTTTTTAGTGTACAACAATCTTTATGTGCACATGCCACCCAGTAGCGTATCCAGCATTTTGTGCCAGGGAATTTTTTATGACGCCTCAAATGTCGCCAGGATTTCCCCCCCCCCCCCCCTCCCCCTCTATGCCCTTGCAGCCCTTACAGATACGCCACTGGTGTTCACTTGCATCATGCTGTTATCGCTATAGAGATGCAAGTAACATACCAAAATGCAGATATACTTCTGCTCTAGTTCAAATACATCAGTAGCCCAGAAATTTCAAGAAATCTTTCTGATCGACTCACTTTGCAAGACCATAGCAGAATATCAAAGACTGAAAATTCTGCCTTCATTGCTGGTGGGAAACCCAGATGCATCCGGGTTTCCCACCAGCAATGAAGGCAGAATTTTCTCTGCCTTCATGTTGGCTGGTAGGGGTTGGCGTGGGGAAGAAAGGGTAACAATGGGGACAATGGTACCCCACGAGGGAGTCTTTAGAAATCGAGGTACCCCACAAAGTTAACGCTATGGGTTTAGAGATTTTAATGGGGACAAAGGAGAATAAAAGAAGGAAAGTATAAAGTCTACAATGCATATGTGAGGATGTGTGGGGTGGGGTGGGGTGTGGGGTGGGATATAGGGTGGGGTGGGGTAGGGTAGGGTGGGTAGGGTGGGGTGGGGTAGGGTGGAGTGGGGTAGGGTGGGGTAGGGTGGAGTGGGGTAGGGTGGGGTAGGGTGGAGTGGGGTAGGGTGGGGTAGGGTGGGGTGTGGTAGGGTAGGGTAGGGTAGGGTAGGGTGGGGTGGGGTGGGGTGGGGTAGGGTATTGTGGGGTGGGATAGGGTAGCTAGGGTGGGGTGGAGGGGGTCCTTTTAAACATTGGAATTTAGAAGATAATGGGACATTAGCTACATTATTGAAAGCCAACTTTCTATTGATATTTTACACTACATTGTGACGTACAATGAGAAGGGGGATTTGTTTTTCAGCAGAGAGCTGGGGATCTTCCCCAGGCACGCATTATCCCCACAATTTGTTTCTAATCCCCAATCTCCCCTTTACTCCACATCCCACTGCCTGTTCCTAGCTGCCTCTGTAGGTGCTGTACGAGTATGGACTTAGTAGCAATGGCACGTGGTAGTGCCGACTGGAATCAACAATCTCAAACACAATCTGTTCAAGAAAAGCAGAATGGGAAAATGAAAAGAGTTATGTGATTGAGTCAAACTTGCCGAGTCAAGTCACAAGTCAATTTTTTTCAAGTCTATAATTAAGTTAGAAGTCTTTTTTCTCAAAGTCAAGTCAATTCACAAGTCACTTCCCTCCAAGTCAAGTCACAAGTCAAGTCATTTTCTAGGTCATAAGTCAAAGAAATATGATTGGAGTCACGTTTAAGTGCAAGCCACTAACTCAAGTCTATAACAAACTCCACCATTACTTGAATGAGGACTAACAATTACCTCCACATATGGGTAAAATCCCTTTGTGTTAATTGACTTGAAGTAGTCTCCGGTGTTGAACTTGATCTTATAAACTCCAGCAATGAACTGATCTTGCATCAACAGGCCTGGAGCTCTGCCATCACTGTTAGTTCTCCTGCCAAAAAACAACAAATAGCCACTTTTATCCAACTGAAAAACTGTAAATCATGTGAATAAATAGCAATAAAACAATATGAACAGGGATACTTTGGATACAGTTTTCTTAGAATTATACAGTAATTACATACAAATTTTACGACAGCATGAAAATAAGCAGACAAGGTAAAGCTTGACCTTAAACTTTAGACCACCAACACATAAAGAATACTTACAGAAAAATGGTTTTCGACTCCCAACATTCGGGAGGTTTTAACGCAATTCAAATTTGTACAACATTTATACACGTTTCACCCATTAAAAATCAATCAATCGAACAAATTACATACATAATGTTAACCCCTTGATATTATTGATGGGGGGGCTGGTAGCCAAGAATGGGGTGTTGCAGCCAAGGGTCAGCACAAACAATAGGCACCACACTGAATAGAGTGGGCCTATTCATCGCACTTGTACTTGGAGGCCCCCTTTCATGTGAACTAAAGCTTTGTTTGAAAAAGCTCTATTCGTAAGATGAAATTTTGCGTTGCGATGATGTAAATTCAATATATGGTGTTTTCCCCTCCATGAGGTATTTTATAAACACTGTATACGCAGTGTTGTCCCAAGAGAATATATGAAGAATAAAAATCACTTGGGTGGGACTCAAACCCACAGTGTTTATAAAATATGTCCGTGAAGGGCAAAACCTATTATATTGAATTGAAAAAGCTCATCTATTCATTACACTCTCTTTCAAGAACAATATAGTTGAAATATGAATGGATTGAGTATGCACAGGAATGCGCCAATAGACATCTACCGGCCAGGTGGTCTTTTATAAACCATGGCTATAGCCATCATCTGTATTCAAGAGGATAAGTCATTAAATATTAATTCATGATTGTGGTATTTGTTTGTTTTTTTCCATTCTGGGTGATAGTTGAATGATTATACACTGGGAGCATTTGCGCATACATAAGTGTGTGTGATATGGGAGCTACAGGGATGTATTCGAGTCCATCAAAAGTCCCCGCAAGTCCATCACAAGCCCTCCAGTCCTAATCCCAATCACAGGCTATTAAAATGAGCTTTGACAAAGGCATTCCTTTGTCATTGTTCATCCAGTTACTTGTGACCAGCTTTATGAAAGGACGTCTGACTGGGTTTGGGAAAAGAAGTTGTGAAAGGACTTGAAAGGGAATCGAATACAACTCTGGCAAAATACCTTCTCTAGTGATAAAGGGGATATTTCTAGCATCCATGAACTACTCCAAATTCATATCACACTTACCCCTTTGCAATGAGGTCAAACACCTGGGACTTTGATCGCTGGTAGGACACTTCAATGCTGAGGTTCTGGGCTGGTCGACCCAGTGCTGTATCTAGGACGTGTGTAGTCAGGGGGCTACTAGCCATGGCTGATGAAGAGGTCTCACTCAGCTGAATTGGGTCAGTGTGCAACTACACAATAGAAACGCAAACTGTAATTTGTAAATGTCTCCTCATTTTATAGGTTCACTGAAATTAAACCATACAAAAAAATGATATAAATTGTTCTGAAATAATAATGAATCAAATAGCTAAGAAATCAAGATTTTGATGCATTTTTGTGAAATTATCTAAACTGTCAGGGCCAATTTATGTGACTTATTGATGCAACAATTTTCTACATTTACAAAAATCAATAAGTGTGTTTTTCATTTATGCGACAAAGTCGTGCGATGAGACGTTTATTGGTTTGTGGCTTTGTGCATATTTTGAAAAACAGGGCAAGCAATGTGTTTTTTTGTCTTGTTTGTTTTGTTTTGTGTTATTTTATTTTGTTTTTTGTTTGTTGGGATGTTTGTTTGTTTTCTAGGTTTTTTGTTTTTTTTTGTTTTTTTTTGGGGGGGGGGGTTTGGAGGTTGGGGGTTGACCAGTGGCATCGCAGCTTAAAAGGATATTTCTTTGTCAAATCCCTTATGTCCTTTGACCCGATTGAAACTATACACAGTTGGCATCCTGAAAATGTCTACATCTATTGTGGCTATGTGCCTTGCTCATGGACACAAAGAACACAAACACTTGCTGGGTCTGAACCCCGATTTTGAAGACTACACCAAAACTTGGGTGTAGGGTCTGTGTGTTAATACTTCAGTGCTTGGATTACATGGGTCAAACTTAGCTTGAAAATTCCAGCTTTAGGCTCATGACATGTCATGAGCCTAGAGCTGGAATTTTCAAGCTAGGTCATCAAACTGTAATTAGTATTTTACAAGAATTTTCCTAGGTCCTACCTGCTTTTTGCTGCTTTCTTGCAAGTGACCAATCAATGTCTCAATGCGCTCATTTGGATTGGACATCCGTAATCAGCTGGACTATACAAATTACAATTATGCCTGAGGGGAAATAAAATGATGAAATTAGGATTTAACACAAATGCAGCTATGCTAACCTAAAGATAATTTTTTCTCTCAAGCGCTATTGCGTGTTGTGAAATTTATTTCCTTGTAACCTTTGACCCTGTATTCTGCACAATCACAGAATTCTGCCATAACAGCAGGCTGTTTGGGGGAGCATGTACAAAGTTACAGTCCTGTTTTCAAACATTGCAAAATGTGAGTTAAAAATTCTTAAATGCTACAAATTCTTGTTGGGGGGTGTTGCATACAATATATATTTGCAGTAATTGGTTATCACAAAGGTTACATATGGGGTGAAAAGGTGTCGATTGGACACTACATTCTTCAAAATGCCCAAAAATAATATAATCGTAATAACTCAGTCTCAGAAATTCCAGCAGTCTGGCATTAAATTAATGCATTACATGCTGCATGCAGTACGACTATATCATGTAATATAACAGCGCCCCCAAGAGTCGGCATAACAAATATGGCAGACGGGAGTTCCTCCTTGCGAAATCCGCCAGATGGAAAACTATCCAAATCGGAGAAGAAACTGGCTCGAAAACAGGCGAAATCCAGACATACTATACTACGACATGAAGGCATCCATACAGTAAAGTTACCAACTAAAGTAAGAAGTTTTGCTGATGTAATATGGATAGAAAACTGATCGTATCGGACACGTACCTGTTCGCTCATCGCTGTGTATTAAAATCGCTTTCAAAACACGTTGTGCGATTGAGGTCTGGTACCTTTTTTAATGCATATTAAGGCCCACAATAAGTGTACGGGCACCAGTAATATTTTGTCAAAATATTTTGGCAGAAGTGCGGGGGGGGGGAGGTGTGCTAGTCTTTCTCACGTTGGTGAAGCATGTTTCATTTACGTTTATTTTTATCGTGTTTATGAAGTAGGCCTAAGACATTTCGCGGATATCACCGTCTTTCTTTAAAATGCACGATCTCCGGCATTCAGGCCATTCTCACGGTCGGCATCGTCTCATCTTCCCCTTCGTCCTATTATTTACATGGCTCCCAATGTCTTTGTTATCCCCTTCCCACTGCATAGCAGCCCATTGATCTCTGTACAAAGTTCAAGCGAAGTTTCTGGATGTCTGACCACGAGAATGTGCATGCATCATTGCATGGCATGCATTCGTGCATGCACAAGCCAATAATCTCTGTGAATATTATGCATTGAAATTTGCACTTGCCCTCTAAGTAAAGTGGCCGTATCGAGCAAAGAACCCACATGGCGGCATCCACGAAACGGCTTATATATGATACTATTGTTTGATAGGCCCACTTGATACATCTGCACACTGCACAACTAAAACAAACCCTTTTTTTTCTGGCAGTGAGGCTTAAGTCATCTGAGGCCTGGCCCTCCCCCATGGGTGTGCCACTGACCAGAAGTTAACCTGAAACTTAATGTACTTTACATCGGAATCGTGACAAAGTTTTTGTCAAAAGCACGATTTGTTATCGCAGATGCATGGAACTATCGGTTCGCTAACGTCAAATGTTCACCAATAGATGTTTATTCCTATACCCACACAGCATCTGATAGTTGGCAATGGTGGACTCGGCAATGGGGTCAGCCGCAGTGACCTCAAACCCCTGTTCAGCCAGTACGGTCAGCTGACTGACATCGTTATGTTACCAGGGAAACCGTACAGTGTCGTCTGTTACACATCAGTGCAAGAGGCAGTAGAAGCTCACAAACACCTACAAGGATGGAAGCTCCGCCCACCTGATGGACCCGCTGCTTCTGTCATACTGTATCTGTCATTTATCAATGAAGGTGCATATTTCAGCTTTTATACATGGTGTCGAGTCACAGATGAAAAAAAATACATAAAAATAATTTATTTCGTCAAAAGGGAAATTCTTCTTTTAACTCCTTCTGTCTGGCTGAAGTTGGGTGCTTGTATGCTAATACCACCTTGTGCAGCTTAGGCCGTGTCCGAATTACTTGGCTACGGCTTGAAATTGCACATGAGTCTATGGGAAGTGGCTGCAGCCGCTACCATAGACATGTGTGTAACATCCAGCCATAGCCAAGCATAATGTAGGCAAACAATGATTTAATACGTGCAAGGTGGTCTTTTTCAAACCACGGCTATGGGCGTCGTCTGTATTTAATGGGCTAAAAAAGCCTATTCTCTTAAAATTAGATTATATTAGAAGTTCCTGGATGTCCTCCCCGATCTACATATTCCATTATTTGTTTATGTTCTCTCAATGATCCCAGTTCCACGTCCCAAGGCGAGCAGCAGCCATCCAAACCTTCCCACTGGGCTGATCCTGATCAATGACTTCATCGATGCGGAGATGGAAGAGGCATTGATGAGGAGTGTGGTGTGGGAGCGACAGGACCAATCACAGGAGGCAGGTCAGAGCAGCCAATGGGCAAATTGGGAGGGGAAACAAGCAGGGCTTTGAATTTCATCCACATGTTGACTACCAGGGGAGCCGCAAGACCAGTGGAATTGTTTTCAAGACCCTGCAGTGTTTGTCAAAATTCACTCGGGACATCCTGTGCAGTTGTGCCCTATATTTTACAGTAGGAGTCCCAACTTGTTAAAGAGGATGTTGATTGCTGAGAGAAGTCTGCGTTATTTTTGTAGTTTTATGTAGATTGCATATTGTAAAATAAAACGGCCAATTATTTCTGCCATGAAATAACAAAAAAAGTGACTTTTGAGAGCTATTTTTTATCAAATCCACTCAAGCCTGCTGGTGCCATTTGTCTAAAAGTCGTCGCTGCGGGCAGGAAACAAATCTGATGTCATAGGACGTACTCCCCTTTTGTGCTAGACACAAAAGGAGAGTTCCTCTTATGACGTCAGATTTGTTTGCTGCCCGCAGCGACAACTTTTAGACAAATGGCACTAGAGGGGACTTGTTAAAAATAGCTCTCAAAAGACACTTTTTTGTTATTTCATGGCAGAAATAATTGGCTGTTCTATTTTACAATCCGCAATCTACATAAAACTACAAAATGACGCAGATTTCTCTCAGCAATCAACATCCTCTTTAATAATTGAGACTCGGTGGACATGAACAGAGTATAGAGGGTTTGCGTTAACACCATGTGAAATTTTCTCTCTCTTGAGCTGTGAAGAACAAGTTGTTTTACCTCTATGTTGTGAACAGTATACTCTATTCGTCAGGTCTCTTCTCAGAACCACACAACTCGAGAGATACAATTTCACATGGTGTTTAATACCGCAAACCTTCCAAACTCTGTGCATAATTGCAAATTTGTCAAGTGAATGAAAATCAATAAATAAATCATTCATTCAGAGTTGAGATTCATGTTTAAAAAAATTTAGATTATTATGAAAGAAAAATCACCAGCCCACTGGATTAGTTTGGTCCTAAAGTCTGCTAGAGCAATTCCTTAAAATTACTGGACTTGGTGTGGTAAAAAGTGAAAACTCACTGGTAAGATTATAGTTGGGGGAGGTCAGTTGGTCTTGCCGATGGTGGAAGTTATCCCCGACTGGGTCTATAGGTCTGAAAATTGGGGATAATTTCTCTGGAATCTATCGAAGAATTATCCTCCATTTAGATCTGGGCCCAGGAAAGCCGTAAGGGTGGTAGGGTTGGCAATTCAAAATGTGGCCAACCCTTACAACCTGTGATCGTAACACTTTACCTGGAGGGGCTTTTAGTCTTGTATTGAGTGATTTCAATTTAAAATAAAATAAGAAGAGTTTATTGCACAGTGCACACCCTATGAAAGTCCAGCACAACACGTTACATTTGTGTTCAGTACAAGGAAGATAATAGCAGCAGAGAGATAGACACTATAATATCCGTAATCCACAAACATCATTAAAACAAGCTTGTAACTGTCTACAGGGTTCACACGCCTCCTGGAAAACCTGGAAAATCCTGGAATTGTTTACCCATCCTGGAAAGTACTGAAAAATGCTTAATTTTTAAAAGAAGTCCTGGAAATTCCTGGAAATTGTAGTAAAATAAATATTAGTTTCAAAATTAGACAAAACGGTCCAATAAGTTGCGATCGAAATTTACCGCAAATGAGTCCGCGACCCGCGCAGCGTCAGCGTAGCTGAATTAAGTCCTGGAAAAATCAAAATCTTGACCTGGAAAATCCTGAAAAAGTCCTGGAATTTTTTTTACAAGGGTGTATGAACCCTGTGTCTAGGTAAGGAATATTTCTGTAATTTATGAGACTTTCTTTGCATACAACCTGGGACCAATTTCACGGAGCTGCTAATTACAAAATTTGGCTCTGCACTTTAAGTTTAACGAAAACATTGCCAGCCAAAATTGCATGCCAACTGCACACTTTGCACTAAAAGGTGGTATTCATTTTTTTCTTTTTTAGCTCAGCTGACTTTAAAGCACAGGAGAGTCCGACATTTTGGGTATGAGTTCAACTATGCCACAAACAACGTAGACAAGGACAGCCCACTACCTGATCCCATACCACTGCTGTACATCCAGGTTATTGATCAAATCATGGCCACTGGTCTGGTAGACAAGCGACCCGACCAGATCACAGTCAATGAGTACCAGCCAGGGCAAGGTAAAGAATAGGGCAGGATTTCTTTTTACCAGCCCGGCATGCAAACATCAGTAGAAAGGGGTATACGCCAGTATACAAACCGTTACTGTTCATGAATGATACAGTATTAAAACTAGCCTCCCGAGGCGATTCCCCGCCTGTTCTAATTTTTCCCCAGGCGCAGCCGAGGGAAAAATAAAATGCTATGGGAATCACCAAGGAAGGTGATCCCCACAGCACTGAGTCGTGAGTAAAAAGGGTCGATATTTGTTTCCGATTGTCTTATTCATAGATTATGAATATAAGTGAGATATTAACAGGTATTGAAGGGAGCGTCTCAAAAAGTCGGAACGCTTGGAACATTCCAATGAAAACTTTGCCTGTTCCAATGGGAGACTTTTGAGACGCTGGTGGGCAGCAGACATACCGGTCCTTTTTGCTAGTTCTGAGCATGCGCACGACTGGTGAGAACAGTGGAAAGGGAGCAGTATGTCTGCTGCCACCAGCGTCTTAAAGTCTCCCATTGGGAACACTCGCGAGAGACCAGTTCCATGCGTGCCTGCTATACCCACGAATATTCATACCAACATTTTGATGTCATTAACGGACAGTGTATCTTGGAGAACAATTTGGTTGAACTTTTTTTTCTGTTTTAAAGTTTGAAAATGAATCAGTTTGAACGGAATGTGCTTTAAGCATATGCAAAGAGGTGAAAAAAAAATTGAAATTGGGGGGGGGGGGGGTTGAGGAAATTACACAACTACCAATGATAAATCACAGTGAAAACAAACTTCCCTAACATGGTTCACTATTACTGCCTTTCCTGCACATGTAGGTATACCTCCTCACGTAGACACCCACTCAGCCTTCCAAGATGCTATCATATCGCTCAGCCTGGGCTCACAGGTAAGTCATCGTGAAAACCAATTTATCAAGTTTGAATGGCAAAACATTCTTTCACCCATAATAATTTTAGGTGAAGAGTTGAAAACCATTTTGTTTTTTGGAAAAGTGGTCTAACTATGTCAGGACCATTGTTAGACCACTTTTGGCGTAGTGTAGCATAGCCAAGGTCACTTGGAAACTTTTAAAAACATACCTCTTCCCTGCACTTTCAATCTTCTTATTATGTGAATGTTTCTCTTGCAAGACAAGACATTAACCCTAACCCACTCAGAGCAAGGAGTGAAGCAAGTCTGGAAATCTGTGATACCTAGCTTGCTGCATTGAGCAGTCAATAGAAGAATTCAACTGCCAATTCTAAGACATTGGGAGCAACTGTAATTGAACAGTGTCACTGTTTGATCCTGCAGTGGCCCAGACTCTGGCGCAGACTCTGGCCCAGAGTCTGGCCCAGACTCTGGCCCAGAGTCCGAGGCTGTTCAGCTTTGGGATAGTTGGCCTGATGGATCTGATCATCTTGTTACACTGAGCAGGCACAGAACTTTGACAACTGTTGACTGTTGTTGAATTGAGTAGGGTGTCTCGCCAACATACTAAAGGGGCGTAGGAGTAATTATCTTTATTCATTTACAAGGTCGTAATGGAGTTCTGCAATCCCATCACCGGATGTCACGTTCCAGTGTTCCTGCCACGGTGTAGTCTGCTGATTATGACAGGGGAGGCCAGGTCTCTCTGGTCGCACGGGTAATTTGCATTTTGTTAATTTCTCTGATAAAAAAAATCACATAACTAGCTGTATTATAAAAAAGAAAAATTACAGCGTCCTCGTCTGATCACAAATATGGCCCATTGGCTGATCATCCTTCCAGGATTACCCCAAGGAAGAGCGACATCATCCCGACTCATGTTGAAATGACCAATGACAGCGTGGCATCTGGTGGCATCGGTGAGAATGGTGACGGACTGACGCTGATGCATCGTGGTGTGAGAATGTCATTCACCTTCAGAGCTGTGAGAGGGGAGCCGTGCAACTGTGGTAAGATGGGAATGGCGGGCGGCTGAACAGTTGAGCTATATTAAATTGTTGTGTGGAGTGAAGCCTGCCGAGTGCATTCATGTTTGTGCAAAGCCTGTTGCTATTTTTATACTTACCAGGTTATCCAAGTCGCTGCGACACTCAACTGGGCGCTGCAGCCTCCGACCCTCAACCCCCCAATCCAGCCCTCCCGACCTCTGACCTCCAGGCCATTCATCTAGAGGCCACCCACGTCCACCAGGTGTATGACAGCATAGCGGGTCACTTCAGCCAGACCAGACACAAGCCCTGGCCCCTAGTTCTGGACTTTCTAGGGGAGTTGCCCACAGGAAGCATTCTGCTGGATGTAGGTAAGGGACAAAGATCTATAGTAAATTGCTAGAGTGCCAACTTCTCATTCCCTCACACATGTTTTGAAGCCACCCTGGGTGCGGCCATTATTGGAGGGTGTGCTCTCTAACCTTGCATACTCTTTGTGGACCTGTGAACAAAAGATGTCCACAGGATGCAGGAAGAGTGAACGGTTTGTGGACTTGCCCACGTCCACAGAACGTTTCCCCTCTCTGGAAAACAGCTTTAGAGATATTTTGGGGTTAGGGTTATCTACAGAGTTGTAGTCCAGTCCCTGCAAGTCCTTCCACGAGTACTTTCGCAAGTCCAGTCAGAAGTCCTTACATAAAGCCGGTCACAAGTAACTGGATGAACAATGACAAAGGAATGCCCTTGTCAAAGCTCATTTGAATAGCTTGTGATTGGGATTAGGACTGGAGGGTTTGTGATAGACTTGCAGGGACTCGACTACATCCCTGGTTATCTGTCGCAAAATGAAGGGGAACACTTAGGGGATTATGATCAAATATTCGGGTTGAAAGAGCGTGCACAGTGCAAGTAAAATTTGCTTTTTTCTTCGTTTTTCTTAGACTACATGAAAACAAATGAATGTCCACAGTAGGTATGTAAGGTAAGTATGTGTGACTGAAGAACAATTTTAATTGTCTGAAAACTTCATCACGTGGCTGTTCCACTTGCGTCTCCCGCTCATATCTGTAAACATCCAGAACCTTAATTGCCGAAGGAGCCTTACTTAACCGCGGTTTGAAAACCACCTGGCAGGTTGACGTCTTTACCCGCATTCTTCTGCGTGTTAATTCCATTGCATGCGTTACGCTTGGCTGCACAATCCCATCTGGCATACAGGTGTAGTATGAATATCCGTCTCCCTGAAAAGCCGACTTAGTGGTTCTACGGCGCATGCCTAAGTGGAGATAAATGGGACAGTGACCGGTCACGTTAGAGGGTTTAACCAACAATAGGGAAAAGAAGCCCAAATTTCATGGGAGTCAGATATTCATATGACACCGGCGCACCATTATAAAAGCTGTATTCAGTGGGTTAAGAACATGTATTTAGTTGGTGTGTTTATCTTGCATAGCCTTGACCATCGTTGAGAGGATATAGTACGGTGTTCATCAATGCATGGAAATCACTGCAAACACAGCCGGATAATCTGTGTCAGAAGTAGTTATGACCAATTGTGGCCACACAATTCATACAACACTTACTGTGATTGGTCAACTTTCATCATACAGCATGTAACAAATTTTCCTATTGGCTGAACTGTTATGTCAGCACCCACACTGCACAACCCTATTACTTGTTGTCAGCATTTTCAATGACAGGGATCTTTTTATGTTTCTTTTACTGCAGGATGTGGCAATGGTAAATACCTTGATGGAAATCCAAGAGTGTTTTCGGTATGTTTCTTTCAAATTTGACAGACATGGCGCATTATAAATGTCCACTATTATTATTAATTTTTATTATTAAATTGACATTTAATCAGCTTTTTACAACAAAGAGTACTGCTGTATTTGTGAGCAATTTTATAGAATCTTTTGAATTTCAATTTATTTTGGTTTATTTGTGGTTATTTTTTAAGTAAATAAAAGCTCGGAGGTTGAGTTGACCGATGAAAATGATGACCCCGACTTCATCATTGACTTTAGAAATTACAGAAGATCAGGTTTGGTGCATACAAAAGTAATCACAGTTATTAATATTGAATTATTTGCTGGGGGAAGTAACGTTTCTAATTTTCACATTTCAGTTATATACATGTGATTTAAAGTAAGGTCAGTTGGATTTTCTGCATGTTAATTCGCAAAGGACAGATAAATTGTTTGGTAAATTATTTGTTTTAGATTGGTTGTGATAGAAGCGTTAAGCTTGTTGAGATCTGCAAGGAGCGACGGTTCCAAGCATTCTCCTGTGATGGCCTGAACCTACCCATCAGGAGTTCCAGCATCGATGCTTGTATCTGCATAGCTGTGATACACCACTTCTCCACAGAGGTAAGTCCAAGGAGTGACTAACACTTGACCAACTCAGGGTGGGGGAAATACTTGGATGGCCTCACATTTGATGTAGATTTTGTTGAGAAGATGTAATTTGTGTCGGGGATGATCTAAATTAGAAGAGATTGTTGTGCTTTCCGAGAGCCTGTGCAAATGTAGATTTTCTTGTACATTATCTAAACCGGTGGGACTTGTTTATTTATGTCCCTAATGCAATTTATTTTCTTTGTGAGGAAAAATAGATGTGTTGGAGGAAAAGGACACAGGCTGGAAGCTTTAAAAATGGCAGTGGGGGGCGGGTAACAGTATAGCGCTTTGTCCAACTAGTGTTATTTATTCAGATCAAATTAGAACTTGAGATGTATGTAATTAATGCAAACAACTTCGGATACGTCACTCAATGGAGATGAATCAGTACCAAAATAAATTTTTAAAAATCTGAATGTACATTTCCTTTGGCAGAATCGACGGCTGGCGGCCATCAAGGAAATAGCACGTGTGCTGAGGTCGGCCGGTCTGGGTCTGATCTACGTATGGGCCAAAGAACAGGAAAAGGATAGGAAGAAATCTAATTATATCAGCAAAGTAACTCACAGGAAGAACAAGAATGCTCGGACTGGACCGGGTGATGAGACGGGAAAACTCCAACACGAGGTCAGCCAGTCGCCAGATGAACATTTGAACAGAGATGAATGCACTGAAAATGTCGAGAAGACGGATGATGTGGATTCCAAATGTCTTGGCGTTGATTGCGACAGGCCTGCCTCAGTCAGTGGAAGAACTCACACAGTGAGTACTTCTAGTGAAAAAAGCAATCTACACGAACCGGACTGTATACACAAGTCACACACAACTGCTAGCCCATTGAAGATTGAAGAAAATCGTAAAGCCGATCAGAACCAGACATTGGATGGCATAAGCTTGAGCCCCGGACAGGAAAATACAAATAAAGTCTTAGCAATACACAAGAACCGTACCGAGTTTGAAAGCCAAGATATGCTGGTCCCGTGGCACCTCAAAAAGAAGACGGGGAAAAAAAAGTGCACGCCCCTGCGGGAGAATGGCACAGCCGGCAAGGAGGATGTGCCAGTGTACCATAGGTTCTACCATGTGTTCCAGGAAGGGGAGTTGGAAGGATTGTGTGGGATGGTCGAGGGGGTGGAAATTAAAAGCACCCATTATGATCAGGGCAACTGGGGCGTTGTCATTAGGAAATTGTAAGCTTTGTTCGACTTCAAGAGTTATACATTTTTTATTATCTAGTTATGTATTCAAACCCTAACTGGACAATTCGGTCGCTTTACAACTCGGTGCGCCACCAGCGGCAACCGGGGAGAGGCCAAATTACGCAGTGCATCATGGGAAAAAGTCGACATCGCAAAACCGTAAGTGAGTACCGCCAATGCATCGACCGTACTTCTTATATCAATTCCCCGAGAAGTCAAAAACTGCTTCAACTCATCCACTCACATTCGCGCAAAATCCATACAACGCGATAGACACTATGAACATCTAACAAAAGAAAACCCACGTAGTCCTTTGTTACAAACAAAGGACTGCGTGGGTTTTCTTTTGTTAGATGTTCATAGTGCGATGTCGACTCCGAAAGTGAGAAATTGGCCTTTCCCGGCGCACTGATGAGCTGTGAATCGACCAAATTGCAATACAATTTTTTTTTCAAATTTCTCACATGTGAAAAAATCTTAAACATCTATAAATATTACTAGGAGTCAAATTTTAGGATCTACAGTACTTGTACATGCATACATTTTGATCAAAAACTTTACTTCCAATAATGTAAAACTATGTAAGCATAAATAAAAAATATTGAGAATTTTTACCACAAAGAAAACACTAAAATTATGTCCAGTTTCGGTATACTTCATGAACGATTAATAAACCACTAGGAAAGAATACAATTAGGAATACACCAACAAGTGGAAATAAACATTTTTTTTCTCCAGAGCGAAGACTACCCATGTTAAAATGAACATCATTTTCTGCACATTTTTATGGCTAGAAAAGCTGCATTTCTTTGTTCCAAACCAAATGTAAAAAATAAAGTTAATATTGGTGAGGTTGAAAATCGTAACTAGTCTGCATAACCATACTTCCCATTCAGTTGTGATTTTAAACGTATACATTTGGGGTACAAAAGTGTGACATTTGTGGGTGTCTCTGTTACACCTGACCTGTGTAAATTTCCCATCAAGTATCATTAAAATTGACTTCACACTATTTTGTACTTGTTTTACACAATCACTCTTGGAGATAGAAGGCATTAACCCTAACAGTCCTGAATCCTCCAATTTCAATATGATTTTCCATACCACCTAGGGAGTTATTAAAGAATGTGTCCGGCATTGCAAAATCTTATACATGTCACACTTTTGGACCCCAAATTTATGTTGCACCCCAATAGTCAGTTGCATGTTTTGTGAATTCAATGCTGTAGAATTTACATAAATTTCCCCACAAATACAATTGAATGAAGAGATTATTATTTCGCACGGGTACGTTTATCTTGTTCACCCAGAAGAGTAGATGTATATCATCAGTTTGAGCGATCCAATCCGTCCTGTTGAAGTGGACATGCAAAATTGATTTTACAAGTTTGTAATTATGGTAAATACCTCCAACTATAAGCAAAAACAAAGTTTCTGAAATCTTAAAAACACGTTGGACTTATATCAAACAAATGAAGCCTTTCTACGTTTGAAAAGCTAGGGTAATTAATTCAGGAATAGTGATTTATAAGTGCCCGAGTGAAGCTAGACGTGATTCATTATTCAAACATCGGCTTGCACTTAATTGCTACATATGATCACAATCACCTGCTTTTCTACTGACGGTAGGCTTGCTGGGCTCTCTCAAACAAGTTTTTAATTGTTAAATGTGCATGTGTGTCTATCACATCATCTGAAAAGACTTTTTTGAGTATTTAAACAATGGGTGGCTCCCCCTGCATACAACCTCTTTTCAAGACAAGACGCTTGCATGAATGGGCTATCACAAGCGTGAATCTATAGAGTACCGAAGTCTGATGTCAGTTGGCACGACAACTGGCTCCAAACAAATGTAGATTTCGACTGTTCCTTGGTTAACAGCCAGTTATGCAAACACATTGACACAAAATAACAAAAGTATTCTGGTTCCAAACATTGCATTGACGTCATCACTTCGGTACTCTATTGCACTGCCATTTATTTTCAGACTTCGTTTGTAGGCTACATGTTTGGTACAAAAGTGATGCGACAGTCACTATAATTATGTGTGCAGCCACAGTGCAACATCGTGCCCAAGAAATCACATTCACATACAAGTTACAAAATCTGAACCTTTCTAATAATAGCACCAAAACAGATGAATTATATACACATTTATATTCCACCCTACAACTACTGGATTCCCCATGATACTTTCTGTCCACTACCTGAAGACTATAATCACTACAGAGTTTATCACAGTGTAAAATAAAGTTACTAAAAGTCCATTTTAAATTAAGACGCTATTTCAAATGCACGTCAAGACGAACAAAAACATGTTTAGAATTGTGCATTTTTAAAAAAAGATGGAGGCCCTATTCCCAAGATGGAGATTGACAGTGAAGCCCACCAAATTGATTCAAACGTTCAATAGACTGATGACTGAGAGGAGTTTCTTTTCTACCATATTTTTATGGATTTCTTTTTTTAAGACAAAAAAGAAGTGGTTAGAGAGGCCAGAGTTTTTTTGGGCACGAGTACTTTTCCTTATCTTGAAATGGAGACTTTTTGCTAGTTCTGAGCATGCGTGTGTAGTTCCTAGCATGCGCACGGCTGGTGAGAACAATGGAAAATGACCGGTATGTCTGCTGCCACCAACATCTCAAAAGTCTCCCATTACCACGTACATGTACGCAATTACAAATACAAAATGACTGCACATTGATTATGTATGATGAAGACCGCATGTGGTTAGAAAAAAAACTTAACACTGGTTAGGCAAACTGCATACACTGCCAAATAACCAGCACGGTACAAAGCTTCCAAATTTGTGCACGTCTCCTAATAGCCACTTGACAGAGGATAGTCCATGGCAATTTCAAATCAGACCCATGAACTAACCCCTAGTGGAGTCGATGCGGTTCGGGCAGGTGGACGCCATGATACATCGGCCCTCATGGAAGGCCATACCAGCGGCGCACTGGCAGCGAGCGACACACGGCAACCGTCGACACATCTCAATCAGTGTGGCGGTGTTGTAGCAGGTCTCTAGGCAGGGCGGGCCACAGTCATCAAATATCATCGTCTCGGGACAGTCCATCCCTGTTGGTACAGAGTACCACACAAAGACCTTTGATATTAGTTTCCATTCAATGATTTCTATATAGGAATGATTAATAGGGCTGATGAGCCGGGGTAATAATGTAGTGCCGAGAGCACCTTTATGGTGGACATGTGCGCTTTACAAATTATTAAGTACACACCCAAACTTCATGAGGTGTTAAACAAATCAAGAGAGTCGATGTACAGTACAGAATGCATACGATTTGGCACAGCCTGTAACCAGTTGTAGATTATTAACCCTAACTACCCCAAACCTTACAAACTTCAACAGCAGGTTGTGTTGAATTTTGATGGGTTCAGGACTGTATAGCACCTTGCCATTACTTTACATGGAACTATATGATGTCCAAAGAATGTGCCATAGGTATACCGCAGTGTTGGATTTTGTATAAATGCCTAGGGGGTTAGGGTTAATGAAAGATGGCTAACTACATACCAGAGCCATCAATTCCTTTAGAAAATTTATGTTTGCTACTGCTTTTGACAGACTGTATCATGAATCTTTGGATCATATGATTCCACATATTTTAATTCCCTAAAATTTCATATTTCTTGTAAAAATATAGTTAATATGCCAAAAGTCTTATTAGGGGAAAAGAACAAAATTACTTCAATAAAGAACCCCCAAAACTTGAATTTCTGCATACCACAGACTGTGCTGTTTCTCCAATCTCTGACGATGATCCCATTCCGTCGACACTCCTGAGCGTAAGCCGCAATAGCCTCACAGTAACACGGCTCATTCCCCCCACATGAGCAGGCGTCCTGCTGGCACAGTTCGTAGAAGCTTCGTGGTTCCACGACCTGACGACACTCCGCAAACGTCTCCAGCTTAAGGACGTCACACTTGGCCTGGACATCCCGCCAGCCATGGTAGGTCAAACCGACGCAGGCCGGGAGGCGTCCAATGAGGCGCTGTGGGAGGGAAACCGCGTCCGGCACCATAGCCGGCAGGCTGCAATGGTCGTACCCATTGACCTTCCAGCTATGGACAAACTCTCGGACGGTGCGGCTCGGCAGTTGGTGCTTCGTCAAACTATCGTCCATGGCTCTCCCATTGAAGTTCCCGCACAGACCGCACAGCTGCCTCCTGTAGGCTCTCTGGACGGACACAACAACCTCACCTTCGGAACCCCATAACACTTCAAATTCATTTGATACGACCTTGATGCGGTCGCCGTGGACACGGTTAATTTGTATAAGGGTATCCTTACTGGAAATGAATGGCAGATTAACCGATCTGCCATCGACCTTTGTGCCTGACGAGCCGAGCTCAATTTTTACTCCCTGCAGGTAAACAAAAACAAGTTTCTGGAATACCACACCAGGACTCCGAGGGGAGAAATCCTTCCGCTCCAGTTCAAGATGGACGCTGAAGCTGCCCGAGGAGCAATCCTGGGCCATTGTGTAGCGACAGTTGCCATGGAAATGGAAAGTGTGTGCATCAAAGGACTGAAAGTTTCCTTGTGGGTCGATGGTGCAAGATGTCTTGTCTAAAATATAAACGCACAACAAACAAAATCACATCTGTACAAATAAATGACAGGAGTATAAAGCCAATTCCTAATCTCAAAACAATACTGCCAGGGTAAATTAGATAAACGAAAATTAACAGTAGGCCTATTTGAGTATAAAGCCTTGATAGCAAACACTGCCTAACAAAACTTATTGTCATGGCCGTAAATCCCATAGGAATGGGGTACCAGGGGTGAGATTGGCCGAAAATGAGAAATCCACGAAATCGGCAGAGCTTGGAGGTCGCTGAGGACCCCAGAGCAACATAGGGTCCATGGTTTGTATCTGCCTGAAGGCACGCCTTACACGTTACAGGTAATAACACCTTCAGGGTAAATCCTCGGGAATTCCAGATTTCAAAAGAGATTCATTAAAAATTATGAAATCATTAAAAATCCTGACAAATCTCACCCCTGGGGTATACAGGGTGGCCCCCAAAAAACGGAATGGCATACTTCCACTACCCTGAGACTCAAACAACCTATACCAATGCATGATGGGTAATTTTGTTAAAAGAATAATACCAATAACTATCGATTCGGTCCATTAGTTTTTGTTCTAGAACCTATTTTGTGAAACAAAATCGTGGGTCATTTGGTCCCGAGGTATTAACAAGTATGCTATCATCATGCTCTTTTCTGCATGGAACAAATCGTCACCGTTTTCACGAACTGACACTCACGCGCACCTGGGTGTCAGTTCGTGAAACCGCGTACTGAGTAAATTTCGGTTTCACGAACTGACACCCTGGTGTGCGCGCGCACATCGGGCACTGACTCGCTAGAGAAGACTTCGTTTTCACGAATTGACACGCAAGCATGTAGCGGAAATACCATTCCAAGAAAAACGCTTTAAAAGCTTTGACACGAATCTACTCCATCTGTATACTTGTGGGTTTACAGAAACATTGAACTGAAAACCTCTAAACTCGTGAAAATAGGAATGGTTTCAGTTCGTGAAAATGAAAATGTGGTTAGCGCGCGCTCCCCTACTTGGGTGTCAGTTCGTGAAAACGAAAATTACTCTGTTCTGTAAAATACGTGCGCGCCCTGGCACTCACACGCTAGAGAGTGTCAGTTCGTGGTGTCGGTGACGAAATGGCCAAGTGACCCGACTTTGTTTCACAAATTAGGCTCTCTAGAGCAAAAACTAATGGACTGAATCGGGAAGTCTTAGTATATTTCGGTACGGGTGGTTTGACTCTAAAGGTAGTGGAAGTATACCGTTCCGTTGTTATTTTTAGCCACCCTGTATACCCTCCACTTTTGACCAGGAGTGATGGTCCATAGGATCATACCCCCTTCCCCCAACAAAAAGCAATTTCACTGTTGAAAAAAAAAATATATATAAAGTATATTTCCACACACAAAAAAGCCATAACGTAAATTTAAAATGCTATTAAATTATGCATATACATGCTCATAGGTGCATGTGAATGTTATATATTTTTTAACAACGACCCCCCCCCCCCCCCCCCCCAGATATTCCTACACCTACATGTACTTATCCTTTCACATACACTGTCACTTATGAGTAACATAGCATATTTAAGTTTTTTTTAATTGAATGAAGAATGACATTCAGTTGCAACTGACCTGTTGAGCAAACCGGGCAGCAAAAGCCTGACTCTCTGACTGCTGCTTGTCCCTGAAGGGGAAAAAATAAAATCGTATCATTTTGATTCCTGTTATTGTTTTATGGAAGTCGCCCAATACAAGGCTGAAAGCCACTCTAGGTAAAAGGTCACAGAAGTGGCAGGGTTGGCCACATTTTAGGTTGCCAGCCACACCACCCTTGTGGTTTATTTCATGGTTTTTCCCTGGGCCCGGATTTAAATAGAGGGTAAATCTTCATTAGATACAAAGAAATTATCCCAATTTATCCCCATTAATATAGGTACATTAACCAGTTCGGGTCAGATGACGTGTATACACGGTTTTGCAGTATTCAGAATGGATGACGGATAAACACGCACTCGATCGAGGCCGGTAATATCTGTCAGCGAACCGCTCGCAGCGAGTGAGGCCAGCAATATAAAGGTTTGTTACCCACAGATTATAGCCTGATTCCACCTGAACCCGGCTGGCATCGAGGTTCGTGAAAAATAATCCTGTGCCTGGGTCCGGTGAATGTCAGAATAATCCCGGCGTGAACTGGTTAAAAACGATAGCTGATCTGCTCTCCAATGTCCAACTTTCATCAGCACTGTTCGCTAGCCACACGTGCTAACGACTGATGTCTGGAAGTTAAATGATGGCAGTGTGGTACGTGGGTGCTTGTATCAACTATGACCTGATGGCATATGACCGGACCCAAGCATCTCACACATAGTGATGCCCAGGGCCCAATTTCATAGCGCTGCTTAACGGCAAGCAGAAAAGTTGTGCTAACTATAGCAGGAAAATTTGCTTAAGCATTAGCGTATTTCATGGCCAAGTCGTGCTAACGCTTGCGCGTGCATGGAGATTTATATTGTTGCGTCACTAATTTAAGCAAATCCTGCTTCCAAAGTTAGCGGGCTCTTCGCTGTGCTTACTGCTTTACTGCTTACAGTCTCTATGAAATGGGCGAGGGTTCCGTTCGTGTGTTAAGCAGCACTATAAAATTGGGCCCTGGTCGATCAGGCCATCTACCAGGGCTGTAGTCGAGTCCCTGCAAGTCCTTTCACAAGTCCTTTCATAAAGCCAGTCACAAGTAACTGGATTAACAATGACAAAGGAATGCCTTTGTCAAAGCTCATTTGAATAGCTTGTGATTGGAATTAGGACTGGAGTGCTTGTGATGGACTTGCAGGGACTTGTGAAAGACTCGACTACAGCCCTGCCATCTACTAAAAGTTGCGTGCAGTTTCATGTGGTATGCAGTACACACATATACTCGTATATCAGGATGTGAACCTGCACCCTCCGGAACAACATAGGCCCACCGGTGTCACATGAAAATTAGACCCCGTTAAAAAACAACTCCTCATAGGGTGAGAAAAAGGAGTAGGGTTTGGATTAGACTTAGGGTTAGCTAGCAAAAAGTGCTTGTTTCGTTACTGACAAATTCGCAATTGTGTCCCATTACGTGTGAAGAGTTGGACAGTCATGGTAATCACCTAATCATATGTACACCAATGCTGTACCAACTGAGTTATCTCGTCCTATGTTTGTCAACATCTTTGCTAAGATCTTTGTTGTTGAAGACTGGCACAGGCATGTTACATTGTCTATCGTCCCTGCATGGATTGGCCATTTGGGATTAACTTGCAGAGGTGGCCAATGTAGTGGGAAGGGTCACAAAAACTGTCCATGTTGCTACCAACCTTTGGGCACACGGGATCAAAGCATACCATCGGCCTACATGTGACTATTCCATTCACACATTGACAATACATACAGTCTTCCTCCCATTCTTCATTGGCCTGTAGGTATGTGGGAAAACAATTACTACACCAGGTTTTAAATTTTTTTTTGGGGGGGGGGGGTTTCCCACTCTATTTTGTTCAATTAATAACAACAAGAAATTCTATCAATATACAACAGTACAACGAAGAAAAAGAATCAAACAAATTAGTACAATAGACAAATTTCACATTAGCTCCATCTTCCATATTAAAAGCGAGGCTCTCGAGTGCTAAACAAACAGTGCTATTCAACAAATCCAATCAAGGCAACTGACAGTGTAACGCAGTCAGCAGGGTCAAGCAGTGCCAGTTCATCAAACAATCCTCCAAATTCATTCTTAATCGACTTGATGTTCAACTATTTAACAGAACAATGATTCTCAGATATAAAAACTCACCTGCATTAGATTAGTTTTGGACGACTCGAGTCCGTGACTTTTCCAAACTCAAAAGATTTTTCGGTATAAACTGTACATGAAGGAACACGACAATACTGAGCACCGCTTTCAAACCCGGAAGTGTGCAGATCGGTGCTATTTTCGTCAATGTGAAATTCTTAAAACAATCGGTGCTGTTTTTTTTTTATGTGAAATTCATCTATTTTTGCAAAATTAGTTTTGGGTCTGATAGTGTCACGGTGAGAATATCAGCATAATCACCATGTTTCATAGAAGCTTGTTTAAAAGTTTACAAAATTGTGTATTTTGACTACACCCAGACCATGCCAGAAGAGAGTATTCTCACATGTGAAGTGAATACCACCATATTTTGCAAACGAGACTTTACTCAACCAAAAAAATTAATAAAAGATACTCATCTACAAAAACAAATTTCATGAAAATTTCACAGGAGGTATGAAACTAATGCAGCATCCACAAAAAGTACTTGCATAAAATTTCAAACAGAAAAATATGTACTTTACCTGTCGAATGACACCGTTTTGTCTGCAGAGCCTTGAATCTACATTCACAAAAATAATATTTGTTTAGTTATACGGCAGCAACATGCATATTTTTGACTGACCAACACTACTTGAAATAGAAATAACAAACGTAGAATAAAAGATGTACACATATTGAAAAACATGGTCAAAACAAATAGAGCGGTCTGTGGTTAGACTAATGTCAGTGTTTAGTACTAAGGGTATGTTCAGACGAGGAGCTAGCTTCGGTGCTAGGTTGCGGTTAATAATTAATCACCTTGACCCTAACCCTGCCAGACGCAGCACAGTGCACATGTGCTGACAGCTCCACTTTGCTAGACTATACACAAGTCAATGTGACAAAGTATGCAATCTGATGTGTCTGGCAGGGTTTCTAGCCAAAATTCCCTCGAGGGTTAGGGTTAACAGCATTTGGAAAGCCGACCAGAAACTCAAAAAAATCAGCTTACGTTCATACAACGGTGGCAACTCTGGGACTGGGACCACAGCGGGGTCAGAAGGGCGAGGAATTTGTTATGTCAGTCTTTAGGCTGACGAGTCAATAGATTTGAAGTGTCACTGAATGGGATAGGACCATCATTTAGAGGATATATTACATTTCTTTACCCGGTGTCCAAACAGTTTAAAACTGGTTCCCATAGGAGTCCTGCATACACTTTTCATTAAAAATGAATATTTACACACATGTACAAAAATATTTACACAAATGCAAAAATATTTACACAGATAAATCTATATACGGTTAGGTTTTTAACTTTATGGTAGTGTACATGATTGGTCATTGCTGCAATTTTCAGAATTGGGCTGATTTGGGGGTTAGTATTTTATAGGAAATATCGTTTCACTGACCTGTTTAAAGTTTTGTGTTCTTAGATGGCAAAAAAAATGAGAACAAAACGGCGTTCATTTTCAACCGTCGGGCAGCAGTTAACTGAGTTTGTTAGAGCGCCCTCTTGTAAAATAAGCCCAATTTTTGTAAACAGGATCGTTTTCAATTGGTCGCTTAACTACGCGAGCCGACTGGTTACAACCTGTCGCTTCAGTACACTACGCGACACACACTTGTACTATAATTGCAACCTTGCGCCCGTTTTCGGATTGTTAACCCATTTTAGACGCAACGCGGACTAACTACATTCGGTCAATAGAGGACAATATTTTGAAAATCCGTTATTTTTTCTAACGATTGTTACGCAGAACAATCGTTGGAAAATGATATAAATTTCAACTTTTCTTGAAAAAGACAGCACACCAGGTGCCAACATTTCACAGGATGATTGAGATTGATATTAACTTACAGTCTAGTAAGGTATTTCGTAATAATTCAGTAAAAACAAATTTGAGGATTACCAATCATGTACACTACCTTTAAGGCAATTGCTGATTTACAAAATGGGCAAAAAAATGTCTAGATGATAAAAGCAAGTGGTGCAAAAAGGTCGTGAAGGAATTCCCATAGGACACAAATTTGGGACTATAACACCACAAATTTTCAAGGCTAGCCCTGAATCCAGCCCTGGAGTGGTGCTAAAGTTGTGTTCCAACGACAAATTTTGTCAGTATAAGGTCGGCGTCGTTGGGACTATAGCACCCAATAGCCCCTCGTCTGAACTTAAAGGCCTTCACATAAAAGTGACTATCCTTACCAATGCATGACTTGCCATCAGATTGTAGAACAAAGCCGCGATTACAATCACAATGATAACTGCCTTGAGTGTTAATGCAGTCATGAACACAGCCACCATTGCTCATAGTGCATTCGTTGACATCTGAGTAAACACATACAAAAAAACTTGAAATATTGTACAAATCAACACAATGCAATTATCAATGAACCGGAAACAAATTTTGACGTGAAATTTGGCTTTTCCAAATTATCCAGAATAACACCAAGAAGGCCTAAGATTGTGGCCACTGGATTTCCAAGGTGTAATACTGTGTAAGTTTCTTCAGTCACTTTCAGCCAATCACAGTAAGTTTTAATCTGGGTCACTTTACATAGTCTGCAAGGTGGAGAGAATGATTGCTTATCAAATTTACTTATTTAGTCAATCTTGGGGGGGGGGGGGACGGGTCGAGTTGCTCTCACCAATGGTGAAAATTACCCTGCCTGGGTCTATAGGTCCGAACATTGGGATAATTTCTTTGGTATCTATTAAAGATTTGTCCTCTATTTAGATCTGGACCCAGGAAAACTGTAAGGGTGGTAGGGCTGGCAACCTAAAATGTAGCCAACCCCACCACCTCTGTTGTAGCCCTTTATACCTACAATCCCGGCCAAATCTCGTTGGGCCCCCGACCCCCCTGCCCCAAGTCAATGTTGGCTCTCATTGCACGGAATGCGTTCCGGCTTGATATTACAACATTGAGCGGGGGCGCGGGGGAGGGTATGTTTATCATCACGTGGCCCAAGCATTTTGGCCGGGATTGTCTGAAAGTTCGCCTAGTTTATCTATAAAGAGTTGAAAACACGCAAAATCAACTTTTCAACCCAAATAGTATAAATTACCGGATTATAGCGCCCCCAACGGTGATCCCAGTCTAAACATCAAATGCTATACTAGTGATTATGTCCAACTAATTAGGTTGTCATAATTTTTGTTTGACCGTTCGGACAACCAAGACGTTAATTACGGGAGAAATACGATTGTTTTCACACCCTGCACTTGCTAAAAGTTGTGAATTTCATCATTGCGACTTTCCTGAAATGAACAATTGTGGCCTGTTTCCTGAAAATCGCTTGTGAACTTGGGAAAACACGGGGGGGGGGGGGGGGGGGGGGGGGGGGGGCAGGAAACTAAACCCGGTCTGGATATGGTTAACAGAATGACGATTCCTGGCTGTAATGCGCTTGCGCCAGCAGTTGTTTTGCAGTGCGCATCGTACACAATGTACCATGACGATTAGCCATGACATTTTGTCAAATAACTTCACAAAATAAAGACAAATTTTGTTAAACGCGAAAAGCGCATTACGCTACACAAACATACAAGCCTCTTTCATTTTTTCCAACTACCTCATTCCGTGAATTGTCGGAAAATTCAACGGTTAACCCTTGGCACTAAAATAATAAAGAAATGACTGACTCTCCTTTACTATTTTGGTGGCGAGGGTTAACCGTTGAATTTTCCGACAAATCACACAATGAGACGGCTGAAAATTGGAAGAGGCTTGTAGGTGGTTTGTGTAGCGTAATGCGCTTTTCGCGTAGAACAAAAATGTCTTTTGTAAAGTTATTTGACAAAATGGCATGGTACATCGTGTACGATGCGCACTACATACAAAACAATTGGGATCATCTGTGTCCGGAAATTGAACGGTCAATTAATCCCCTTGGCATCTGTGACTCACATGGTCTAGTGGTTTGGACATGTACATTCAAATGCAAGAGTTGTGGGTTCGAATCCAACCCGAAAAAATAACTTGTTTTTCTTCCATTTCTTTTAATTACTTCTCACTCGGAAAGCAATGACCATCCATTTCGCACTTAGGTCTTCTTTAATGTTTTGCTTTTTTTGGAAAGAAAATTTCAGACAATCCCGGCCAAATCTCGTTGGGCCCCCGACCCCCCTGCCCCAAGTCAATGTTGGCTCTCATTGCACGGAATGCGTTCCGGCTTGATATTACAACATTGAGCGGGGGCGCGGGGGAGGGTATGTTTATCATCACGTGGCCCAAGCATTTTGGCCGGGATTGTAGAGTGGCTTTTAGCCTTCCATAAAAAAGGAACAAGTCACAAGCAAATAACATTGCATAACTCTTTATCTGGTGATATCCAACACCTCGTCTTACCTCTCAAGACTTACCATAGTTGCAGAGAGACCCTATAAAGCCAGCCGCACACCTACACACTGGCTTGTTACCATCATCTAGGTCACATGACCCACCATTCCGACAGTGGAGCAACTCACAAGGGTCCCTAGCCTCCTCACATTTTGGCCCTGTTAAAGAATAGAAACTTACTTGATGATGCTAAACAACGACACTACAGATCCAAGTGAGATCGACCAAAAGTTTGTAAAATGATTCCAATTAGGAGCCTGCGCAAAAAATGACACAATTATAGCTGCTTTTTTTTCTGGCCCTCTTTATCCAACAGGACACATAAGACGAACTAGTGGCACTAAATACACAATATTAAACACGGAAACTTTGACATGGTTTTCTCAAAATATTACGAGGGTGACATTTAACAATTGTTGACTGCTGTGATGTGGGATATAACATTTTTAACACCCGAGGGATGCATAGCCTCCCGTGCTATCGCCTCGGGTGCTATGCATCCCCAAGGGTGTTAAAAATGTCATATCCCACATCACAGCCGTCAACAATTGTTATGTTATATCGCCAAACCCATTTTTTTCAGTTCAACTTGCCTTGCTCGGTGGAAATTAGCAAACAAATCACGCGATCAAAACAGCTGATTGTCTGCTAGTCCGCTGCTCCCACTATAGTTTACTATCGTAAACATTGCAGCGTGGGTACCAATGATACAGCTCAATAGCTAGCTAGCTGCGCTGATGTGTGATATCATGCTTGGAGTGTGCCAGTCATTTTTATAGACTGGACACGTGATCGTTCTAGGCCAATCAAAATACGGTATCCAAGACGGAGATATACCAAATACATTTGACTGCAAGTTTAGAAGGATCTCACAATTTTTGTTTCCCAAAGTAAGGATGAAGTATGGACAGCCAAACATACACAAACACTACAGTTTGTAGAATAGTGGTAAATGTTGTTCTGGGTGCTCTACGTGGTTTCCTTATCAAAGTAAACTTGGCACTGGTCAGTAGCCAAGGTAGTAATGTCATGTTAACCTGGTATTGGTATGGAAAGGATTAATTTGACAATATAATCCCCGTCGACACCTTCACCATTCAAGTCTTACCCGTGAAACCCTGGATGCATTGACACACGGGTCCCATCGGTCCGTCGTGGCACCAGCCACCGTTCAGGCAGGTATCTGCCATGCAACTGGTACTCACTACATGGCATGCGTAACCTTCATACCCATCGGCACAGTCGCAGGAGTAGCTGTGGACGAGGTCATGACAGGTGGCACCGTTCTGACAGGGCGAGGAGGCGCATTCGTCAATTCCTGATCGATAGACATTTAAAGCATATCAAGCTATTGCCGGGTCACAGTGAAAATATTGTAAATAATAAAATCAAACATTCCAAAGTTGGTCTATCGGAAGAACACAAATTTCATTATCTTTTTCTAAATTCTATTTTTCTTATTTACCAACAGCCCAAATAGAATAAAACAAAATTTCCAAAATGATTTTATAAAGGAAAACAAAGTACATGCGTACAAAGCAGATTAAAAGTTCGGCAGTTTCAAATTGTTTCTTTTCTATTTTTCTTCATGGAAGTCGTCCAATACAAGGCTAGTAAACGCCAGTCTAGGTAAAGGGCTACAACACAGTGGGGGTGGTGGGGTTTGCCACATTTTTAGGTTGCCAGTCTTAGGCTAAAAAAAAAAAAATAGTACTGCTTCCGGTTACCCGGCCTACCTTATTTTAACGACCCTGACCCTACTTTTTTTCGGGGAAAAAAGTAAAAAACAAAAACATAAATGTTTTATTACTGCCTTTAAACCTTGAATACATGTACAGACCTACATATGATCAGAACAAAAAAGTTCCAACAAAAATTCCCTACCTACCTACCCTATTTTCAAATGCCATGTAATCGTAAGCAGAACTAATTTTGTGGGCCTTACCACCCTTATGATTTCTGGGTCCAGATCTAAATAGAACTAAATGCCAAGATGAAAAACAAGGTGATCCGTGGATCACACGTGTCGCCCATTTTTATCACTGCATCGCATTTGCAACTTTTCAAATGACAGCAATTTTACATGTTAAGCCTATTTTACCACTTGACCTCCAATGACCTTTATGTGACCTGTAACATCAACATCATATAAATGTTTGCATGTTGCGGCACCTAAGGCTCAAGTTTGATTGCAATTGGTCTTCAACTTTTCAAATGAGACCAATTTTACATGGTCAGCCCATTTTACAACTTGACCTCAGATGACCTTTGACCTTGGTGTGACCTTTGACCTCATTAACATATGAAGGTTCCATGTTACATGTATAACCCATATTTGGTTCCAATTGGACTTCAACTTTTTCAAATGACACCAAATGAGAGCAAAAACTTAACCTTAAACTTTAACATACGGGCACGGGCACACGGGCACACGGGCACACGGGCACACGGGCACACGGGCACACGGGCACACGGGCACACGGGCACACGGGCACACGGGCACACGGGCACACGGGCACACGGGCACACGGGCACACGGGCACACGGGCACACGGGCACACGGGCACACGGGCACACGGGCACACGGGCACACGGGCACACGGGCACACGGGCACACGGGCACACGGGCACACGGGCACAAGGGACACACGAACAGAATTCATGACTGGTAAGAGTGCCCCCAAAACATTCGTTTAGGCGACACAAAAATCACCATTACACACCGATACAGGAACTTTTCCTTCACAAACTTCTGCTTGTTTTGGACCATGTTATGCATAAAATGTCTATTTAATTCACCAGAAAATCCGAATAGCAAGACTCAAGAAAGGACTATCTTCTTCTGTTGCAAGGACAACATTCATTTTCCCAATCAAGATTACAAGGCCATAGCAAGGCATGCATATAAATATAGGCTGGCGCCAATTATTCGTCAGCTCTTTGAAGTAATCTTCCTTCCTAGAAACCAGTCAAGATTGTGTTTTTTCACTTGCGACAAAATATGCGAATGTCACTCACGTCTACAGATCTGTGACGGCTGGCGTCTGTACACTGTCAGTCCATCCTGTAGAGTCTGTGGCCAGGCCATTGCGTCTCCCAGTCTCCCACAGCTGCCATACAAAGTCATTATCTCGGCCTCGTCCATGGCAAACTGCCAAATATTAACCTGTGTAATATGAAATAAAATAAGTTGGATCGGAGAGAGGGAAGATGGAATTATGATAATTGATTTGTGTAATATTACTTCATTTGCTTCAATTTATTCCTTTTTAATACCAGTTCCATTATGTTTTGATTTCTTTTTTTCCAATTTCAAAAATTATGATTTGAATCAGCGTGTCAAAATACCTGGCTCAAGCGTCCGACAAAAGGACCACTGGACTCCTCATGTCCACCTATCCCATCATGCTCCCTGCCGATGGTCAGCAAGCCACCGCCTGGTATAAAGTGACCGGTCTGTAGTCCGGTACCCTGTCTCCGTAGTGTGCCATCAAAGTAGAAGTGCCAGTCTCCAGACTCGGCCTCCCACGTGAAGGCGACATGATGCCAATCAACCTCCCTGTGGAATGAATCGAAAGGGGATCATCAGGCTAGTGTAGTGGTACTTCCCTCGCCTTCCACCGCTGTGACCTGGGCTCGAATCCCACCAGGGCTGACATGTGCATTGGGTTTTCAGTCCCTGCCCGATTCCGTGGGATTTCTCCAGAATTGTTCCCTGGAGTTTTTCTTCCAAATTGCTCATTTGGAGGAGTCAGGTTGGCCTAGCGGTACTTCCCTCACCTTCCACCGCTGTGACCCGGGTTCGAATCCCACCAGGGCTGACATGTAGATTCCGTGGATTTTCCCAAGAATAATATTCTCGGGTGTCCTTCCCACTTCTAAAACTGAACATGTCTTTGTCGTCGTCCGACAAGTTTCTTCGGGATTTCAAGCCAAAGTGCGATATGCACTTTTGAGGAATCCTGGGTTTCATTACCAGAAAGAATTAAATAAATGAAATGAAATGAAATCAAATCAAATCAAATCAAATCAAATGAAATAAAATAAGATCTCCTACGATCTTCCTTTATCTCAACTCTGTAAAGAGCACACACAGTCAGCCTAAAGATGCTGAGTTTGTATATGCCGGCAATCATGGACCTAGAACAAAAGAATTTGGGTGTAGACAAAGGGGTCCACGTTTGACCGAACGTCCACGATTGAAAATCATGTACAAAACCAATGGGAGGTCCACGATTGCACCCGTTTACATGACTGTGTGTGTGAACTGTAATCAACCATGGGTACAATGACAAACACTCCATGTTTACAGGTTCCTGTAACACTTATGAGTGGGGCTATTAAAGCAATTAAAACAAAGAGATAAGATTTGAAGGTAAAAACAGAGAAATGAATTTGGGCAAAGAGCACGGTCTTATAACAAAAACCTATATAAAGCCAAATTTACCTCATCGGCCTGAAGTCCGTTCGAACTGTTTCACTGTTCACCTGAGCGACAATGTTTCTGTAGTCCCTCAGGCTCAGTGCAACACTCATAGCTCCGTGGTTCACTGAAGATTGGCTGTCCTGCTCATTGTATACAATGTACGACAGGAGTGTCCCTCTCTGGATCATGTCCGCGGGTCGTATCCATAGTGACAAGGTCAGTTCATGCAGGTCGGGCTGTACATGAATGGGCTGGGGGGCTGACGTGCTTGACGGCCCGAATATCAGGTCGAAGTCAGAAGAGAGCCCTGGCAAGTAAACGTAAATGTGAATTTTTCAAAGTGATCAAAGAAGACTGGCAGGAGCGGGATTTGAACCTGCGACCTCCGAAATACCATACCGGCGCTCTACCAACTGAGCTATCTTGCCCTATGTTGGCGATCTCCCCAATTTTCCGTGTCTTTGTTCAGGGGGCGCTAGTCAGAAGTCACAAACCCATAATGCCGTACAGCCAGGAAACACGCCCCAACTTTGCGATACAACCTGGGAAGCGACATTGTGGGGATCACACAACGAGGATAAAACTTTTTTAATGTTAATATCATATCATCTCTTGTGGTTTGTTTGACTGGACATATGATTATCGGCTTTGCACAGTGGAAAGTATGACCAGAAACTCTAAAAAGAGAAATGTAGTTGGTCACCATCTGGCATACTGACTGAAATGTGAAGTTAATACCTCCAGTTCCTTTTAGAGTTAGTCACTTCGCAAAGCACCCTGGGAAGTGTCAGTGAGGGGTCACTCAATGAGAATGCAACTTCTTAATCATATAAAATCTTCAAGTAAGCCACGAGGGAAACTGACAGGGCAATTTTTACTCAATTTTGAAAATCAATGAAGATTGACAACACCTTTGAACTCAGTAAGATTGAAATAATAATTTTGGTCATTTTGTTTTTACCAATGGTACATAACCTAACCTTCCTTTAAACTCTTGAATACAGACGACGGCCATAGCCACGGTTTGAAAAAGACCACCTGGCCGGTTGTCGTCTATACGCGCATTCTTCTGCATACTCAATCCATTGTTTGCATTCTGCTTGGCTGCACAAGTGGGTATTGGCATACCAGCACCCCCATCAATAACAGCTTGACAGAACGTCACCGTTTTCACAAAGAGACACACATGTGGATTTTGAAGAAGAAAAGCGTTTTCGAGATAATCGCAAGAGAAGTTTCTCCTATTTTAAAAACTGCAAAAAGTACTACTTTGCAACAACTTTGTGCAGTAAGGAAACCTTCACATGATTCTATGAGAGGTGAATTTTTACGTGAACCCAGTAATTAGAATTAACACGGTGGTTAATTAGCCAAAATTAATTAGTAAAGATGCACGTCCCTTCGTGAAAACGAAGTTTTCCTACATTGACACCCTTTCTGTTCAATGTGTTTTTCCATATGGAAGGGGCGCACATGTTTACGTGCGCGCAGCTGAGAATGTAACAAAGATGTGTGTCTCTTCGTGAAAACGAAAATCTCAGTTGGCCTACTTTTACGCCTTTCCGTGCAATACGTTTTGTATGCGTTCAAGGGGCAGGCATGTTCACGTCTCTTCGTGAAGATGCAAATTGCAATTATCAAGATGCCTGCCCCAATTGCATCATTAATATAATTTGGAAATTAATGATGTTTTGCTTACAGAAGCATGTCAAAATAGTTAAAAGTCAAAAAAATAGTGATTTTTTTACATGTGTGTCTCTTCGTGAAAACGGTGACGAGAAGAGGTTAAGCCAAAGATTAGATTAGAAGTATGGAACTTACTCAGCTGGCAGTTACTGCCCGAGTAGCCCGGTGCGCAGCGACAGAAGAAGCTCTCCACGCGATCCTCACACACCGCGCCATTCAGACACTCCTGCATATGCGCCAAGCAATCGTCGACATCCTGCTCGCAGAGGATGCCTTGGTAACCACGGCGACACAGACAATGGAAGCTTTTGTTGTCAGCATCTAGGATGCACTGTCCGTTATTGTGACATGGATGGGCGTCGCAAGGGCTGATCCACTCTTCGCATCGGTTGCCACGGTAACCATCTTGACAGTAGCAGCTGAAACCCTAAACACAAAGACAAACACAAGTAATATTTAGAGTACGAGGTACAACTTTTTTCAGGCTGTGTCCCACGAATACAAATTAAAAGTTTGATAAAAAATAACATGCGGAAAAAAATTAACGAAATTTGCAGGGCAAATAAAACTTCACTTGATCCAAATTTCTATGCAGACGTAATTGTTGGTATTGTACCAAGTGAGCCACCTAGTCTAAAGTTCTCCCAAAGTGTCCGTTAACCCTCCTATAGTTATAACTATCACAGCCTATCAAAAAATCTACCCACCAACTCTCACAGCTTGTGTGTGTTTCAACCCGTCACTTGATAGGTTTTGATATATAGGGTAGTTGGCTCCATTTTGGCCCTGAGAGAGGGAGCATTGGGACAGCATTGGCAGAACTGATAACACAATTGCAGGCAGTGTTCATACGTACTCTGTGAGATTTAACATACACATGAAATAAAAAGCCTGTGAAAATTTGAGCAGAATCCGTCATCCAAGTCACACGAAAATAGTTTAAAAAAAACATTCTGTTTTAACAATGATTTCGTGGACAATGATATGGTCTTATTTTTGATTGTTAAAATAAACCATGCCATTTTTGGAGGTGTTCCGGTGCAATTTTCTCGATGATGAAAGCCTTTCAGACGGAAACATTTCTCAGGAAGATTGGTACTTGTACCATCTTTATAAACAGTAAGTTTTCAGATGGAAACTAATTAATTTGGTTTTGATTTTTTTTTAGGTTTTAATCATTACCAAAGTTATATACTATCTTTAAATCCTTGGATATGTTGCCTGTTAATAGAAGCCCTATACGGACCTTAACAGTTTCAGTGCCATTTTATACAGTTAACCTTCAGATCCATATTCTATAAGTACACAGCCACACAAACAAGTGTAGTATCTGAAGGTACAGTTAAGCCCCAAATTATTCATACCCTATGAAAAATCTGGTAGTTTGCTTTTCTCTCATACATAAAAGCTGGATTGGCGGAACTTGGGCTTTACTTAATGACTTTTAGTTGGCATGTACAAATCTACATATATTTTGGTTTCACATCATTAGCATAAAAGTAGAAATAATAAATAGAATGATTCACAATACCCCGAATTTGGCCATGAATAATTTAGGGCATAACTGTATGTGACATAACCTGGAGCTGAGTGAGTTTCGGAACTGCACCTTCAAAACATCACAACAGACAACTCCCTATAGCCTTCCAGTACTGCTGCATAGACTGACAAAGATTTGAGGTCATCTCGATGTAATAATCCACACATATGTGAACAAATGTGCAAAAATCATAGGTCTTAAATGGTAACTGCCATGCGGAGAAAAACCACATCGATTTGATCAAGTAAAAGAAAAACAGGAATTATACTACTTTGAAAATCCCCTTCCATATATTAAAGATGATGTTGATTGGTTTTTTTTTTTTTATGTAGATTCTGTATTGTAAAATAAAACAGCCAATATTTTTGTGCATGAAATACCAAAAACATGACTTTTGAGAGCAGTTTTATCAAGTCTCCTCAGCCCGCTGGTGCCATTTGTCTAAAAGTCGTCGATGCGGGCAGCAAACAATTTGACGTCATAGGAGGAATATTCTTTTGTGTCTAGCACTGGGAACAAAAGAGGAGTTCATCCTATGACGTCAGAATTGTTTGCTGCCCGCAGGAACGACTTTCAGACAAATGACATCAGCGGGCTGTGCTGCGGTAGAGGGGGCTTGATAAAAATAGCTCTCAAAAGTCGCTTTTTTGTTATTTCATGGCAGAAAAAAAAATGGCTGTTTTATTTTACAAAACAGGATCTACATAAAACCAAAAAAATGACCCAAACTTCTCTCAGCAATCAACATCATCTTTAACACATGAAGCACTACCTTAGGAGCTACATAATACCAATTCACTTGTTCTACACATCATTGTAGCAGGATTGGATGCATTATTCCCCTACCAAGAAACTGCCAAGAATCTGAAAAGCCTAACAACTCCAGTTTCTTACCCTGGGTAGGTCCTGGCACTCTGCCCCGTTCAGACACGGACTGGAGGCACAATCATCAAAGTTGAACTCACAGGTCAGGCCAGTGAAGCCATCGGGGCATTCACACATATAGGAGTTGACGTCATCATGGCAAATACCCTCATTCAGACAAGGAGCTGTGTGACAAGCAACAAACGTCAGCTACAAATCCGGATAACATGGGTATTTTTTTTTTTCAGGCAGATCCAATCAGAATATGGTACATGGCTGAAGAATATGACAAGGTTAATTAGGGATGACATCTTTTATTAAACATGCGGTATTCTTAGCGGTGTTTTGCTGAGGTACCGCATTCAGTAATCAGGCTTTTGAATGGAAATCCAAACTTTTGGAAAGTTTATTAAACATGAAGTCAAAAATTACTCTGAGAACTCATTAACTCTTTGTCGGTAATGAATTACTATACAACAAAACTGCCAGTATGTATTCACAAATCAAGAATTAGGTCAGTACAAGAACCACCTGGTGGGGTACCCCACAAAGATGTCCTTCCGTAACTGAACGCAGTCTCCATGCCTGGAAGACAAAATCACTGAGAATTACTTATTCTGGGGAAAGTTAGATACAGAGTCAGCTAGATACAGATAAATATTAAAGGTATGTATTTTTTTTATTTTAGTTAGTCTTTAAAGTGTTACCTTTAATATTTATCTTATTCTGAGGAGCAATGCCAATGAGTACTGTAATGAACAACCTGGCATACAGTTGCGGTCAAAGGTTTACACACACTACAGTCCTGCAAACATCCCCAATTCACCTAAAGTTGTGAACCAAATGCAAGTGATTTAATACATGTATGAGGAAAGATTTCTGCAATGTGATTTTATTGACATACTGAGAATTTACAAGACAAATTTTCAAGAAAAAGAACAGCTCAAAAAAACAATTTTAAAGAGTACATAAACTTTTAACTACAACTATATATTTCAGAGTTTCTGTTTTTTTACCTGATGCGCATTCATCCACGTCCACTTGGCAATCTTTACCAGTAAACCCCGGTATGCAGTCGCAGTAGTAATCCCGATCACCGTCCACACACCTCCCTCCGTTCCGACACGGCCGGGAATAGCAATCATCCAGAAACACCTCACATCGCTGACCTAAGAACCCGGGCAAGCACAGGCACCTGTGGGAGTTTACGGCATCAACACACCGGCCTCCATTCTCACATGGGTTGGGCAGGCAGTCATTGATATTGGTCTGGCATCGAGCGCCTGTGAAGCCCGCCACGCACATGCAGGCATATCTGTTAACGCCATCCACGCATCGACCCCCATTTTTGCACGGACTCGTGGCACAGTCATCAACATTCACTTGACAGAGAGTACCGGCAAACCCACGCCGGCACACACAGTCGAAGGTGTTGACTCCATCCACACACCTGCCGCCATTTTTGCAAGGTCTGGAAGCGCAATCGTCAACGTTTACCTGGCACAGACTACCAGCGTATCCACGCTGGCATTCGCAGCGGACGCCGTTGATAAGATCTACACATGTCGCACCATTCTGGCAAGGCTGCGCTTGGCATTCATCAATGTTGGTTTCACATGAAATGCCTTCAAATCCCTCCTTGCAGATACAGGAATAACCATCCACTTCATCCACGCACTGGGCTCCATTACGACAGGGATTGCTCTCACATTCATCAAAATCAACACCACACAAATCACCAGTGAATCCTGGGAGGCACTCGCAAGTGAAGCCATCCACACCATCCACACACCGGGCTTGATTCAGACAGGGACTGCTCTCACATTCATCGATGTCAATGCCACACAAATCACCAGTGAATCCTGGGAGGCACTTGCAAGTGAAGCCATCCACACCATCCACACATCGGGCTTGATTCAGACAGGGACTGCTCTCACATTCATCGATGTCAATGCCACACAAATCACCAGTGAATCCCAAGAGGCACTTGCAAGTGAAGCCATCCACACCATCCACACACCGGGCTTGATTCAGACAGGGACTGCTCTCACATTCATCGATGTCAATGCCACACAAATCACCAGTGAATCCCAAGAGGCACTTGCAAGTGAAGCCATCCACACCATCCACACATCGGGCTTGATTCAGACAGGGATTGCTCTTACATTCATCTATGTTGATGCCACACAGGTCACCAGTGAAACCAGGGGGACACTCGCAAGTGAATCCATCCACACCATCCATGCATCGGGCTTGATTCTGACAGGGATTGCTCAAACATTCATTGACTTCAACGTCACACAGATCACCAGTGAAACCTGGGGGACACTCACAAGTGAAACCGTCAACTTCATCAACACAGCGCGCACCATTCTGACATGGTTCCCCATGACAGTCATCAATGTTAACCTCGCACGTGGTACCAGTGAAGCCGGCTACACACCGACATGCAAACCCATCTACTCCATCAATGCACGAACCCCCATTCCCGCATTCCACTCCTTCGCAGTCATTGACATCAACTTCGCACAGAGCCCCAATGAACCCCGGAATACATTGGCAGAAAAATTCCTCCACGTAGTCAATGCAGGTACCTCCATTCCTACACATCACCCCGCGACAGTCATCGATATTTACATCACAGATTTTTCCGGTAAAACCTGCTTTGCATTGACACCGGAAGTCATTGACATCATCCACGCAACGACCTCCATTCCGGCATGGATTATCACCACAATCATTGATATTAACCTCACAAGTCCTGCCAATGAAGCCCACAATGCAGAGGCAAGAATAATTGTTCATGCCATCCACACACTCAGCGCCATTTTCACAGGGGGCGCTCCTACAGTCATCCGTATTGATCTGGCAGTTGACGCCAATGAAACCCTCTACGCACTTGCATGCGTAACCGTTGATTCGGTTCTCGCACAGCCCACCATTCTGACAGGGCATATCGATACAATCATCAATATCCACTTCGCACAGCTTTCCAGTGTAGCCTGGAAAGCAGACACAGGTTGGCCCTGTAGAGAGATCCCGACAAGAGCCACCATTCAAGCACGGGTAAGCCTGGCAGGCATCCACACGGGTCTCACATAAAACTCCACGATAGCCTGGCTGGCAGAGGCATCGGAAATCCTGCAAATGAAATTTGAACACTATCTATTTGGCAATTCAATACTCTGAAAAGCAAGTATATAAACCTTAAAGACCTATATAGGGGGTGTGCCAGAAATGCAAAATGTTATGTTAATGCACTGATAACAATAATGATAAAGACAACAACCGACATTATGTTAACATAGCACCAACGGGTGCAACAGTAGATCCATGATAGGATTCCAACCCATATTATTGTAAATGCTGTCCAAATAACGGAGCGTTTCATATTGTCCAGGTGCGGTATCGAGTGCGATACCGCTGTTTTTCTTTGCAGTGCCGCATTCCTTACCTCAAACTTTGCTGATAAATGGGAACCCAGGCGGCTTGAATAAATGAATAAATCAGGAGGTCAAAACTGGAGCTTGGACCTCATCACAGCCCAGTTGGCTGATCAAATATTCCCAATTTGCAGCGGTCCATTAAATGCTGAATAGCTAGACATGGGCCGGACCATAGACAAAGGTAAATAGTCAAATGCTTTTGCCAATTGGCGCAGGCACTGTTTATGGAAGACTTTGAATCTACACAAACCATTAGGCTAAAAGCGCTAGACAAACACTAGCAATTTCTTTCAAAAAAAATTAATGCTGTATTTTGTAAAAATAACAAAAAATAGATCAGACAGCTAAGCTCCTTGGCCGTGTCAGTAATTAGGTCTTACTGTTGTTGGATCCGGTTCACATATACCACCATTTTGGCACAGGATGGAGTTGCATGGGTTTATTAACACCTCGCAGTTCACACCACTGTAGTCCACAGTGCAATCACACGTGTAAGCATTCACGAGGTCACGGCATGTTGCATTGTGCTGGCATGGCCCTAAGGATAAGAAACCAATCAAACAGGTATTTGTACTCAGTATATTTCTTTTTTTCCTTTTTTTATGCAAGTTCGCCCCGAACAAGGAAAAGCCACTCGAGGTACGAAGCTACAAAAAGAAAGGAATCAAAGATGCAAGAGGTAGGAATTAATATTCCTCTTGAAGCAGGAAAGATCGTAAGATGAAGGGAAACATGCACCAGGCAAAGAATTCCATAGAGATGCAGAACGAGGGAAAAAGCTATTGGCATAGCTTTTTGTTCTACATCTAGGTAAGATAGAGTATATTGGTGGGAATGGGTGGAAAGCAAAGTTTCACACTCCAATGCCCTAACTGGAGGAACCAAGCCAGATATACCCAGCAAGATACGGGACCAAGGGGTACCCCCTCTAATTGTCTCTATACCCTATACACACTAGAGACTATTGTTACCTAACACATCCCCCCCCCCCCCCCCCCCCCCCCCCGAGATTCTGGGAACACAATGACCAACACAAAAGAGGGGGGTGGTTCCCTCTGTCCCATAGCCCGTGGAACAATCACCATGAAAATATCTGTAGAACAGACTAAGAGTAGCAAGAGATCTCCGGTGAGAGAGAGTGATTGTAAGGATGAGCCCAACTCTTCTCCAACCAAGACATATAAACGTCTTTATTTTCAAGGGTGATTTTTACATGTATTTTAAAAACAAACAGTACTCAGCGTCTGAAACAGCTGATTATTAAAGAGCATAGGTTCTGACTTAAGCAAAAGCCCGGCTTGGAGCGTTATCAGCAGAGCATTACCATTCCTATTTGAGCAGGTTACATTCTGTGCGTGGTTCAAATCTGATAAATATTAGCCATTGAGCCTTTCTCTGTAAATACAATGCATTAAGCATTACTATTCTAACTCACTCAAAATCCTCCAAAATTCACCTGGATGTTTTTAAAAAATTGCAGGATTGACGACAGTAGCACTGGTCACTGTTGCTTTGCATGGTACTTGATTCTATTTGATTCTTTATGTACAAAGAATGTGCCAGTGGTTTACTGGACTGTGTAGGATTTTGGAAGATTCGTAAAGACTCCTTATAAAAATGCCTTAGGGGAGTTACCAGTAAGAAGTAAATAGTTGTTTATGAAAGGATGGCATGGGAACCAGTCAAATTGCAATGTCTGATGAGATATGATACCAAATTCTTTCAACTGTACGACGGGGTTAATTGTCAACCTCATAGAGATGACATCACAATTGTTTTCATAATTATGAGCAAACCAAAGCACTACACAGGAAAAATCCACAAAAAGACATTTTTGCTTAAGGGTATTAAACAAGAGGCCTCTACAAAAGAAAATATTAAAAAAAAGCACACCTGACTGGCACTCATCAACGTCAACGTGACAGTTGCGTCCTCCGAACCCAGCCGGGCACTCACACAGGTAATCTAGGACGTCATTGATGCAGCTCCCGCCGTTACGGCAAGGCTGGCTGGTACAGTAGTCCACGGCTGTCTGGCAGTGGTCACCGGTGAATCCGTCGACACACACGCACCTGGCGGGACCCTCAGGCTGGTCCTTACAAGTACCCCCATTGGTGCAGTTGTGGGTCTCGCAAGGAGGGACTAAGATCTCGCAGTTTGGCCCTCGGAAGTTGCTGGGGCAATCGCACTGGTAGCCCTAGGGGAAATGAATACAAGACAATAGACCGAACCATTAAGTCCCGCCCCTTGACCAATCACGTCAATCATGAATATTTTATTAGACCATGGTCTTGGCTGTGATTGGTCAATATATCAAGAGGCGGGGCTTATAATGGATTGGTTTATTGAGGTTCTTGTGTTGTCCTTATTTCATCACATAAATTACAAGCAAAACTGACCGGGTAAATTCATTAAGCTTCAGAGTAACTGAAGACTGTTGAGAAGAGGAAAGTTTGAACCTGTAACCTCCGAAACCCTGCAACAGTGCTCTACCAACTGAGCTACCTTGCCATATTGTTGAATTGGCAGTCTCCTAATTCTGTCAGGAGTGCCAGTCAGAAGTCAAAAACCCATAATAACCAGAGATCTCACCCCAATTATACAATGCAGCCTGGGAAGTGGTGGGAATCACTCCATGAGGGTACATATTACTGCACAATAGCTTCAACTAAAACAACAAGTAGTACTGGACGTCACGCTTGCGCGGGTAGCTTGTAAATTGAATCAAACTTCAAGTCATAATTTGACTAAATAGTACAGAGCGGGGGAGGGGGGGGGGGGGGGGGGGGGGGTGCGCGGACTTAAGGAGTCTTTTGACTTTGAGGGTGACCTTTCCAATTTGTGATGTTTTTCAACCCTTTTGTCTGGCTGTTATTAATGCCAATACGGGCTTCTGCAGCCAAGCGTAATGCACACAATAGGCAAAAAATGGACTGAATACACAGAAGAATGCGGGTATTGGCATCAACCGACCGGGCGGTCTTTTTCAAACCGCGGCTACGGCCGTCATCCATATTCAATGGGTTAACTACTGATGTACTCTTATACACACTGCACTTCGGACTTCTTTGTTTTAATTACTTCTTCCTTTTTACTTTTTGCTGACGGCAACATGATATTGCGGACAAAATGAATAATGGGGGTGTGTCACACCCGCATATCCCCTCTTACAACACCCCCAGCTCTAGTAACCAGGCAACCTATTTATTTCACCAAGACGATCTCAAATGATAGATGGAATTCAGAAATCACTCTCACTGTTTTGAGACGTCGGCAGACTCCATTGTTGACACACGGTCTTGAGGCACAGTAATCTTTTGGGATCTGGCAGTACCTGCCGCTGTATCCCTCCGCACACTTGCAGGTGTAAGAATTGGTGCCATCCACACAGCTGGCTCCATTACGGCAGGAATCTATTGTCAAAGATGTTGACAAATTTTACATTCAAAATGCGCAGTTGCAGCTTGAATTGAGTTAAGGAAGGGTTAAGGGAAACTGACTAGGTAATTTGCAGGGGTGAGATTGGCCAAAAATGAACAATCCATAAAATCCACAAAAAATCCAGATCAACGTCTATAGTTTGTATTTGCCTAAAGGCACCCCCTTAAAATATCCGTTTTAATTGGTCTATATCCACTTTTACAGGTAAAAACACCTTCAGAAAAACATTTCAGGAATTCCAGATTGCAAAGGAGATTCTTTAAAAATTTTGAAATACTGACAAATTTTGAAATCCTTTTTTCCCTTTGCCGACGTAGAATATTTAGCACTGTATGATCAGCGCCTTTCGAGAGCCTGTCACGTCTAATTTACATCTAATCATCCCCAACGCAAAATTCTAACATCATATAAACAAAAATAGAGTTATCACTGCAGTAACCTTAACGACTCACTTTTTTCACATTCATCAACATCCAGCTCACAGTTGCTGCCTGTGTATCCACGCCGACAGTAACATCGATAACCATTGATTGCATCTTTACACTGTCCTCTATTCATGCAAGGCCTGCTCCAGCAATCATCGATATTGAACTCGCACAGCCTCCCCGTGTAACCGGGAATGCATTCACAACGAAAAGAACTGATGCCATCCATGCAGGTGCCGCCGTTCCTGCACGGCACCTTGATACAGTTATCGATATCGGTTTCGCAGTAGATACCGGTGAATCCACGCACGCATGCGCATGTGAAGCTGTTGATGCCATCGACACATCGCCCAGCGTTCATGCACGGATTGCCGGCACAATCATCGATATCGATTCCACACCGTTCTCCGGTGAACCCATCCGCACAAACACAGTGGAACGCATTGATCCCATCCCGACAAGTCCCGCCATTTTTGCAAGCACCATCGTAGCAATCCTGTATATTCATTTGACAAAACTGCCCGTCAAAACCAATCTGGCATTCACAATGAAAACCATCAACTTCATCAACGCAACTCCCGTTATTAGCACACAGCACAACGGCACAATCATCGACATCAGTACCACAATGCTCGCCGGTAAATCCAGAGGTGCATTCACAGTGAACTTCATTCACCCCATCCACGCAACGTCCACCGTTTTGACAAGGATTGTCACGGCAATCGTCGACGTTGATTTCGCAATCGCCACCGGTAAAACCAACTGCACATCTGCACCAATAGCCATCAATATCATCGACACATCTGCCTCCGTTATCGCAGAATGCTCCTCGGCAATCATCGTCATTTACTTCGCAGTCTTGTCCGCTGAAACCCGCTGGACACTGACAGCGATAATCTGTCCTTTCATTCACGCACACAGCATCATTCTTGCAGGGGTTTGGAGAGCAGAAGTCCCGACTTTCTTCACAGATCAAGCCCGTGAATCCATCCAGACAGTTACAAGTAAAGGAGTTGATTCCGTCAGTACATGTGGCTCCGTTCATGCAAGGGTCTGTAAAAAGAAAATGAGGCACAAAAGGAGACTGTCTCAGAAGTCTATCTCTACAGCAACCTTAGTTTTAAGAAAAGTGAACCATCACCACATCATTACACAAGGCTTAAGTCAAATGAAATTGAAAATCAATATAAAACATAACACAAATCATAAGTCAATGTCAAATGACAATGTAGAATGCACAATTCAAAAAAAGGAGTCATGAATTAAAACAAAATTACTTGAACTTGTGACCTCTAGATTACCGAATCAGCAGTGTAACTGAGCAACCTTGCCCTGTGTTGGCATTCTCCCAATTTGTCAAAATCTTTGTTTTAAGCGGATGCCGCACAGCCAGGAATCATCAGTTTGCACTAAACAAAACCCACATTTTTAGTGCTAAACCGTCACATAATGCTGTTCTACATATATTTTACTACACATCTGATCTATCCATAAAAGAGCTTTGTGCTGCTTGCATTATAAAAAGTTTGAGAAGAAGTGAACAAAGAAAACTGGCAGAGCGGAATTTGCGACCTCCAGAATACCGTACCGGCGCTCTACCAACTGAACTATCTTGCCCTATGTTGGCGCTCTCCCAAATCGCCAGTGTCTTTGTTCGGGGGGCGCAAGTCAGAAGTCATAAACCCATAATGCCATATAATCACACCCCAATTTTATGATCCAACCTAGGAAGCGATATTGTAGGGATCACTCAATGAGGATAGAACTTTTTAACTTATAATATTGTCCCAAAACAAAAAACAAGTGAAACTGACTATTTAATTTTGAATGAATTTTCAACATGCGGCCCTTGGATGTACCAGTACTCTACCAACTGAGCTATCTTACCCTATGTTGGAGGTCTCCCAAATTGTCAGTGTCTTTAAGAAGACTTAGAATACAACAAACCAACTAACCAAATAACAGAAGGCTTAGTTTACCTGACTGGCATTCATCCAAGTCAACCTCACAGTTGGTTCCGTTGAATCCTGGTAGACATTCACACTGGTAACCACCTACCTCGTCCTGGCAGGCACCACCATGCAGACACAGCCCTTCGTAACAGTCATTGATGTTTATCTCACACCAGGTACCAGTGAAACCATTAATGCACTGGCAATAGGAACGAACATCCGTCCTGATGATGCAGGTACCGTTGTTCTGGCAAGGTTTCTCGTGGCATGTAGTCAAATCTATCAGGATTTGTTTTAAAAAAAGGCTTTAATTAGCAGTTGCGATAAACATGACTAAAATAGTAATTTCTATACAATATTTTTTGGGTTTTAATGAGAAGAACCACAGGTATTAATTTAACATTTTGGTCAGTATGCTTTAACCGTCATCAGAAAAACACAAAAAATAAGTGCAACAAAGGGAAATTCTGAAAGCTGCTCTGTCTATGCATTTGGCTAGTATCACCAAGAAAAATTACTTTTCAAAATTTGTTGGCATATATGTTACGAGCTTTCCAATGAGAAATTCCACACACAAAAATCGACTGACAATAAGTAACAGAATTTGTATTAATGTTTGTTAATCTTCCTGCGTAGCATATGATAAAACAATATATTCACAGAAGACCAAATAGATTGTACAGTGAAGTAGGTGCTGTTTCATTCCAAAAAATTTATTTTCTTCCAAAATTTGTTAGTTGGGGCATCCATGAAACTTGAATTTTCAGTCAGAGCACGGACATACAGCAGCTTTAACCCTAACGTCACCGAATACTACAAAATACTACTTGAGTATTCAAACTGTAGTATGCAGTACTTTTACTACACAGGCCTATGAGAATTGAGTAGTATTTTGTAGTACAGTGTACTTTACTCCAAAATGCCTAGGACGTTAGGGTTAAAGTGGACTTAGGCTGACATCCTCAGTAGCAAAGGGGGAGGTGGAAGTTACCCCGCCTAGGTCTATAGGTCTAAAAATTGGGATAATTTCTCTGGAATCTGTTGAAGAATTATCCTCCATTTAGATCTGGGCCCAGGAAAGCTGTAAGGGTGGTGGGGTTGGCAACCCTACCACCTCTTATAGTAACCCTTTTAAATTACCTAGAGTAGCTTTCAGCCTTGTATTGGGTGATTTCAATTTTTAAAAAGCAGCTTCTCACTTCACTTATTGAGGATGCATTTCCTCTGGCTTGTTGCATCTTTTTACTCTTCACTAATCCATACTGGACTTCTCTCTCGTCTGTTTTAGGATTTCCTCGTCTAGAGTCTAGGCACTCTTCTGATGATGGTCAGAGGATACTGATGGGAATATCAAGTTTATACCCTCCTGGTTTTTTTGTGGTTTTTTTTTTTGCAGCATTGCATCTCTTGTCAGACAAAATAGAGTCACTTACGGTGTATCTGTAAACTTCTTCCAATTCGTAGTTTATTCCGAACAGCTACTTGGAAATGAGTCAGTTGTCACAAAACCAAACTTTGGAGTTGATGGCAAATTTGAATGTACAGGGCATGGAGTTACCTTGCATTTTGTATTCCCAGAATCTCTGTTGGGCTATTTGGCTCAATCGATGATATGAATATTGGCCTGCAAACTTGCGCAATTTCAAAAAGTTTGAAAATTTATTACAGAGACAAAAACCAACAAAAAATATACAAATCCCAAAATATATGACAACCACTACCGTATTGCACAATCAATGACAATGTGAAAATGGAGGTGTGAGAGGAAAATTTATTTCTTTCATTAAATTATTTTTTACAGGCAGAGAGTAAAACTAGCAGCTAACCAACACATGAGGTCACATTACTGGCTCCCAACTCGACTGTTGACGAGCCGTCGGGGCACGGCAGGCAGCCATGCTGGTTCCGCATTGATTGATACCAGCCTGGTGCACAAGGTATACACGGCTGGTACCCTGACATGGAGAAAGATCCAGTATCACAGGGATCTGTGCAATGGACAAATGAGAGACTATTACTAAAGTTATATGTTATGGCTTCACAATGCGACGTTTCTGCTGTGACCTTTAGGTAATTTTCCATACGGATTTGGCTTTGGAGAAGAAGTCTGAGAACCAGTCTTGCAGCTCCCCAGTGATGTAGTCGAGACCATCACAAGACCATGCACAAGTCCAGGGGCCAATTTCACGGAGCTGCTAAGCACAAAAATTTGCTTAGCATGAAAACTCATCCTTGATAAAAATGGGATTACCAACCAGATTCCCATGTGTTGTATATTGCTTGTGACTGGTATTCAGCTGTTGTTTGCTTATTATGAAAATCACATGGACTTTTGGCTGGTAACCTGTTTTAACTAAGCAAGACATTTTTGTGCTAAGCAATTTTTTGTGCTGAGAAGCTCCGTGAAATTGGCCCCTAGAGCTTGTTACAGGCACAAGTAACAGGCATAAACCATGACAAAGGAATGCTTTTATTACACAGTTCATTTGAATAGCTTGAGACTTGAATTAAGACTGAAGGTCTTGTGTTGGTCTTGTGTTGGTCTTGCAGGGTCTTGCAGGATCTTGTGATGGTCTCGACTACATCACTGCAGCTCCCATAGCAAAGCACACAGAATCTTGCTAGCCAATCACACGATGGCAACAAGACTGTGACCAGTTAAATGGAGCCCGTATGGAATCCCAACCTAAAGGCAGTGCACTGAGCTGGGGTAGATTTAGAGGACATATGTCCCCCTTAATTTCATCGAGCAATACAGTGAAGTAAAGTTTTATGCCCACGTCCACACCCTCCATCCCCTCCCCCCTTTCTAAAAATCCTTGACCTGTTGTAATGGTGGTCTTGTTCACAGCAGTCTGAGTGATGATACTGTAAAACTTACAACAGGGTGGGCACACTTTCCATTAATTGTCAGAGTTGTAATCAAGCCAATCACAAGCCAATCACAAGTCAGATCAAAAGGCAGATCACAAGTCAATCACAAGTCAGCTCACAAGCTACATGGGATGAACAATGACAAAGGAATGCTTTTGTTATATAGTGTGTTTGAATAGCTTGTTACATGGCTTGAGACCAGAATTGTGAAGTGACTTGTGAAGTGACTTGTGAAGTGACTTGTGAAGTGACTTGTGAAGTGACTTGTGAAGTGACTTGTGAAGTGACTTGTGAAGTCGTGACTTGTGAAGTGACTTGTGAAGTGACTTGTGAAGTCGTGACTTGTGAAGTGACTTGTGAAGTGACTTGTGAAGTGACTTGTGAAGTGACTTGTGAAGTGACTTGTGAAGTGACTTGTGAAGTGACTTGTGAAGTCGTGACTTGTGAAGTCGTGACTTGTGAAGTGACTTGTGAAGTGACTTGTGAAGTGACTTGTGAAGTGACTTGTGAAGTGACTTGTGAAGTGACTCTGTCCATTGTACACTTGTTTTGTGCACATTCAGTTGGAAATTGGGCTGCATGCAGTACACAGTGAGCCGTTCACACACAAGACTGAACTTTGGCATGTGCAAAGCAAACCTACGCAAGCATTCCTGTACAGACAAAGCTCCTTCAAACGGCGTCACTGCATCGTCAGGGCACTGTAGACATGATGAGGAGCCCTCGCTTGCTTGAAACGTGCCGATGGGACAAGCGAGGCATGGTTGCAGACCTGTACGTGAGTATGTGCCGACACGGCATGGATCTGGCAAACAACAACAAAAAAACCAACATAAGCAAAGTTGGTAAAATATGAGCCATAAACTATCGGACTGTCTTTGCTGCTGACGGCTGAATTTGCATAATTATGGGCTATGATAGGCTTACTTAACAACCAAATGACCTATATTGCTGTTTTGTCTTTTTAAAATTGAAATCATCCAATACAAGTCTAAAAGCCACTTAAGTAATGGCAGTGGAATGGGGGGGATTGGCCATTTTCCACGTGGGGGAAATCCCCCCCACCACTTTTGGCAGTTTCGCACAAGAAAAACATAGAAAAGGACAGCCGCTGCTGTTGCACTCGAGGCAAAGGGTTACGATCAGAGGTGGTAGAGTTGGCCTCCTTTTAAATTGCCAACCAAACCACGCTTACGGTTTTCCTGAGCCCAGCTCTAAACAGAGGATAATTTCTTCAACAGATTTCAGAAAAATTATCCCATTTGTCAGACATATAGACCCAGGCGGGGTAACTTCCACCGTCAGTGAGACCAACTCACCTCCCCCAGTAACACGTTGCATTTGCATATTCCCCCATGCACACATCACACAGCTGTTTAGCTGGTAACCCGAGAAAAATTTTGTTTCCGTACTAAGCAAAATCAGTCTGAAGTAGGCCCTGGTCTATTTTGGGATTTTTACATATTCATTTGTAGCGTACTTCAAGCTCCATATTAGTGAAAACCCCATGTGAATACGACCTTTGGTTAAAAAGTTACAAATATTTGAACACCGGCACATTAAAAAAATAAAAATCAAATTTAAAGTTACAGTACTTTAATTGAGTCATTTTTAGCACACTTATAATACATGTCATATTTTCACGTGAAAGAGGAATGTTTTCCCCTTGTTTTTGTAAAAAAAGTCAATTTTGATTTTTCCACTATGAACATATTTTGACCCATATCTCAAAACAAGGATTGCCGAGTTCCGACTGATTTTTGCTTGATCGCATCACAAATGTGTGCTTAGCTCCATGAAAGTGGATCAATTCTATTTCACTTACCGAGGCACTGATTTGCTTTTCTTGCTCCGATATCTGTGGTGTTGGTGCCCTCTGGACATGTCTTACACACCATCTGGCCTGCCTCATTCTGGAAGGTTCCATAATCACACGCTACGCACTCCTCGACTCCCATTACGTGATAGCTACCTACCGGGCACTCCACTGAGAAGAGTAAAAAAGAGGAGGAAAAATCTTAGTCAAGTCTCTCCTGAGTCAATGTGGCTCATGGGAGACTTTTGAGACATTGGTGGCAGCAGACTTACCGCTCCTTTTCTTTGTTCTCACCAGTCGTGTGCATGCTCAGAACTACGCGCACATGCTCAGAACTATGCGCGCATGCAAAGAACTAGCAAAAAGGAATGGCATGTCTGCTGCCTCTCAAAAGTCTCCCATTAAACGATGGAGAATTTTTTTATTCTACTTGACAGGTAACTCCCCTTCTCTCTTGTCGGTACCCATCTCTACCCCTGGGGGAGAGAAGCAATTACGATAACGTATCTTGCTCAATTAAGGATATAAGAGCTGAATTTGTCTTCATCTACAAAATGGTCCAAGGGTTACAGCGTGTGACTTATGTGCGGTGGTATATGTGTTCGAACCCAGCTGGGGGATTATCGTGCTCGAGTGCTTGAGCAAGACACTTTACTGCAACTGCTTCTCTTGTGAGGGTAAAGAACAGTGATCTCACGGCCTGATGAACAGGGAAAATAACTGTGAAGACATATTTGCATAAAAGGCGCTATTTACTATACCTCATACCAGACTTGTATGACTCGTGATTCGGACTCGGACTCGAGTCAGACTCGAGTCCCATTTTTCGTGACTCGAACTCGGACTTGACCCTGTGGACTCGGACTCGGACTCGACATGTGTGACTTGTGACTCGACCCTAAAAAAATACCATAAAGAACTCTTTTTAACAAGAAACTTGCAACTTCTTTGAGCAAGCGATACAGGCAGTGTACGCAGATCCGACGCATCTCGAGATCTCATGTATAATACATGCGTGTGTGCGGTTGGCTTGTTTCCGATATATTGATTAGGGAAATCAATGTATCGAAACATGTACCCTGGCGTCCACATGTGATACTGCGTGAATACAAGTTGATATTGTCCGGTGTAGCGTGAAATTTTTTCACCATGAAATATTGTAGTATCCGTTCCAGGCACAGACTGGCGCCTTTCCAGGCAATACATGTAGCTTTGAATCATGTGTGTTGCTGTATGAAGCATCTCAGTCGCAGCTGGTTAACCTCATTTATGGATCTGACATACTTTGTACAATTCTTATTGTATCATTTATTTAGTCAAAGGCTTCGACATGGAAAGTGTAAATTAACTCCTTGTTTGTAAAAGTTCCGTTTCTTATGTTAATTAAATAAAGGACAAGGTATACAGGTCACATCTAGATCGAATAACTTCAATGGCTAATCTTATGGTTTATTTGACATACTGTATATGGAATATGGTACATTAATTTCTAGTTCATTAAATTTGAAAATACTGTATATATATGTACATTCATTTCTAGTTCATTATATTAGAGAAAAGCTGTATAACAAATTGAACCATTTACACTGTTAGCTTTTCGAGGTACCTCAAAATGTATTTCCAATACAGTAGTTAAATAAAGGTGACTCGGGACTCAGACTCGAGAGAGGTGACTTGGACTCGGACTCTGACTTGATGTTTGGTGACTCGAATACAAGTCTGCCTCATACATGTTCCTGAGCAAGAGCTGAATTCCAACTGGTCAATTAACCATCACATGCCAGTGGATATTTTTGCTAAATACCTGTGCAGATTTCGCACACTGGGCAAAAGCGCATGCAGACAGGTAACTCGCGAGCTATAGTCTACTACATATGCATATTAGGGCCGAGGACATTAATCACAGGACTTAATAACGGAGGCATGGTAATGCGTGGAGCTCCACACAGCTGTTTGCATGTGAACATTGTTCTGGCAAGTGGTGCAGGCATGTATGTCCCGCAGCATTTTATGCCACGGGATTGCTAATGAACTGATGCTGGTCTCGACAACATCATGCAATTACTCAACAAAAATTTACCTTAACCCTATTCCCTCCAGGGCATTTTGGCTAGAACCCTACCAGATGCAGCAGATATTGCGTCAAATTGGAGCTGTCAGTCAGCACTGGTGCACTGTGCTGCATCTGGCAGGGTTAAGGTTAACATGTAGTGACTTATCAAACAGCCTTCCTATTGGGCGACTTCCATAACAAAATGAGATAGTATAAACAAATACAGTGGAATGCCGCCATAACAAACATCGCGGGATCCACAGATTTTGTTCAGTATAGCGATCGTTCGGTATAGCAAGTTTCAGCAATCAGTCTATGGAATGCCAAAGAGCGCATTTAATGTGATCATCGAATCGGTGGTGCACTTTCACGATTGGTGATGGACTTTCGCAATCGGTGATGGACTTTTGCAATCGGTGATGGACTTTTGCAATCGGTGATGGACTTTTGCGAGTGGTGATGGACTTTTGCGATCGGTGATGGACTTTTGCGATCGGTGATGGACTTTCGTTAGTGGTGATGGACTTTTTCACGTGATCGTTGATGGGGCGTGATAGGTGATGCATATTCACGATTGGTGATGGACTTTCGCTATCGGTGGTGGACTTTCGTTAGTGGTGATGGACTTTTTCACGTGATCGTTGATGGGGCGTGATCGGTGATGCACTTTCACGATCGGTGATGGACTTTTGCTATCGGTGGTGGACTTTTGCTATCGGTGGTGGACTTTTGCTATCGGTGGTGGACTTTTGCTATCGGTGGTGGACTTTTGCTATCGGTGGTGGACTTCCGCTAAAGGTTATGGAATGTGCGATGTGACGCACAGGACTTTCAAAATACGGACTCATCGGTAGTATTGCGCATGCCTAAGTGATGATTGTGAACGTTTAACCAATAAAAGGGTAAAAAGGGACCAGATTTTGTAGGAGTCAGAATTTCACGTGACATCGGAAACGTGTTTCAATCCAGCCAGCCTATCCGATTAGTTTAAGACTACCCACGTGACGGGCTCTCGACCAATAGGAACAGGTAAACTGTCTCAGGGTTTTATTTTCATGTTTTTGACATTTTTGGGTCTGTACAATGGACGGGTTTATAATATCGGGATCTTGAGTATAAACATTTCCTCTGAAGGTGACAATTGAAGAATACAGACGGCCTTGGTGAAACATGTAAAATAATTCCATGTTGTTCTTATTCATACAAGTCTTGTTTGAATTACATACACGTGCACAACACGCATGGAGCCCATCATCAACATATTACAGACTTTGAATTTGTCAGACTTTGAGGCTGACCGCTTTGACTTTGTCAATGAGCCCGTCAACTACTCAAAAGAACGAAAAAGCTTGACAAACCACTTATTTTTCATTATGGGCTTTGCATGCAGACTGTCGTACAATTGGGAGAAATCGTTACGTAACTTAATAGTATTATGACCGGATCTGGTTTTACGCTTGCTTGGTTTTCAAACAGAAGTATGCCAAGAGAGTGTGCGTGTGATAATTCCCAACTGTAATTCGTTATTGAATGATCGGATTGTGCGCCTGGTCTAGTAAGAAATCAAGTTGTTTTTTATTGTAGCTCAGGTTCTTCAACGGTCAAAATGGGTGAAGAAGATAAATTTTTCCTAGCTTGAAACTTGGCAAAAGATGCTGAAGGAATAGTAACGATTGAAACTACTGTTGTTGGCCTACAAGCTAGAATCTGCCGTTTATAACTATAAATTTTAGCAAACAAACCATCCAAACAAATCTCTGATTTTTGCAAAACCTTGGCACGCGAGTGGGACGAATGTACACATTATGTGAGGTCATTAATGCCAGCAGCTAGTTTTATTATCGCGAAATCAGAAGCACCGTAACTGCGCAATTTAGTTAATTGATCTTCAATACAGGCACCGCGTTGGATAACGAAACCTACGTTGAAATTATTGAACGTAGGTCGGGCATACTGATCAAAAGAAAAAGCCCTAGAATCTGCAACAAATAACTGACGAACTTGTATAGGCATAACTTAATATTCTCCGAATCACGTCGGGGTCACCAATTTAGAGGCTGCCTTAAAGGAAGTCTAAGGTTTCTGATGGCTAAATTCGCCAATTACAGAAAATTAAAGAATTGACAATTATTTGTCTAACTGATATTTCAGGTAGAATTGCCAGCAAATACAAACAAAGTGTATTTATTAAACGAGAAAACTAAGGCAAACCTCCTTGATTATAATAAAGTATAATGTAATGCCGCCGTGGCTCACCTATTAGCTGTATACTACTGCCAAACCTGGTTTACCACGGCGACAAAGAAATAACTCACAATAATAATGAACACGCAAATAAATGCCTTGTTTCTGCCCACACCACATCGGCATACGTCTTGTGACAACATCAGTCCGTTTCTTCGTCTACATTTATTTGCGTGTTCATTATTATTGTGAGTTATTTCTTTGTCGCCGTGGTGAACCAGGTTTGGCAGTAGTATACAGCTAATAGGTGAGCCACAGTGGCGTTACATTATACTTTATTTTAATCAAGGAGGTTTGCCTTAGTTTTCTCGTTTAATAAATACACTTTGTTTGTATTTGCTGGCAATTCTACCTAAAATATCAGTTAGACAAATAATTGTCAATTCTTCAATTTCTGTAATTGGCGAATTTAGCCATCAGAAACCTTAGACTTCCTTTATAAGGCAGCCTCTAAAAGCAGTAGCAAACAACCGAGAGGTCTGTCATCGATTCCAAACTTGATCATCGATCATGAAATCCATCAACGCTCGCAATAGTCCATCACCGATCGCAAAAGTCCATCACCGATCGCAAAAGTCCATCACCGATCACAAAAGTTGATCACCGATTGCAAGTCCATCACCGATCGTGAAAGTGCATCACCGATCACACCCCATCAACGATCATGTGAAAAAGTCCATCACCACTAGCGAAAGTCCATCAACACTGGCGAAAGTCCATCAACACTGGCAAAAGTCCATCAACACTGGCAAAAGTCCATCAACACTGGCAAAAGTCCATCAACACTGGCAAAAGTCCATCAACACTGGCAAAAGTCCATCAACACTGGCAAAAGTCCATCAACACTGGCAAAAGTCCATCAACACTGGCAAAAGTCCATCAACACTGGCAAAAGTCCATCAACACTGGCAAAAGTCCATCACCGATCGCAAAAGTCCATCACCGATCGCAAAAGTCTATCACCGATCGCGAAAGAAAGTCCATCACCGATTGCAAAAGTCCATCACCGATCGTGAAAGTGCACCACCGATTTGATGATCACATTAAATGCCTCTTTGGCGTTCCATATCGGTCCGCCCCGTGCCCATTTTTCAAAGGTTACCCGGTAGACGGAAAAGGAGGCCATTCAGAACGACGTGCGTCACACATCATGAATAAACATACCATGTCAGTGTAGTAGCATTTCTCGCACCGGCGCATGGAGACACGAAACTACTGTGATGTCACCCTGCACGCCCTGGCACGACTTTGAAATGTGCCGGCCATTGAATTCGATAATTCAAAGGTCAAAGGTCAGCTGTACCAATTCCGCCTCTTAAGCGAGTTCGATTATTGATTTTTGCAATGCAATGTGGGTAAAAGGTCACAGGTCAGCTGTACCAAAACAGCGTAAAATGCCTATACGAGGCGGAATTGATACAGCTGACCTTTGACCTTTGACCTTTGAATTATCGAACTCGTCTTACCAAATTCAAAAGCAACAGTTGGCTTTTTTCTTCTATTCCTTGGGGAAATATTAGCCACCTGTCACTCTTCAACATAAAGTTTGGGAATTACAAACAGTCCAAATACCCGGTACATTTTTTAAAAATCCATTGCCCTTTTTTTTTTTTTTTAACAACAATGTTCGGTATGTTTTGTACACAAAATTTGGGAGCCAGGGATGGTGTTCGGTATAGCCGAATGTTCGGTATAGCCGAATGTTCGGTATAGCGGTGTTCCACTGTATAACATGATATATTTCAGATGGACAGTTGATATTACAGCTTCCCTGGGAATTAGTTAACTTCCAATACTTTCCACCCTCAAACCACGTTATATTTGTATAATACATGTAAGCATCACATTATTTTTAAGATGCTACAGTCTCGCCCACACAGTGTCTGTATCATTTCATTTCTTTTTGATAGTTTGAGCGGCTAAAAATATGATGATTATCTTGGTCACTGTTCTGTTAAACACAAACCCTCTGCCTGCACTTCCAACATCTAGCTACATGTATGGTAAACTGAATGGGAGATGCAGCAATTTTTTAGTTCAGTACCAATCATGTGATATTGTTGGTGACCGATATTATTTAATTAAGCCGATCTTTCTAAATACTGAAGCAGTGACTGGCAGCTGAGATTAATTAACCGTCCCTCTCTCTGTGTCAAAATGGAGCCAACTACCCAACCTATCAAAACCTATCGAGTTTCAGGTTGAAACACACAAGCTGTGTTGGAGAGGAAGGGCTTAGGTTTTTTGATAGGTTATGATAGTTATAACAGTAGGAGGGTTAATAATTGATTGAGATAAGGATTTAATCTGTCTCAGGCAAGACATTTTCAACAAGATGTGGCAATTTATAAGCAAGTGATGTCAACTACAATCTCAATTACAACCATAATTTGTTTGGGGTAATGACAGCCACAGTAAATAAGCCAATCAGAGCCAGAGAATCTAAGCATGGCTGATATGCATCCATGGCAACAAAATGCATCACCAATCAGCATGAGCTGGAACCAGTTCATGCAAATTGCCTCAACTCCTTCAGCCGCGCACCCAGTTCGCTTGGCTGAGATCGCAAACTGAGACTAGACGGCAGAGATATTCTGGAAAGATTTCTATCTAGGACTTGTAAAAACATTTGGGGATTTGATTATTATTCAGAGAACTGTAGCTGAGCAACTAATGCAAGACAACACAAGTTTCCAAGCTGCTTCATTATGAACTCGACCTTGAATTTTGTTGATCTGGACATGCAGAATGTATCTGCAAGCCCAGGATATAGCAAAGATGACCGCGCTGGTTCCAATGCCGTCCATATTATCCAGTGCATTCTTCTTGTACCGACAACAATTCTACTCCTACTTTTAAACCCATTCTGTCTCCTAGTTCTTAGGCACGTCAACAACATCCAGGCAACCACAAGAGTATTTCTGAGCTCCATCACAGCTGCCGATTTGGGAATTGGGATTTTTCTGGCCATTCCCACCACCATTGCTGCAATCACAAAAACCCAAAAGTTTGATGACGACGTGCTATGCGGACTTCAGGCATTCGCAGCTTTAGTCTTCTGCTACACTACATTCCTGTCTCTCTTGTGCTTAACTGTGGACCGGTACATATCCGTGGTATTTGCCCTACGCTATGCTACTCTTGTGACTGTGAAACGTGCACGGATTACTGTTTGCTGCATGTGGGCTGTTGCCGTTTTGGTAGTAGTTGAGCATGGCTTTGTGGCACACTGGACTCCTGCGTATGTTGAACAAATTTTGTCATGCATCTTTTATTACAAGGGATCAAGCATTTTACTCCACTTGGCTGTAATACGTGCAATTATCACCAGCAGTGCTTGGCTGATAGTACTGATAACGTACATCACACTGTTCCTGATTTCGTGCAAGCATGCTCAACGCATCGCAGATGCCAACCAACTTGCCCACAATGCGAGACCAGACAGACTAAACAGGAAGACATTGAAGACAGTGCTCATAATCGTCTCTTCTAGTGTCATCTTCACAGTGTTGCCACTCCTGTATTTATCTCTACATCTTTATCAAAAAGACACCTGGATCATGACCTTTATGACTTATCTGCTGCCCACCCTGACCAACAGCTGGTTCAATGTGGTCATCTACTACTTCAGGAACAAGGAGCTCCGTCAAGAAGCGCAATGTCTCTTGACATCCTACTACCAGCATCTGAGACAGCATGTTCCTTTCTGAGCAAACTAACAAGGTAATCACTAGGACTAGTCCATTCTTACAACCAATATATCAACCCCCCGAAAAACAAACCTGTTACGCAACAATTAATTTTGTATGAAGACGCAAGACCCACATGCTGCTAGGCCTACGTGTATCCATCATTGCCCATGACACAGACTAGATCACACAGACGGTAAATTGTACTCTGGCAAACAAACTGGAAATTGACAGTATTTTAGAATTACTACATCTGCTTATTTAAAGGGAAGTCACCTTCCCCCTTCGCATGAAAAAAACCCTAAAAAAATGTAGTGTGTCCGTGTCCCATATGCCACAAGGCCGAAGGACGCACTACATTTTCTATGTTCCAGGCACGAGCACGAGTGGGATAACAAATTTATCTTCAAGCAAACTTGATGCACAATATATAGCGCAATACGCAGAGTGTGATATAGACTGTGCAATGGGATATTATACAACACCTGAATAAATCCCAGCCATCCGATTGGTGGATCGTCGATCACGTGCATTGAATTATTTTACCCATCACACGACGCGAACCCGCACCGCCCAAAACGTTCTATCACATGGTTCTATCAAACGGTGCGCGCGCATTGATAGAACCAAAAGAACTTCCCTAATTTCACGGTCACTAGGTGTGGCGCTACAATAGGGCTGTCATTCACACAACATGGCGGCCGATTTTTTCCGAACTGCCGCGGTTTAATTTGTTCTCCTGACAGACGACGAAATATTGGAACTCGTAGGCGATGCTGACGCTCCAAATACAAAGAGACAAATCAAATATGCAGTGAAACGATTAGATGAATTTGCAAGACACGCAGGAACAACAATTGAAGCTTTAACTGATTCGGAACTCGACAATTTTTTGTCACGGTTTTATGCGGGACTGAGAAGGTAAACGGCAGTTGTAACGTTACACAAAGAAATCCATGCATGCAATCTGTCGGATTTATTCAGGCGTTGTATAAAACAAATAATGAATGTTTCACATTCTTGCAATGGTAAGAATAATTTCATTCGGTGACAGATGGAATGTCCCATTCCACTCGGCTTCGCCTCGTGGAATGGAACATGCCATCTGTCACCTCATGAAATTATTCTTACCATCGCACTCATAAACATTCATTATTTGTATAATATCACACTGTCAGTTGCCATGGATTGACCAATCAGGATCAAGGATTCATGTTTGCTTAAAGATAAACTCTATTATAATCATGTGGCAAATATTCACCACAATTAATTGTGATTAATGTGTAACCTTCTTAAAGGTCAGTGTTCACATGTATCGCCATAGCAAGGCTAGTACCCTGTGCATTAATTTTCATGTCACATCCAAAATATTAATATCATATTTTGAATGTCATATTTTGAATATTATGTATCCAGTTTTGAAGTGGACGACAAAATATGGTTTGTTTGTTTTGCTTCCTAACCTTAAACTAATTACTTACTAATCAGGATTACATACTATTCACGATTACTTACTATTCACAATAACTTTCTAATCACGATTACTTACTAATTATGATTACATACTACATGTATTAACAATTACTAATTGTAATTACTTATTGATCATGACTACTTACTAATCATGATTACCTGCTATCATGATTATTTTTCAAAACTGATGACAGGACAATTAATATCAAAGATTCAAAATATCATGATCACAGAATGACTGTTCTAGCGACAAAGTGGCACACCAAGGGGAGGGGGAAAATTTACACATTTTAGGGGAAAAGGTGACCCCAAATTTGTTGGACTTATAAAACTTATGAAAGGAGGGAGGGCACTGATTGTTTAATTGGTAATGTTTTTCAATAGCTTCAGTCAAGATGATAAATGTAAAGTAAACGAGATGTGATTAGCCGCGTTCGCATTGGACTAATTATTGTCAAAAGTTACCGTACATGATTGTTAACATTCCACTGTGGTTATTCTTTCGTGCGTCCGCACTTAGATTGCACAGCTCGCTGAAAGTCCTTGGCCAAATAAACTATTATGCAGTGAATGTCCTCTGTGGTTTTGTAGAACACGCTAAATTTACACGCATTTCAATGTGTATGCCAACGTAGAGGCGTGGCATGCATTGATCTGCAGACGGCACGTGATCAAAATGTAGGCTTTACTTTAACGTAGCTGTCCGCACTGGACTTCTCAGCGACGTAAAACCTATCACGTTTCCGCTACTTGCTTGGGCCTGTAAAACTTACTGCTGCGGAGGGTAAAACCGACAACCGACGATCGACAGTTGACAATATGGCAAGTTTACCGGCTGTCCGCATTGGACTTAATTTGGTTAAGTTGACAACAGTCTCTGTAGGTTTTACTAAAAAAAAGTCCAATGCGGACACAGCTATAGATGGAGTCACGGGGCACTCTTTTAAATAAAGAAAAAAAGTTCAACTGAAAAATGAGGGGTCGGGGGAAGCTACCCCCCCCCCCCCTCCCCACAAACTTGGTCTATACCAAGAGAAAGACAAATAATTCATGCTTAGTTCAAGTGTTGAGTTGCAAATCCTCACTTCTGTATTTAGTAGAACACAGTGAAAAGTGCCTAGTATGCAAACATTTGTATACAAAAATTGTATGTTCTTTGTGTGCACTCCTTTTGACACTATTCGGTAATGTGATACAGCATGTTACATTGTATAATAAATAACTAACTGGTAATTAATTGGTTGTTTCAGCCACCCCACATTTATTTTTTAACCTGTCAGATCAGCACAGCTGACTGCAGTAAAGTATTTAGAAACTACAAATAAAATGAGGTAACTCTGTTGAGGCCACATATTCTTAAAGGTAATATACAATTGCTTTTGCTGTAATTTTCAGAAATGAATGGATTTGGGGGTTAGTAATTTATAGCAAATACAGTGTTTAAAGTTTGTGCGCACAAAACAGAAAAACCGAGGAAAAAAATGCTGTTCTTGTAGTCTGGTTCCCTGACCCTACTTCAGACAAATTTTTGCTGGCCCAATGTACATCAATCTTTGTGCGTCGTACATAAAAACAATATATTTTAATAAGATCAAACCGAGTGAGTGCACACTGTAGGAAGTGCTCTTTTGTGTTCAAAATAGGTTTTTTTCTATGTTTGTTGTACTTTCAGTCAAAGCATAGATGTAAAAGCCTTAAAAACACGCAGGATTTTGGGGCAGTTTTCTTATAAAGGTGAGCATCTATTTTATTAGCTTCAATTCAATGCAGCAGCCATTTCATTTAATTATGATGCATAAATTATTGACATAACAAAACGCTACCGCTTTTTAACCCTTTTTAACTGTTAACCCTAACCCTGCCAGACACAGCACAGTGCATCTGTGGTGACAGCTTGACCTTGCTGCACTCTGCACACAAGTCAATGACAATGTGACAAAGTATGCAATCTGATGCGTCTGGCAGGGTTTCTAGCCAAAATACCCTGGAGGGTTAGGGTTAATCATACAAATTTGTTCGTATGAATATGGCTATTTCAACAGTAAAGTGTACAGAGTGACCCAAAAATAGGAATTCTTTGGAGAAAAAATAAAAGGTCAAATATGATTTGGGTATACATCCATCTTCTCAGAAGTGTTGGTGAAAAGATAAGTTTCTCTTGTACAATAAAAATATACAGGGTTGAATGCAGTACTAGCAAGGTGTATTACTTACGTAACGGGGACGGACATGAGTGTACCACACAGAGACTACCAAGAAGTATTCCAAATATTGGTGAGTTTTTATAAAGTAGAGATACATGTAAGTATCCAATTGTAGTTTACTCTAAATAAAAAAAAAAAATTCATTTAGTGGAAAAATATCCCGGACCACTCACGTTACCCACGTAACATTGTGACGGAAAGATTACCCACGTAACATTTTGACGGAAAGCCAGGTCTCATTTTTTTCTACTGGCTTTTAGGTATTCTTACATAAAAATCATTTATTTCATTACCCACATCAAAAATGGTATTCAAAGGCTAAACAGCGGTGACATTTGCGCAGAGAAAGAAATCTTGAAATTATGAGGTCTGGGTATGAATTACCCACGTAACATTTTAACAGACACTGTTACGTGGGTAAGCATGATATTGCAGGTTGCGTAAATGTTTTATGCAAGCTCGCAGCAATTACATGATATTCTTTTTTTAATGGGATATCTGTTTTTCAAATGTAGTATCAACTTCTGTGAATAAGAACTTCAAACTAGATAGATAATGATAATTCACAGGCCTTCAATAAATATATAAAAAAAATTCAGTGCAAGTTTGGGGGATATTCTGGGTGTGACTCAATATAAAAACAAGACACATCAACCAACATATGTTGTTTTATTTCTGATATATCTGTAATACATACTTGTTAATTTAACACACGCTTAATAAATCCTCACTAATGACAAGCGAAGAAAACATTTATTGAATTTTTGTCTGTCAATGTACACTTTACTGTGGAAATAGCCATATACATCAGAGAACCTCCATAGATAACAAACGCCTTTAGAAAATCCGTCAATAGAAGGCGCCCCAATCATCTTCGATACCACTGCAATGTAAATAAATAGCATTGCAGCCATTTTCACACGTTGATATATCCGTAAAACTGAGATTTTCAGTTTCCACTTGCAAATCCAAGACACTTTTTTGATTTTGATGGGTTTTCTTGAAGTGATGGAGCCCTTGAAATTTATTGCTTTTACGCATAAATGTTCCTTGGGCCCTTTAGAATGATTCCAGCTGTGTTCTGGATTTTTAAATTTTATTTTACATGCTTCATAGAATCAAGAGCCTAGACATCAACAATTTGGAAAAATTTCCAAATTTTGTAGGTCATGACCTTCTTTCCACCCTCCTGCAGAGCCTCTTATTTTGTCAAACAATCTACAAACTGACTAGGTAAATTTGAATACATTTTCAAAGTGAACAAAGAAACTGGCAGGAGCGGGATTCGAACCTGCGACCTCCGGGCCACCGTACCGGCGCTCCACCAACCGAGCCCTCTTATTTTGATTATTTTTGGCACCAAATGAAAGAGAACAAGAGCTTTCCAAAAATATATACTTTTATTGGGTTATCTCAAAAGAATAAGTCGTACTATTCAGCTGAAAAACATTAAAAGTAGTGAAATGTGTGCGACCTTAAAAACATCCGACGGTTTAGGGGTACATTTACTGTATAAAGAAACTTTGGTCAGGACAAAGTGGAAAAATTGAGAAGAAAATGTTCCCTTATTTTTTTTTTCGAACCCTACACTTCGTTATAGCTCAGGAATGGTCATATAAATGAATACTAATAATTACACAAACAATTGTGTGCAGTGAGAACCAAACATACATTAGGAGATCAAGGTTTTCAGTGTGCTGCACCAAAACTTTGGACTGATCTCCCGTACATCACTAGAACCGCTAGAAGTGTGGACATTTTTTAAGCACTTTTTAAAGACACCTCGATGTGTTTTAGAAAGTTTACATGGATATTTAGGGGTACATTCACTGTAATTTTATGTATAGTAATTACAATGCATTGTGATTTTATGTAGGGTGATTTTATTGTGTTATTGTTATTTTATAGTATAAAATTTTATCTTTGCGTGTATTTTCTGAAATGTTAATCGTATTTAATGTAATTCTGATGTTCTATTTTATGTAATGCGCATTTGAACATATTTGCAATGGAATTTGTGCAATAGAAATAAATGACGGTAGACTGATGCATCGAGAAATAGTTTAATTTTTGTAATTACGTATCGGTGAGGTTTAAAACAACATGACTGACTTACAGCATATATCACCCAGTCGCACGTGGCCCTCCTCACAGAAGAATCCTGGCACAGTCGGAGCACCATCACGGCTGTGCGTCTCAAAGAACGGGATGAGAGATGCCTTGACCGAATTGTCCAAATCATTTAAGAGAATCTCATGAAGTCTTGTCATGAGAACGTCGGTTGGAAGACTGGACTTCAAGGAAAAGACTGGATGCTGCAACACAGGAATGGATAAGCAATTTAGGGTGCATTATGCAGGGTGGTAATGATAAAAGGGTAGTTACGTGCACTTAGGAAGGACTCTTTGTTATAATTTTGTTTAACTTTACTAAATTGGGTCATAGGGCCTTTTTTACTTTTTTTTTCCAAAAATGCCATACAAAATAACCGAATGTGTTGAATCCACTCGAGAGACTCTTATGCCAGAGAAAACTATTTTGCCAAAAATGGAGGCATCTTGGAAAATAATGCCTGGCGTGATCGAAAAATAGAGGTCAGAAAAAACAGGGGCCTCCTCCTATTTTATAGCATGTCGTAAATATGTTTTTTTTATGTTGCCTTAGGGAGACCAACTTTGCTGCAAAAAAGCACCGCTTAGGGAATCATTTTCATGCCTCACAAAGTTTTGATAACCAATTTTTATGCAAAGGATTTTTTTACTGTTTCCCATAGTCTAACAAATTGGTGAGGGCAAGTGAAGTTGGGATTGGGTTAAGGCTCGTTAGGCTGTGCCTAGGATGGCTTCAAAGTAGGCCGCGTGAGGGAATGAGGAGTTAGTGTTCTCTCCCCAACCTCCTTCAATCACTGCTCACCTTAGCCAGTAAAACCCAGTAATGTATCCTTGTCTGCATCATGTCTTAATCTAGCCCCTTCCTCCTTACTCACATCCTTACCAGCCAGCAACCCACAAGACACCATCTGCATCTCCACCACCTCCTTCCGAACAATCACTCACTTTGATCAGTAACCCCAAGCAGTCTTCCCATCTCTTTCCTATCAACCATCACTTACTCTGGCAAGTAACCCCAGTAACGCATCCCAGTCTACATCCTGTCTTATTCTGTCTCCATTACCTCCCCCTCCTTGTCTCGCATCCTTATCGTCCATCAACCAACAAGACATCATCAGCATCTCTCCCACCTCCTTCCAATAATTACTCACCTTGGCAAGTAACCCCAGTAAAGCATCCCTGTCTACATCCCGTCTCATTCTGTCTCCATCTCCTACCACTCCTTGTCCCGCATCCTCCCCGTCCTCCAGGCCGCAAGATACCAGGATCCCCGCCTCCTCGCAGCCGTCACGACAGAACCCGGGCACGGCCCGGTCCAGCTTCTGGAACAGTCGGAGAAATTTGTTCCGGAGTTTCACCTTGGCTTCGTCGGTGCTGCAGCGACCCTCAAAATAGCGAATGGATTTCCTGGATACAGATTTGTCAGCTCCCACTTTTTCTGCATAAAAAAAATTGTGTTAATAATTTGATTCCGGGGTCTCTGGAAAAAACAAGACTGATGCACACCGACACAGCTTTTCCAATATCTTGACTTGATGATCAGTGTTTTATTTGATGACAGACCATGTTCCATTCAAGATGATTTTGTATCAATTACCAATCCATGATGATTAAAGTTGTAGTCTGGATATAGGATTCCAGTCAGTCAGGCATAGCTGTGGATATGATGATATTATTTCCCTTAGGGCTACATGTTGGTGTATACGTCCCACCAATACTCTGATGCCATGATGCTGGTCTATTTCCACCCGAAAACCATTCATCTATATTATCTGGTGAACAACAGCTTTTCCACAGGACCCTATGCAAGGCATGCACTAATGCATCAAAATTGTAACAACTTTATGTGACCCGGGGTCACGCGCTTCCCAGTGACCCAGATACAGTTGCTATATTTAGATCATCACCAAAACAATTTATGGCTAGTGTTGTAGCGCCCTCTTGTGAATCACAAGTCCAAATACGTAGTGTAAACACAACATACCCCTACAAAAACGTAGGAGGAATCGGAGTTGTATTCGAGTCCCTGCAAGTCCATCACAAGCCCTCCAGTCCTAATCCCAATCACAAGCTATTCAAATGAGCTTTGACAAAGGCATTCCTTTGTCATTGTTCATCCAGTTTCTTGTGACCGGCTTTATGAAAGGACTTCTGACTGGACTTGCGAAAGGAGTTGTGAAAGGACTTGCAAGAACTCGAATACAACTCTGGGAGGAATGTCCTACGCAATGATTACTCTTCGGGAACAGTCCTCATAAAGCCTGGTTCATACTTCATGCGAATGCGAAGCAAATTTCATGACGTCAACAATTGAAGTTTCATTGTGACGTTCTCCGTTACCTTAACGAATTCGCTTCGCATACGCATTCGCATGAAGTATGAACCGGGCTTTACACTGCAGAGGTTTGCATATTATCACATGCCTGTCTAATATGGCGGCTTATAGTTATTGCTATGGCGACATGGGTTTTCGATACAGTCTATATTCAAAACTTACTGTAACACTGAGGCCAGGGTGTTTCTAAGCTCTGCAAGGACGATGTGCTGACATCAAGTGCCTGCCATTCATGGGTTTCCACGTCCTTCAATGATTGCGAACACATGTAGAGTGCAGCGGGGGGCCGGTTGAAGTCGTACCCCTCCTGACAAGAAAGGGTGCATGCTGTACCCCCATCCAGCCAGCTTTCGCACAGCAGGGCACCATGTAGGGGTGGTGCTATGTAGGGACACTCATAGGCTAGTGATGGGAAAAGCAAGGATACCAGTTGTATAATGAAAAATTCAAAATACAAAGGAGATATCCGCTCAGTTTAGCAAAAAATAAGCACTTGTTTTCCCCAGGAAGTTTTATACTTTCCACCTAGATAAATGTCATCAGGGCCATTGTGTCCGCATTACTTGGCTGCGGCTTGAAATTATACACATGTCTATGGTAGTGGCTTCAGCCAATTCCCATACACTTGTGTGTAATTTCAAGCCATAGCCAAGTAATTCGGACATGGCCATATGACCCAGCCTTGAGTCAGAAGTCATTAGAGGTACTTTGGAGTTGCAGGCGTTTAAACAAATCTTACACAATGGGCTGCCAGCCATGCTCCCATACAAATGCCTGATATATGTGTGCATGCAAATTTAATGCAACGCAGCACACCAGCCAATTTTCAAACTACAATATGCCCTCTTAAGCAATCCTTTTTTTCATTACCAGAAAAATTGAAAATAAATAAATACATAGAAAAAAATTAAAATATATATATATATACATATTAAAAACAAGATGTGCTCATGTAATTCTATGGCAACACGTCGATTGGATGCCTCATGAATCAGATCAACATGTAATAAAACAGAACTTTGATATCTACTTACGTTTTAAGGAAACAGTGAAGTTGCAATATGCATCGTGCCCAGCCTTATCCCTCGCTCGGTACCACACCTCCTCCTGGCCCTCTAGTGATGCTGAGATGCCATCCGCCTGACTATTGGTCTCTATGGATACGACCTCGAAGTTGTCCTTAAACCTCGGAGGGTCCCACGACACCCGCAGAGTCTGCGAGCTGGTTGGTTCTGCCATATTTGTGGGACAGCTGAGGAGGATTGGAGACTCTTCATCTGAAATTACCATAAAAAAAACAACATTCATTTTTGTCAGCTATTCATAAACACATGTCTATGAACTAAAATGGGAATATTTTGTGAAAAGAATTCGCAGTCGCATTCGTATTCGCATTCTACATTTCGCATGCAACTTTTCCTCCCCGTGAATTCAAGTGGAAAATTATTTTCACACTTTTGAGAAAAGGTGTGAAAATATTTTCCCCACTTGTGTGAAAAGGCACGAAAATGTTTTCCCACTTGTGTCAAAAGGCGGGAAAATGTTATCCCATTGTGGGGAAAATTTTGTCACATTTTGTGAAATGAAAATGAATACCTCCTCAAAAGCATTTTGTATGCTGCAAACATAGATGTGGGTAATGAATGCAGGCCTTGCAATGCATAATGTTGAAAACAAGTCTTGTACTTTCCAATTTCTTGCATAAATCTTAAGGGAAATCATTTTGAAAGTTTCCCTACAAATTATTCATCATTACAGCATGTGCATTTTGGAGAAGCATTCCTCTTTACCTATGACTTCTACAGTGAATGAGCACTCTGCATGCAGTCCTGCATCGTCTACAGCTGTATACATGACCTGGGTTGTTCCGACTCTCAGGGACACAGGTGGGTCATCCGTAGAGACGATGGTCAAATGACTGCTGGACTGGTCAGTGGCCCGAGGGACAGTCCAGGTGACTGTGGCAGTCGGCTGGCGGTGGTCAGTCGGTACGATCATATCACTGGGACAATCCAGCCATCGTGGGGGCGAATGATCTGGAAATCAAAATTAAAGCAAACGCATTAGGGAAGTCATCTTTATTAAACAGGCAGTATCGTTCGCAGTACCGCTATTTTTCTGCAGTACTGGAATACCATGCAAGTGGCTCTGATAATGACAGAGGTTGTTTTGTCAGCGACTAATGCATTACCAACAAAGACGGTAGATCGCATGTATATTCTACTATTTAAAAAGTTGGGATTTCTATTCAAAAGCCTGATGCAAAGCACTGAGATTGAATGCGGTACCTCACTTCAGTGAAAACAGCGGTACTGCTAATAATACTGCTTGCTTTAATAAAGATGTCCTCCCTTAGACTTGTTGTTAGACCATGTCCCATATCTCTGACACACCAAACACTGGCAGGCACCTGACCATTCAACCATTACTGATAATCCATTTATTTATTTGTTTATGTCATTGGTGCCACTGTCTTAAGAAAACCCATAAAATCTCCACTTTTTAAAATGTACATCCCCGTGGAGATATGGTATTGTTCTTTCTTTTGTTCCTGTACTTAAGCATTCCCAAAACGTGAACACTGTGAATCCCTTGGATGTGATTTCCTATTTAAAATGGCCATGAGGATTAAGAAGAAGTGATTTTAACAATGAGGGTCCAAAATCACATCTTACTCTATTTAAAATCACATCTGAAGCCTGTGAACTATTATCCCACCCTGACAGAGAGTACATTGTGACTTCTGGGTTTAACCCCTTGCCACCGGTTGACACAAATACGTGCAGATTGAAATTGCCACCTGGCCGGTTGACACAAATACAAGCCAATTTTTGCATTTTCAATCCATTATTGGGGTATTGTGTACGTTATGCTTGGCTGCACAAGCCTCTTGTTTCCGTTTCACTTGGCTGCATAACCCGGCCTGGTGCCCCGGCGCCACCCGGTGGCAAGGGGTTAACAGCTTAAACCGCATTGTGATTCTGGACTCTGGATGTGATTCTGGACCCTCATTGTTAAAATCACATTCTCTTAATCCTCCTGTCCATTCTGAATAGGAAATCACATCCAAGGGGTTCATAGTGGAAGTACCTACACCGATCAGTAAAAATTTAAGACCTTCGGCAATGCTATACTGACATGCCCATAGCTGTCATTCTACCCTTCACTGAGCCACGCCCCATCTTGACATACCCATAGATGCTCTCCGCTCATCCTAAGCCCCTCCCTCTACAGACACGGACACTCCACCTAACAATCCTACCTTGACATATCACGGGCGCCGATTCATCATGAGACCACGCCCCATCCTCTTGACACACCCACAGGGGCTGTCGGCTCATTCTAAGCCCCTCCCTCTATACACACACCTAACAATCCTACCTTGACATATCATGGGTGCCGATTCATCATGAGACCACGCCCCATCCTCTTGACACACCCACAGGGGCTGTCAGCTCATTCTAAGCCCCTTCCTCTATACACACACCTAACAATCCTACCTTGACATATCATGGGTGCAGATTCATCATGAGACCACGCCCCATCCTCTTGACACACCCACAGAGGCTGTCCGCTCATCCTAAAGCCCTCTCTGCATTCGTACAGACACTCATCCCCTGGGTTCATCTCTCTCTCATTGCAAACAGGTGGCGTCAGCATCATGCTGGGTCTCGCTTTCAGCATCGGACACCTTGCAAATGCTGCTGTCATGGAAGAAAAAAGATTGCCCTATGTTGACAGTTTTCTCATTTATCAATATCTTGTTTCGGGGGAGCTAGTCAAAGTCAGGGATGAGATTTGAGAAAAATGAAAAACCCAGAAAAAAAATTGAAGGCATTTAATTTGTATACAGGCATGCAACTTGGAATTAACAAAAAACGAGGAAATTCCAATCATTACAAGACTTTGTAATTTCAATTTTCAATGGCATAAGTGTGAAGTGAAAAACGAGGAAATCAGCCGATCCAAGGAAAATTTGCATGCCTGCTGTGTATTTGTATGGCAGTGCTGAAAATGCATAAGAAAAATGCATATTCTATGAAAAGATACGGTTCAAAATTGCAAAAAAAATTAGGGTCTTAAGAGTGTTTCAGGTTGTAGAGGTAATTTTGGAATGATAAAATAATTTAAGGAAAAAAGAAATCTTCCGGAAATGTGAAAGAAGTCTTGCCAAAAATCCTAAAAAATGAGGAAAAATCTGGACCTTGTGGAAAACAAAACTGGCTTCAATCAGGCCCCAACTAACAACAAATGTCAACAGAAATGTGTTCCCTTGACATTTTTTCTTAAGGCCAAATAAAAAAAAATACATGTTTAGCGTCCCCGCCCGCTTCCTTTTTTGAAGCCGCCTGCTTTTTTTTTTTTTTTTTTTGTTGAAAAAACACGAAAAAATGAAGAATATTTTATCTTTTTCGAAAAAAAAAAAAAAATCCCAAAACAAAAAGTCGTATTTTTAGACTTTAGCATCACCTTGTGTATGCTGGCGGCCATCTTGAAAAATAGCCCAGCCGGACGTCTTGGAAAATGTGTCGAGCGGCCATTTTGAAGAAAAAAAAAAGGAAAAAAAAAAGGGCCTCCTCCTTCCTATTTTTCAAAAAGGCAGGACGCTAAACATGTTTTCTTTTTTATTTGGCCTAAAGCCACTGGGTTATGATCAGAGGTGGTAGGGTTGGCGACATTTTGAATTGCCAACCATACCACCCTAGAGTTTTCCTGGGCCCAGATATAAATAGAGCATAATTCTTCAACAGATTCCAGAGAAATTATCCCAATTTTCAGACCTATAGACCCAGACCGGGAAACTTCCACCATTGGTGAGACTAACTCACCTTCCCAGTGCAACACTCACAGAAAGAGTTCCATATCCGGCCATCACTCCAGACCTCGTGCACAAAGTCTATGGGCCATGACAGAAAAAGTCAAAGTATTTTCGAAGAATAAGTTGAATTTTTTTCCCTCCTAAATTTGTGTTTCTTTATCAGATTTACACTTTTTGGTAGTTTTTAAGTCATATTAAGGGATGGCCGGATATGGAACTCTTTCCGCACTCACATCTAGCACGTACGTATCCGAGAGAGGTGAGATTTTCTTTTGCATTTTGTTTTTGTTTCATTGCAACCCGGATTGAGGGAAATTATGTATGCCATAAGGTCTGCAGATATAGGAAGTCTCCACACGCAGTTTGCATGAAAGTGAGCGGAACGTTTGAATCCAACATTTTGTGAACAAAAGGGGCAAGTTAGTCATCCCCAAGTGACTGACCTTCACATCCTGGCGTCTGCCCACTCCACTCCGTCTCGCCACTCTCTGCAATCTGGCAAACGATTGATCCATTGTTGGCCAATTCAAAACCCTCGTCGCAGGTGAGTGTACAGGATGCCCCAACACTGTATGCTGGGTCATCGCACACGGTTTGTCCATTAGAGGGGGAATCCGGAGCATCACACGACTGTTCATCCACAGAAACTGTAGCAAATATAGTTATAAGAAACATCTTGTTATCCGTAATGAGCCCAAAAGTTCAACAGAAAAATAGCCACATAATAATCACTTATGCACCTATATTTGTTTCCCACCCGATGTCGAGATGGCACGTTTTTTTATGCCAAACGGTACAGGTCCTTTACAAGGGGAAATAACTATATTTTTTTATGGGAGTGAAAAGTGTGCCCCAAGCGTGGGGGTTTGGTCACTACCAAAGATCGTATAGCGCCGCGTAGCGGCGCAAGATGGAGAACTCGGCCGAAATTGTGAAATCACCATGGGTGCCATTGGCCGCCATTTGAGCAAGCAAAATCATCGGTCGAAAGTTACGCGCCATGTGTTTTGCATACATCTGGCAATGTGGCATACAACATGTCAACTCATTGTTCGGCGATTCGCTGCAAAAATCGGCAGAAAAACTGCCCGGAGTTGTCATTTTTCCGATTTCCCAAGAATAAAGAAAGGTAATTATCTATCGATATTGGAATAGGCCTATGTTGAAACTGAAAGTATAATTTTACGGTTTTTCTAGACATAGACACGGTACGGAATTAATAGTACAATTTTTTGACAAGTACGTTACTCGTTAGCCTATTTGGGTCGATTTGTATTGCCATTTGCACTCAAATTTTAAGAAGGCAAAAATTCTGGGGTGGGGCAGCGTGGATATGGTTGGAGAATAAACATTAACCGATGAGAGCATCAGAATAAAGATTTTGTTGAAAAACAAAATTTATTTAGGCCTAATTTTATCTCAGTCATAGTTTTGATAGGCTAGCTCCAGACAAGCCCAGGCCAAGGCCCCCTTGGCCCTATGCCTAAATAGTACAAGTTACAACTGGCATGTGCATGCTATGCCTAACCATGGAAGAAGGAACGGCCTAAACATGGCCTAACTTGTGTCTAGCATTTCTCACAGATTTTGTTTGTTTTCTTGGTTGTTTGTGTTTTTTTGTGTTTCTATTTGTTGATTCTGTATTTTGGTTTTATTTGTGCTTTTGTTTGTTTTTTTGTTTTGTCTGTGTATTCTCTTCTAAGACTGGAGCTTAGCCCAGTAGGCAAAGTAACTAAAAAACATGTTTAGCATCCCCACCATGCTTCCTTTTTGGAAAATGAGGAAAATGAGGTGAAAAAACCCAAAATGTCACCGATCCATCAAGAAATAATATACTTGCCAGTCAGAACTTATAAAACCACTGTAAACATGTTCTCTTGTCCAACAGTTCTCTTGTCCAACAGTTCTCTTGTCCAACAGTTCTCTTGTCCAACAGTTCTCTTGTCCAACAGTTCTCTTGTCCAACAGTTCTCTTGTCCAACAGTTCTCTTGTCCAACAGTTCTCTTGTCCAACAGTTCTCTTGTCCAACAGTTCTCTTGTCCAACAGTTCTCTTGTCCAACATGTCTCTTTAATGTTTGTGTATTTGAACAGTTGAAAAACCTGTGGTTGTCCGAGATTTTAAAAAATATGGCGGCCTTCTTGAAAATAAAAAATATATAAATCTCTCTTTCCTTTTTTGTTTACTTTGCCTTACAAAAATAAGGATGCCTGGGTCTTGGTGATTCAGGATGTAAAATCAAACAGTCCAGGAAGGCTCCATTTGAAATCGCAAACATGCAATTTGATTCAACCTCAACCAATTCATCAAAATAAAATTCAGCATTTCCCGAGAAAAATTTTGTTTTAAAAATTTTATTTTTCACTCTTAACAGAATATATATTTAGCTGCTTCTTGATATCCACAGATGCGACTTTTTTTTAAATGTAACAGTATTTTTTACTAAGTTAGAAAATCCTTATAATTTATTATAAATGTATAAACTATAACATTTTCTGTTAAACTTTCAATGACAGATGCCAACGCTAGGTACAAAGAACGAGACGTCGTGATCTGGTTGGAAGAACCCCTTGGTACCTATACAGTAACTGTTGGCTGTGCTCCAAGCATTTTGAGACCAATCGGTTTGTAAACGGGCAGAAACAGCGACTGATTAAGTGGAATGCCATACCTACCCTTTTTGATGTCCCCAACCCACCGAAACCAGTAGCTCCAGCAAGGCGCCCTCTGAAGCGGAAACTGGAGCTTGGTGGTGATGACTTGGACACATCCATAAAGCTTGCATAAGGTAATTCATTTACACTTTGACCTGCCTTTCTAAGTTCTGTAGGTGTTTTGTTTTGTTTTGTTTTGTTTTGTTTTGTTTTGTTTTGTTTGGGGAGGGGTGGATAAAAAAAAAGTAATATGGATATGATAGCCTTGGGGACCAAAATGACAGTTTTTGACCACAATGAACAGTTTGGGGGGAGGGGAGGGGAGAGGAAGGCAGTTTTAGATCATACAATTCTTTTTTGTGAGGGGGTTTGAGTCTAGGCCGCCCCGGGTCCCCCTGCCCCTCCCCCCCCCCCCCAAATCTCTCCCCAACTATGAATCAGACATACTTTAATGGGTTAAGTCATTCCAATAGTGCCTGTTCCCATTTCAGTTTCCTTAATACATGTAGCAACTGGGTGCATAGTACTTCCCCCACAGTTGATACCATGATCAATACAAGTGAATGTTCATTTTCTTATTTCTATTTGATTCATCTTTATATATAATAACACCATGTGGGTACTTTTTCAGTAAAATTTAAACATCTTGGTACAACATTGATTAGTTTCAGTGTGGCCCCATAACAACAAAGACATGTATGCAAAATGAGAAACTTTCCAATAAAAAATTTGACTGATGAAAACGGATGGTTAAAAGAACGTGTTGATTGTCCATTTTGAAAAAAGGTAAATTCCATTTTATTACAAGGATGATCTTGGAGTGTCCTTGTTTAGCAGGCAGAAACTTTGCATTCACCTGTTTTCTCTTCAAAGTTTACCATTATATTTGTTAAGTTTCTAAATTCATTTTAGCAAACATTTTTTCTCTTTCAACCTCAGTTTCTGATGTAGCCCATGACCATCCTTATGGAAAGCATTGCACTGATGGAATTCCCACATCCCATGAAGAGCTTCCTCGACAGGGACAGCAGAGGCCAAGTAAGCAGAGCAGATCTCTACAGAAGGAACGGGTGAAAACAACCAGATTAAAGCAGAGGTCAAACGTCTTCAAACTATGCTCACTAAACTGACTGTAGGTGGGAGGTGGGCAGAGCATAGGTGATATGGGTGCTACTCAGTACTTGAAAGAGCCATCATTGTCATTCTTTGCTTCACAGCTGAGGAATTCAAGTCAGCGTGTGAAGGCAAGAGGCAGGAGATGGTCATATACTGACAAAGTAATTGCCTTGTCTCTTTACTATCAAGGTCCTAGAGCATACCAATTATGTAGCAGAATATTCACACTTCCCTCTGTATCATCTCTACGAAAATGGTTACTTAATAGAATAATAGTGTTCAGATTCATCCAGGATTTTCCCCCACTGTTCTCAATGTGCTGAAACATAAAGTCTGTGGAATGAGTGACAGGGATAAGCTTTGTGTATATAGTAACCTTTGATGAAATGAGTTTGCGAGCCCGTTTGTCCTACGATATTTCCTGTGACGGGGTTGAAGGATTTGAAGATTATGGGCTCCTTGCTAGGGCAACTAGAGTTGCTGACCATGCACACTGGTTTATATAGTTAGAGGAATGTTTTCCAATTGGAAGCAACCAATCGGTTATTTTCTCTCAAGAGATGCTACACCAGCAAATACTTTAGAAGATCTACTTAAGGAGTGTTTGCATAACCTGAAAGAAATTGGATTAACCTCTAAATTGGTAGTGTGTGATCAAGGTTCTAGCAATGTAAAAATGTACAAATCTCTCTATTTCTGCAGAAATACCAAGTTTTGACTTGTAATTACTGGTATGGGCAACAGCTGTATCTAATTTAAGTATAAAACTGTTGAAAAAACAATCTGAGCCAGTACAGGCATTGAAAGGAGAAGGAATTTGTAAAGTTTTTTGGTAATGGACATACAGCCGCACATTGTTACATTGAAATTATTTCCACTGAAATAATTAATGTGGGATTTTGAGAGTCTCCAGAGAGGTGATATTATATTTTTTTAAACAAATTTTCCTCCATAGACGCAGTCCTCTAATGTATTGTAATACAAACTGGTGGAATTGCTCAAGACTTTGATGTTCTATTTGTGTCAATTTTCATACATTACCTGCCTGAAACACATCTACATGTATGTAAGAAGTTTGTCATGCAGTACCACATACAGAAAAGCTTGAAACACTTGTGCATGGAATGACCTGACTTTGGTAACAATAAAACATTGAAATTAACTCATGTGTCGTTTTTTTGGTTATATGTTGTTTGTATGTCTTTCCTGTTTGTTGCAAAGAAACACCTTGATCAAAGTTGTCTGTTGAAAGGAAGGACACACCCAGGATTTGTAAATCCATCAAAAAGTTACAATAAATCTCAAAGATAACACGGGAAGCATATGGGGAGGAGGATAATGGCATATATCCAACATGTTATTAGGCAGGTTATCGAGCCACAGATTTTTAAACAGTACACTGCGCAACATGAAAATCATTTCAGGGGTTTGGGGATTTGTAATGAATTTTCGGCAAACCTCTCCAACATATTTATGCATACCCTTTCTTTCCACAAATTAATTAAATTAAAAATTTTTTTTTTTTGGGGGGGGGGGGGGAGGCAATCGGGGACAGTTCCAGGATTTTTTGCAGAGGAAGGCCAGGCTTGACAGGGTTTGTATTCTTACCCGTAAAAGCAAAACCAAAAGCAAAACCAACCCCCCCCCCCCCCCCCCAAAAACAAAATAAAAATAAATAAATAAAATAAAACAAACCAAAACAAAAACTGAACAAATGCAGGCCGCTAATCTTTTTTAACCCAGGAAAAATTAAGGGAAAACAAACCCAAAACAGCGCCTAATATTTCAAACCTCTGGAAGCGCTAAAGTTTAAAAAAAATGATCCTTTTTTTCTTAAATTCATTAACAAAAAATGTTTGATTTTCAGAAAATCTTTCACATACAGGGGTCATAAATGTGACATGTACCGCGCTGGAGCATGCATGCACAATGCGCATTGCATTGTTTACATCCGGGTATTTTGTCTAGCGTTGCTTGCTCGAATGGCGCCCATACCCACCCATGGCGATTACAACGCAATGCGCGTATTCGCCGTGCAGTTACCCATCTTGCGCCGCTACGCGGCGCTATAGTATCTTTGGTCACTACCAAAATAACAACTGACGAACACTGGGGGTGGGGCAGCACAGGAGGGAGAAAGAAAACAAATGACAGGTGCATTAGGTGAAGTAAAAAAAATAATATGTTTAGGCTGCTTCCTTTTTGGAGGCCGCCTGGATATTTTTTTTTTACCAGTGGAAATGAGGTGAATTTTTTTAAAGATGTCAACCGATCCATCGGAAAATAAAATATAAGCTTATTAAACTATTAAAACCACTGTAAACATGTTCAATTCTCTTGTCCAACATCGCTTCCTTTTTCGTATCTTTGAACAGTTGAAAAGCCTACTACGGTTTTCGGAAATTTTAAAAAGAATGGCAGCCATCTTGAAAATACAAAATAAAAAGCCCCTCCTTCCTTTTCCAAAATAACGCGGACGCTAAAGATTATTTTATATTTCCTTGGCCTTATTCTCATTGAATCAACTTCACACAAGTTTTGGACGAACATTCTCAGTTGCCATAAGTCGTGGCGATTGTGTAGTGTTGGGCCCCTCTGTAGTTTTGATCAAATTAGAGTTAAAGGGGCTGTGTCGTCACGATCATAGCAGGCTTGCGGCTGTACACTGAATCCCGAACTGATGAACGCAGATGAACCCAGTAACTGCAAATAATACCCCACGACCGCGCGCTGACCTACAGGGCGCGCGCGCGCTGACCTACAGGGCGCGCGCGCGCTGACCTACAGGGCGCGCGCGCGCTGACCTACAGGGCGCGCGCGCGCTGACCTACAGGGCGCGCGCGCGCTGACCTACAGGGCGCGCGCGCGCTGACCTACAGGGCGCGCGCGCCAGATCAGATTACAATTGCAATGACTGCTGCATGCATAGTCCTGCAGTTATGATACATACTGCATGTACAAGTATTTTGTATGTGTTTGTGCCACCAAAAATATACGATAGGCCTACAGTCGAACATAGTCCGTGACACCCCACCCGCCGGCCAAATGCCAAAATGTACCATGACAGAACCAAACGAAAATAAGTAAATATGTATTTATAATTGTAAAATAAATTATGCACCAGCCCCTTCCTATACAAAAATAGAGTTGTAGGCCTATGTATCGAAATAGATTTTGACTAAAATCGGCTGTGCGTGCAATGATGAGCAAATCAAAGTAAAACAGCTATACTGATGGCGATATTGAGTCCACGACCTTGTGTTAAATTTGACGGCAGGACTTTATGGAAAGTTACATCATAAGAGTTATTTCAACAATATCAAATAATAAACACAATAATAACAGTTATTACCAATAAATAATATACGCCAATGAAATGAGATTTCACCAGTGGCGAGTAAATCCGTGTCGAAAAGTGGGGATGATTATTGAATTTGTCAACGAAGTACTGCATCTTGAACTTTTCTCAACGGGGGATACCCCCGCCCCAAACACCGCTTAAAATTTGAAACATCTCTTTGTGAACAATTTACAATTTAGAAATTTACGAAACAAAAACGAAATACAAATCGGCGGGCCCCTGAACTCCTTCCCCGTGTTTACGCCACTGGCGCACAGATGATAAAGATGACTAACGAAGACTAACGAAGAAATAAACACCCCGACAAATATTCAAACAACCCTAATTTTCACCTGTTTTGCACAAATTATTTGCTTATTACTTTTTATGACATGAACAATTCACATACCGAGTACATGGATCGGATGTACTGTACAATGTACCGGTACATGTAATGTATGTACTGTACATGTTGACTATACATTACATGTAGACTTGATGTGCGGAAATATTGTTTCACACAGCGAGTTGTTGACAAGTGCCATTGGAATAGCGACCAAGTGAAGTTGTTTCAGCTCCATCTATCAACCGTTAAAAAAAAAATATGTACTTCTAAGTTCTAGATTTTAATTTTTGTTTTCGCTGCTAAAGAACTGTCTGCAGCCACTACCCCTCTTTTAGTAGCATGATAATTTTGTTATTGAAGTGACGGGTCAAAATAAGCCTGAAGCTTTTTATCGACCTAAGTTTACAAGCAAGATACAAACAAGATACATCCAAATGAATGTACACATAATACATAGACCCTTTTACGGATACCGTACCCCGCCTGTATGATTTTGTGTACAAAATTTAGCGCGAACTGTCACACAGCGACAAGACACGTTGCAGTTTTGCTGTGCACATTTACATGGACAAGCGCCCCGTGTGCCGAGTCGTCCTCTCTGGCAAGAGTTTCGGCAAGTATATGTCATAGGTTCTCCAGCGTAAGGTTCTACTTATATTTCGCCAACCTCCAATTCCATACAACTTTCAGACAAATATTCCATGGCACTTGTGTACATGTGAATGAAATTTTATGAAATAAACAGATGAAATTTGAACGTTTTTTCTAATAATCTTACTCTTAGAGAACTGAGTGCCACGATGTGTGCTACTTGTTTATAAGTATACATGTACACGTACAAATGTATGTGTATTTCAGTACGCAGACGCTGGACATGCGTGCGTGTTCCAGGGGGTGTAGTTTCCAAAAGCCAATTCTCAGAACAGCCATAACAAACGGATGGAGGTTAAAAATAGCACATAACCGAAATGAAGCGCAAGGGGGCGCACTCCAATATTTGATTCGTTAACGCGAGATGGCGCGACGACACAGCCCCTTTTTAAGGGTATTTTTTCTCATTTCAAAATGACTTTTTCAACCTAAAAGCAGACTTCTCTTAATTCAAAAAAATAATTATTTTAAATTTTGATCAATTTATTGCAGTAGAACATGCAATTTTCTTACACACTTTATGGCAGTTGCAATGCAAATCAACGCGAGTTCGCTCCGGGGATGGATACTCTAGTGTGAAAAGGCCTTTTTTTTGGGGGGGGGGGGGGCAAGTAAAAAATTCAATGCATGATCTCCATGGACATTTATACTGGCTTGCACATGCACACAAAGAGCCTGCATGAGCAAATCCTATAATCTCCATGAAGATCATTCATGCATTTAATTTTGCACTTTCTCCCCAAAGATGGCGATATCGACTATCAAGCAAATTTAAGATGGTAGTATCTGCAAGGCTAATTTTTTGCAGTGCTTCATTTTTGCATTTGAAAGGGTTGTGTGGTATAGTAGCAATCGTGAAAAAAAAATCTACGAAGTTACATGTCTTTTACTTCTACACTAGTCCGAGTAACTTGGACCCTTTATCGCCTTTTTAAACATTTGGACATGATCTGATCGCCAGATCATGTCCAAATGTTAAAAAAGGCGATAAAGGGTCCAAGTTACTCGGACTAGATCGTACCTCAGTACTAGTAGTCAGTAGTCAGTACCAACACAAATTATGTATAAATTGAATAAATCAAACGTTCTCTTGTACTCGGTATGTTTTCTTCCTGTATACCATGGAGGTATACACATGGAGGTAGGCTACCTCCATTTGTATACCAATAGGCCTACTTCAAATAACACCTCCTCCAGTATATCAGTCTCAGTCAGAAGCATAATGCACGTGTGATGTACGGCCGTTGTTTTTATATAGCGCCCCCAGTTGCTCGGCCGCGCTTCTTCGCATGCATGCGAAACCCTTTCAAAAATACCCCACATGCCACACCCGCGGCCTCCCCCTAGCTCCGATGTCCAATTCCCTATTCACAGCCCCTCCCCCAGTACCCCCCGGTGGCGTAAATCCGTTCCTGAAAACTACAAATGTTGGGGGGGATGATCGAGACGTTTGATCCGGAGGGGGATGAGGTAATAAGTAGGACGTTTTTTGTATAAGTATTGTTTGCTTTTGCTTGTTTTGAGATTGTGTGTTTTTGGAGTGTAGGTTTTCTTTTTGTGGTTATTGTGCAATAAGGGGACCCCATTGGAAATAAGTTGAAAAACTTTCATGGGCTATCCCTGGTATTACCATGTTTTTAATGTATTGTAGTAATTGTTTGTTTGTTTGTACATATATATACATTTATATTTATATTTGTCTATATGGTAATACCGAATCAAATCAATCAATCAATCAGAACGTACGAGGGACGCTGTTTGAAAAGGTAGGCTGCTATTTAATAATACACACGACTTTTTGAATTTTTCGTTCTGGCGTTTTTCATTTGTAAATAGAAGTATTTTTAATGTACAGTGAAATTGTACCATCCCCCTACAAAATGTAGGGGGTTATACATTGTACACTACCCAAACCCCTCCCCCTCCCGGAGATATATATGCCCATGCCCACCCAGTGGCGTATCCGGGGGGTGGTGGGGGGGGGGGGGGGGGGGGGCGGGGGAACCCCCCCCCCCCCCCCCCCCCCGGCGGCATTTAAGGCGTCATAAAAAAAGGAAATAGTGTTTTTGCGCCAGTTTTAAGACGGTTCAGACGTTGTTTGCCCTCCCTGGCACAAAAAGCTGGATACGCTACTGTGCCCACCACCCATATCCCCCTTTCTGGCTCCGTTTATTATTTTGTCGTTTTGGTTATCATGTGGAACGAGGTAATGCGACTCCCTTCAGCACAAATTTTCAAAATGAAAAATAAAAAATCCCACTCCTTCCCGGATGATAGCTCCTCCTATCGCAAATCCCGGTTTCACCACAGGCCAATCAGTCGATTTTTTTGTGAGATGTCAACATGTTTACAATCCCTGATCTGAACTAACCTGAGCAGTTTCCAGTCCTTCCATCCCCAACGTAACCCGGCGGGCAGACGCAGCCAAACCTCCCCGTGTCCGTCAGGCAAGCACACCATGCCTGGGGATCGCAGCACGGAGCTTCCTCCGCTGTGCATAGATTGCTGCAATAGTTACCGTCAACAGGCAGGAATGGTGAACTTGGACGAGGTTTACCTATGTAGATAAATCGAAATATCACAAAAAAGTTACGCTAAAGCTCATTTTTCACATAAAACGCACTGAAGTTGGTGAAGACATAATATTGTTTCATCCGGCTATCGACAGTGGCGTTGAGGATTTCGCAGTTTCAGACACGGCCAATAAAAACTGGTGTCGACGGAATGGAGAATGATCGTAATATGGAAACGTTGTTTCATCATAATGTGCCTTGAAAGTGTTCTGAGGCAATGTAATTATTGTCAATTACATCAAGAGTTTTCTTGCAAATCTTTAATTTGTTGGAGAGTATTTTTTCCCGTTTAGTGCTCAGACAAAAATGCTCCGCCTTTCGGTATCGTACATCCTCTTCACAGCCTAGCCCTATATCCTTCGGGGAAAGGGGTTCCGGTGGAGGGGGTGGTTAGGGATGTTCTCCTCCTCCCCCCCCCCCCCCCCCCCCCCCCCCGCTCTGTTGTATTTTTGTTTTTACACCAACAGTTTCAGACCTGTCCTACTTTCATGTTTGTGTACTTGTGTTTGCTTTTACTGGTAAAAAAAATGTAGGCCGGCCTGAACGCCCCTTGCAAAAATTCCCGGACCCACCCCTGATTAAGAAATAGGGTATACTAGGCCTACCTTGAGTCAGAGCAGCTGCCAAAGGACTTAGATCCTCCCACTGGTCCACTAGGAACATTCCATCTTGCGTTGACATGGCAACCAGCTCCTTCTTATTTGCCCCTTTGCCAACACCGAAGGCAACGACGATCGTCCCGTCTTGGCGCATGCGCTGTGCAACGTCCGTGGGCGAATCGGCACCTCGTGCCTTACCGTCGGTGAACAGGAGAAGCAACCTGGGAGACATGAGTAAATTACAGAAAATATAAATATTTCTATTAAAAATGATTTAATTGTATTTTTCTATATTGAGGAAAAGTTTTTTAAGGTGATGGGTTCATTGTTTGACAGTGCTACTTGAGGGTATGGGATGGAATAGTGTCACGGGCTTGAGTCCTCCGATCCACCGAGGCTCGTGCCCAAAGACCCCCTCAACAGAGGTTGCAGTACCTATAGTGGATACAAAAGTTAATCCTACTGTAATTTCTCCCTAATTTCCCCTAAAATGATGAACCCTGAATTACCTCATACCGCCGCACGGTGTAGACTGCATGCACGAAAGCCACCTCGTACGGGGAAATAACGCAGATTGATTTTATCAGTCATAACTTTATTGTCAGTCACAACTTTACAAAACCATGCATTTATTTGTTTTTCTAATGGTGAGGCCGTATGCGTCACCCTTTGAGTAGTTGTGTTCCGTTCCTTTTTTCGACCCCGGCAAGCGTTTGCAGAAACCCCAAGTCAGACTGAAAATCCAAATACTTTCGTTAATTTTGAAGCTTACCTTCCAGTACCGGTTCTAGCGGATGATAGAACCTCCTCAGCTTCAAGGAGCCCCTTCCCTAGGCACGAACCCTGTCCTCCAATAAACCCAACCTCATCTAGTGCTTCAAAGAAGGCACACTTCGAAAAGTCACTCTCACCGTCCGAAGACGCACCGTCGCTCACGAAGTCGATTTCGTTCCGAACTTTCTGGCAGTTTGCAAACGAGACTACCGCCACTCTGGTTAGGTTGGGTCCGAGCGGGAACAAGGACGAGAATTCCCGGACGAAAACCTTGACGAACTTCTCAAAGCGCTTAGCCCGCACACTCTGGGTGGCGTCGAGTACGAAGACAAGCTCCGTAGGACCCGAAGTCAATGGGGAGACCAGCGCGCCTAGCCGGGCCGATGCCTCCCCGATCGCGCCGCTGGGAACTTCGTCCCCGGTGGCAGTTTCGCGCGTCACTCTTTCGCAGACGAAAGAACAGGACATGAACGAAAACAAAAGAACGGCGATTAAGGGTGAAGGGGTCTTTAATACCCCGAACATTTCCATAATTGATGGAGAACTGACACCGAGAATATGTTTACCATCTTTTTCTCAAGCCATCATCCAGCAGTACCAAATGGTGCTGAGGGTTATCATGACTTTAGACGCGTGACGCACCAACTATGCACTTGTCAAAACTTTTTTTCTTTACCCCTTAGGCCTATCCCTTTACCTTTATCCAGAGGGGCTTACTAGATCTTGAACTTGGCCAGTTCCCCCAGAGGGCATGATAATTGTGTTATTTCTTCCATTTAAGTCAATTACGAAGTGCAATCTTTTCGGGGGAATGTTTAGTTAAACCCCTGGGTGAGTGCCTTGTGATGGCAGGACCCCCCTCGTTCAATTGACACAGAAGCGCAAGGCCTACTTTATCTCTTGACAGTTGACACTGACTTCTTGTTTTCCGCTCAGCCCATCAGGCATTGCATTGGAATTCGCAAATCATCAAGACTTTTTAACCGGTTATTTGGACTAAAATCAGGCATCAAAATAAACCCCTTTGGCCTCACGTGGTCAGAGTAGTTCTGTTCCAGGCAGTGGGGCGTATCCAGCTGGGTTATTTATTTATTTATTAATTAATTTTCAAAGCAATTGAAAGGGAACACAACTGGTCACCTTTTCAAACAAATTCTGGCACCACAACAAATGGGCATAACCTTTTCAACGAAATTTGCAACCCCGGACCCAAAAACCTGGACACGCCACTCATGGTTCCGAGGGGGGAGGGGGGTCTTTGAGGTAAATTCCACTGTTGTTTGTATAGGCCGAAAGATGAACCCACTGTTTTTATATTGACTGAATTATTGACCAGTTATGTTAGATGGTATTTCATTCGACAGGAAAGAGGGCAAGGGACCAGGCAGATCGCAAATATACCACGCCCTTTCGTCGGGAAGTTTTATGTGCGTGCACATGCCTGAACATTTCTTTCCCTTTGTAAATGCTGAGAACAGATATTGTCAGGTTAACATCCCAAGGTGATTTACTGCAAAGAATTCCACATTGAAACATGGTATATGTATTAACTCATCAGAATATAAAACATTCCTGCCAAAATAGCGATTTTTAATATTTTTTTACAGTTTAGGTGCACTGCGCATGTAAGCATGCCAATATCTTTGCTGTATGTATTCGCGCGCTCAAAACAAAACAACAAAAAAATCACAGAAGTAGACAACACTAAAACTAACGTGCTTGACAAAAAAAGATGCGGGAAATCTTGAGAAGTTCTGGAAAACGTCGAAAAAGTTCTGGGCTGGGAAAATTGCTTCCTTATCACCACGATCAGGAGACAGCTTGACTTTTGACTTCATCGTCTCCTCGTTTTGATACGTGCTTCAGAACCAAAAAAAGACACCGGACCCTTTCGTTTGAAATCTCCCACAGAAATCGTGCCACCCCTCAACACATCTCTGTTATGACAGATCAAGACTAAAGCGGGTAGAGCGACAAAAGACTGGTTTATCTCCCTCTTAAAGCCCGGTAGTTTTCATCTCAACACTCCTGAGCCTTTCCCGACCAGCTCTTGCCATCAATCACCCGCTACCCAATGCCGATCAAAACAAACCGTGGTTGCGTTCGCAAATTTCAAGACACAAAGGCTGGAGAAAGTCTCGAGCATGCGTAGTAGAGGTAAAACCGTGGCATCATGGGGCCCGTTTGTTTTATACAGACGTACGTAGACCCGCATCTCGGTCAGTGATCCAACCGCTGATTCGCCCCATTCATAAGGCGGGTTTTAGTATGTGAAGCAACGTACGTTTTCCTGACCGAGATCTGGATTTGTGAAACAAACAAACAAACCCTTAGAGTCACATGAGGGGCTGATTTAGTCAGGTTACCAGACCTGACGAATCTGACAATTATCTATACATATGTCCGGTAGCCGCCAATGTCACGTGACCAAACAAATGTGGAATTCCTCCTTTGTCGATAATGTCGAAATTTTCAGAAGTTGTTTTCGTCAACATTCGGATGTTTTCGTTGATGTTCGCCATGATGTTGTAATTCCCAATTGAATCGAAGCTAAAAACCAATGCCCTGCTCTTGCAGTATTTTACCGACCAATCTTGCAAAAGTATTTTTTATGTTGCCACTAGTGACGTCACACGGATACTTCACCATCTATGTTTAAAGGTAGTGTACATGATTGTACCGTCGGCCGGCATTTGTTATAGCGCCCTCTTGTAAAATAAGCCCAATTTTTGTAAATGTTTATCGTTTTCAATTGCTAGCCTGAGGGCCGAGCGGAACGTCCAAGATCCACTACATGCACTGATTACGAGTCGCTTCGGTACACGACGCGTGCGCCCGTTTTCGGATTGTTAACACATTTTAGACACAACACGGATTAACTACATTCGGTCAATAGAGGGCAGTTTTTCAACGATTGTTCGGCCGAACAATCGTTGCAAACGATATAAATTTCCACTTTTCTTGAAAACGACAGCATACTACCTGGTGCCATCAGGATGATTGAGACTACTATTAACTTACAGTCTTAGTAAGGTATTTCGTAATAATTCAGTAAAACAAATTATTGGAGGATTACAAATCGTGTACACAACATTTAAACCATAGTGCCTGCCTGCCTGCCTAGTACCGATACCTGACCTAAGATTTATCAAAAGTCGTCAGGGAATCTTCGGGTCAGGGAACCAGACTAGTCCTGATCGGTTCGTTCTGTCTGCAGTGCGCGCACAGAGGAATTTCACATTAGCCCCTTCTGCGCACTTCCGGGTTGAAAGCGAGAATGTCAGTGTCAAACAAAACAACGCTTTTCAGCACATTCATTCATGCATGAATGAATCAGGCCATAAAAGGCAGCGCAGGCGCACGATCAGCATAATGTTGTTTACTGTGACATTGAGATCCTCGTTTTCAAACGCGGAAGTGCGCAGATCGGCGCTAAACTCGTCGTTGTGGGATTCCTCTATTATGTTTTGCAACTGAGAACAGACTGTGCAGTCCGAAGCCAAATCAACCAGTGCGGCCATCTTCCCGGCTCCCACGGACCAGTTGATTTTGACACCCATCGTGTTAACAGAGACACCTTTGTGGGGAGGGCAATTGAGGTCAAATCCTTGAATCAACAGACTCTCCGGGGCGACGGCTCCTGCGTGGTTTCTGGATAATAATGCTTTTACCCGGTGAAAAAAAGTTGGAGCTGACAGGGAAAAGGTCAACCAGGGCCTTGGATAAAGAAAAAATAGAGTCTGCATGTCGAGAAAAAAGGAACGTTGTGGTTTACATGTGAATTTTTTATTTCCTCTGCTGGGCGAATTGCGTGTGTATAGTACGTTTCAAGCACCGCTTCACTTGTAAGTCTTAATTATTGGAGGTTTGGGCGTTGGGTTATCTCAGACGGCGTTTAAAGTCTTAGGGAGGGGGCGGTGTTTTCTTCCAATTTCTAGCAAGCGTGAGATGCGGGCTGCGCTGTTCCGTGTGATACCTTTGTCACATGAATTTGTTTTTTCTCTTCAAAGTGTGCACCCAAAATATCAAACTGTGTTTCCTATTACCATTGAACTAGGCAACTATCTCGGTTCCCAAAAGAGTATGCAGGACTATTAATCTTCGTAGTTTGTTTGACGAAGAAAAAACAGGAGCCTAAGTAGGCTTCGGGGAATTCTTAGACTGATGTCAAGTCTGCAGTCACTAGGGAGTTCAGGGATCCAGCCCTTACCACCGCAAAAAGTACATGCTACACGTACGTGCCAGATAAAATTTCATTTACAAAACGAATTTTTTGGTGATGGCATTCATGGAACTCTTTTTGAAGCGCGGCCACCTGCTGGGTATTATAAAAGTACACGTTATTCAGGGAGCCAGACCACAGCCTGCTGTGTCTTTGAAGATATGCATGTACCTGGACGTTTGTAATGGGAGCACGTCGGCAGTGAAGCCTACTAAGGAATGATTGGCGGACCACTAGTTCTAGGTACTGGCCAATCCCACTGAGCTGAGCGCAACATGTACGGTACCCGTCGTTGCAAAGTGTCAGGAGTCTCCAAATCAACTCACGTGTTAGGTACGGGCAAGAGAGGTGTAATGACGCAGAACATAGGACGATAATCCAGACTAGTCAAGTTTTAAATACCACACCGACTTAGCTTTGTGGATGACGTTGGACTCAAATGTCGCCCTCTTTTGCAAATGAGTGGTGGGGTTGGTTTGAGTTGGTTTAAGGCCGGTGCATGCAGCGTGAACTTCAGTCGCTGCTATGAAATACGGGCTCATTGGTAGTATTGCGCATGCCTGGGTGAAGATAACTAGGAGAGTGGCCAGTCACGTGAGAGGGTTTAAATAAGAAAAATGAGTCCAGTTTTCATGGGAGTCGGATATTCATGACACCGGTTTCTAGACTGAAATTTTAATGAAAACCGTGAAGTGCAATCAGTATGATCGAACAACCTCCTTGGACTTTCATAAATAAGATGCTTAGTCCACTGGTATGCACAAAGCCTCGTCTGTATGATGTTGGCGCTCTGGTAAACCAGGAGGGGTGTGTAAACCCCATGGGAGCCTGAAGCTGTACAGGCTCTCAAATTAAAAGGCCGGTTAGAAAGACAGGCTTTTTAATTTTTAGCTTCAAAATCCCGTCAGTTTGCTTATACGGCTGGGGATAATAAGTAGCAATCGTTTCGGCAACACAATTAAAGTTAGATATAAAGGCAACATTTTAATATCAGGTTTTTATTTTAAAGCAAAAATATATTTTCATTTTAGGATCGCTGAAGTATAGGTTTTGCCGGCCAATTTCAGCAAAATATGGCTCCTTTTCATTAACGAGCTTTCAAATACACGTATTTTTTTTTTTAATGTCTGTCAAACTGGGGTTTCTTCTTCGATATTGTTGCATTCAATTTCATTTGTGTGCATTCAAAACTACGTTTTTTTATCATCCTTACTTTGAATTTTCACCATCTATTCCAATTGGTGCAATCAAATCAGAAAAATCATCGAAGCGCACAGAATTTTGAATGTGTTTGTTTGTTTTTCGTTTATGGGCAATAAAGTTAACATTTTGAGTGTTCAATTTCAATGTGAACAGGGTTTATTTGAGTGAGTTCACAATTTTCCTTTGCACACGTCACGTATTCTCCCTTTTGTATCATTATCCCATGATCAATGTTTACCTTGCGCTTGTAACGAAAATCAAGTCACTTCATTAAAAAAAACTAAGAAATCGTTGCTGCAATTTTCACTGTTTCTCACTTGACGTTGAACATCCCCACTATTTCTACATGTCTGCCCGGTCAGTTTAAAGGTAGTATACACGATTTGCTTTTGCTGTAATTTTGGGGGTTAGAATTTTATAGCGTGCTAGCAAATACTGTAACACTGACCTGTTTCAAGTTTTGTGTGCATAGATGCTGGAAAACAGAGAGAAACAAAAAAAAACATGTTCCAGTAGTCTGGTTCCCTGACCATACTTTAGACAAAACGTAACAATTGATAGAGTCGGGGAATTATCAGGTCGGGGAATTTGACTATTTCTAACGATTGTCGGCCGACAATTTCCACTTTTCTTGAAAACGACAGAACAATAGGTGACGGTAATTTCACAGGATGCTTGAGACTGTTATTTACTTACTGTCTAGTACCGGTATGGTATTTCGTAATAATTCAGTAGTTTTGTTTTTGGATGTTTGCAAAAATGATGTATACTACATTTAATGCAATCACATATACAAATCTGTCGATTTAAACAATTCACAAAAAGACGTTATATGAATTACGCTTTTAATGCAACTTCAATTGAATATTGTCTTTAGGACCAAAAGCCCCAGTCCCATACAGTACGGTTCATCACGGACCTACACGGTTCACCCCGGACCATGAACCGTGGTGAACCGGGACCTCTTGGTCAAATTTTGAAGAAAATCACGACCGACGACCGTTGTCCAGGTTGCACCACGTTTCTTACACGGATCACCATTGTCCACCCCGGCAGCACCCCGGCAGCACCCCGACAGCACTACGGATGAACAAGGTTTCAGTACGGTTTAGCTACGGTTCGCCCCGGACCACCACGATTCACCACGGTTCACCCCGGCATCGCTACGGTTCTCCCCAGCATCGCTACGGTTCGCCACGGTTTGTCCCGGCGCCACTACGGTTCACCCCGGCAGCACTACGGTTCGGCACGGACCACGCCGACGCGCACTGATTTGGGTATTTAAAGGGCTTGAATTTTTTCCTCACTATTTATATGGTTTTCAACACGTTCCGGGATGAACCGTGATAAAACATGTGCATCCGTGGACCCACCGTCTTTAACCGTAGTGGTGGAATCGTGTGAGCACCGTGATGATCCGTGGTGAACCCTACTGAGCCGTGTCGACACCGTGGTAAACCGTGCTGAAACCGTGGTAAACCGTTATGGCACCGTGGTGAACCGTACTGGAACAGTGCAGAACCGTCCTAAACCGTGTCACCAACACGGTCGTCCGGGGCGAACCGTGTTGGGTCCTGGGTGATACGTAGTTGCACCGTGAAGATCCGTGGCGTTGATGGGGTTAAAAATAACTCCCGGTTCGGCACGGTTCTACCTGGACGACCCCGTTGCCACTACGATCCCACTAAGGCCCACCCCGTTGCACCCCGGCACAGCGACGGTTCACCCCGGTTCGGGTGATCGTCCCGGTTCACTCCGGCAGTTTTTGACATGTCAAAAACTGCCGGGGCAGCTCACGGTTATTCACGGACCACCACGGACCACCACGGACCATCCAGGCATTGCTACGGTTCGACACACGGTTCACCCAGGCTCACCACAGTTCATGAACCGGCATTAACCGGCTTGAACCGGGGGCCCTGTGGGACTGTTACTTAAGCTTTAATGAAACGTATATGCATCAGTACAATATGCAAGGAGCAAAGAAATGCAGTTGAAGAGCTACAAAACAATCACTGGGATATATTACAAATATATATATTTTTTTCTACATTTTTAATCGATTCGGAAATGCATTTTATTCTGAAATGCTTTATTTTACTCGTTGCTAGCTCTGGTGAGAATCGATTGCACCGTACTTTTGCGCCCTATGGTTTAAAATGTAAAGTGCAAGTATACACTATTTAAAAAGTCTTGGACCAAGCACTCTGTCTCAGCATTAAGCAAATAGGCACACAAACTGTTGTTTCACTTTTGCTTGCCTAAAAGTGAAAATGTGATATTTCTTAAGGCCACTTTATATTAACCGTTCACCTTCCTTCAACAGCATGCAAATAATGTGCTGATATTGCTGCATATACAAGGGTTTCTTCATACATGTAATTAACTTTTAATTTTGTTCCAATAGTCACAAAGATCAGTGAAGTGTGAATGCATGTTTGGGAAGGTGATTTGGTCTCGCGTCACCAACGGTGGTTACGCCGCCTGGGTCTGTAGGTCTGAAAATGTATCCTCCATTTATATCTGGACCCAGGAAAACCGTAAGGGTACGGTGGTGGGACTATAGCAACCTAAGATGTGGCCAACCCCACCACCCCGGTTGCAGCCCTTTACATATGGCTTTTAGCCTTGTATTGGTGACGTCCATGAATAAATCGTGACGGAGGAAATGCATCCTGCGGTTAGTGAAGTGAAAACCATTTGGAAGATATGCCTACTAGAGTGTGTCAATGTGGATAAAGAGATCGGAGAGAGGACTTAGATGTGTGAAATATTCCATCAGTGTAAGTAAGGTAGTGTAGTGACTGTAAATATTGGAGATGCATTGGTCGGGAGCAGAGGAAGCCCAGATACCGGTGAGGTCGTAACCAATTTCTTGTGGGACCGTTTTGTGTTTGCGAATCTCAACAGCTTCTCCGATGCGCCGAGAACACCAGGATTTAACAGAAATGATGAGCTCAGCTCGTTGTCAGTCAACTTGATGATCTACTGTGTGCAAATTCTTGATGATGGACGACTTGCCAAATTCCCACGTCGTCCAAGCGCACGATACTCCTTAAGTCTAGTGGAAAGCTCCGGCTCATTTCCCCGATGTAGACTGCAATATTCGCAGAGGATATGCGGTAGACTCCATGCGTGGAAGAATAATCATGTCTGTCCTTGTGCGTATGCAGAGAGATCTGAAGTATGTCGCAGCTGAGTTGAAGATCTTGCTCTCTGAATTTCGGAAGATGCATTCAAGATGGTGGGATGCAGGGCTTATGTAGGGCAGAGTGACCCGAAGAGGGTAAGGTGCGGTGTTCGCGGGACCTTAGGAGTCCCATTAGTCCAATTGCATTTGATTTTGGTGCGTAATACATTAGTTCTAGATGGAGGATGTCAAGGTCAGCGTTCGGTTGACTGATGGGGACTTGATGAGAGAATCGTTGGTAAAGATCCCGCTTGGGCCGGGTTTCCTGTACAGACGGTATAAAGATTATGTTCAGCGTGCTATTTGCTATCTCCTGGAGATCTCGACGTCAAATGATGGTAAGAAGCTATACTCGTTTGGTCCATAGTGTAGCCGGTGTTGCTGTTCTGTTGGGTGAGGTATAGAAGCATATAGGGAACCTTTTGTCGGGCCTTGAGGCCACACGAAGTGTCACCGACGTTCTGTGAGAAGTGACGTTGACGTAGTGTCGAATTGCTCCATGAAGATGTCGGCTTGGACCAGATTTGGAGATCGCATTGAAGTCTCATCCGTAGTCTCTGCTCATAGTAGGCCTGTGGAAGAAATAGTGACAGGTAAAACATGTGGCCAACTGCGCTCACTCAGGTTCAGGGTGTTGCATCAGCGACGTCTCGTCAGACAAGTTGCAGGCCTCGTCTGCGGGACACTGATGAAGAGAGAGCTATAGATGGAGAGAGAGGGGGAGAGACAACATACAAACTGACCATGGCGTCGGAGGGTCGAATGGAGAGATTCCTTGTGATGGTAACACTCTGGGTGGAACGAGAGGCGTGGTTTGTTATGTTGTCCACCAAAGGGATCTGGGTGAGATGTTTGCCTGTGTGGTATAGGAGAACCTTGGGAGTCAACAGTGGGTATTAGTGGAATCTTGATTTGTTAATCTTAGGTTTTATAATATGGGGCAGGTCGAACGGGCGTGAAGCAGGCTGTACAGCCGGAATGCAAGCTATCAGTATCAGTGTTGTGGGCAGAGAGAAGTTTTCTGGCAACCGTATTCTGGGTGGCAGGGACATACCTTTGGGAGAAATAAACCAGTTGAAGGTATGTCTCTTATAATTACATTGCTATTGCTGTCATTCTGTCTATAACACGTCAACAGTCGCCTTGCTCCCAGACCCTGTTAAACCTTCCACGGATTCTTCAGTCAACCTAATTAAGATTCACATTGTAAACCTGTGACCGATAAGTCAAATGGACCCTGGTTCGACGAACCTTTAAAGTCTGTGACTCCAACAGCCTTCAGCAAAAACCATGGCAAATTGAATGGTCTCTTCAGCGCAACAGATATCGGTACACGGCCGCGAAGATCAACGATATCGTCACCGACACCACGAGTGATCGAGCTTGAGTGCGCGCCACGCGCGCGTATTTTACAGAACCGAGTAATGTTTGTGCTCACGAAGTAACACCCAAGTACAGCGTGCGCTACATTTTCCGTTTCCACGAACTAGCACTCATCTTGATTTCACCAGTTTAAAGGTTTTTATTGAATTTTTCCGTCACCCCACAATACTACGAATGAAGTACATTCCTGTCAAAGCGTTTTCTCCGAATTGTATTTCCGCAACAGTGTTGTATATAACTTCATGAAAAGGAAAATCGTTCGCTTCAGTGTCCGAAGTGTGCGCGCACACTTGGGTGTTGATTCGTGAAACCGTTACTATTCATTGATGTGTGGTTTTCACGAAGTAACATCGCAGTGGACTCGGGTGTTACTTCGTGATGTCGGTAACGATGGTCAACGGGTTTCCTTTTGAAGACCGAATTCCGCAAACACTCCAATATCCCAACTGGTATCTGCCTTACATAGGCGCAACATCCCATGGACTTCAACGCATGTGCCGGAAATCAGAGATCAAGTTATTCCACTTAACTTTAACAAGCTTAGAAACTATGGGCGGCCAAAAGCGCCAAAATTCACAAAATTCTAACAAAAAATTAAAAAACGAACGAAAGACAAACCAACAATCAAAAGACAAAGCAGCAATTAATGTACTGTACAGCGCCCTCTACACATCATTGACTCGAACACGTAACATAAAGGCTGTATGTATGATTGCGCCCCTCCCAACAAACACAATTTGTTCCTTGTTCCTGGTTTTTGTTTTTTAAATTGTTACTTCTCTTGTCTTCGTTTGTTGGTCTTTGTCCTATGATTGCTGCTGTATCCTTTGTTGCTGCTGTGATGCTCTTTGATTATTGGTTTGTCTTTCGTTTCTTTTATGGTTTGTTAGCTTTTGTATTGATCTTTCTTTGTTATATAATTGATCTGTGATAATTCCATGTCCTTTATGAATTTTCCCTCGTTGTGTGTATGTGATTTTGTCCATCTTTGATAGTGTATTGTAGTCGTTTGTTGGTAATTGTCCTTTAATTGCTGCTTTGTCCTTTGATTGTTGGTTTGTCTTTCGTTCGTTTTTGGTTGTTTGTTCTTTTAGAATTTGGGTAATTCTGGCCCTTTTGGCCGCCTATACAGAACCCTCTGTACACTCCCAAGAACAGGATTCTTCTCCCAACCACGGAGTCCACCGGATCCCCTGTGAATATGCCAAAATCTACACCGGGGAAACGTGCCGGAACCTCCCTCCAACTCAAGGAGCATCGTGCGCGTGGAGCAAGTGGGCATTTTGACAAGTAGTCCATCGTCAAGCACTCGCATACAGCAGATCATCCGATCGACCGACAGGGAGCTGGCTCATCGCCCTGTTAAATCCTGGCACCCTATAGGCTCATTAGAGAATTTGAGATTTACAAACACAGCACGGTCCTACGAGATATCAGTTACTTCCTCAGCAATATATGGCTTCCCTCTGCTCCCGACGAATGCAGCGCCTATATTTACGGTCACTGCACTGTCTTACTTACACTGATAAAACATCTTATACCGGTACTCTAGGTCCACTTTCTGTGGCCTCTGTGTCCACACCGACGTTATCTTGTGATACTGCCTTGTGTGGGCATCTTTTCTTTGAAGGTCCATACAACGAATATAATGATAATACTTCAGTGCGTATCTCCACTATAGGTGGCTCACACTAAACTCGAGGATGCATTTCCCCGTCACAATACATACTCACACTTCATTGATACCTGTGATGACTATTCATTCCTTCCTCCGCGGACTAGAGCCGCTTTCCCCGTACGTTACCTATTTTCCTGATGAGGGTTAGAACACATGACAGAAACCTGATCTCCATCGAGTTAACATGTGTCTCCGTAGACGTCTCTTTGCATGTATTATGGCTAATTTGCATTTCTGCAGGCAGAGGCGAATCTAGAATTCTATTTTGCTGGGGGGAGGGGGGGGGGGTTAGTAAGCCCTAAAAGATTTTTCCCTTTAAAGCAAAATCTCCCCTGAACCCCCTAAAGTCTCCAACTTGGCCTGGTCTATTAAAACCAAAAGCAAGGGCCGCTTATCTAAAACTTTAAAAGATATAAAAGATTTTTGTTTAATGGCAAGTCCTCTTTTTGTTCTCAGAAATGTTGGGCCACTGAAATAATCTTTTGGAGATAAAAGTATTTGTCAAAAATGTCAATTATTGTTTTGGCGTTTTGTTTTGTCTTCTTGTTGATGTTTTTAAAAGATATTTTTGATAGAAAAACATGCCACCAAGTCTGTTTCTGTCATGCCTTCTCCCTTTTACAGGCAATAATTTCTCCTAACTATTTTGAACACGTTCATAAACGACTACATTTCATATTTGACGTTTTTAAGTGAACAGTTCCCTCAAAATATGTATGTTGAGCTTTATTAAAGTTGTTATCGGCTGCTTCTATTTTAGATAAAATGAAAACCAAAGAACACGTATTTCATACGCGTTACTGCGTCCATTTATGAAATTTCGCAGTTGTTTATGAACGTGTTTTGTGTTCACTATAGGCTTGCCCCAATCTTCCTCAGGTAGCAGTTTGTATCCTCCTCGTCTTCACCGTCGTCATGACAGATCAGGGACCACTCCCCGACAGCAGCAAGATCCCATTGTTCTTTACGTTTGGCCTCTAGCTTCTTAAGATCGTCTGACTCTTGGTCATCTTTGGAGATGGTTGGTGTTGCAGAGCATCTCTGTACCTCCTGTGACTCATCGTTTGCATTCCCTTGTTCTTCTCCATCAACAGGAGTGACATTCTGATATTCGGGGCTATCACAGCTTCCCCTATACATTGTCTCTCCAACATTTCAAATCCATCTAGTTCACTTGCTTTCCTCTCGTTGTCCATGGATGCTTTGTCTTCTTCTTGTAGCTTTAAAAGTATGCAATTTCCTCTACTTTTTGTAGTCTTAGAAAGAATGATGGCTTGTTCAGGGGAGTCCAATTTGTCAGCTTCATAATTAACATCCATGTGTGCAGTCGCTTCACGTCCTCTGATCGTAAAGGGCCTGGCTTGTAGTATTGCTGGAGTATCACTCCGTAAGTCGTATGCTGCAAACCATGGTGGCTTTATCTCGGGATATTTATTCAGCACCTCAGATTCAATCTCGATGTTTGCTTGGGTTGTTTGGCATGTACGACTGCCGTTGTCCAGCTCCGTTAACTTGAAAGGTTGGGTCCCCTCACTACTCCGGATCCCAACATCCCTCTGTTTAGTGTGCTCACTTCTCAAACCTTGCCCTGCTGTATTGCTTTTCCCCAACGTCTGCATCCTAGTTTGTGTGGCAGTTGGTCTTGCTCTGCGTGAGGGTTTAGCCTCGTACAGAAGGAATCCTGTATTGATTCTTGTCATTTATGAAATTTCGTAGTCCTAGTTGTTTATGAACGTGTTTTCCTACTCTTCCTCATGTCGCTCATCTATGGTCGCCATCACTTCAATCAACTCAATCGATTTTCTCGTGTCCTATCTGTAAGTGTCGACGAGGATCTTATCCAGCATCCACTGAGGCAACTTGAGATTGGGCTTCCATCGTTTTGATATGACTGGCCTTTCATTCTTTCCCTCTTCATGTTCCAGTTCCCTCTTAGGGTACTCCTCTACTTTATCCTGCCTATACCGCAGGAGCTCAAGCTCCTGAAATACCCGGTGGAAGGTTCGGAAGTCATCGGGTGGCTCTTCCACGAACCGCTTCGTCTCTCGGTGAAGGAACACCGAGATGGATTCCACGGCCTCGGCTTTGGTCTGCCCCGATTCCGAGAGAGGAACAGGCCCTCGGCAGATGCGAGCATAGTGGTGAAGTGCCCTCTCAATTCGATCTTTTGGACTTTCTAGCTGCCAAAGCAGCTTTTTAGAATCTTGCATGACATGGACATCTTGGAAATAACAGATGAGCTCATTCACGTTCTCTCTTATCGTTTGTGTCTTTTCGGATTCATCTTAGCGAAGGTAGCAGTTTGTGTCCTCCTCATCTTCACCGTCGTCATGACAGATCAGGGACCACTCCCCGATAGCAGCAATATCCCACTGTTCTTTACGTTTGGCCTCTAGCTGACTCCTGGTCATCATTGGAGATGGTTGATGTTGCAGAGCTTCTCTGTATGTGTCTCATCGTTTGCATTCCCTTGTTCTTCTACATCAACAGGAGTGATATTCTGATATTCGGGGCTATCACAGCTTTCCCTATACATTACAAATCCATCTAGGTCACCTGCTTCCCTCTCGTTGTCCATGGCTGCTTCGTTTTCTTCTTGTAGCTTCAAAGGTGTGCAATTTCTTCTACTGTTTGTAGTCTTTAGAAGGAGTGATGGCTTGTTCGGGGAGTCCAATTTGTCAGCTTCGTAATTCACACCCATGTGTGCAGTCGCTTCACGTCCTCTGCTCGTAAAGGGCATGACTTACAGTATGGCCTAAATATCACTCGTATTCTGTAATCCCAGACGGCTTCATCTTAGGATATGTATTAATCACTCAGATTCAATTTTGATGTTTGCTTGAGTTGCTTGACATATAGGGCTGCTCCTTCTGTCCAGCTCCGTTAACTTGAAAGGTTGGGTTACCTCACCACTCTGGATCCCGACATCTCTCTGTTTAGCGGGCTCACTTCTCCAATCTCGCCCTGCTGTATTGCTTTCCCCGACTTCTGCATTCTAGCTGGTCTGGCAGATGGTTTTGCCCTGCGTGAGGGTTTAGCCTCTTGCAGAATGAATCCTGTAGTGGTTCTGGCCATTTATGATTTCGTAGTTGTTTGTACATCATGGTTTGTGTTTACTATAGGCTTTCCCTACTCTTCCTCAGGTCGCTCATCTATGGTCGCCATCACTTCAATCAACTCAATCGATTTTCTCGTGTCACATCTGTAAGTGTCGAGGAGGATCTTATCCAGCATCCACTGAGGCAACTTGGGATTGACCTTCCATCTTTTTGATATGACTGGCCTTTCATTCTTTCCCTCTTCACGTTCCAGTTCCCTCTTTAGGTACGCCTCTACGTTATCCTGCCTATACCGCAGGAGCTCAAGCTCCTGAAATACCCGGTGGAAGGTTCGGAAGTCATCGGGTGGCTCTTCCACGAACCGCTTCGTCTCTCGGTGAAGGAACACCGAGATGGATTCCACGGCCTCGGCTTTGGTCTGCCCCGATTCCGAGAGAGGAACAGGCCCTCGGCAGATGCGAGCATAGTGGTGAAGTGCCCTCTCAATCCGATCTTTTGGACTTTCTAGCTGGCAAAGCAGCTTCTGAAAATCTTGCATGACGGGGACATCTTGGAAATAAGAGATGAGCTCATTCAAGCTCTCTCTTATCGTTTGTGTCTTTTCGAATTCATCTTGGCGAAGGTAGCAGTTTGTGTCCTCCTCGTCTTCACCGTCGTCATGACAGATCAGATACCACTCCCCGACTGCAGCAAGATACCATTGTTCTTTACGTTTGGCCTCTAGCTTCTTAAGATCGTCTGACTCCTGGTCATCTTTGGAGATGGTTGGTGTTGCAGAGCATCTCTGTACCTCCTGTGACTCATCGTTTGCATTCCCTTGTTCTTCTCCATCAACAGGAGTGACATTCTGATATTCGGGGCTATCACAGCTTCCCCTACATTGTCTCTCCAACATTTCAAATCCATCTAGTTCACTTGCTTCCCTCTCGTTGTCCATGGATGCTTCGTCTTCTTCTTGTAGCTTTAAAGGTATGCAATTTCCTTCACTGTTTGTAGTCTTAGAAAGAGTGATGGCTTGTTCAGGGGAGTCAAATTTGTCAGCTTCATAATTCACATCCATGTGTGCAGTCGCTTCACGTCCTCTGCTCGTAAAGGGCCCGGTTTGTAGTATTGCTGGAGTATCACTACGTAAGTCGTATTCTGCAAACCATGGTGGCTTTATCTCAGGATATTTATTTATCACCTCAGATTCAATCTTGATGTTTGTTTTAGTTGTTTGGCATGTAAGACTGCTGCTGTTGTCCAGCTCTGTTAACTTGAAAGGTTGGGTCCCCTCACTACTCTGGATCCCAACATCCCTCTGTTTAGTGTGCTCACTTCTCAAACCTTGCCCTGCTGTATTGCTTTTCCCCAACGTCTGCATCCTAGTTTGTGTGGCAGTTGGACTTGCTCTGCGTGAGGGTTTAGCCTCGTGCAGAAGGAATCCTGTATTGGTTCTGGCGCGTTCACGGCAGCTTCGAGTGCCTCCTTGTCTTTGCCCTTGCAGTGGGAAGCCGTTGGGCCTAGCATTCTTCCCCACTGCTACTGGCGACTGTTGATGTCTGTCAGTTTCGCAGTCCTCTGTTGTCTTGGTGTCGCTGGGGCATGTTGTTCCCACTGTATCTCCCGAGTCTCCTCGATGACTAAGAAGATCAGTCAAAGGCTTCTTTTCCAGAACTTGCTGTCCGTTCTTTGTAACAGCCTGGCCTGAACGGAGCTTGGTCTTATCCAAGTAAGACTCTGTTTCATCATCCATGTCTAGCAGGAACAGGTCCTCATGATGTCTTGAAGTAGCAGTTGAGGTGTCGCCGCCAGACTTCAGGGAAGATTTGCGTTCGGTAGTTGGCATCGGGGCAACTTTTGCCGTGCGACGCCTGCTTCTGTCGCGGAAGCATCTTGGTAACAGTGACCAAGATGAACTGGAAGATTTTCCAGAAGGTGATTGATGGGCATCCACCGCTTTTTGCTGGATATATAGAAATGTGTGATCGTATGAATTCACTTATGGTTTGCCATTTTGCTTATTATTTATTAAGCCCGATTGCATAAAGAGAAAAAAATCTCTGTTCTAATTTATATCATCATACCCGACGCAAAAATTCCATCTTCACATTGCATAATTCTTGTCACACTAAAAGTTGTGGTCAAAGGTTAAAATACATTCGGACAGAAAATATTTCAGAACAAAAATTGTTCCTTCAATTGTTCTTAGAGCTGCTCTCTTTCTTTTTGTCTATTATAATTACGCAGTATATCAATAGAATCATGAAATATGTTTGCGGGTCCCAACAATTTCGGGGCACATTTTAACGAAAATTCTCAAATTTGGTCCGGAAAATTTGGATGCGTAGGCCTATCCACCCGCAAAAAATCCTCCGTTCGGGCCTGCAAAGATTCGAAATTATTGTTTTTTAATGTTGGGGCTTCACCATTCCCCCCCCCCCCCCCCCAAGAAAAATTGATAACCATGTTAACTTACCACAACTTGTGCGCCTTTTTGCTCAGATTGATCAGTATGGAGCATATCCGTGTCGTGATCTTGGGTCTTTCCTTTGACACCGCGGATGCGTTTCCATAGTGGCCGATGAGCTTCGTTGAAGGATGGATCAGACCACGGGTCTCCGTTGGTGCTTGAAAGCACCTGTGATTCCAAAAAAATGTCTTACAGAAATCCGCTGGGGTAGTCTGGATTATAGGCCTACAATTTGCAAAAGAGTAACATTCCTAGACACAGAAACTTTTAATATTGATCAGCGAAGTAAATTTTGACAACTCTTAGACATGATGGGGTCTCATCACAGACTTGTCACGTCCAACTTCGAAGAGTAAGATAATTCATTAAAACACAGTATCAACAGGTGAAATGAAAAGGGTGCTTCCCTTAAAGATATGATGTAGTTTTGGTAAGTTGAATAGTTTTACATTGTACGAATCCTCCCAAGAAATACTTCCGTCTGAAATTCTGCAATCTTTGATAAAACAATGGTTTTTCACTATTTTCTGGGAACTCGGTTGACGAATTGAGCTCAAACATTCACAGGTTTGTTATTTTATGTATATGTTGAATCCACAAGGTGTGAACGCTGTCTGTAACTATGTTGTCGGCTCTGCCAATGCTATATCATACCTCTAAACGCTTGGTGCATGGGGTAGGAATACCCGGAAATGAGAAACATAGGGGAAAACCTATTGGCAAATAATGAAGTGTCAAGGACGCGGGCAATGACAGACAAGATGAGATAAATGGAGAGGTTGAGATTTTACAACTTGGGTCGGTGTGTACATGTGGAAGTGTGGAAGTGAAGTCATGCATGATGCGGCCAAATTCTGTACAGAAACAGTGGCTAACTATTGGAAGCGGACAGCCAATTTGTTACGGGGAAAAGTGATTGAAATAACCGCTGTTTTGTATATTTCTCATATTCATTTTGTGTCTAATTTCTCGTTGTCCTCATCACAAAATACGATTTAATTAATTAATTAATTAATTAATTAATTACGGCTTCGAAAGTTTGCTTCAATTGTGTCAATATCACAATTGCATGCCAAATTTTAAATGTGTCATTTTACGGGCTATTATTAGTTCTCACAGGATCGGTTATGCAAAATCACCAATGTTTGATATGCATGCCCTAAAAGTAATATATATGCATGCCCGTCCATTCCCATTAATTAAAAATATCAGTAGACCTTATGCGTTAAGCTAAGGCGGCGTTAGAGGGCACTGGTTTTGTATCACTAGGATATGGGTAATCTTTTGAACAATCACTGTTAATAAATTAAAATACTTAAAAAGATAGCCCCCGAGACAAAACATAACCTCTGGGACATCCCAATGTCTCGTAATCTCTGAGACATCCATAGTGAGCAGTCAAGCATGTCACTTGCAACAGCGACTTGCAAAAGTGCAATATGGCTGCAATATTGGGTGCTATTGACAACGATGATGAATTAAATCTTCTATCCGAGTTACTGAAACCAGCAATTCCTAATTTAGTCTTTGAAAAAGGAACCTTCGATCTCTCGTCATTTTCGGAGCACGAATGCCGACAACTTTTCCGATTTGATAAGCCCGATGTTCTTCGACTGTTCTCATCATAATTACGTGGCGAAACGGTACAGTGGTAAGAGGAGTTGAGGGGCTTTGCACAGCATGAGACGTCTTGCATACCCTAAAAGCTGCTAAAAGACTATACTTATAAAATCGCTTTTACATGTACGACGTTACGTGTATAGGGCTTAAAAGGAAGGACTGCGTCGGGGGAAAACTGATGATGTCATACTACTGTTGGTATTTCAAGACAATCGTCTTGAACTTTTGTAAACATTTAAAACAAACTTAGTTTTAAACACATGAAATCAACCGTATACGCTTAAAATGAAAACTGAAAACTTGTCTCTTTTGTTGGTAAGCTGACAGTATGCGCACACTTAAACGTACAAGTGCAAGTTGGAAATCTCAACCTCTCTAATGTCCCTGAAGATACAAGTATAGTAATTGGATTGATTAATTAATGGGGAAACTAATGAACAGTTAGACGCCCATGTATGTTTTTGGCCTCTAAAAATTGCATTCACCAAACCAAACTGCATCAGAATCAAATCAAACCTAGTTAAACATTTCTTTTGATCTTTTGTTTTCAGAGACAATAATTCGTCGCATCGGTACCGAGTATTGCTGTCGAAGGAGCAAGGGGTTGAAGTGTTCATCAGTCAGAAGTCTGTTTTGATGGCGCCTACTGCATGTAAACCTCTTAATATTTGATTTACTATTCAAAATGGTGCCCACGATTTTGACAATGGATATCCAAAATCACATCCTTCTCTACTCAAACTAAAATCTGAAGCTATACTATTGTCCCACCTTGACAAAAAGTAGGCCTACATTGTGGCACGGGTTTAACAGCTTCAACCTCAATGTGATTATGGGCTCTGCAGGTAATTTTGTACCCCCTTGCCGAAATAACATTGTTCCAATTCCCCTGTCCGTTTTGAAAATCACACCCGAGGGTTTCACAGTTGTCGCAGAGTAATTATGCAGGATGCAGATAGCCCTACGCCATTGTGCAACATAGTGTAATCGAAGTCATACAACATTTCAGATTCTTCAGATTGTAGTTGATAGTGTGGAGTCACTTACTTGGACTTTGGTGTGGGACACGCGTGGAGCATGGGACAGGCGTTCCCGGAGCCAGACGCCGAGGCGCTGGCGAGGGCTGGATTTCTGGATGGATGGATGAAAGAAAATTGAGATTTTGAAGAAAGAAATCAAGGGTCGAAGACAGACGAATTTTTCATGAAAAGAACTGGTGAATATCAAGTCTGAGTTGAAGAGAAAGGAGAGTAAGAGGGGAGAGCAAAATTCAGAGAGTGTAACTGTTTCGACAATTGAAGAAACATTTCATTTCATTTTGATTTAATTTTTTATTTCCAGTCCCTAAACAACACATGGCTGTATCTAGATTTGTTACGAGACAATTACACATATTAAAACAAGGCAAAGAAAAACTCTTAAAAAGAACAGGAGTTCGTCTAAAAATATTCAAATGTAAGTATGACATAGAAATAGGAAATTCATAACATTCTTAAAATGTATACAATTCTTAAACCTAACCCAAATCATATAGTAACACATCCCCTCCCTAGTCCTATTACATTGGAAATTGGGGTAAAAGATTGTTTTCTTGTTAGCTATAATTATTTGAACTTTCTGCCATTGCTTTATAATTAAGCATTCATTGTTTGGTGTTTGATATAGATCTTTGGTGATTTTGACATTTGTTCCCAGTCCAGTCGATTGGCCATTTGCCCATTTTGAACATAGCCTATAGGCCTATTTTGATAGCACAATGCAGGGAATGGGTCTACTTCGAATACTCAAACCAAGTCTTTTTGTGATGCTGCACTGTAAAAAGTGACTGCACCTCATGCATGAACGTCTACACTGCCACATAGTAATTGTCCCAAACACATGAACACTACATAACAGTGCATATCAAGTGCACGAGATAATTCAATTTTACCAAGGTAACAACCACATACCCGGTATACTGCACCTCATTGTGTATGATGCACCATTGAGATTGGGTTGACAATTCCCTTCAAGTGCCTATGCATCATGTTCCTGACCATCACGCGAGGTGTGTACATCACCACACCTACCTTACCCGAAGAACCCTTTTTGATGTTTTGTCATGTCTTCTCTCATTTATTTTTTTAACATTTCTTATTGTTTACAATGCTGATTTGTTTTATAATGTGTAAATGTTTACTCTCACATCCATTGTACAGATGGGTCGAAGAGATTGTTTCAGCATGGCATACGTGTGCGTGATGTGCACACATTATTTCAGTAGGTAAACATTCTGCCAGTTATATTTTGACATCCTGGAGAAAAAGAAAATAATATGACTTACCGATGGGGGGTTGGACATAGTCAATGACTTCTTGGTCGAAGTTTTGGGGAGATTCCGCAAATTATAAAGTTAGGCCTATAACCGCGGAGTAAATCACTTTGATTTCACGAGAAGTATCGCAATCGATGTTCGCTGTTTCGCAACAAGCACAGTTCTAAACTAAACCTGCTCTACGCATTCTCTTATGTTTGCTGTGCTTCTGTGGAAACTTGCAAATTGAGCACGTCACAGACGTATCTGGGGACTGCACGTGTTTCGAACAATCGTCAAATTACGCGCGCGAATTCGGTCCGCAAATTGCGTTATGCGCGTCGGGCCCACGTCACAAACATTAAACTATACCTGCAGGTGACGTGATAGAACCCATTGATCTCCATCATATAGACGGAGATCAATCATAGAACCACACAGAAAATGTAATATTATTATTACAAGTATGTCTTCATTAAAAAGAAATTATCCCAAAGTCCTAATACCAACTGTTTCATTTAGTGGCCATGGGCGGATCCAGGATGTTTTTGCGGGGGGTTTCTGAGTTTTCCTACATTTGCCAAAAAATTTGACTCCCAATATGTTTCGCCTGCCAACAAATTGTTTTGTTCGGGGGGGGGGGGGGGGGGGGGGGGGGGGGGACCACACACTTTCTCAACGTTGGTGGCGCCATTTAACCTCTTTGTTTTGTTCTAATAACCGTACAAGCAATGTATACAGGGTTTTGCTTCAACCCCCCCCCCCCCCCCCCCCCCCCCCCGGATCCGCCCCTGGTGGCAACTGTCTGCATTTTCAGCCGGTATCAATGGAATTACGCGTTCCAGAAAATTGTATAAATCATTTTTTATTGCCCTGAAAACCCCAGAATTTCATCTCCTGGGCTATTTCCAAGGTCTGAGCGTAAAAAGTCTACCACCATAATGTATAATATTTATATGCGGATGTCGAACAAAACGAAGCATTGGCATTCGGACATTCAGTCTGGCGCCACACATAATGCAGCGTCTGCGCATGCAGCCAATGCGCTACAGACAAAGGGCACCACTCTGAATTTTCCAGTTTTTCCAACGATCCGATTTTTACGAAACCAAAGTGTCGCCCCCGAAATTATTTTCGTCAGTGATTTTCAAATAAATGCCGCGTAGTCAAGGGAGGTTCGTCGCGAACATGGAGGTTCGCGTCGTGCCGTCGCATAGTCGCGTCGTGCCGTCGAGTAGTCGCGTCGTACCGTCGAGTAGTCGCATTGTCGCATTGTTTATTTCGGGTCCTTAGCCGTTTACGCCGTAAACCCTGAAAATCAACAATGCGACAATGCGACTATGCGACGGCACGACGCGACTATGCGACGGCACGACGCGACTATGCGACGGCCCTATACAAACAGTACAAAACTATGCGACGGTATGCGCCGTTGACGGCGCAAACGGATGCGGACCCAAGCAACACTACCACACATGCGACGCGTAATTGGCAGCAATGGAATTCCATATTGATCTTTCCAACCACATAAGTTTTAGGGCGATTGCTGTCGTAGCCCAGTTGAGCAAGTCCAAGGCAGTATGTCCCCTACTGCATAGCGCTATAATAGTTTCCGTATAAATCATTCGCACAGTTTGCACAGCGTCCTTACTTCGTTCTTTCTAAGCGATGAAAAGTGTCTTCCAAACCATGAAAAAGGGACTGTCACATTGATATAATTGTTTATCATAAAATACGAAATACACTTGCATCCTAAGTTCTTTCGAAAACACGAACAATAAATTTAAGTCGCACGTTTGGTTTCTTTCTAAACCATGAAATAAATAATCAATTCCGATTTGCCATTTTTTTCCAGTCGTTCATCGACCACAAAACTTACATATACTGCCTTTACATACTTCTTTCTCGGCCTTGAAGTTTCTTTCTAAACAAAAGAAAACGTTCATGGTTAACCATGAAATTGGACAATTCAACCACACACTGTTTCCTTTCTAAACTATGGTTGAAGAAGTTCATTTGCAAATTTAGTTTCTTTTCAAACTACAACAATTTCTTGTAAACCTCACAAAAGGTGTTCCATTTATTAGGTCGTCCATTTACCGCGTAACGTATGTACCGCCCTCTATCGATATTAGACAATTCGGTCACAACGCTCGGGAATTAGGAGTTTGCAGCGTCTGTGCGCTAAGTTGATTGTCCGTTCACTAGAGCCAAAAGAGTGAGTGAGGCCATAGAGTGTGCGAGGCAACAGAGTATAACGAGACATGGGACGCGAGGCCGGGGAGGGGGCATTACATGTGCAAAATACCAGTTGCGAAGCGGTGGCTTAAAACCCAAAAACAAAAGAATGACCAAAATGTCGCCCGGGGGAGGGGGGGGGGGGGGGGGTAAGTTTCCACCCACTGGATACGCCACTTGACGCAACAAAGTGGGCCAGGCCACAGTGTGGGCCTGGCCACAGGGGGAACCCCTCCCCCTCCACCCAAACCGCGTCTGTTCATCTTGTTTTATGCCTCAACGCTTGAAGTGGATTACTGGCCCTTAGAAAATTGAGTGTGACAAAAGGGGGTGGGGTATTAAAGTAAATTATGAGAGAGAAATATTTTGGATGTAATGTTGTTTCTTGTCGGTGAATTTCTTTAGGAATTTTAAATAGGTATAACAATGGTATAACAATTACGCACCATAATATAATACTCAAATTCCCAGAATATATAGCCCGGAGAGAAACAGAACCAGTTTTCGGTTATGACCGCCAAAACGCACCCAAACATATTTATTAGGTCCCGACCCGGTAAATGTGTCCGGGTAGACAGAATTATCAAGATAAATCTGTCCCCCTTCAGGTTTTTCTGTCCCCCTGCATGCCCAATGGTAAATGTGTCCGCCTGGTAAATTAACAACTGTTTCGCGCCGGCAGCTTCTATAGACGGACACCTTGCTTCTTCGGGAATGCCCGTTAACGATTGGATGAGGAGGGCTACCCTGGACACGGTATCTATATTCAATAGGTGCAGGTGCGGCGGAACACTTTTGAAAGTTGGGGGGGGGGGGGGGGGGGACAAAGCAGCGCCGGTGCCGGCCGGCTGCTGCCCTTTTCTGTGTTTTTCTTGTGCGGAACTGCCAAATGTGGGGGCCATTTCCCTTTAAGTGGAGAAAGTGAGGCGCGGGGGGGGGGGGGGGGGGTAATGATCCCCTCCCCCCGTTCCGCCGCCAGTGAATAAGTGGCTTGAGGTGTGGCGGGCGCGAGGAGCTGGGAATCGTGCAGTTCAAATGTCGCGTCGCGAGCTGTAGTTTGGCGGGCAGTCGACACGTATCACGCACGCACACTGCACTGTACATACAGGTTGGAAAAGCAGAATTCGGATTTGAGGGGGGGGGGGGGGGGGGGGACAGCATAACCGTCTACACCGGCACAAAATGATTGATTTTCAGAGTTAAGGTGATCTTGCGGGATTTTTGCGCTCTTATTTTTAAGTAGTCACTCTCTCAGCTTATGAAGAAAAATGTACAAATACGCCTGCCCATGGTGGCCTATTGAAAAAAAATGCGCAACGTTTTGGTTTTGTTTATTTGTTTTCCTTAAATTAACAATATACTCTATTATCTGAGCATATTTAACTGGCCCTTTGCTATAGGTTTCAAAATAAATCATACATCAACTGAAAGGGTAATAAAGCGGCTTCAAGGAAAATAGGTTCTGGACACCGCAACTCCTTATAAATCATGTAGCCAAATTAAGATTTTCTATTATTAAATAAAGAGGCCGAGTTATAAAATGTCAATTTCGAAGTGAATTATGCTCTAAAATGACTTTTCTGTGACATAAAACATATGTTCAGACATGTCAAATGAAAAAAAGAAAAAAACACAGGAAAACAAATTCGTGTGAAATGGGGTCTTTAATTTGGGTCTTAAACCACTGTGGATGGAATGGAATGTTTTCAAGGGGAAGGGGGGGGGGGGGGTGGGGGGGGGGGGTGGGGGGGGGGGGGGTGGTCGCGTTTTTCCACCGAGTACCCACCTCGATCCCGCAATTTTCGATTTTAATCCTCGAGTAATCGGGAATCGATTAACGTCAAAGTTGTCCTGCAATGTATTCAAGATGGCGTCGCCTGTGGACACGGTGAGAAACTGCACAGTGATGACGCTTGGCTGGCGACATTAGACAGCCATTTTCAGCATATCATGGGCTAGTCCGGCGGCAGCCATGTCAAGAATTCAAAATGGACAATTGCCATTGCCGGCTGGATGGGAGGAATCCCGGGATTACGACGGCAAGATTTACTTTATCGACCACAACTCGAGAAAGACGTCGTGGATTGATCCGCGTGACAGGTTGGTGAAGGCAGGGAGGGCCAGGGACAGGGTCTAGCCTGGACTCCGTCAGTCCGTACATAATGCCTGTTGTTATAAATGTTTTAGTATTTCTGTTCAAACATTGACGATAGTGAAGTGTAGGACACCTCAATTGAACTTAGTACAAGTGATCTATACTAAATCTATGTCGAGTAGGCCTAGTCATGCTAGTCTAGGAACTTACTTATCGCTTTTTTAACATTTTGACATGATCTGGCGATGGTCCTAGCGAATCATGTACAAAAAACGGCTCAACTAAAAAAACGAAAAAATAAGGCCCCAAAAATATTGTTAAGAGAATACAAATGAGAAAGAAAGTTACCCCAGATAGATCTATACATTCATGCCATTCCCTAAGGCCGCTTAAATTGTTCACAACAACCGGTAATTAAACAAAAAAAGTGAAACATTTTTCGACGATCTTAACGCTGACATCTGCCAAACACCGTTCGCCATCGATTTGTTTTTGTTAAGCCGGTTTCAGATCGGACTAGACTCCTGAGGGTGCATGTTATGTCACAGTCGCGATCGAATACAAACGACTGTTTCATGGTATTCAGTGTTCTCCACGAGGGGTTTTAGCAGGGCGGGCTGCCCTGCCAAAATTTTATGCCGCCCCGCTAAAGTTTTACCGCCCCGCTAAAATTTTCACCGCCCCGCTAAAATTTTCACCGCCCTGCTATTTTTTTTCCATTTGATTTTTCCCCATTCTCCACCGTCTTCACAGTTTATCTAAGTACGAAGAAGTTTACCGCACTCTGTGGAACGAACATGAAGAGTTTGCCAGCATTAACATTCAGCAGTAATGCAGTAGCGTTTATATAGTAATCGAACAGATCTGGACGCAACGTACGCAACATATTATGCATTCACATCATAAAACTATACACGTAATATTATTCTGGACTGGTTCCAATCTCCCTTGTAATATCATTTTCACTTTGTCGCGTCGAGAACCAGTTTACCTAAATTACAATGTTCCGTAACACTTGAGGGCGTCTTTTTCTCTTGGGAAATACCTTATCCACGTGCGCTGTGCCCGTACGTACGTGCATGTTTAGCTCACCGGCCGGCTTAACCCCCTAAAAATCTTGCCTTCATTTCAAGTTGTAAACACGAGCAAACTTGATTCAAAGAGTCGGAAGAAAGTGGCCAGGAAATGCCTCAGATTGCAACACAGAGCATCTAGAATCCAAAATTTTCCGGACCCCACGCTGTAAGGGATTCGCGCTCCGCGCTCGCATTGTGTCTGCCGCCCTGCTAAAATTTAAGGCCGTGGAGAACACTGGTATTATCACGAAACTTTACTGGACTGTTCAATTTGGGAATGACAGTCTAAAGTATCCTGTAAAATCGTGGCTCCTGGTGTGCTGACATTTTCAAGTAAAGTGGTATTAAAAAAAAAAGGACCGACCATTTTAAAATCAAGTTTGAACTTTTCGAAAGTGTAATTAAAAAACAACAAATTGCAGTTGTTATTTGAGTCCCAACAAATTCACGCACGTATCATACCATGAAACAGTCGTTGATAAAGCGTAACTTGTTTGTATTCGATGGCGACTGTGATGTAACACAGCTTAACCAAAAAATTGATGGCGAACAGTGTTTGGCAGATGTCAGCGATAAGATCGTCGGAACATTTTTCACTTTTTTTGGTCAAATTACCGGTTGTTGTGAACAATTTAAGCGGCCTTAGGGAATGCCATGAATGTATAGATCTATCAGGGGTAACTTTCTTTCTCATTTGTATTCTCTTTACCATAGTTTTGGGGCCTTATGTTTTCGGGGAAAGATTTTACTTTAATACCCCCACCAAAATCGGTAAGGAACAGCAAATCTTGGAAAATAACCATCCATCTGTGTTCATAAATGTATAAACACTTGGCACAACCTTTAATTTTGAGAATTTGGTTGGGACATTTTAGTGCAATATAGGGGAAGAAAGTTTGTGTTTTCTGTGTTAGAACTTTCTTGGCACCATGTATAGTCACTCAATATGTTCAGATACATGTTGATTTCTTCCTCATTTTTTACAAATTTTGCTGACATAAATCTTGAAATAACAGGTTGTGCCACATGTGTTATTTTGCTGTTCTTGACCGATTTTGGTGGGGGGGGGGGGGTATTAAAGTAAAATCTTTCCCGTCTAGGTATAATTTTAAAATTATTTTGTTACATTTCAAGGCACTCCATGGTTTATCTCCAGTGTACATAAACAATCTCATTAGTATTAAGAAAGGTTCCCGTTTATAATCTCAGGTCAAGTAGTAACGGTCTTGTTTTAGAGCGCCCTAAGGGCAAGATGCTTGCTACGCTGGATGCAAGAGCATTTTCATCGGCAGCCCCAGTGCTCTGGAATGCACTCCCGCGCCACATTCGCAATGAACAGACACTTGATTCTTTTAAACGTAAGATTAAAACATACCTTTTTAATGAAGCCTTTGGAAATTAATTCTTTTGTTTTCCTTAATTGTATTTTTGATGAGAACCAAGCCAGTTAGGCTATATTCCTTTAATCAGTATAGGTACAAAAAAATGTAGGTTAAAGGTGTCTGTCTCCGGGAAAGATCGAGACTTCACTGATGCCAGTGGGGGTACATAGACACAGATCTCCCTATGGCGAGACAGACTTAACCCCATACTGAGGTTTGGGAGCTGGCTTGAGACTCTCATCTCTAATGAAAAAAAAATTGTTATTAATTTTTGGGTTGTATCTATGGCGTGTTATTTCTGCGCTTTTGATCATTTTTAAAATGGAGATAGCGCAATAAAAATCTTTAATTTATTATTATTATTATTACTCCGGAGGGCACGTGTGACGTCACAGTCGCGATCGAATATATACAAACAAATCACGCTTTATCAACGACTGTTTCCTGGTGCGATACGTACAACAGTATGGGCTTTTAGTACCCAAGTAGACGACCCATGGTACCAGCCCCAGCCCCCCCCCCCTCACTTACGGAGGCCAAGTATCCGGAGGAAAAAATATGTCTATATTTCACCACTGATTTGTTGATAACAATTCCTGGATGCGCCCCTGTAACCTAGTAACAAAAGAAAATGCCATCGTTATTGGGTTTTTGTTTTACATTCTGAAGGAAATACATTTTTAAGGGAATATGCAACATTCATATTTAGTTTAAAAAAAAATAATTATCACGCAACTTTACTGGACTGTTATGGAATGACAGTCTGACGCATCCTGTAAAATCATGGCTCCTGGTGTGCTGACATTTTTAAGTAAAGTGTTATTTTAAAATTAGTAACGGCCTTCATTTTCAGATTAAGTTCGAACTTTTCGAATGGCGTCATTTGTTTTACAAACAAATTGCAGTTGTTATTTGAGTTCCCAACAAATTCGCTGGTGTGTTTTTGCACGGCCCATACATTTGTTTTGAGGCGAGAAATAAAAAGGGTTGGGGGAATAATCAGATTTATATGGGTATTGTTAATTAACTGAAGGTACGACTTGGCAAAGGTACGACTTGGTACGATGTTGTCGAGTTGGAGATCCCGAGTTGGCAAAGGTACGAGCTGTCCAAGGTATGAGTTGACCTGCTACCCCGGAGCCCCATAGAAAGAAGCCCAGTTTCCCCATAGGCTACTACAGCAAGAATAAGAACGTAATTTTCAATGATTTTCATGCACCGTGTACATGTAGGTCTCCTCTTTAGTTTTGATCAAATTAGAGTCAAGGGTATTTTTTCTCATTCCAACATAAACCAGACTTCCCTGAATTCTATTGACGTCTCTTTTTGTAATTTTGAACAGTTTATTGCAGTAGAAAATGCAATTTTCTTACGCACTTTACGACAGTTTACTGTGCACGTGTTGCGGTGATCGCCATTTCTATTTTCGCATTGTGTTTCATCGTCGCTTTAACCCAAAATTGCCTTCAGAAACTAAAACCCTGCCCTTTATCTACGGCATACCTGTTGGTTTGTAATGTCGATAACTGGTTTGGCAATTCCAATAACCAAAAAGTGGATTTTTGTTCCCTTATAGGGAACAGGGCCTTACACTACACAATCGCCACAAAGTTTACCCCCAAAATTTGTCTTTTACTTATTTACATCCTCACCTTGCTTGCACCAAGTACATGTACATGTACATTGTAGGTGTATGTTACAATGTGCACAGTCAGCGGGCACTATTTTCTCCAACCGTGCGTGTTATCCGACTCGCGCATCACTTAGAGAGCTTTCCCGAGAGGGTGCGCTTGCTGATTCGCTTCTGAGGGGGTTTTCCCGTTTTTTCGCTATGACGCAAATGAAATTCTGATCTACACCACTGTACTGCCTCGCTTTCGAATTTTTCAATTCCGTTAACTGGTTGGCATTACCCACAACCGTTAGTGATGCAAAATCCAACAATTTTAATATGATTTAGCATGCACCCTAGAGGGTTAGGGTTAATTAACTGAGTGAAATCTATCACTAACATAATATGCTGGTAATGTCATCCATTTGTCATTTCTACATGTAGGCTTTTTATATTTTAAAATGTTACATTTTATGGGAATTCGCGACATTTTCAATGGCATTTTGCATTAACAAAAGGTTAATTAATTAATTAATTAATTAATTATTTGAATGACACTGTCTACCAAAGGTTTAATTGATAAATTCTGTGTAAGATGCTTCATCCCGGCCTTGGTAAAAAAAAATGCAATTTACTTCAATATTAAATGAAACTATTTATCAGTACAGTTGTATTTCAGATCACAGTTTTTATTTATGCGCAATAGTAAAGCAATCGAAAGAAAACATTTTTATTTTTTGCCAGTTAATTGCTCATTACTTCATTATTATTGAAGTTACAGACATGATTTTGGTATCAAATTAAAGCTTATATCATGCTCTTATTTGAATCTTCTTGTAAAAGGGATCATTGGTGACTTTGGAATTTTAAAAATAATTTCATGTTAGAAATTAATCTGGTTTTTCTTTCATTAAATATGCATAATTACCTCTTTATGTACATTACCTCTTTTGCCAAAAAAAAGGCACTTACTAACCAAGAAACGTTTTTCTCAAGTTCTCAAAAGCAAGATTACTAACTTGTTTGGCAGAAGCCTTTGAGAACTTATTTTAATCAAGAGTCATTGACTCCATGTTCCAAATTCCTGTCAAGCAAATGTGTACAACCTTTTAGAGCCAAAACAATAACACATGTTGCTTTAGTTAGTCTTATGGCCAACCGTGCAAATCGGGCACAACCTTGCCCCAATACACCATCACCAAACTGTTTGGAAAACACTGAGCTGTGTTAACAAGCTCATAAAGATAACCTCTGCATTCTTGTTTTGTATACAGAGTGTGCACCCTGTACATGAACATTTACCATGAGAAAGGCCATGCGACAGTACACATCTCAAGTTTGATTGTGCCAATTTGGCTACTCTTGGCAAAAAATTGAAATAAATATTGGTGTTTTTTCCCATAAATACATTGTACAGTATCATCAAACAAAACCACAAGGGAAACTGACTGGGTTGTGTTTGATCAATTTTTAAAGTGGACAAAGAAAACTGGTTGGAGTGGGATTTGAACCTGAAACCTCTGGATTACTGTCCAGGTGCTCTACCAACTGGACTATGTTGTCCTGTATTGGCAGTCTCCCAATTTGTCAGTTTGTGAATATAAACAAGAAACGATTTTTCAATAATGCCTGGCCCATCGTTTGTGATATTTTGATAAGTGCAGGTACATGTACAATGTAGCACTGTTTGCTTATGATGTCAAAATGTTGGTATGAATATTTGTGTGTATACAATGTAACATCATGTGTGGAACTTGCCTCCCTCGGCCATGATACACACGTTCAATGACAACACTGAACTGACCTGACCTGGGAATCATATATTCGAAAATTCAAAGGTCGGCTCGTGTCATCGGGTCATGTCATGGTTCATGTGCTACTGCGCACTAGATGTAAATGAGAACGCTCAACGCATGGCCTGCTCGCATCCTCAGTATAATGCTTCCAAACGTCAAAGTGTTGTTGCGTAGTGCGTACCCCGTAGGTGTGAAACTTTAAAATGATGATCATGACATGACTTGACCTGGGATACTATGGATACGTGTCATGGAAACGTACGTGCAATGCATGTCCGGGTCATGCCAGGTCAGGTCGTTTTTGTGTACATACATGTACAAGGCACGTTTGGATGATAGAACAGTGAACGCTCTGTGTCTGGTCCGAGCGCGTTCTCATTCAATCTCTAGGGATGTATTTTTAGGTCATTTGATTTCACTAATAACGAGCAGTGCTATTTGGATGTCATTTATTTATAAATGCAAACAAAAAAGTTTGTGTGTGCTGCTTTCTAGACTTATTCAGTTGCAGTTAAATTGATTGTGTTTGTGAAGTGGACAACATGATGTTTCTGTCATGTGACATCTGTTAAAACAAATATTTAAAAAGTAACGATGAAAGGTCTAAATCTACTCATTCATCTTGTATAGAACCCAGTGTTTTTTGGGGGGGTCTTTCATAACCCTTCATTTCTAGGAAATGCATGGTTATTGGTTAAGTCATTTTCACACCTGTACTAAGTTTTATGTGGCATTTGATTGCGATTCAAAAGCTAATCTGTGGTGCCCTCGTATCTGTGTGTAGTATGTTTTGCGATCGTTATCTAGCAAAAGAGTTAAAATGTCAGATGAAGTATGTGGAGTGGCGGCAGTGGAAACTAGAAATGTATTGAGTTCCCAAGTCCAAGGAAGACTTTAAAGGTGCTGTCATGCAGTCGTGACAAGTGTGACCTTGAAAACTGTAAAGGGCGTTTTAAACAAAGGTACTAAAGTAACCCACAAACTTAAGGGTGCCACTTGACTTGCTACTGCACTGTGTTCGATTTTAGACGTTTTGGTATCACTGATGCCATTTTAAAAATGTTATGCGGGCCCATACCGAGTAATGGGAAATGCCGAGAAGCATTAGGTTTTGCCAGAGCCGGTCAATTATACTACTGCCTCTGCATGTTTACATTGTGTACATGTACAGTATGATTAGGCTGGTACATGTGTGTACATGTACATGTACATGTAGTACAAGAAAATAGTTGATCACGTCTTGCCATATGCTGTGCTTTACACTGTTTGGAAGTTAGGGTCAATGTTTGAATTTTCAGTGGACCAGAAGATGTGTTTGAAACCTCTCCTGTATTTGTGCTCTTGTATTGTACTACGTTCGAGGACAAGAGGAGAAAGACAATACAAAAGAATTTTTCTTGTCCTCGAGAGTCGGTCTTTTGTTAAAATCGGTCCTCGAACGTGCTTAGTCTATGAGGTTGGGTTATATTAAAGGAAGAATAGGACACACAAAGCATTGTCCTCACGAGTATAGGAAAGTACGACTGTGTGTATTGGAGTGTGTTCATTAATTAACCCTAACTGCCTAAAGCAGGTTGTGTTGAATTTTGATGGGTTCAGGACTATAGCGCCTTGGCACCATTACTTTACATGGAGCCAAGTCCAAAAAGAATGTGCCATATATACAGTATACTTCACAGTGTTGGATTTTGACAGGTTGAGGACACTTCCAGGTAAAAATGCCTAGGGGGTTGGGTTAATTAGATTACATTGGACGTAGGTAGAGCATGCGTAATGTAAAGGTGCATTGATTGTTTGCATAATTCCTTTCCAAAAACAAATGACTAAAGGTCATAATACAGAAAACATCAAATGACCTAATGTGTATTGCAGGCCTTAAATTTGGTAATTTTTAGGGCAAGGCCACTTTGGCCTTGGGTGAAGCAAAATTATGGAGGGCACCAAGGCCAGTAGGTAGGGCACCAAGGCCAAATAATATCTGCAGAATTAAAAAAGGGCATGGAGGCTCAATGTGAATATTTTTTCTTACACCCAGCAGTGTACATACCCGAAAAAAAAATCAATTTTCTTCCATTTCCTGGCTGATTTCTCCAATTGGCTTTGAGACGTACCTGAAATTGATACATTGGGGGCAATATTTGAAGAAAAAAAAATTTCCAACGATGGTTGGCCAACCACTGTTGGAAATTGATACAAAAATTCCACTTTTCTTGAAAATGACAGCACACCAGGTGCCATGATTTCACAGGATGCTTGAGACTATTATTTACCTACAGTCAAATGAGGTATTTCATGATAATTTAGCTCTTTGTTTTTTTTATGTTTGCGAATGTTGTATATTACCTTCAATAACAAAAGTTACATGCACTTGCTTCTATTTTTGGGGTGTGCAACCCTTCAAAATTAATTCTTGTTTGCTTTCTTACATTTACCTCTAACATACAAAAAGATCTGCGCTGTGGGAACCAAATTATTGTCGGGCTGCAAATATGTCAATACTCATAATGTAACCATTCTATAACAACATGGTTGGAATTTTTTGTTTGATGTGTCATTCAAAGTGAATAACTTTTGTATTGCTAACAATTGGGGAAAACAAATTCAGATGAAACTCCGAAAGAGCATAGAGAGTTTCTTTAACATTAACCCTAACTCCCTACATCATTTTCCCCGCATGTAACCTGAATCCTCCAACATCCTCTGATTTCAAAGTGTTAAAACTCCATATAACCTGAATCCTCCAAAATCCTCTTATGGGGACCATAGCATGAATCCTCCAAAATCCTCTAGGTTTTTGTGCATACCCCTAGTAACCTCAATCCTCCAAAATCCTCATGTATCACTTTGAGCCCGATAACCTGGATCCTCCATATTCCTGCAGGGGCAAAAACCCCTAGTAACCTCAATCCTGCAAAATCCTCCGATGCATCAACTTCCAAGTGCCCTCAATCCTCCAAATTCCTCCAATTTTGCAAAGAGGATTTTGGAGGATTTGGGAAGGTTAGGGTTAAAGTTTTTTTTTTTATTTTTTTTTTTAAATTTTTTTTGCTTTTGCTTAAAACAAATAAAAAATATATAAATAAATAAAAATAAATTTAATGCCTTAAAAATATTGAGGAAATTGTGGTAATACTCAACCCCCCTCCAAAAAAAAAAACCACAAACAAACAAATCCTCCCACCCTGTAACACCTCACGAATTTATAAGCATCTTTCTCTATTTTGACACGAAGTTTCTAGTCCGTGTGGATCTTCAAAATCATGCTGACATCAGAGTTGAACAGTCTGGGAGTGGGGACCTTTAAGACGTGATGGAATGCCAATTGCAAGTTTTGAAAGATATTCTAACCACCATAACTGGAATTCTTCAAATGTCTTGGGGGCTGGCCGTTAAAGCGGGGGATCGGTGGTGGGAAGGTGGAGGGGGGAAATGATCCAATGGTGACAGTGCGTAGACCTGTATCTACAGTGTACATGTACATGTACATGCGCTTGATAGTTCATGTATGTGTGGCGTATGAGGTCAGTGAGTTGTCTCTTTTCTTGCTTAGCCCCTGGGTGGCAAGGTAGGAATGGTATGAGTCCCCATGAAGATGCACATTTCTGGGTAAAGTTTCCTTACCTTGTGTGCTGGTATGCAGGCTAGCTTTCTTGGTACTTTATAAGCTTATTACTTTAGCAGCTGATTAATTTGTGGTAGCAAATAGTTTAAAGGGGATGTCTTGGCAGGATTTTCTTGGAAGTGGGATGGGGAAGTCCCTGTAAAGAATTTTAAATACTTGAAACTCACATCATGCGCTGTTACATGTACATGTACATCCATTTTACTATCACTTTCAGTTTCAGCCTTTGGTTTCTTTATTATTCTGAAGGCATTTTGAATAACCCTTTTAGTGACCTTTTGGATTTAAAAATGTGAATATATATATATATATATATATACACCGGAGTGATGTCACACAAGGGGAAAGCTTGATTTGTGCATAAAAATTGAAGGAAATTTTTGTGTTTATATACTGCACTACTTATACTTGCGTGAAACAGCCAGTCAGCAAACAAATTTAATGAATATACTTTTGAAATAAGGCAAATTTTTACTTCCTTTTTTTGTACCGGAAGTGCCTAAAGTGTATAGTGAGTACTTTGATTGACATCATAGCAACGGTGCCTCCACATGTCAGGAAATGTCTTGAACATTTTGAATAGTGAAGAAAACAAAAACTGAATTCTTATTCAGTGGGAATTCCTTTACGCTTACACAGTTCAGAAGCCTTGACATTTGTGCAAAATGTTTTTTATTTTAGAACGATTTTCATTTTGTGGGGACCTTTAAATATATCCCGCAGTCAGGGTTAGTCCCCTTACTGTAATTTTTTGTTTCCATAGCCCTTGTACTCCAGACCCTAAACTGTACTACTCCCCTCCCTCTCCCTCCCAGCCTCTCCCAACCAGCTCATTTTCCCCTCTCGTAATACTGTTCACGACGAGCCTATGTCATGGCAGTTACATTCACTCGATTTTCTGGTAATGCTTCTAGTCCATTTTGTGGAGACAGTAAGCAAAGCAGAGAACATGCTCTGTTACTTGAGAATCAGAAGAAAATGATGTTTCACTGTGAGTGGTGCCAGTATATGGAATAATCTGCCTGAGAAATTCAGAAAGTCTATGAACTTGTTTGACCTTTTTAGGTACATTTAAATCGGAGCTACATGTACATATGTACATGTACATTCATCAGTGATATTTCTGTTATTTGTACTGATCTAGGAAATTATAAACTTGGTTGCCACAATACTCCACGGTCCATCTGATGATCCGGTCAACGACTCTCTCCCCATCTCAGACCTTCAGATCTGCTCACCGTTTTTCTCCCTTTTGTCTGATCATTTCCTGTCGCCTGTTTTCAAAGAGTGTCTTTGAGCAAGGTCCATGGCCTAACCTTGGTATACCCAGCAAGATATGGGACCAAGGGTTACTGTACCCTATACACACTCTAGATTATTGTTACCTAACACATCTCCCCCCCCCCCATATCTGAAAGGAATTCCTGAGATTCCGAGAACACAATGACCAACACAAAAAGGGGGGGGGGGGGGGGGTTCCCCTCTGTCTCATATATTGCTTCAGATGAACCTTGGAGGGATTATTTTCTCTTCTCAGTCTTTTAAGAGGGTGACCTTCACATTGCCTCTTTTACATCCCTTTCTTATTCTTGAAGTGGCCATGAGAATGTCGCACACACACACAGTCATGTAAACGGGTGCAATCGTGGACCTCCCATTGTTCCTCTTTTGTTTATACTCTAACTTTTTCGGAAGGCCTCCCATTAGTTTTGTACACGATTTTCAATCGTGGACGTTAGGTCAAACGTGGACCCCTTTGTCTACGCCCGAATTCTTTTGTCTTAGGTCCACGATTGCCGGCATATACAAACTCACACACATGTACAAGTGTGTAAATACTGGCAATCACGGACCTCCTATTGTCCCTCTTTTGTTTGAACTTTTTCGGAAGGCCTCCCATATGTCAATCGTGGATATTCGGTCAATCGTGGACCCTTTGTCTATGCCCAAACCCTTTTGTCCCTAGTCCACAATTGCCGGTATTTACACACTCGTATGCACTCTTTAATTAGTGTACCTCCCACCCATGCTCCCATGCAGAGAGTGACTCAAGACTTCTGATCTCAAGCAAATTTGACAAAATGAAAACTTAAAAGTGCTCACTTGAATCTCAACTCAATTCCTTATAATGCACAGCCACAATCATGGGTACACTTTTTTGTTACCAAGACACCATTATGAACAACAGAGCAATGCTGAATAGCTCTTTGAAAAATTAGGATTTGCCACACTTTAGAGCACTTCTTATTCCAAGTTGACATAAAGCTGCATGACCGATTGGTGTGTAATCTCAAATATAATGTTTACATCATTGTTTTTCAAAATGTTGTTCATAACATGGACACCAAAATAAGTGTACCCTCCCATGATTGCGGCTTTGCACATACTTGTAAACACCAGGCAGAGTTGACTGCAAACAGCACTGTGAATACAATGCATGTGTACATCTGAAATGCCAACAGATCTGAGAGAGAGAGAGAGAGGGAAAAAAATCCCGACAGTGGGAAAAGTTTATGTTGCATGTTCACATCACTTCTTGTTATTGCCATGATTGAGTACAAGAGACTCGTGCCCACAGGCTAAATTCCAGTGAGCTAAATAATCAGTCAAGCATTAAGAGGTACCTTCACACAGACCTCGATCCGTGAAAAGCTGGGGCCCTATTGTTGTGGGGGAAAGTTTGCATTCTTTTCGCTGCCCATTGCAGGATAAGGGCGAGAGAGCACATGCATGTGAGAAGGGGGGGGGGGGGGGGGGATTGTGTGGGCTTTGGGCATATTTTGAGTGACAAAATGAGGAAGGGGTTTCTTGAAGGAGCGGGCTGAGGAAACAACTCCAGGAGTTGACAAAAGAGTTGGATTAGGGAGGAGGACACGTGAATATAACTGTCCCAACTCCACGCTAAGGCTTTAGCCGTGCATAATACACGTACATGTACAGTTACGGGGGCTTCGCATACCAGGCATTGTCCACACACCAGATTTGTATACACTGCATGATTAGTAATACGCCAAATAGAAACTACCATTGCTCCCGGCTAGAATGTCCTGTTCTTCGAACCCATAGTCCAGATGCGTTTGGGGTGTGTTTATTTCCTCCAGATTGGGATTGTTATGAAATACTTGGGCTTGGTGTTTTGACCCAAAATGGGAAGTTCACGATTTGTCCTAGATACGCTGGTATGTACACGTATTTGCTTTGTTGGGAATTAACTAGTGTCGGAATTCGTCTCTGTGTAGTTATCTCTGTCAACGTGCCAAATTCATAGCAGATTTAGGACGATCGGGGCGAGCTTTGTCCTGCTTTACAGGGGGTGGGGGGGGGGGGGGGTTGGTGAGATGTTTTTCCTTAAAATATTTTTTTTTAGCAATGATCTCCTTTACCAACACTAAAGTGCTTTTTAACATGTGATTTGATTTACAATAAATTGAATAACTTGATTTGTCTTCAAGTAATCTTTTTCCACCTGCATTTTTTGTTTGGGTTGATACAGGTAATCCTTATTTCCCATAAAAACCCCCGTTTTGAAATTCTGAGAAAACCCAAAAGATTTTGTGGTTGTATTCACTTTTTATCAAAGATCCCCCCAACACCTGAGAGAGAAAGTGGCGGATTTTTCCACTTTGCTATTATAGTGTTCGTGGTAAACACTTGACAGGTTTTGAATAAAAATGAATGATTCAGAATCCCTCGGCCGGGTTCCATTCATCGAAAAAATGGCAAGTATTTTTGGGGGGCTGGCGGGATTTGTCACCACTGATAAAAGACCCTTTGATAGGAGGGGAAAAAAATTTGTATAGAAAAGTAATTTTTAGATCGTCCATTGAAAGTCTATTACTTTTATATTTTCAATTTTGTGTTTGATTTTAAGTGACTTTGAAAGCAGCTTGCTTTGTACATTTTACAGTCGTAGTATAAAAAAGTAGAAGTGCTACTGAAACCTGTTGCTTTGCAGTTTAATTCCATGATTTATACTTTTTTTTCTTCTCCTTTACACCACCAGATTAACCAAGCCACAGACATTTGCGGATTGCGCCGGAGATGGTAAATGACAGTTTTGTTATTAAGCTATTTTCTTTTCTTATGGAACTAAGTACTTAAGGAACTATAAATATATTTCTTTTACTTCTAATTTTTTGCTAATGGGAGTAATCACTCAAATTGACCACAGAACAAGGTTTTTAACCAGGATTTTGAAACGGGATTTGATTTCAAGATTTACTGTAAAGCAAAAAAGGTATTTAAAGCTGTTACATGTACATGTATGGCCATCTCTGACTTAATTCACTTTGTTTGTTTGTTTGTTTGTTTGTATTAACACAAAGATGCATTAAAACCCTAACCCTGCCAGACGCACCACAGTGCATCTGTGCTGACAGCTCCACTTTGCTGCACTCTCCACACAAGTCAATGTGACAAAGTATGCAATCTGATGCGTCTGGCAGGGTTCTAGCAAACATGCCCTGGAGGGTTAGGGTTTTAATACATTGTATTGTAGGGATTGTGAGCGCCCCACTCTCAACTCAGAATTTAAAACTTGTTAACCCTAACTCCCTAGGGTGTGTGGAAAATCATATTAAAATTGGAGGATTCAGGACTGTTAGGGTTAAATGTTAAATACGATTTGAAGCTTTGAATGGTGGTTACGATAAGAGAAAGACTGAGATTGCGGGGAACACCATGTGAAATATATCTCTTCTACATGTAGGAAGATGTGTGGTTCTGAAAAGAACCGGGATGAGCACACTCATCCCGGTTCTTTTCAGAACCACACATCTTCCTAGAAGAGATTTATTTCACATGGTGTTACCCGCAATCTCAGTCTTTCTCTTGTTAAATGTTATTTTGTGTGGAATCTCTCAATCTTATGCTAACAAATTAGCAATTCCATTTGAAAATTCATATTTTAGGGTGACAGACCCCACAGGCATGCAACTTTTCCTCTCCACAATATGCCATTGAAAATTGAAAAATACTGTACAGAGTCTTGTAAAGATTGGAATTTCCACGATTTTTTTTGTTAATTCCAAGTTGCATGCCTGACCCCAGAAGGACGGACATAGCAGCTTTTGGTTGGCATACTTTTGCATGTATATATGTGTAAATAACAAATACAACAGGGTATCCAAAAGGTACCTGACAGCACTGGTTGAAACCATGCTGCAGAAACATCTAAAAAAAATATTTTAAAAACGTGGAATATTTCAGATGAGATGTCTTGCGAAACCCTACATTTATTTTTCTGATTTAATTCTTAGGAAAGGCTTGGTCTAAAAAGAAAAATCACATTTATTTTGACAAAAGGGGGAAAACCACACCTCGTTGTTCAGCCCAAACTGGCGCGCCAACCATCATTCTATAAAAAAAAATGACATGTATTGAAGATGAATGTGGTTTATGGGTGACTGATTATTGATTTAATAATGGCATTCCATTTGCAACTACAGCAAGGCATGGTTAGCTGGTACTTTCTTTTCTGCTTGCTGCACTGTTCATCAATGTTTTTCCCCCTTTTCTGATTCAGAGTTACCGTTTGGTTGGGAGGAGGCATATGATCCCGATCTAGGCCTGTACTACATAGACCATCTAAACCGTAAGTAAGCCTGTTCGATATGACGATATTTCCCGATATTTCGATTATTTTTTCATATCGAAAATCGTATCGGCCCCTTTAAAAAAAACCCGGAATATCGGGGAATTCGATATACCGAAGAATATCGCGATATATGTTTCTTTTGGCCGCATTAAGTGTGGATTTGTCCAGTTTACTTTGCTCGAAATTCCAGTTATTTCCAATAGTATATAATGTATCATGATGTACCATGGAGGAATAAAAAAAATACATACATGCACTAAATGTGTCGTTTCTTTGACCATTTAAACCGCGACATGACATCTCCGCTCCGCGCTATTTACCCTCCGCGCCGTGCGTTGTCAAGTGCAAACCACCACATGCTACCGTCTTATTCCCAGTGTACAATGTACGTACACGTTTGCGAACTCGTCTTGAGATTGAGGGGTATGGCAATTGTTTGCAATAAGGTCAACCCCTGTAGCGCATCTGCGCGTGCGCGTTGCTTTGTTGCTAGCCTTGGTCAAGTGCAAGCAACCGCACTGAATACCACCGTCTTTCCCCGGCCCCTGCAGTGTACAAGTCACACGTACGTGTAGTTACGTGTAGCGAACTGCGTCTTGAGAAAAGATTAAAACACGTGCCATGCATCCATTGTACATTTGTGCAATGTCATGTCGTCTTCACAAAATATACGACACGATCCTTTTTTGACAGCTCGCATGTGATCGTCCATGGAATTACTAATCAACAATGCTGAAATAGAAACAAACGCTAGTCTTTCTGGAGTGCCATAAAGAAGCCAACTGAAGGTAAACTCCAAATACTCAACGAGCGGAGGGAAGCCTTGTCAACCCGGCCCCCTGTTCCTGCTGCGTGCCGGCCCCGATCTCATGATGATGCCGTGGTGACTTCCATCATGTATTTTTTTTTTTTATTCCTCCGTCCTTATAGTAAGGAAAAAGTGACGTCATCACGATAATATCGAATATCGCGATATTTTTTTGCCGATATTTCGGTATCAAAATAAATGGATATCGAACAGCCTTAACCGTAAGTAATGATTTACTGTTTTCCCCGTCTTAAAAAAAATAAAAATGAAAAGTTGACAAAATGAAAGAGAATTACTCTGGAATCATCTTTTTAAAGTAAATCGTATGTACTCCTGGGACGTCATTGAAGCATCTGAGGAAATTGTAGGTAAAGTCTATTTCGTTTTGCTGAGCACCTAAATGATTTGCTTAAGGGAGGTTAATAAAGTTTTCAAATATATTTTCTACATTTTTGTTATATACATGTAGTTTTGTAGAGAAAATCATGAACAATTTGATTCAAGTTTGGATTCTATCGGATTCTGCAAAGCAAAGAAAAATTGATTTAAAGCAGGGATGTTTTGTTCCTGAAATGTGTTCGTTAAGGAAGACTAAAAGTGTGATTATTTTGCACATAAATCAGAGTGCAGATTATGTCTGAAGTACTTAAAATTAAAATTTTCTCCCAATCTTTGTTTCAATTCATGCCTTATTTCAATGAATATAAAAGGCAGACGGCAATCAGGATTTCATAATTTCTGATATTTGAATTTAATCAATAGAACTGCATGAATGCACCAAAAGAATATACATTTTTCAATCACAATTTCCAGTTAAGAAAATGAGTCATCAATTGAACAGTGCCCTCACACATTTATGAATGTCCCTAGCTTAATAGGTAACTAGCCACAATGCCATTTTATTGCATCAAATGTTTATGAGAAGTCATTCTACCTGACATGCTGTCAGTCTGAAGAAAATAAATCTTTAGTTGAATAGTACATTGTGTGCCAGTGTACTTAATCAAGTCCTAGACTACTCCATTTCTTGGAGTTTGTATTGACGAAAATCTCACCTGGAGTAACCACATTGATGTTTTATGCAACAAAATCTCTAAAAATGTTGGGGTTATGACCCGCCGGAAAAATTTGGTTCCTAAGAATATTCTCTTAACACTGTATAATTCCTTTATTTTTTCATATTTGAATTATGATTTACTTGCCTTTGGGGGATTATCAACTACATGTGGTGTCAACAAACTTTTCATGCTGCTTAAGAAAACTATTAGTATTGTACATGTACATTGTAAATAATGCTGGTTACCTTGATCATACCAGTGTTCTCCACGAGGGGTTTTAGCAGGGCGGGCCGCCCTGCCAAAATTGTATGCCGCCCCGCTAAAGTTTTACCGCCCCGCTAAAATTTTCACCGCCCTGCTATTTTTTTTCCATTGGATTTTCCCCCATTCTCCACCGTCTTCCCAGTTTATCTAAGCACGAAGAAGTTTACCGCACTCTGTGGAACGAACATGAACAGTTTGCCAGCATTAACATTCAGCAGTATTGCAGTAGCGTTTATAGTAATCGAACAGATCTGGACGCAACGTACGCAACATATTATGCATTCACATCATAAAACTATACACGTAATATTATTCTGGACTGGTTCCAATCTCCCTGGTAATATCATTTTCACTTTGTCGCGTCGAGAACCAGTTTACCTAAATTACAATGTTCCGTAACACTTGAGGGCGTCTTTTTCTCTCGGAAAATACCTTATGGGTGCACCACACTAAATACACTCCCATTGACCTTAGTGTAGAAATCCACTAACTTCACAGTGAAAAAATCCTTATACAGGAGTCTCTCAGTTATTAGGGCACTACTGAAAATTATAGTTTGAATCTTAATTTGTAAAATTCTTTTCAATTTTTGGTAGGGTAGCCGTTTGGAATTTTTGCTAATTGTCCCCAAAGATTACCACCCCTAAAAATGTGGTTTTTCCCAAACCGGCTAGCTGCCATTTTTCATACAGCATTCCTCCACTTGCCAAGCCAAATAGGACCAATTTTAAAGCCAAAATTTATCAAGTCTGCACAAAAGTTGAAGCACAGAACCCCCAGGTTATGATAGCTGATCATAATTACACAATCTATCAATTGCATGACCCCCCAAAATGTATTATTCAAAAAAAGTTGTGGGTTTACAATTTATGGTAATCAGCTTGGCGCAGCCATTTTTGACCTATTTAGTGTGGTGCACTCTTATCCACGCGCGCTGTGCCCACGTGCATGTTTAGCTCACCGGCTGGCCGGGTTAACCCCCTAAAAATCTTGCCTTCGTTTCAAGTTGTAAACACGAGCAAATTTGATTCAAAGACTCAAAAGAAAGTGGCCAGGAAATGCCTCAGATTGCACCACAGAGCATCTAGAATCCAAAATTTCCCGGGGCCCTTCAGCGGGCCCCCGACCCCTTCAGCGGGCCCCGGACCCCATGCCGTAAGGGCTTCGCGCTCCGCGCTCGCATTGTGTCTGCCGCCCTGCTAAAATTTAAGGCCGTGGAGAACACTGCATACCACATCCTTATTTGCCAAACTTATTATTCTGGAAATTGAATGATCTTTACCACCACTGACTGGGTGTATTTATGTTTAAATATACTCACAATCTACTCCCACAAGTTTTTAATCACTTCTTTTCACTTAATTCTTCTGTTTATTTATGAGGAACACGTAGTTTGTTGAAAGGTGATTTGTGAGGGAAAATAGAACTTCCATTTTTAGAAGAGGTCTATTTCAACGTGGTGTCATATATTGGAACAACCTCAACATTGGTTTAACCCTAACCCAGCTCAATCCTCCAAAATCCTCCTTGCAGTTTTGGAGGATTTTGATGGATTAAGAATGAATGGGATTTCAAAAAAAAAGAGGATTTTGGAGGATTGAGGATGAATGGTGTTTTAAGCAGAGGATTTTGGAGGATTAGGGATGAATGGTGTTTCAAAGCAAGGAGGATTTTGGAGGATTGAGGATGAATGGTGTTTCAAGCAAGGAGGATTTTGGAGGATTGAGGATGAATGGTGTTTCAAGCAAGGAGGATTTTGGAGGATTGAGGATGAATGGTGTTTCAAGCCAGGAGGATTTTGGAGGATTGAGGATGAATGGTGTTTTAAGCAAGGAGGATTTTGGAGGATTGAGGATGAATGGTGTTTCAAGCGAGGAGGATTTTGGAGGATTGAGGATGAATGGTGTTTCAAGCGAGGAGGATTTTGGAGGATTGAGGATGAATGGTGTTTCAAGCAGAGGAGGATTTTGGAGGATTGAGGATGAATGGTGTTTAAAGCAGAGGAGGATTTTGGAGGATTGAGAATGAATGCATTTTTAGGGGCAGGGCAATCGGAGGATTTTGGAGGATTGAGGATGGTTCCTAGCAAAAAGGGTCTAGGGGGTTAGGGTTAAAGGTGTGTACTACTGTAGCTTCATTTGCCCATTTTTTTTTGAAAGAATCGATCATCAAAACTTTCTTGACCCACTGTACCGGTCTCACTCATAAACATTTTGTCCTGTCTTTGTGCGTGTGTTGTTCTAAGCCTTGTCTTGTCCTATACGGAAAGGTACAATAGCTATGCTTCACCTTTTTCCGTCACGGTGACCTCATTTACTTGTTTACATCAAATTATTTGTAAACTTTGTCAGATTTCTTTTCTTAGTAATTTTCATTAATATTTTGCAATTTTTTTTGTATGTTACTGAAGATGTCATCGTGAAAATAAATGTGGAATTGAATTGTAAAAATAATATGAATTGAATTGTGTGAACTCAACTTGGCAAGAGCATTCCATCTCAAATACTGCCTGTTCTATTTGTGAACCACCATTTTGCCACTGGGATCATCATGTGATCCTATATGATCCCACATTTATGTATATCCCATTTTATGAAACATTATATATATTTTTACAAGTTTTAGAAGACCTATATTTCAGAAATATACAGGAAAATTTTACAAAATGTTGGTATTTGTTGTGAAAAATCTACACAGTGTTTTTGTCAAGAAATGCTTTGTCAACAAAGGAAGAGATTTTTCATCACCACGATTACTGTTTCTGTGTCATTGTGTTTTTTTTTTTTTTAAGTGGCATGCATGTATCTGAAATCTTGATTTATCCACAGAAATATGTGTGCTGTTTTATCAGAAAATTTAAGCTGTTGTATCAGTTACCCTCTAATGGTTCCCCAGGACTACCCTGCTAAATCCAACAGGTGACTCATATGAGTTTCCTGCTCAGTCCAATGCAGTCCAACATGCGAAGTTGCTGGGTAACTAAAAATAGAAAAATGACTTGCCTGCTAAATCCAACAGAATCCAACTGTGACATTTTTTGGTTGCCTGCTGAATCCAGCAGGATTGTAACACTATGAGTTAGCTGCTCAATCCAACAGGGTCCAACGGGAATATCAAATTGTTGGATCCTGTTGGATTCAGCAGATTTAGGGTTAACCTTAATCCCCTTCTCTAGGCACCCTGCTGAATCCATCACAATCCAACAACAGAAAAGTCTGAAGCTTGTTGAATCTGACACAATCAAACAGCTAGAACTTTTGTTAACAGCTCCCAGCGTAGCAGGGTTAAGGGTTAATGAGTGTATCAATTTGTTTTATTTTGTTGGCCTTGTTTCTCACAGAGACCAACCAGATTGAAGACCCTCGGGTACAATGGCGCCGAGAGAAAGAAATGATGCTGCATGAATACCTGAATGTTCAGACAACGGAGGAGGACTCACAGGCCAAGCAGGAGATATGTAACGTCAAGCAGCAACGACTACAGCTGGCTGAGAATGAGGTAGGCAGGGGGGCACACCCCAGGGGCGGGTGTAGGGACAGAGAGGGCTGGAGGGGGTGGGGCGGGAGGGGGATGTTGGGTTTGAAAGAAGAGCCTATAAGAGAAAGAGATGAAGGTGTGTGAACACCTAACTATGCAGACGACCGGTGTCATATGAATATCCGACTCCCATGAAAATCAGACTCTTTTTCCTTATTATTGGCAGGGGTGAGATTTGTCAGGATTTTTCCTGATTTCAGGATTTTTTGTCGGGATTTCAGAATTTTTTAAAGAATCTCTTTTGCAATCTGGAATTACTGAGGTGCTGTCCTAAAGGTGTTTTTACCTGTAAAAGTAGACCAATAAAAACGGATATTTTAAGGGGATGCCTTTAGGCAAATACAAATAATATGTTGATCTGGGTCCTCATGGATTTGTTGTAGATTTTTCATGGATTTCGTGGATTTTTCATTTTTGGCCGATCTCACCCCTGTATTGGTTAAACCCTCTCACGTGACCAGTCCCTCTCAAAATTATTGATATCATCAATCACTCAGGCATATGCAATACTACCATATTTCATAGTGACTAAAATTCACGCTGCACTGGCACGGCATGTGGTTGCTTCTGACGCGTAAACAAAAATTGATCGGTGAGTATCGAATATTTGGTGAAACCCAGTTTCGAATAATCGAAGACTATATTATTCGAAAAAGAACAGCCCTAGCTATCCCAGTGAACTTGGTGGTTGAGTGTGGAATCTGTCTGTACTTGTAAGTAGTTTGGCTTGGATTCTTCTATGTAAAGTAAACCTGTTTTTATCTTACTGGCTCACAGTGCTGGGTATACTATATGTACATATGTTAGAGCAAATCAGTAATGTCTGTATTTATACCAATAAGGCTTTTTTTAAATTTAAAAATTGTGTTATTTTCAACATTGTTTAATGCAGGTTCAACATTTGAATGATGCACTGAGTGGTTGGCAGTCCAAAACAAGTTGTAAGTATACAACTGAATTATAGGTGTCTTAAATTCTCAGCGGCTCAAATCAGTCAAAAGGCTGTTCATTGCGCAGATCTTAATAGACCCAAGACGTAATGACGTCACGCTTTGTTTACATGTTCGCTTTCCTATGGGAGCCAGGTGGAGACGATTGTCTGGCGTCCTGACCTGGCTCCCATTAGCCTTTTAGAGGTACATGTATGGCGGACACAATAGGAGGGCGCTATTTGATTTGGGTAAAACCTGTGTATTTATACCCAAATAAAATAGCGCCCTCCTATTGTGTCTGCCATACCTCTAAAAGGCTAATAGGAAAGCGCACATGTACCGAAGCCATTACGTCATTACGTCTTAGGTCTATCATAAACAAAAGAGGATATTTTACTTAATATGATATTGGATGACGCGCCGCATTACCTGCCATCAATACGATGATTATTTCTGGTAGAAGGTGGACCCTTGTTTTATCTGCGCAACTACTTTCTTGTCGGGGGTTTCTACAATTAGTCTCAGACTGAAAAACTGTGCTTTCCCCTCTCAGCCAAATTTGGTGTTCTCATACCTTTTGCTGCAATCTGAGCCCATTATTTTACTCATTATTTGCAAGTGTTAACCTTAACCCTAACCCTAACCCCAACCCCCCAGACCCTTTTTGCTAGGAACCACTCTCAATCCTCCAAAATCCTCCGATTGCCCTGCCCCCAAAAATGCATTCATCCTCAATCCTCCAAAATCCTTTTGTGCTTTAAACACCATTCATCCTCAATCCTCCAAAATCCTCTTTTTCTTGAAATACCATTCATTCTTAATCCTCCAAAATCCTCCAAAACTGCAACGAGGATTTTGGAGGATTGAGGTGGGTTTGGGTTAATTAAAGTTGAATATTCTTTCAAAGGGCTTGTAAATTTTCTACGAGCAAAAGCCTGCCCGCCCAAAATTATTTGTGCCCATCCAGAATTATTTGTATCCGTCCATTGGACAGGGGGGCTAGTTGAGACACTGCTTCTTGGTGATATTTGTTATGGTGTCATTCTTTTATGGAAGTTTTTGTTGTTTCTTCTTCGCTTCAGTGAACTCCAACAGCTCCACTGGCAGCACCCGCTATGACCCCGACCTCCTAAAGGTCGAGGTCGCCAACGCCAAATCCAGGGTCGCTCAGATCCGCAACGAGCTACAGCACATGAAGACACAGGTGTACCTGCAGAACCAGGAATTCAGGTGAGTTCTGTATTTTTTTGGCGTCTGCAAGGGAAATCGCATTAAGAAAATCTATTAAAAAAAATCACAATTCCTGTTTTTGTCAAATACTTTAGTTTAAAGCATATTTAATTGAAAATACCTGGTTTGCTTTTGTGTTGAGACCATTTTAGTTTGCCGTACTTCCGTAAAAATCTAGTAAACTACGTATTATTTTCCATTCTCAATGCTGAATTTACGGCTCTATTCGAAAATCAAGATATCGTATAACAGTCATGTTTTCACCATTACAAAGCTTACCTTATATATGTGACCCGCTCCAGAAAAAGGTGATATAAGTCGCGCTATGCATTTACGTGTAATAGCCCTTTCAACCCAAGAGGGTGACAATTTTCGTCAAAATGCATTTTTTGTTTTTTGTCTTTAATAACATCTTAAATATCTAAAGTTTCAGGTTTGGTGCACAACAATGTTGATTTCAGTGTATAAAGTGAAAAAAATAACCTTTTTAGAGTGCATTGTTCCATTGCATTGTATTAGAACTGGCTATTTCAAAGCCTGTTTTCTCTGTTGTGCAATTTGAACCCCACAGAACTAATTAATATGCAAAAATGCGATATCTCCAGAACGGAAAGGGCTTTGGAGCTCTATCATGTACCAAATGAAAGCTTACCTTGTGGGCTTTCCAAACATACATAAAACTAATTTTTCATAGTTTGCGACATAATATACCTTTTTTCAGAGCGGGTCACATATTGTATTATACAACACCTGAATAAATTCCAGCCATCCGATTGGTGGATCGTCGATCACGTGCATCAAATTATTCGTCCCATCGCACGACGCGAACCCGCACGGCCAAAAAGAGTTCTATCACATGGTTCTATCAAACGGTAACGCTTTTGATAGAACTTCCCCGCCGCTACAACACGGCTGTCATTGTACTGGTTCCCGGTCCCTCCGTTGTCCTTCGGACTTCAAATGTATATTATATACATGCGGGGACCGGGAACCAGTCTAGGCTGTCATTCACACAAAATGGCGGATGGTGTTTTCGAACCGCGGTTTGTTTTCCTAACAGACGACGAAATATTGGAACTCGTAGGCGATGCTGACACTGCTAACACAAAGAGACAAATGAAATATCCAGTCAAACGATTAGAGGAATTTGTAAGACACGCAGGAACAACAATTAAAGCTTTAACTGATTCGGAACTGGACCACTTTTTGTCGCGGTTTTATGCCATCGGGACTGAGAAGGTAAACGGCACGTTGAAGTTGTACACCAAGAAATCCATGCATGCAATCTGTCGGATTTATTCAGGCGTTGTATAAAACAAATAATGAATGTTTCACATTCGTGCAATGGTAAGAATAATTTCATGAGGTGACAGATGGAATGTTCCATTCCACTCGGCTTCGCCTCGTGGAATGGAACATTCAATCTGTCACCTCATGAAATTATTCTTACCATCGCACTTATAAACATTCATTATTTGTATATTATGGAATGGAAATCTCAATTTTCAAAATGTCCAACTTATGTCTGATTTCGCTGCCGGTGCTACATATGGTGCTTTTGAACTTGGAAGTCACTACTGTTAATCCTCAAGGGCTCTGTGCCAATGACCTGGACATGCTGAGCTCACAGACTTGCTGACCACAGTAAAGTTTGCTTAGCAAAAACAAGTTCTAATCAAAACTCGATGTGTTGTACCTAACTAATGACTGGTCCTCGGGTGAATTTCGCTTGGCCGGAAAATTTGCTAAGAAGGAAAATCAGCTTGTGATTATTCAAAAGATCCCCAGCGATTCATTTGTGATTCGGATAAGTTGGCCACACCTATCTCATAGCTGCCAACTGGTACGAATTTTTCGTAAATGTTACGAATTTAACTTGGAATTACGAAAATACGAATTGCCTTTAAAAAGTTACGAATTTCAAATTTTCCGCCTCAAATAAAAAAAAATAGGATAATTTTCACAAAACGGTACTATTAATTTTGAAATTGTTATGTTGTCGAATTTGTGTAAAAAGAGTCGATATCATACCTTTGGAAACGTAATCATTACACACAATACTGAAACACCGAAATATTGCCATCATCGATTTGTTCAGTATTGATACTGTGTGTCCAGGTACCAGTGTCAAATGTAGAAGTATGGAAAAAGGTGTGGGAGCCAGTGACAAAACACACGTGCGGTATAGGCCTGCATGTATTTTCAAGATGGCTTCCTGCAGTCCTGAACTGTCAAAATTTTACGAACTTTCTGAGATTGCATTGTGAAACAAGACTGTGGAAGGGAATAGATGAAAGGACATTTTTACAGTAGATAAGCCGGTGAGAATTTCGCTGTTTTGCGGGAAGAAAAATAGCACTTGATAAACGGCATGAACGTGATGAAAATGCAGGAAAACTTTTGCACGAACAATGTACTTTACTCTGTGGGGCCACACAAAAGAAAAACATTGAAATTTCATACAAATTATGTACATACATGTACATGTCAAAGGCTGTTCTGCACTGCGCCGCGCCGCGATGTGCCGTGCCGTGATATTTTGTTACTAATTGGAATTTTCAAATGTTGGCAGCTATGCTATCTGTCTTCAGCTTGAGATTAACTGTTCAAGATTGGGGAGAAATACCGATTTAAATAGAATTTCTGCATGTGCAGGAATATGACATATGTCATTGATATATCAAGTCTACATCCTAACAAATGGAATGAATAATACAAATAGCCATGTTGTAGTAGTTCAAACAATAGTTAAAAGATGTTTTAACAGAGTGCTTTTTAAATTTGAAAATTGATGAATTCACAGAGGAAACGAAAAGGCCTGCAGTAATCCAGAGATCCGATTCCAACCTGAAGATGGACACTACACAGAGGTATTAAAGCAATTATAAAGCCGCATTGCTGTTGTTTGTTTTTACTGTGACAGCTGGGATAATACTGGTGTTTAAGTTGGCCTGAATCATAAATTTAAGCTTACTAGATTCAAATTAGATAGTAAAATAAACATACCTCATTCTGATACCTTAAAGACACACACTGCCCTGAAATCTCAAAATCTTATCTCTTTGGTTAGTTTCCGAGGGCTCAGTGTAAACATTCTACCATAAAGTGTAATATTTAAAGATTAATAAGAAAAAACCAAACCAAATCCTTAACCCCTTGCCACCCCCTTGCCACCGGGTGGCGCCGGGGCACCAGGCCGGGTTATGCAGCCAAGCGAAACAGAAACAAGAGGCTTGTGCAGCCAAGCATAACATACACAATACCACAATAATGGATTGAAAATGCAAAAATTGGCGTGTATAGACGTCAACCGGCCAGGTGGCAATTTCAATCTGCACGTATTTGTGTCAACCGGTGGCAAGGGGCTAACATCCGACATTCAGACAGGCGCCGCAAATAGTGCGGGCCTGGGCGTAACCAAAGTGCTACAAAAGGCACCACTCTGAATTTTCAAATTTTTGGTCAAACTAACAATGGTGCCCCCGAAATGGTTTTCCGATAGATTGCAAATGTTCAAGGAATTAGCATGTTTATTATTATATTCTACCTTTTAATGATCTTACCAACATGATTATTGTAGCCCATTTGAGTGTCTGCAAGACAATGGGGCCCTTTAAAAAGTTTGCAATTACATTACACATGCAACTTTAGTGGCAGTTTCTTTGAATTGGAGAGCAATGTGTTGAGGCTAAGTCTAGAAATTCTGATGCCCAAGTCTTAGACGCCATGGACTTTCTTCTTATACCACGTGCACTCTACACCCAATTTGTTAGATTTCCCTTTTCGTGTCTGTTGGTTTTTATTGTTCTTTTACTCCTTATTGCTTGAGTTCTCTTTTAAAAAATCACCCAATACAAGGCTAAAAGCCACTCTAGGTAAAAGGTTATGATCAGAGGTGGTAGGGTTGGCGAGAATTAGAATTGCCAACCCTACCACGATTACGGTTTAACAGATTACGGAGGAATTATCCCAAGTTTTAGACCAGCTTTCTTTGTTTAAAGGACTTGTCACTAGCTTTTTGAAATTTTATCTTTTTTTAATTATCCTTTTATCGTATCCATTTCTTGCATGCCTTTCTTGTATCCTCAAATTTTTCAAGTAATGATTGCCCGAAGTCATGTATACATACAAAATCATGACGGGATCAACTTGAAGATTTTTTATATTTTTTGAAAGTTTTTGTATCATTAAATCTCCAGGTACCATTTTGTTTAGAGAAAAAAAAGACAAATAAAGTTGGAAAAAAATAGTTTTTTTATGGTGACAATAGTGTCATGCACAACGCTTGATTTGTTTTCAAAGCCTTTTTTTTCCCCAAACATTTTTTCTGTAGAATATTTTCAGATTACAATGACGTACAGCGGTAAATTTGGCACTATTGAAAATCCCACTAATTTCTCTTCATTCTGGTGTAGTAATAATGTTATGGCTGGTCACATTTTAGGCGAATGTCTCTTGGTTTTCCTTCCTTTTTCTTCATCTCCAAGCATTTTGTACTGTTACCATTTTTAGGTTTCTTTCCTTTTTTCTGAAGTCTTTTCAGTTTTCCTTTATTTCTCCCTTACTGTAATTGTTTTCTTCGTATTCACGCCCAAGATATCTGATCAGTATTTTCCTTGCCCTTTTCCCAGTTCCCATCCCAGGTGCAATTGTTTAATCTCCTACCTTTTCCATGTCTTCTCCTGTAATTTCCTATTCACTTCCTTTTTGGCTTGTATCCGTAAGTTTTGCTCATTTTCCCTATTTACTTCCGCTGTTGTCCTATTCATGCCCATTAAACTGAATGTATGACCGGTGTTTGCCTTCCCTGCTTCCCTAGTCCCCAACCCAGATGCCGTCGATGGTCTACCACGTGCATCGACTCAACACCACACTGCAGAGTGACCTGCCAGGCCACTTCCACTACATGGGCGGGGGGAGACTGGCTGAGAAGGAACGGGTCAGGATGAAGTATGAAGACGCCCAGAGGAGGTTGGTTTAAGTGATTTAACCCCTTGCCTCCGGCTGTTGTTGATGGGGTGCTGGTATGCCAAGCACGTGGTTGTGCAGCCAAGCGTAAATGCAAACATTAGTGGTCATATTCATCGCACTTGGATGTGAATGAAAGCTTTGTTTGAAAAAGCTCCATCTATTCACTACTCCCCCATTCAAGAGAATAATACATTTGAAACATGAAGGGATTGAGTACGTGCAGGAATGCACCAATAGACGTCAACCAGCCAGGTGGTCTTTTTCAAACCAGGCTATAATCCAATAGGCCGATGGGCTAGTGTACAATAAAATGACAAGACTCAAATAATTTGACAGGACTGAGCAGCTGTAGAAGTGTATGTGAATGTATTTTGTTCAGGTGTGAACTGGACTCGGTAGAACATGCCCAAGCCATTGAGAGATAGCTGGATCTGATGAGATTAATATCGGATTTTGTTCCGTTTATTGCAGGTTGTGCCTGTTGCAGATCCAGATAGCCGAACTGGATGAGCAGAATCCCTCCATCCAGAACGAGGCTGATAAAGACAGGCTGCTGCTCATATCGGTTAGAAAACAATAAAAAAAATGTATATAATAATATTTAAAATAAAAACATTTTAAAGAGGAAAACATTTATTTAATCAAAGCAGGTCAGGTGTAACGGGGACACCAAAATGTCACACTTTTGGACCCCAAATTTATGGAATGACCCCGTTACAGAACTCAACCAATATAATTTGCTTATGTGGCACTATATATATGGTAAGATAAGTCCTTGCGCAAGGATATTGACTAATCTCTACTCCTGGCTCAAAGTTACTCCCAGGTGAGGAGAACGATGTCGTCTCCCAAAATAGAAGGCTATATTTCGAAAACTTTCATCCAACTTGCAGGAAAAGGAGGAATTACTGAGAGAACTAAGGAACGCCTATCAGCACAAGCGCAGCGCGGAGGAGAGGAAGAAGATAGAGGTTGAGAAGCATGCCGTGATTCAACAAATCAACGAGACCAAAGAGGAAGTCACAAGGGTGCTACAGAACAGGTTGGTTCCCCCCCCCCCCCCCCCCCCCATCTCATACCTGTTCACCAACCCCTGATGCCATGTGCCCAATTTCATGGATTCCGTAATGCTGAGCTAGCAGAGAAATTCTGCACTAATCCCGAAAGCACAGAATCCTTAGTTATGGGATGTACGTATGCGCACTGCAAAAAAGGCCTCGCTAAGGGAGCATTTCATATTGTTCAGACGCGGTATTGATTGTGGTACCGCTGTTTTTCTTTGTGGCACCACATCCCTTACCTTAAACCTAGCTTGGAGCTCAATAAAGCACAGTCGGCTTTTCAAAGATTTCAAGATTTGCAGCAGTCAGACCATGGAAATAGAACCCCACTTGTGCAGGTCTTGCTGCAATGAAAGTTTATTAAGAGCTCTGGATTGGAACGCTTTAATCCCCCGTTGTCCACCGAGATGGATTAGCCAGAGAGCCAGAGGATTAGTGATGCCGCAATTAGATTCTTTGTCAAGCACCCCCAGGCAGAGGACCACACACTCCTCATATTTGATGTGATCTGGGAAAACCCTTCACATGGTGAAATTTATCATTCTTGTGTTATATGCATACTATTATTGAAGGCACTGTGTTCTTTTCAAAACTGTTTTATTCATGATTCTAGGATGTCTGTAACTTGAGTTATGCTGTCAGGAATTTGAGAAAACCAGCTGACTTCATTTTGAGATATCAAGCTTTAAACTTCAGTGTAACTCATTGAGTTTGCACAAAAAGTGACTGAAAGATTGCAAATTGTTACATTTAAAATGATGGAATTTGTAGTTAATATTTTCAGGAATGATAATTTAGATATTAATAATTGTATGGGTAGTAGAAACTCAAATTGTCAAAAACAAAAAATCTAGGGGACTATTGTGCCATTATCACAATTATTGTGGTGGTGAAACTGCCTGTGTGCACTGACCTATATAGAATGAGCTTATTATATCAGCCAGCTGATATGAAATGGTCCCTAACCCGTGAAATATGCTGAATAGGCACAAAGGGAGTTTGTTATAACGTCAGATTTGTTAGGCTATGCTGCGCTGGGGGGGACTTGATAAAAATGGCTCTCAAAAGTAACTTTTTTGTTATTTCATGGCAGAAATAATTGGCTGTTTTATTTTACAATACGCAATCTACATAAAACTATAAAATGACGCAGATTTCTCTCAGCAATCAACATCCTCTTTAAAGTCCAATACGTATACTTTGATGTGTTTGTCTTTTTTATGTTCTTGCAGAATCAAACTACAGGAGAGGAAAGACCAGTTGAATCAGCAACTAGCGGAGGTCACAAGGGAAGCTATGCAACTAGAATCACAACTTAAAAGGTGGGTGTAATCAGAATTTATAAGGAAAAAAAATAAACGTTCAACCTCTGAACAAGCGGTCTTTGGTTGTATTTCATAACCATAACCCTGCTAAATACAACAAAATCCAGTAATGGTAAAAAGCTGCTTAGGGAGGAGTGGTTAATCTGTGGTCGGGCCAGGCCTTTGAAAAGCCCAGCCATGCCTGGGCCTTCGGGCTTTTACTCTTGCTATTGTGAGCCACAAATCACCTAACAATAGAGCATCAACTAATCAATAAAGCCTGGCCTCTGCCAGGCCAGGCCTGGTTGTAGCCCCTCCCACACTAATCTGTACCCATTCACGGCTAGATCAAAAGATGCCTCAGCTGTCGGTCATATCTGATGAACAATGGGAGTCAGCTGGACTCCAGAATTAATGGACAGTCTATTGTGTACAATCAGGGGATTATAGAAGCCCGAAGGCCCGGGCTTTCCAGGGGCTTGGCCAGGCTTTTCAACGGCCTGGCCTGACCACAGATTAACCACTCCACCCTTAATTTGTCCTTTCCTAGGATTCAGTGATATCTTTATTTTTGTCACCAATTTCAATGAATGCGATTTATAAAGTTGTGGCCCCACATTCAAGTTTAACCTCAAGGAATAACATTTCTCCACAGTGTTTCTGTCAGTACGTTATCGTCCAGCTCAAGTCGAGGGTCGCTCAGTGCTTCCAGCCGGGGGTCGTTAGCCTCCAGTAAAGGCTCGTTGAACAGTGCCCTCAGTTACACCGATATACCGCCGTCACAGTATTCTATGGATCTTAACATGAAAGACATTCAGCAAAAGGTAAGGCCAGTAGTGCAGTAAATGGACCTATCACAGCGTGTGAGTTCCTGGACAACTTTGCACACGTGCAGCTAGTCTTGGTTCAAGACGTTGTTACGTATATACGCGATAACACGACAAACTATTAATAGCCACTAACCGCCAGTAACAACAACGTCTTGGGAATTTCGTAGGAGCCGTGTTGTGTGCACGCACTTGCTTAGCCCAATGATTGCAGCACGCATTATGTAGTTTGCATAATACATAAATAAATGCATTATGCATAGATCTAACCCCCTGACTACTACCGCCCGAGTGTTAGTATGAAGATAAAGGTACAGGTCCGTGCTTGTTTGGTAGGGCCGAGGGGAATGAACTAAAAAGTTCCGGAATGATGGAAATATAATAAAAAAATTAACGGGGCTGAATATGATATATTATAATGGTGCTGGGGAGACCTTGTTGGGTGATTTGATTTAGATATAAAATAAGAAAAGGCTGTGATAATAATAAAAGAAATAGCTCGCGAGGCCCTCTTTACGGCCAGGGAAAACGGAGATTGTCGTACTCTGGTGATTCGATTGTCACACAGTTCACAAAGATACTGAGACGCACTCTAGATCTCCTGTGGGTTTTCTCCACTGGTAAAACTCGACAAAAATTCAGGCTCATGTTTCCTTTGAGGCTGGACGCGAATCCCCGCCGAGAAACCCCCAGCGATTCCCCTACCTCCGAGTCGCCTTCAATTCAGCTTACGACATGTCTCAATGGAAGACTTGTCTCCATGGACGACTTGTCTTCCCATCTGACGCAAAGACGGTCGAGTTGTCTCAACGGTCGAGGTGTCTCAAGTCGAGTTGTCTCAAGTCGAGTCGGCCAACGGTAGAGTTGTCCGAGCCCCGACGGTTTAATATAATGGAGAGGTATTTCTTGCATGTAACAAGTAATTTCCCGCAGATCACACACCTTCACCCAGGTTGCCTGCCCGGTCCCGCCCGGCACCTCCCCCGTCGTATCTCCCTCGCGTCGATCGTCACAGTTGCAAGACGTCGCATGCGAACACGAGCGGTGAACACTGCAGCTACTAGCGCATAGCCGGCTGCCTGCAATGCAAAGCATAGCAGCTTCGATCGCGAACTTACCAGCGCCCCTTCAGCCAGTAGTATAGATAGCTACCAGACTATTGTGCAACTTCATGGCACCTCTTTTTCGTATGTGCGTGAAGAGAAAATGCACTAGTTTCCCCCATTTTTCGGGGGGAGATTTTACGAAATTCCCAAGATGTTGTTACTGGCGGTTCGTGGCTATTAATAGTTTGTCGTAATAACGCCCTCTCGCGGCGGATGGTTATCGCGTATATGTAACAACGTCTTGAACCAATACTAACGTGCAGCACGCGCAATGGAGCATATAATAGCACACTGCAAATACAAGCGCTCGTAAAGTGTTTGCTGCACGTATCTCTGAGTTGTCTTGGATGTATCTGAGACCACCTTCCTCATCATGTTGACGTGCATGAGCGTGCATCATGCCTGTAGTTGGATCACATTTACGTTTTGTGTCCGCTTCAGTGAATGAGGTGCACATTGCAGCCACAATGTTAATTACGGTCGCAATTTAACAATGTTTCAATTAGAGTTTCAGGCCCTGTAGACGTTTATCACTGCACGTGAAATTGTTCCATAATCCCATGCACCCGTTATAGTGTTATGTTCATCCAAAGCTAATAACGGCAGAGCTAAATGAATTGTGCTAATACATTCTGTCTGAGTACTCTTTGTGCCTAATTCACCCTCTGGATACAAGTTTTCACTCATTAACATGTTTGTGTTGTTCTTATTGCAGGTGAATGCCCTGTTCCAGGGAAGCATGGAAGGCCTCGGTGCCTCGGGCCCCACCTCCCCCCACCACATCAAGCCCAGTTCGGTCGTCAACTCTTCGGTGCCCGGCGGCATGGACACCAACCACAAGTCCATGACTTCGCTCTCCTCCCGCTCCTCTCTCTCCTCCATGTCCCCGCCCTCCTCCCCAAGCAACGCCCACCTGAACGGGGACATCCGGTTTGACGGGGCGCCCCCAGCCTACTTGGACCACCTCAGTAATGTTCAGCGGCAGAAGCAGAACATCGCAGGCTATCTGCGCACCCAGGGCCTGGAAGAGGAACAGCTGGTGGGCTCGCTGTCGCACCTGGCCGTCAACGAGGGGGGCGATGCGCTGCTGCAAGTTGTAGGCCAGTCGTCGGTGCACGGTGTGGGGCAGGATGTTGGGCTGTTAGCGGGCGGGACTGGAGGGGGCATGGTGGTGGGCGGGAGGGGGTTGACGCGGCTCGGCATGGACCCCAAAGGGCCAGTGGCGGAGTACAATGTGGAAATTATTGGAAACACCCCATTGAGTCCCATCAGCGAAGGCATAGCAGGTTAGTCAATGAATGGAAATCAGTCAAGACAATTGATTATATATTGATTTATTGATGAACCCACTGATTAATTGACAGATGCACTGACTGGTTGATTTAGTGAATGCATTATTGATTGATTGATTGATTGATTGGTTGGTTTGATTGGTTAATGACTCGCTGAGTGGCCAATCTGTTGATCAGTTGAATGAGTAATCAATTGATTAGTCAGTCAGCAGTTTGAAACAGTTTAATTCATTTTCAATTGATTAGTTGTTTGATTGATTACTTAATCTCCCAATTTCCCAATCTGTTGGTCAGCTGAATGATTAGTCATTTGAATGATCGGTTGGTTGATTGATTAAACACTGATGCATTTATCAATTGATTAATCAGTAATTTGATTGATTGGCTAGTTGATTAATATATTGATTATTTTGCTGCAGGTGTCAATCTGCAACGTCTCCAGGGTCAGTCAGGAGCCACAGCTAGGAGCGTATCGGCAGCAGTGTCTGATGAATCGGTGGCTGGGGACAGTGGAGTGTACGAGGCCTCCAATAAAAGGTACAGCTTTATGTTGATCTTTGTGATTCTAGTCTGCAGGATGGGATATCTATAGGTAGTTAACTTTTCCACGTAGTGTCATGTAAACACAGCTAATGGAGGAAGGTCCAATCTAGGGGTGTGCATTTACAGGTAGTAAAATAACCGGCAGGGTTCTCCTCACGTACAAACTTGCGTATCGGCCCGATACGCAATTATTTCTGCCCGATACGCAAAAAAACCGCCGATACCCATTTTTTCATCCCCGATACGCACAATAGTACGGCTCAGTATTATCTTACATGATGCAGGTCCATTGCATGGCGTAAGGCCTAGTTTGCAATTTTACATGTCCGCCGAAATCTAGACGAAAAAGCAGTAAATCTTCCTACATTTTCCGTGTCGTACACGACGTACACCGTGCAGATATATACGTACACATCGCACCGCCATGCACAACGCGTGGCCACAGTACATGTATCGGCACCACACACGAGTTCTTCGTGGTCGGTGTCGCCCCAAATCTGAACCTCCGTTGTAGGACAATTCTTCGTGCAAGCACCTTCCTGTGCGCGTGCGCGCGTGTGTTCTCTTGGTGCTGGTCGTGTGCTCAATACGCTAAGCAGGGGCAACTTTTATGAGGGTTAAAATTTTGCACTACACCATTTGCAGTGCTTACAAGATCGACCCCACGCACGTCAGGTTTTTTTTCATGGCCGTAGTTCTTTGTATTAAAGGCATTTACGATGGGGACGAGATTGTTGGACGTTGCCAAGTCACCACGTTTTTGTCTCGCGCGTGGCGGAAAAGCAATCAAAAATAGGGTCTTTTTTAAACCAATACATAACATCAGCGGTCCGTGCGCGCCGCGCATGGAAACCCATATTACTTGCAACTGATTTTAATGGAAACTATTTTAACCATCCATGTTTTAACGAAAGGCCTAATTTTGTAAAATTAATAATATTAACGTTAGTTTCAATATTTTAATTGAATTTTGTTCACATGAATTTTTTAAAACAACACAATGATTTATTTACAGCATTCTAAAAAACGGGCTAACCGCCCATGGGGGAACCCCTGGCCAATTTTCTTTTTCACATGAATTTAACAAAAAATATTTTGGCATAAAAAACGGGCTAACCGCCCATGGGGGAACCCCTGGCCAATTTTTGGGGTACTTTTCTTGTAATTTTCAGGGTTTTTAAGCTATAGCATGCATAAAACAGTACACCTATTACAAAACATTCTTGTTTTATTGTAGCTTGAAAATGAAACATTTTCTTTATGGCACTCCCAAAAGGGTAAGCTCTGGCAATTCTTTTCTACTTTATTTTTAATGACTTGCATTCACGTTTCAGGAATGCTGTGCTCATTGTGCCGAAAGCACCACATGAGGCAGGGGACTTATGTTGCATATCTGAAACTTGGAATGGCTCATTTTGTGACTAGAATTACTAGTCCAGAAAGGAAAAGTGGTCATTTGATGAAATGTTGATATCCTAAATTAAAAAATCCTAAATTAAATCTCTCATGTTTTTTCCTGAGAAAAAGTACTTGAAAAGCCCAGGAAATGCTCTAAAATGCACCAGAGAGCATCTAAAGTCCAAAATTTATCGGGGCCCTTAGGCGGGCCCGGAACCCCACGCCATGGCTTCGCAAATTGTCAGTCAAAATAAATCCCCCACAGTTTTGAAAAATCCTGGGGAGAACCCTGACCGGGTACCCGATTGAAAAAGATACGGGTACCCGGGTACCCGTTAAAGAAACCCAACCAAAAATGTCCAATCCTGGAAGTTGTAATAACATCTTTCTCCGAGATTCAAAAAGTCCAATTTCAGACAAAAGTCCGATTTCAGACAAAGTCTGAAAACTCTCATACCTGTCCAGTAAACACGATCACTTCTCCGCCTTTGCATGTGCCGGCATATCACAAAAGACAGTTGTCCGGAAGCTTTATACAGTTGTATTTATTGTGGAATGAGGCATGCTATTATTTCTTGTTGAGACTCTTATCCATACCCAGACTACTAAACCTTTCACCGGTAAATTCCCTTTGTCAACTCTGGTGAGCGTCATAAATGTGAAATTAGTGCTGGTTTCCCAGGAAGTCCGGTTTTAATTTTAAAAATTCCCGACAAATATTATTCAAAACTTTTCCTTTTTCATTATCTGGGAAGTTACTAAAGTTGTACGGGTACTCGATTCCATAATCTGGAACTGGTTCCTGACACGAACGGTCTGGTGATCAGGTACCCAGTTTCGATGCACACCCCTAGTCCAATCACATTAAATATCAGTCAATGTGCAAAAAATAAGACAAGCCTAAGTTTGCTACACAAAATTCCATAACTGTTTTCTTAGGTATCTGGTAATGCACCAGGGGTCTGCTGGGAAATAGAAACTATATGAAATCTTTGAGAAAAAAAGTAAGAATGCATTTAAACATTAACCCTTTGCGTACGGAAGACGTCCTATGCCGCAAAAAAACAGTGCCACCAGGCCGGATGACGCCATTTGCCGCTGTTTGTGCAGTTTCAATCCATTGTTGGATTATTGTGTTTGTTACGGTTGACTGCACAAACACATTGTGGCCGTTTTGCTTGGCTGCCAGAGCCGCCGCGACACCCCGACGTCTCCCTTAAAAAAACGTACTCAAGGTGTTAAAGCTGAACATTTTAGGATTGCTAAGGGCAGACACCAGAAATACACAGACCGTTCGCACGCGTCCGGACGGGTTCCTTCCCGTTCTGAACGGCCTCCGTTCCTTCCCCGTGCCGAACGGCCTTTCGAACGCGTTCCTTGGAAAGCTTGTATGAGAGTGTATTGTTATGTTAATAGGCCGTTCCTTTGCGTGCGTGAACGGGTCATCACTAAAGAAGATCCGAAGTGCATGATGCTTAGGGAAAAACTCTGTACCGAATTTAGCTTGGAATTAAATCTGATTTGTAATTTGAAAACCGGACATCGACTGCCGTTATACCGGGTCATACACCTTCCAGTTTTTGATAGCCAGTAGGCCTATTGTCACAGTTTTTTTTCGCAGTGTTCAAATTCCTCAGTGAAATATCACAAAGGCCTATGCCTAACATTTCAGTCCAATCATGAAGCTAGCCTGAAAAAAATCTTCCTTGTCATTGGTTATATTCTCACAGGCCTATATCAACAAAGGCGCCGACTCAAAGAATTTTCCCTGACCCACTTATCTCCGAAAAAAGATACCGGTAGATCGTATTTCTTATGTTGTCAGTCGGCTGTCAATCATTGACTGGAAAGCTCTTCCGAGAATTTTTTAATTTATTTTTTAAATCACTCGTAATTTTATTATCCGGATGAATTTATTCCTCTCTTGGTCCCAACCGTAAATCACAAGAATCCTAGTCTAATGCCAAGTAAGCCAATTTTACGAAGAATTTGTTTTTCTCTTCTCGTTAGTAATAGTCTGAAAAAAATCCACTGCCTAGTAAATTCCCAAATTCCCTCATTATCTAATTAAAGAAATTCTATGTATAGTGCAGAAACCTCCGCTGGAGTACATGTATACTCGCGCACATTATTATATCTTGTGTTATCTTTGGTGTATATGAAAAAAAAAAATTCTGAGCCCCGGAGCATATTACGTACCCTTCATCAGTAATATTCCAAAGATTAAGTTTATTTTGGGTTCTCTAGTTTTTGGCGAGCTGCAATACAGATGCGTGCCTATTTGTTTTGTTATATTAAAATGGATAGAATGAGATTCGGATGGAGACGGGATTGGATTAATATTAGTTGTAGTGAGGATGGAGGTGGTGTGGGGCATCCCCCTCCCGCCTTTAGCAGCGAGCCATGACGGCTTTGCCGCAGAAAAAAGAACGAACTTCAAAGATTTAAGGGGAAATTTATTTTCGGTTTTCTGATTTGGGAGGAAATATGCATTGATTGTTCTCATTTATTCAGTCTACGGCCATTATATTCTTAGGCTAAATATAAATGTACGTTACACTTGTAAATAAAATACTTTTGAAAAGTCCTGGTCTTCATTTTTAGGAGGGGGTACTGGAGGGGGTACTGGACTTATGCTTAGTTCTTGTTTTCGAAGGAAATAAACTGTGGAAGACTTCTATGTTACTTGAGAAATGGACCTATCAATGAATTTCAAATGTTTTAATCAGAGCCGGGAAAAAAGAATATTTTTAAAGGTTATACTTCTAATTACTATTGTTAACATTGTTATAACAGTATTTTTATGACGTTGTAGACATGGTATAAGTTAAACATGAATATGTATGAAGCTATACACGTACGTCACAAGCTAATTGTCTAGGCAATATTGTTACTATGGACACGCCGTCAGATCTGAAATTCCCATGTTTGGGCGGTCCCCTGGAATGTTAGCATCACCTCATTGGTGAAGTAATATCGTCGTCATGACTTGTGACTTGACTGTTTTGCGCTAGGAAAAGTTTCTACACATATTCTTGGCTATGAGCCAAACTGCCTACGTCTGTCTTTTGACGCGCCAAGACGATTGTTTAGAGTTAAGTTGCCAACGGCTGTTTAGTGTGCTAACTCATTCAGCTTAGACTTAGGAAGGAATTTTCAATATATTTTTTTCATACCACGTTCATAATTTAATCAAAGAAAGTAAGAATGATTGCAGATGTTAAAGTAACATAAATCATCCAAGTATAATTCGTATTATGTTTGCCTCTGGTACTGCAGTTTTTGGAGTTTTAAATCTGTGCAACTAGTGGGGTATTCTGCAAAAATGGAATAATCACATTGTCAGGGTCCACTTGATAATGTATTTAATACACAGTACACACTTTACTGAATCTGTTTTGTTTATTATCAGATACTGCCAGCTTAGGTGTTTTATGCTAAAATGTCGACACATTAAAATCTTCATAAACGATGCAAAAATTAACTGGATATGTTTTAAGCTCAACAAAGAAATTTGGCAAAATTTGGTTGCCCTAAACTTGACCCGAAACTGAAACAGCCGTCAGCACGTGTTGCAAGTCTCGGAGTCATCCTGGGAATTTCCCACGCACAGGTAAACCAGACAGAGCAGAAACTCGCCGTTCCCAGGCAACATAATTACCATGGCAACATAAGAATTTGATATTTACTAGAGTGTTGAAAATTTTATTTTTGTCAACTACATTTTCCTGGGAATATTTCGACAAATATAATACAATTAACTGTTTATGGAAACTGATTTGAAACAACGGACAGTGTAGGCCTACATGTACGTACCTAACCCCCCAACCTAAAAAGGTAAAATTGTGCCATATTTTGAAGACGGATTTAAGATCGAATAAAATGTTATTCCCATTACTAGAGTTGTCATCCTCTCAAAACAATGCTGGATAGAATACACAATGTCAAACCCTCTGTTCCCCTTCCCGTCTGTATCCAACCATGGAGGAAGAACAGTCCCAACACCGGATAAATTACCCCCAACAATCAAGGGGAGCCCGTGAAGAAAGAAACTATACTGAAATTTGTTGCACGCGCCCAGCCCAATTGGATATGGGAGGCGCAACACGGAACCATTGACCAATGAAAATAAATACTATACGGCACGCAAAAAACAATTAAGCGAAGCTGGCATTACTTTTAATTCAACCGTAACTTGAGAAACAAAAAATGATACTTTAAGAGTGAACAATGGGCTGCATAAAAACCCTGGGCTGGAGTCAGCGTACGCGTAAGTTTCGCAAGGGCAAAAAAATCCGCTGAATTATTTACATGAAACCCTCCAATTATTAAAAAAAAATGTACCCGGGTTAGATTACAATGAAGTATTAACATAACTGCTCACAAACATCGACACAGTAAAAACAAAATAAGTTAGTTTACAAAAATCGTTAAGCTAGATTTCCGATGTGTATGGAAAAAAGTGTGAAATTTCTCAACTATTTTCGGCATGGGCAGTTTTTGTTTTGTTTTAGTATTTTTCCCCATGGCAAAAGTGACACGTATTTATCGTTATCTTATTTCATTTATGCATTTATTTTGACGGAAATTTTGAGGTCGTCGTGTCTTCCAAACCCGGTCGGCACCGTTGGGAAAAATGGGGAAATATAATCATTTTCCCGATGGCGGTGTTTGCCAAGGACTGCCCGTATTTTCGGGCCATTCCTGCAGCGACGATTGGACACGTTTTTCTTCGCATACTTTTAGTGCCACAGGAGAATGTAGCGGTGCACAGACCGTGACGGGCCTTTTGTTGTAAAGGAACGCGTGCAGAACGGGGGGGCCGTGAGCACGCGTGCAGAACGGGTGAGGGAGAACAAAAGATTGCGTTCCTGCCGTCCGGACGCGTGCGAACGGTCTGTGTATTTCTGGTGCCTGCCCTAACTGTGTATTTACAGGAGGCACTGGGGTGTCGCGCCGGTTCTGGCAGCCAAGCGAAACGGACACAATGTGCTTGTGCAGTCAAGCGTAACATACACAATAATCCAACAATGGATTGAAACTGCACAAACAGCGGCCAATGGTGTAATCCGGCCTGGTGGCACTGTTTAATCCAACAATGGATTGAAACTGCACAAACGGCGGACAATTGCGTCATCCGGCCTGGTGGCACTGTTTTTTTTTGCGCACATATGCGGCATCTGTACGCAAGGGGTTAAGTAACGTTTGTGTTATACAAGTTTCCTTCCTCTATTGCTTTTAAGGTCTGTGGGGTCGGACAGCGACGCCTACCTGAGCAATGTATCCAGTCTCAACTGTGCTCAGATACTGCTGACTCTCCAGTACCTGTCAGGCGAGGGCGTGCTAGTGGTTGCCTTGGAGGAGCTACGACACATCAGGGAGATGCTTCCCACTGATTGTGCCAAATTGTGAGTGTAATCTGCTTTATTTTGCATTGTGCTTTTTTAGTATTCTATCTGACCATGGGTTCAAGTTCAAGGGATTGTAGTTCTTGTGTCATGTCCTTGAGCAAGGCACTTGACTGTACCTGCTTCTCTTTACAAGGGATTGGAATAGATACATTTGAGGGTACCATCCGTCATAGTTTTGAGAGAATGAGGGGCCTGTAATGATTCCCTTTTGGGGGTAAAAAATAGTACTTCACACTTGCAGATGCCAATTTTGTATATTTGGTAAGCTTTAATTAAAAAGTACAGTTTATACAAATGTAATTTTTGTAATTATACAGTATGTAAATTTGTGACCCAAATGGTTCTCCTGGGCCCGGGTCTAGATAGAATATAATATTATTCCAGTTTTCAGAATATGTCACTATAGAGTTCCAACTGTCCATGTTATTTTTTTTATGACATTGTGGTTTAATGTGTTTTGTATGCTCCAACTTTTGTGCAAACAAAAGTTTCCATCTTCTTTTTGATTAGATGAAAAATTTCAGAATGCGGATTCAGTTACCACGTCCCTCATGTGCAATTTTCTGCTAATTTTTAAATCTGATTTGCGCACACCCAGTTGAATTTCTAAAAAAAGGCTTATTATATACCCAGACAGGGTAAGTTACGACACTGGTGAGATCAACTCACCCACCTCTTTCCTCTTGTACTCCCTGCAGCTACATCAAAGGCGACATCCTGCCCTGCCCACCCAATGCCAACCTAAGCTTCAAGACGGAGGACATTGAGGACACGAACCTCAGGGTACTAGGCCAGACAGTCAGCTTACCCATCATGGAGAATAAGCTTGGCACCAAGACGCTGCAGCTCTACGTCTGGAGCGTGGGGGCAATGCATAGGGAGGAGTGTGTGGTGAGTAGTGTTGTTAAACAGGATGTTGATTGCTGAGAGAAGTCGGCGTTATTTTTGTAGTTTTATGTAGATTGCGTATTGTAAAATAAAATCGCCGATTATTTCTGCCATGAAATAACAAAACGAGCTATTTTTTTATCAAGTCCCCTCTAGTTCGCTGGTGCCATTTGTCTAAAAGTCGTCGCTGTGAGCAGCAAACAAATCATAACACGAACTCCCCTTTTGTGTCTAGCACTAGGCACAAAAGGGGAGTTCTTGTTATGATGTCAGATTTGTTTGCTGCCCACAGCGACGACTATTAGACAAATGGCACCAGCGGGCTAGAGGGGACTTGATAAAAATAGCTCTCAAAAGTCACTTTTTTGTTATTTCATGGCAGAAATAATTGGCTGTTATATTTTACAATCCGCAATCTACATAAAACAAAAAAATGACGCTGACTTCTCTCAGCAATCAACATCATCTTTAAGTCTTTGAGTCACTTGAGCTAATACTTTGATTAATTTAGTCGGAGTTTGAGTCAAGAATTTTTGATGGGAAAGCAAAGGCATTCGTAAACACGTTGAACAGTTAGGCTTGAAGTCATCAATGCCCCAGCTCAATCTTGATTCATTCAGTTGGAGTCACAAATTTCTTAAAAATATGCTTATTAAACTGAGACCAATTTTGGGGTCAGTTAGTTGGAATATGAGTCACTTGATAAAGAAGTTGTCAAATCGGATTGCATTAATCAATACTCACTACCTGTACATGCCGACAGAACTTTATGTACAAAATTAAGGAAAACTATGGGTTCCAGATTCCATGCCCATTTCGTAAAAATTGTGAAATTAATATGTTTAGGTACTATTAATTTGTATTTACATTAATTTATGCCTTTGTAAGTGTAAGTGGTCTACAGCCAAGACCTACCCACTATATCTCAAGAACTACATAATTTTATTTCATATATTTTTCACCCACAGGGAGGAACAAGGATAAGCCTGGCTGACTTGAACCCTCGCCACTCTGCCAGGTCCCAGTGGAATAACATTGTCAACTTCAAGATTCTTCAGATGGAAACTCAACGCTATGCTGCCTCCAGCACACCCTCCGAACCCAACCATCAGGTATAATGCTCTGCCCCATGGTTGCTTTATCTTTTTTTTTTTGCCGCATAAAAGCTACTCCAGTAACGGAGCTACAAAAAGAAAAAAGGAATCAAAGATACAAGAGGTAGGAATTAATATTCCTCTTGGAGCAGGAAAGATTGTACGATGAAGGGAAACATGCAAAAGGCAAAGAATTCCATAGAGATACAGAACGAGGGAAGGAGTTATTGGCATAGCTTTTCGTTCTACATCTAGGTCTAGCTAGAGTATATTGGTGGGAACAGGTGGATAGCCGAGTTTAAGGCTCAAACACCGTAACTGGAGGAACCAAGCTGGACAAGCCGGTGGAACATTTACTCTGAAAATATCTGTAGAACAGACTAAGAGTAGCAAGAGATCTCCGGTGGGAGAGTGATTGTAAAGAATTAAGACGACCAACTCGCATGGAAACACTCTTTGCAATACTTCTCCCAGCTAAGGCTAGGCAAGTTGAAGTCCAAGAAGACATAGGTCATACACCTCGGGCAATGTCAAGGGACCCATATGAACTTAAGGAAATGAGTCATCTCTAGATCGGACAAAGATAATTATTATTTTTTTTGTTTACTTCATGACACATGATTACAATGCATTCTGTGAATTTTAAATTCTTTAACCCTAACCGCTATGGTACTTTTGACTAGGATTGTATCCTAAGCCCTTCATTTTTTCCCAAAATGTCGTGCATTATGTCCATATGAAGTATAAATTCACCATTGAGTAGAGTGTATTGTGTAGACAGAAGCTTTGTGGAAGTGCTGTGGCCTAGTGGTTTGGCACATTGAATTCAAGGTCTGTTGGTAATACTGCAGGTTGTGGGTTCGAGCCCAGTCCTGGGCTATAGCACTTCTACGCTTAATATGGGTAGAGGCATTATTAATGTCTTGCAGTGGACTAGTTACCCATCCAGACCCTATTCATACTGTGAAGAGAGTAGCTGGTCTTGTTTCAGTGTGAGGGGCTGGTTCTTCCACATAATCCGCTGTAGCTCACACCTCGAGTGCCCTAGGGCACTTAAATACTTGAATCCTACTAAATCAACCACAACATCAAATTGCATACAGCCTCAATCCTCCAGAATCCCGCAAATCTGCCTGTTTAATTAAGGTGGCAAGTTAGGGTTAATTTACCTTCAATTCAGCCACCACATTTCAATACTGTTTTACTTTTTCGTGACAAATTGGCATCTCAGAGCGGTTGATTATTTTCATTTCTCAAGCTGCAAAAAGTTGCTGCAAATCAAATTGTTCTCATTTCTTTTCTTAACAGTCTGGTGAGTTATTCACGTCACGAGTACGGCGAGCGTCGGTTGGTGACCAGCCCTACACTGATAACAATCCCCCACCACCGGCAACAGATAGTGCTGCAAACACCACAGACACTAGGTGGGTACCAGTCACTTTAGATTTTTATGTGCGTCTGACTTGGGCATGGTGTTTTTTCTGTGAGTTTGTATATGCCGGCAATCGTGGACCTAGGACAAAAGAATTCGGGCGTAAACAAAGGGGTCCACGTTTGACCGAACGTCCACGATTGAAAATCGTGTACAAAACGAATGGGAGGTCTTCTGTATAAACAAAAGAGGAACAATGGGACGTCCACGATTGCACCCGTTTACATGACTGGGTGTGTGTGTGTGTATGTGTGTGTATTTTTTTTTACAAATGCCAGCCCGTTTGTCATTTTGAGCATACTTCCAACTGAATTTGCTTCGTGTAGTGGCCAGATATTGGCAGAATCGTTTTTAGAACTTCTGCTGTGATGGAACTGACAAAGGCACTCATGGTTGGTTGCAGAAGGCATTCAGACAAGTTTGTTTGAATCGTGTGTATTTCTCAAAGGTTCACAGAAAGCGAAATCGGGAAAGTGCTTATAAATGGTTCTGAAAGAACGATGAATACATAGGAAGATTTTGATGCATTTTTGTGATTTGGTTATTCATCAAAACACATACATGTTTTGTCATTTTATTTTTGGTGGTGGGGGCACATCCCATGATTTAATCTATTCTAAATCTTGAATAATTAAAGAAACACACAATTTGTCTGTCGTTATTTCTTTTACATTCATCATTGTTTAAGAACCATGTATAGTATCTTATCTGTTTTGATTTGTATGACTCTTAATGCATTCTGTCCGGCTTTTATTTAATGGGGTGCTGGTATGCCGTACGGGCTTGTGCAGCCAAGGGTTATGCAAACAATGGATTGAATATGCACAGGAATGCGCATATTGATGACAACCGGCCAAGTTGTCTGTTAACAATGACTGATGTTGGTGAATTGACATTGATTCCACAGATTTAGGTCCTCCTCTTTTGACAACTCGTTCATCAACCGGCACCGCAACCTCACCACCATTGCGGTCAGCATCAGTGATGACCGGTCTAGCCACGCCCACTCCTCCTCCTTCCCCAATGCCGCCCCCCTGGTGAGCCCCGCCCGTGCCATCCCCCTCAGCCCTCAGTATTCTGCGGACCGAGACGCCAGGATGGAGCTGCTTAGGAACAACCTGAAAGGGGCGGGGGCGGAGTTGCGGACAAGCCCGCATGGGAGGGTGCCCTCTCTGTCCAGGTCCAAGACATTCAACTCAGGCCAGCCACCGCAGAAACAGTACATATGCAAAGTGAGCTTCGTTCACTGTTTCTGATTTATTCATTCTGAATTTGAACTGTTAGTCTTTTTTTATCCATACTTTCATGGAAGGTGTTCCAGTGGCCTTTCATCTTTAGTTCTCCTGGTGCAAACTTTCAGGCACTCTACTCGCCTGGCTGTCTCATCACATCCTTTCACTGTTGTTGTTCCAAAGGCTAGTACTGTGAGATACTCTTCAAATATTTTTCCCACATAGTGCCTCTCTTTGGAATTCTCCTTGGAACTCCTTACCTGTAACCTGCTTCCCTTCCACCTATATTCTTTCACAATTCAAATAAAATATCAATAGATACCTTCTATTCCTGTGAGTTCTGTCTCTTGTCTTTTGTAGCCCACACTTTGAGTGGCCTTTTGGCGTTGTTTTGGGCAGTACCCATAAAACCCGACCCGACCCGACCCGACCCGACCCACATAGTCTAGCACTGTATGTTAATTATGGGGACATAAATCGTCATGGGGACAGAGAAGTGTCCCCATATCTCGGTCCTAATTTGCCTAACAAATAAAAATGTGCCCACTACGCGGTTGATGCCTACCCAACTCAACCCACACAAGTGTGAAAACACATATTGTCCTATTGTTCATACACGATTTTCAACCGGGGACCTTTCTCAACCGGGGACCCATTGTCCTCTATTGTTAAAGGTCCCCTATTAAATGCAAAAACAAGCCCAACCCAACCCAACATATTCAGAAAGAGACTAACTTAATCACTATACTGGTTGGATAGAAGCTTCCTCAAGAATACAAGTTTGCTGCTCTTGACAAAGTCAAGATCCAAAAACATGCTTTGTGGTTTGATCTTGATTATATCTCCCAGAGTGAGGGGTAAACGACCAGTGAAAATGAATATATGGGCTTATTCCAGTTTTTCACTCTCTTTCTCTTTTGTGCTGCAGTTAAATCGTAGCGATAGCGACAGTGCCATGGCTCTTCAGAGGAGGGCGACCTTCTTGAGGAACTCGCTCGAAAGACGTAGTCTCAGATGGAAACAGGTAGGACGCTCACTCCACATGCTTAATAGGCCATATTTTTTTAGCTGTAATGACACATTTTGTGGGAGTAGAATCAGATGTGTGTTTCTGGTTTTCATTCAGATTTTTCACAAATTTTTCCATTGAAGTAAGGTTATTGAACTTTAAAATTTGTTTAAGTAAATGTGACAGTACATTCCATTTGAAAGTTAACCCAGGAATGGCAATTTTGCTTCAGACGTTTTCCCTTCTTAGCCCTAACCCCCTAGGCCCCTATTGCTAGGAACCATCCTCAATCCTCCAAAATCCTCCTGTGCTTCAATCACCATTCATCCTCAATCCTCCAAAATCCTCCATGCTTCAATTACCATTCCTCCTCAATCCTCCAAAATCCTCCGGTGCTTCAATCACCATTCCTCCTCAATCCTCCAAAATCCTCCAAATCCACCATGAGGATTTTGGAGGATTGAGGAGGGTTAGGGTTATGGAATTCATTTTCATTTCACAAAATGTGAAAATATTTTCACACCTTTTCTCAAATGTGTGAGAATAATTTCCCACTTGAATTTGGAAATAGGAGTATACAAATGTCAAGATATGTCGAGAACACAGAATGCCACAGGGGTCAAACCTACACCAAATTATAGCTTAGAATGTAACAAATTCAACTATGTATATAACTTATGATTGAAAACACGCAAGGGCTAGCAATTGCTCGCCCAGTTCACTTTACTGTGTGTTCGCTTCCTGATAACAATAGGGTCAGTGATTCCCATTTTTCCTCTTCGTTGTTAATGTTTCGGTGGTCCTACACACTTTTTCTCATTTTGGTCACATGCCCCTGTTTCTGTTTTGCCGTTACAGCCAGCTGGTATGTCCAGCAAGAGGTCATTCCACCAGAGGTCACCCAGTGACCTGGAGGTCAGTCTGCAGGCCTCCAAGGAACGACATATCCAGATAACGGAGGAGATTGAGCGGTTGAAGGAAATCAAGAGATGTGTGGAGCAGGCCAGTACAAAAGGTAGGACATCAACAAGTATTGGAACTAGAGGCATGCTTTCTACTTTTCCGACTTTTTCCTAATTTTTCCTAATTTTTCTTTTTACCTTGCTCCTACTTTTCCCTACTTTTTTGTCCCACAACTCCGAAAAATGAAATCTCATTGAATATTTTTAATAAGAGTAACACACTGTCCTATGAAAATCACACAATGAAGGGCTTGGGTGCAGGAGTACTGCAACTTTACTTCCGAGAGCCTAGTTGAGGATGGAGCACAAGTGTTGTGAGTACAGAACATGCCAAATGAGGCTTGTGATGCTGTGGACATGGGTGAGTATCAATGAAAACTACTCCTGAAAGCTTGCAAAAGTCCTACTTTTATCCTGATGTTGTCCTCCAAAGTCCTACAGACATGCAACTTTTCCTCGGTTCAGCTTATTTCCTCGTTTTTCACTTCACACTTAAGGCATTGAAAATTGAAAAACACTGTACAAAGTCTTGTAAAGATTGGAATTTCCTCGTTTTTTAAATTTCAAGTTGCATGCCTGGTCCTCCTTTTGTCCTGTTGTTTTTTGACAATTTGGATCCTACTATTTTACTTTTTCACCTGGGTCTGCTTGAACAGCCTGCATTAGTCAAGCCTTGGTTCCGTGATTATATTGAACTTAAAGTCAAGTTATACAGGACAAATTGAAGATACCAATTACCTCCATTGTTTGGGCTTAATAGGGATTATTCTTTTCCAGTTAAACCCTACTTACTCTGAAATTTTGTGCATACCCTAGGTTTTTTCTTTTAACTTGTTGTTCCTTACAGTTGTAAACTTGATGGGATATTAAGATGATTGGCGGGTAGACTGGATCCCTCTCCTAAAAAAACATGGGGACTGGTAGCTAGTAGGACGGATGCGGCACTTTTGATTGATCCTTGCTTGCGCAAATTGCTGTAATACTTTTCCATTTTGAAGAGTTGATTGCCGTGTTCATTCTCATAAAAGAATTACCAAGAAGGGTTTGCATGAAGAAGATTTTGTATGATGTTGATTTTGTATGATGAAGATTTTGTATGAAGTTGATTGTTTCTGCATGTCCTTCATTCTACAGACGGAGACAACCAACTACTTTCATCGGCAAACAGCAGCGACATCCTGCGACGGCTCATTGAGAGCGCAGAGAAGGGTGCCCACAGCCAGCAAAACAACGCCACACAGCCGACACCGGGGATTGCGAGACACGCCCTCAGCAAACCGACAACCCAATCGTCTAGTCCTGTACAAAGATCCGCAACATTCAGCTAAACGGCCAGAAAGTTTCGTTTTTGTAATCCTAAAGTAAACAATTCCTCTTGCATTTTTAAAATTAATATTTATATATATATATATTAAAAACTTTTTTTTTTTTTTTTCGAATGTCAGACAGATTTTGCGTTTGTAGTTCAATGTGGCACATGTACCCAAAGCTCTCAAATTTTGTTTTGTATATCTTTCAAAAATAACATCTAGTTCTGATGAATATTGAATATTCATACATGCAGATTGTATTTTAATGAGGTGAAAATGACCAAGTGGTTGTTTACTTAGGAAATTTTATAAAATTTTGTTTAAAAAAAAAACCTGATATGCTAATGATGTAGTCCTTGTAATATGTCTTTCTTAAATCTGACGCATATCCATGTCAGGCTGTATGCAGCTTTTTTTGGTCACAGAAATTTGAAAACAGTTACTTAATATTTTTTACAAAGATAATGCCCTGTTTTTATAAACAAAGGTGTACTTTAACAGCATGACGTGCACATTTTTTAAAGAGACTTTGCTAAAGTTTTCTGTTCCCATCACTTTTTTGAAATTTTTTAAACGTTCTAGCCTCTGATAAAATTGTGTCGTGATGCTCCTCCCTCAAAAAAAGAAGAGAAAGTTTGAAACAAAAGCTTTATAAAATTGCCAATGAAAAAAAAATGCAACTGGAGGCAATATTTAAATCCATTGAAAAATTGAACATACGTTCTATGCAATCTTTGAGTGCCACAATAGACCACTTTTGTTCTCCAAAATCCTTCAACAAAAGCCAAGTCATGATTTTTTTTCCATTACAAACTTAATTGACCTGATGATTCTAATTTTGTTCCACCGCGATACGCTTCTGCTCAAATATTACCTGTCAAAGGCATACTGCACGTGCTCTTCCACAAATTGGGTTTTTGTCTTATGATTTTTCAAATTGTATACGTTTTTGTTTCGCCTAAACGAATCTTTTATGGGGGGGACACTAGTCCTGTATGACCGTAGCTGTGTATCCCCATTTGTATGTTAAAGTTTTAGGTTAAGTTTTTGGGAAAAATGTATAACATTCATTAAATATTATTTGGACAAAATCTCAACCTTTGGGTAATTTTTCACGTAATTTACCAACTGTTGTATAACTACAGCTCTTGTTTAACCCCACTTCAACCAACAATTGTTTTGTGCAAAGCTGTGGTTATACAACAGTTGGTAAATTACGTGAACAATTACCCCAAGATTGAACATGTTGACTAATGTACCAACGTTGGGGAATTTGTTTGCCCAACTTTCCAACAGTGGGGGCACTATCTGTTATGTCTTTTGTGCATTGCAGACATGAATTGGACACATTTGACACCAATTTAAAATATTTTTTTTTATCGTCAGTGAACTTTAACAAATCCATTAGTGGTATTTTTAGAGCACTGGAATGTTAGTTGAAAGTCTTGGCTTTTAAGATCATGACAACTCGGTTTAAAAGTTTCATTCGCTTCGATGTGTCCACCTTTTTACATGCAGAGTGCAGAAAGTGGCCTCTCCGTGACAAACTCTTGGTGGCGCACTGCATCGCTCAGATTCTAAATGGTTGGGCAGTTCCTACCAAGTATCGTAGCAATAATAGTTTTAACCAAGACTACAGAGGGAGAAACACGTTCTATTTTTTGTTTCGAGGGCAATATTGCAAATCTGCTGCATGGAAATCACTGAAATGTCATAGGAGATACAGTACAAATTGATGCTCAGTTTGGGGCATTTGCTTAAAAAAACAAAGCAGGCATTTGTTTTTTTTTCCGGGGAACTTGTATTGTTTTTTTATGATAAACCCCAGCTCTCTCTTTGACATATATTAGATAAGATGAATTTTGTTGATATTTACTGCTTGTATTTGCGACATTTCAGGAGTGAATGCGTTGTACATGTCGCAGCATTTTTACAAATTATGTGGATATTTTAAAGAGGAAAATTAAATTTGCGTGCTGATGACGGGCATGATTGAACAGTATTACAGTAATTCATAGCATGCTGCTGCTATTTATTGCTCGTCGCGCTTTTTAAGCTTTGTAAAAAGTCATATCTTAAAAAATAATGTGCAAACGCTATTTTCCAATACACCTATTAATAGTTAGTGTATGATAATGAAAGGACATGTTTTACTGTATGTATTTTTCAGAATGAGAGGGGAAAAAATATGCTGAAGTGCGATTGTTTGCGAGCATTTTTCCCCCCTAAATTGTATGTTTTCAGAGCAGTATTGTGGTCTGGATGAGTAATTGTTGAAGAATTTATTATTGGTCTTTAACAAGTATTCCTTTACAGGAAAAAAAGGAATAAAAGATGATCTTTCGTATAACTTTAGATTTATTAAGTCAACTTTTTAATGTTAAATGAAGCTATTTTTTTGGAGTCAATGTATGAATAAAAACAATGCTATTTTATATATACTATGCCCAGTGTTTACTTCAGCATTTTATTTGCAACTGTTATCTCTACAATTGCAGCCATCTTAGTCTTGTGTCTTTAACCCAAAGATCACCTGGCCGGTTGATGGCTATACCTGCATTCTCAATCCATTGTTCGGTTGTGTGCATAAGCCCATCTGGCATACCAGTGCCCGATATAACACCGGGAACAAGGAGTTAAATGCAGTGGCCATGCTGTACATGAAATGGGTCTCACTATGGTAGGTACCAGCCTAATTCTGTTGGTTACCTCAATTTGTATACCCAGCACGATATGGAACAGAGCGGTACCCCTTTTGTTCCTATACCCAATACACTCTCCAGACTATTGTTACTAAACACATCCCTCCCTAGACCTCTGAAAAGAATTCCTGAGATTCCGGGAACACAATGACCAACACAAAAGAGGGGGGGGGGGGGGGTTCCCTCTGCCCCATATCGTGCATCATGTCAATTTGAGACCCGTATTAAGATGTGCTACTGGACAATTGTAGACATTTTTTAACTTTTAACCCTACCAATGTCGAGTTTACTGGACAGGCCAAAGCACCCCTGTTGCTTACCAAAGTTTAATCCACACACAAAACAGATATGCTCACCATGTTTCAATAAACTATTGTTTGCTTTTTTTGCTGTTCATACTTGATCCTCAATCCACCAGAGAGAGCTTTTTCAGATCTTTCTGATGGTGCTATGAAATGTATGTGTCACGGACTCAGTTTTCTCAAGATATCGTAATGGTGACACTGTCACCATTACAATATTTTGAGAAAACTGTATTCGAAGTTTCTTCTACATTCTTTTGCACGGAGTGCCATTTGTTTTGTGTGACAAGTTTCCTGTTTGGTAAAGTGGTCCTGAAGAGAAAACGGGCCACAACTGCTATTTTAGCAGCTGACTCATTTCTACACCATATGAAAGAGTAATTGTCATGGAACAAACTTCACACACATTTTCCTTTTCAATCAATTCTTGAGGATGAAATTTTTGGTTGAAAATACAACCATTCAGCAAGTTTTTTGTTCACGCTTAAATGAACAGAGAATGTGATACTGGGGGAAGATAAGCCAATAAACACTGTGGTAAGAAAAGGGTTAAATCCTCATTCAGATTATATTTCTTTACTTCAAAGAAGGGCAAACGTTTCCAGAGGCTTTGACAAAAAACTACTACTAAATCATAGCAAAACAGATGAGTTCCGGTTTAACCATTTATTAATTTCTTTGTCATATAAAAAACACACACAAAACATTGTCAAAAAATAAATTGACCACAAGATAAACCTGTTTTGTTAACAAAAAGCTTGGATAGTTCATAGAACTTATTCTTCTTCGTTTTCTTCTTTTGAAAAAACTTCTTTCTTTGTAAAAGAGGAAGAACTTTTATATGTATAAAGTGGCCGTACATTGCTGTGTAATCTAAATTATCCCAGAAGGATCCGTTTTGGTTTTTTTTTCAAATCAAAGAATGTATTCACTCGGTGCTTGTAAATGCTATCTGCATCAACATCACTATACAGAACATTATACGAGCTACAGCTGTCATCCAGTAACTTTGCATACCTTGCACATCTCTCTCTTTATCAAACAAGGGTCTTGAAATCTGAACCCTTCACAGGACAAGCATAAAGGAGATATCATCTGAAAGTCCTGAACGAAATGGATTTTTCCCCTTCAAATCCTCATATTTCACAAATTGTTACATCAGAAATTTTGCTGAGTTTTGTGTTTGGTCTTGGTACATGCAGCACTAGTGATCTTTGAATATACTTGAAGCTTTCTAAGAATCTTCCTCCAGTGGCGGATGAGGTTGTTATGGGAACCCATCGCCTCACACGGAATACCAGAAGAGACCGTCATTATATACAAACTGCTTCTGGGGCATCTGGTAGTTGGTGGTGTAACAGTGGGGCTGTGAGGAGTTTGGCAACATCGGTGATGTACTGGGGGGTCCGGGGGCTTCACCAGTCATGCCAGCCCAAGCAGCACCAAGTAGCAAGGACGGATCTAGGACACCCCCGCTGCCAGAATAGTTCTGCCCACAAGACCATGATGGTTGGCAAAGTGGATGCTCATTCAGTGTGTTAGGTGATCCCAACTCCTCCAGATGAGGGGCTTCCAAGTGGGAACTGGAGAGGGTCTGGTCTGGGCTGGTCATCCACGGCTTGAGGAAGGTCTCGTTGGTCGGACTGATCGAGTCCAAGATGGTTTTCTTGCCAGCACTTGAGACGTCAATGCCAACTTGTGACTGGTTGTGCTCCACTGGACTCGGTTGCCATGGATACGCAATGTTATAAATATCTGAAAAAATAAGACAAATCAATTGTATGCCGATCGTTTACCAGCTCCAACACCATTTACTCATTTCTACATTTGATCTTCAAAATGGTTAATTCCGTTAGAATAGTTATGTCACTTGCTTTATTATTTACACAAAACTGTAAATCCCAAAATCCAAACTTAAGTCTTAACTCTCTATGGACGTCCGAGTGTAGATCTTGATATAAAACATCTCGAGGAAACGAAATAACCAGTTTCAATGTTTCAGTCTCACAGATTGCATTTCCTTTTTTCAATTTTAATATGATTTTTCATGCACCCTATATAGGGGGTTACGGTTAATACATTTTAATTAATCAGTGCCCCCAATTCTGCAAAATGATGCCATCCCTCTCCCCCGCGTTTTGAAGTATTTTAGTGAGCGCCACTGTACTTTCCCTTCCCCTTTCAGATGTAGCGTCGACGCCCATGACAAAAATTAATGTTACCCACGAAAGGAAAGGCATCCGTCTTCCTTCTGTTGCGCTTGCAGTCAAGCACGCTACATGTGATAGTAAACCATTTTCCTTTTCTGCATTACGATGATATTGACAGTGATGGCTGTCATCCGGTTAAAAAAAAACGTTAAGGCAAAAAAATAATCTGAAGTGCATATGCGCACGCATTAGCGGTGTTTGCGCAGAGCAAAATGAAATGCTCATTTATTGTGCATTTCAGTTTTGGGCATATCGGCTTCGATAACGCACCTGTATAGAATACAAACACAGATATGCAAATAGCCATACAATAGCCAACTCTTTTAATTTTTTTTTGGGGGGGGGGGGCACTATGTGTAGTTAAGGGTTAACATAGTATTTACAGCATTTATGTTTTTTTGTACTTTTTTTCCCGAAAAAAAATTTGGGTCGGGGCCGTTAAAATAGGGTAGGTAGGGTTAACCGGAAGAACTATTTTTTTTGGAGGGCCTAATGTTCAACATGCATTGCATATTTTAGTAATTGATGAAGACTTCAGAAAGAAAACAAAATCATAGGGCAAGGCCCTGCCCATAAAAAAAGCCCAATTTAGCTGTGATGTCATCAGAGGTTACTTGCCCTGTTCCTGTAATCATGGTGTATGATTTTTCTGTCCCAAGTCTAAGTAAATTGTGACACCCCATGCCAAAACCAGGTACTTCCCGATCATATCAAGGAATTCAAGCGCTTTAAAATGAACCGTCTCCAGTGTGTATAGGTGGAGTATTTCTCAAGTTATGGAATGTTTAAGATAGGGAAAATGGTAAAAACACATTTGATCATTTCAAACAAATTTAATCCCATTCCTTAAATGTGGGAAAAGCCTGGTTTTGGCTGGGGGCCATCACAATTGCTAAACACAAAAATAGATCAAATATTTGTTTACTTAAATGTATTATCGTTGTTTCAGATTCATTCCCAGTTTTGTTTAACCAATTGTTTGTGCTGATGATTGAACCTACCAGAAGTAGTTGAATCCACAGAGCTAGGTCTTGCGGGGCTATTCTTGGTCGGGACTTGTTTCTTTCTGAAGGATCTTGGCTTCCCATTGGTGCTGTTTTGGCCTGCCATGCCCATGTTACATAGCTCCCATACTGCTCTGCCTCGCTTGTAGGGCTTACCTAGCCAAGACAGTCATGTAGGGGAAAACTCATTCATTAATAAATATAATTTATAATCCCTCCTATGCAAACATAAATTCTGAGCCATGTTGTTGTATGGGTCAAAATCAGTCAAGGTGATTCTTTTTTTACCCTCCTGCAATAGTACAAAACCACATGTAATCTGATCATGTCTGTGTAAAAGTATAGCAGGGGAGGTGGAAGGAAATTTTGACTGATTTTGACCTTTTAAATAGTAGGAGGGTTTTAATTAACCCTAAAAGCACTCTTAAGCCCTGGGCATTCTTTAACAGGAAGCCTCAAGAATCCCACAAATCTATCACTGTGTAGTAGCCCAATGGCAAACTCTTTGTACGAAGGGGAGTATGTGGTCTACTAGTTAGGATTTGTGACTCATGATCAGAGGGTCAGGGGTTCAAATCCAGCTACTGGCCATATGTTGTGTCCTTGGGCAAGCCACTTCATCCCCACTTGCCTCTCTCTACCCAGGAGTATAAATCAGTACCAGCATTAGCTGGGGAGTAACCTGTGATGGACTAGCATCCTGTCCAGGGGGAATATAAATATTCTCAGTCGTTTCATGCTACAGAAACTGGAGATAAATGGCGGCCTGGGCCACATTGGCTCGTGTCTGGCTTTTTACACTCTTTGTATATTTAACTCCCAACGGACATAAGCACCATGTAATGTAGCTTGGCTTTGCTCTACCCAATCCTACTGAATCCTCAAAAACTGCCTGGTAGATTTTGAAGGACCTGACACCAACTTTCACAAAGTGCTAAGATGTGTCTTAAGAAGAGTGCCAGTAGTAATTGGTAAGCAACGAGTGACGTAACAATACAAATCACTATGATCATTCTGCAGACCCTGAACAATTATAATGAAATTAGTTTCATGAAATCGACTGCAGGGAGAATAGAAGTGTGCCCTACCCAGGGTGGGCTGGGTGTCTGCAGTACAATCTTGTGTGTACCACAGGGCACTGCCTGGGAAAGTTATTCTCACCCTGGCGGAGTGTCTAATCAAACACCCAGATAAACCTCGGGGAGACACACCCTCATATACCCCCTCCCACACACACTGCTTCACAGTGACAGCTCTTTTAGGTAAAGGGTATAAGTGCAACAACAGAAAGCTCAAGGAAAGTAGAGAGTTTTACCACTATCGGATGCATCATTGTCAACTCTCCGAAACTGCCGATTCTTGCACAGGTTGTGCCGCACCGAGTTCTTCCAGAACCGACACTCTTGGGCTACCTTGTAGTAGGGGTAAGATTGCTGGATGAACTCATAGATCTGACCCAGGGTGGCTCGGCCATCTGGCTTGGAGAGGAGGGCCAAACGGATCAAGTCGGTGAAGGTGAGGTTGGGTCGCTCGTACATGCCTATACAGGGATCAGGTATGGTAGAGGAAAGAATCGACAACTTTCAAATCTGGGGCTGTTTTAAGAAGCTGTTAAGCATAAAAAGGTGCTTAGCACATCTTGCTATAAAGCTAAACTTAGCGGTGAACCAGTTACAAGTGGTTACGTCTCACACCCACTTTTGGCAGCTGATAAAACGTTCACAAATCACAGATAAAACAGACAGAGGCTTTTTGCTTTCCTTTCTTTTACTTTGTTTTATTTTGTATGTGGGTGTACGCAGTGGCTGCCTTTTTGCGATGTCAGTTAAAAAAAAATGAAATGTTTTTTGTTTTTGCCCCCCCCCCCCTCCGGATCCGCCGTTGCACTTAGGTGGAGGGTATAAACGTAATTTGTTCAAATTATTAAATATTTCGAAAATCTTTACATATTTTGCAACAGCAAGTTCTTACAAACTTTCTATCTTTTTCGAGAAAAAAACCAAAACAGTTACCGTTATCTCTCTATCTCCCCATCTCCCCCCCCCACCCCTCCACACCCCCACCCCCCCACCCCCACCCCCACCCCCACCCCCACCCCCCCACCCACCCCCACCCCCCCCACTCCCCCCACTCCCCCCACTCCCCCCCAATCCCCCCAATCCCCCCAATCCCCCTCCACTCCCCCCCAATCCCCCCCCACTCCCCCCAAAAAAAAAAAAATCGGTCAGCAACAGCCAAATCTTGGATATAAGCATCCATTTATGTTAAGAATTGGCAAACACTTGCCACAAACTTTAATTTCGCGACTTTAGTCAGGAAATTAATTTTCTTTACACATTTTGCAACATCAAGTTCTCACAAATTTCCTTCCAAAATAACATACGTGCTTTTGGAACCACACTGAGACTGAGAGAAAAATATTCTTCAAATTTCAAAAAGCTATTGATTGGCCCCTTGCGCGAAACATCTACTCGTGTGTCATTTTCACCAAATTGTTCTTACCTAATGATGTAAGCAAAATACTTGTTTAATCATAGAGGAGAAACGTATTCCTCCATTGTTTAATTTACCTGCTAAAGTCGCCTGTTTCGGTGCAATTATTTGCAAACTCGCCGAGTCTCCTTCGCCAGTTGCATGTGCCCCGTGCACGTGCCACATCTTATCAAGTTTTATGAAATGAAGGAAATCTCGATCTTTTGGTGGTCAGTGCCAGTCTGGTTCCTTATCAACTAGCTTTAGGTAGGAGATAACGCCCATGCATTGGGGAAACCAGACAGTGCACGTGTTACATTTTTATTCAAAAATAACTGCCCGCGATTTTTTTTTTCATGGAGGTAAAGCTATTTATGCTTTGACTGAAACTTTTCATGGATTTCTCACAACTGACGAATTATGGAAGAAATTGCATTTTTGAAAAGCATTAATTACTTCCACACTGTGCGTTCCATTTTGGCCTTCCAATTATGTTACTTTATCGTCGGTCAATACAGAACATAACCTCATAACCATCCACTGCAAACAAAATAACATTTCAATTTTAAAATGTATTGTTCATGGTGAAACAACCCCAAAATACGGACATGGCAGCTTAAAAGAATCAGAATTGCGGCCAGGATTACATTTGTAAAAATAAGAGGACATGATGGACATGATGGTCAGCCTGGTTTAGGGACATAGCGTGCGAGTTTATACACTGTATTAGATGTAAACAGCCGACACAAAGTGACCAGATAAAAAGTTCTAAATTCTAGATTCGACATCATAAAAATGCAAAATTGCGTAGAATTACTCAAAATAAATACTTATACTCGCGTGAAGATGTAGATTAGATTTGATACTTCTTTTTTAATGACAAAAAAATCATAAAAAGATTTTCTAGTATTTTCATTTTTTTTTTTCTGCCTGATCTAGCAAAAAGTCTGGTAGAATGCTCTCTGAATCATGGGCGTCACCAGGATTTTTTTCTAGAGGGGGACAAAGCACTCACCAGAAAGCAGCAAAGGGAGAAGCTGGGGAAATGGACAAAGGAGTGTGGTTAGGAAGGGGGGGAAGGGGGGGGGGGGGGGGGGGGGGTTGAATTGAAGGTGGTAATAGGGCAAGAAAAGGAACAAAGAGAAGTGGCAAGGATAAACAGGAAATGGAAAGACAAATTAACAGTAAAGTACCTCGTCTTCTTTTTTATTTGTAATCATTTTTTCTCTCCTTTTTTAAATTTCAAATCTATGCAGAGATGTATTTCACTTAAACTGAGTATTTACTGTTGGGCGGGGGCGTGGGGTACTGATGCATAGGCGGATCCAGGATTTTTGCAAAGGGGGGTCCAACTTTAAAAGTGGGGGGGGGGGGGGACATACCGTGCTCCCAACTAATGCGAGCGCGAAGCCCTTGCGGCGTGGGGTTCGGGGCCCGCTTAAGGGCCACGAAAAAAATTGGATTCTAGATGCTCTGCGGTGCAATCTGAGGCAATTTCTGACCACTTTAACCAATTTTTTGGGGAACAAAAGATCATCATTATTAAACATCATTTTCGAGTTTGAAGTAATTGAATCCCCCCACTTTAATAAGTATGTGTTCGTGTGGGGGGACAAGTCAGTTGTATGTTTTTCCAAAATGATTCCCGAGTGTAGGTCAGGTCCCCCCCCCCCCAAACAAAAAACCAAAACAACATTAATTAAAAAAAAAAAAAAAAAAAAAAAGGGGGACCAGACCCCCTGGACCCCCCCCCCCCCCTCCCCTGGATCCGCCCTTGTGATGAGACCATGGAGGACCTCCATGATGAGACACTGAAAAATGTAAGTATTCTAATTTTTACTTTCATAATCAACCGAATGAATGTTCCTGAAGCAGAACATATACCAAAATTTAGAATATTTCCATTTGGTTTGCTTCTCAGTTATTCAGAAGTCAGAGACGAAGCCGAAGCCAAGCCGAAGCCAGCGTTTCGAAAACCCCCTGAGTTGTTTTTGCGCCTTTCATAAATTTAGCGGCCTCTGCTGGCCACCACTTGGCAAACAGCAGCCACCGTAAACTTATCGACAACATGCATAGTCTGGTTCACTGGAAGAATAAGGCCCTGTCCGAATTACTTGGCTGCGGCTTGAAATTACACACGAGTCTATGGGAAGTGGCTGCAGCCGCTACCATAGACATGTGTGTAACATCCAGCCGTAGCCAAGTAATTCGGACAGGGCCTTATAAAGATGCATAGCTTGTTCCTGCCGGTCGACGTACAGTAGCTAGACATAACAATTTATGCGCGCGCTCTCTTAAATTTTCTTGGGAAAACTGGCAAAATGGCTGAAAACGGAGTAAACGGGCACGTTCAAAACGCAGCATTATGTGTCACCCCGCCGAAGAAAGGTCGATACAGTGATGTTGATCACGAAAGGAAAGTGTGAGTGATATAAGTAACATATAAAATCTAAGGTGTAGTGTTGGAGACCGACAGTTGAGATCATGAAACCTGAGATCAATATATAACACCCTAATTTTAAAAAATTGTCTAAATGTATTAAGTTATACATCAAAATGAAGCTCTTGCTGAGAGAGGATCAGTGGTGTAATTTGTTTTTGAATATCTCCTTCGGTTTTTGCGTTATACTCCTTTAAACTTTATAAAAAATGTACTTTGTGTGCCGCTAATTTGACCATAAAGGCATTTGCGGTAGCCCATTTCATAAAAGTTATGTAAATATGTAAATTTATATATCAAAATGAAGCTACTAATGTGAGGAATTCAGGGATGTTAGTTGCCTTCAAATTAACCTCTTACTTCTTGAGAAATTAGCTTTTGAAGTTGTGTGAACTTAAAAAACAAATTCAAAAACTTGATTTTTTTTCTTCAAAATCTCGGCACTACTTTTTTTACTTTCTAATAATACATAACATGTAGGGCCTATTTATGGTCATAATTTATACAAATAAATAAAACCAAAATCATTCAGGCCTAGACTGCATGTTATAAAAAAAAAAATTTAAAAAAATACATATTTTACACTTCACTGTTAAAATAATAACTATGCAAGTCTAGAGCGGATGAACACTGAGCAAATCTTGACATAAACTTTAATATTAATTCGAGACCGCGCGGTTGCATATGCCAGTATATCACGCAAACAATTGACCATGATGACATGACCTCAGAAAACACGTTTAGGGGAAGTTAGCGATGTTTTTCACAGAAAATGTGTGTTGATATTGCTCAAAAACAGTCCAGACAATGTACTAATGTGTGAATCCAAGGCGGGGTCACTGGTTTTATGTCAGTTTGAACATATTTTACTTCAAATTCCCAACTTTTTGTGGATAAAAATGCCGAAAATTTCACGTTTTCTTACTCTTCAGATGAGTCTTCGTCCGTATTGAATAGCTCGACATCTCCATGTGATCTCGTTTCACACATTGACCTTTCAACTTTCATCAAAATCTCTAAGAAACTCGCGAAAAAAACGAGATTTCAACGAGACCTCCAAACGCGGTCAGAGGTCAAAAATCACCTGAAGTCGGCAATTTCTGCAAGTCGCACGCGAAAAATCGTCTTAAAAAACATGCACATTTTTGGATAACTGTTCTATCAATAATCTCACCAAAGATGTTAAATTGAAGAGTAAGTGTTACTCTACATTTCTGGGTAATTTTATGTGTAATTTTGGGACCGTTTGGGCGTTATCCGTTTCCAAAAAAATATTTTTTTACGTGGTGGCACATAGGCAAATGTCTTAACTGGCGTTTACGTGTTATAGCTAAATATTAGCTGACCAACGTGACACAAGTTAGCCAACTTGCCAACCATGCAAACCGCGGAAAGATTTTACTTTAAATAATCATGTGATGTGTTACCCATTGTTAATTAAGCTGTTTCAGCTTGCTCGGAAAGAGTTCCATATCCGGACATCACTTTTTTCCCTTAATATGACTTAAAAACTACAAAAAAGTGTAAATCTGATGTAGAAACACGAATTTAGGAGGAATTTTTTTGAAACTTATTCTTTGAAAATACTTTTTCTGTCATGGCACATAGACTTTGTGCACGAGGTATAACTTATAAGTGATGTCCGGATATGGAACTCTTACCTGCCACAAGTTTAGACAGTTGTTATCAAGGAGGGTTGGTTATTTTCCAATATTTTGCTGTTCTTGACCGATTTTGGTGGTAGTCCGAGTAACTTGGACCCTTCATATCGCCTTTTTTAACATTTGGACATGATCTGGCGATAGTAGGGTCCAAGTTGATTGCGCGATAGAGAATGGCCAAAAATTCAATCCAAACAAAAAACATCAGAATTCAACCTTACAACGGCCACCAAAATACTAGATACGCCACCACCTGAACAAGTGGGGTTCCATGATCAGATAAATGTACGAAGGTTTACTTAACATCCAAATAAAAAGTGAAATTTTACCGTTTAAATTCCCAGAGACCCCCGCAGAACATGTCTTTTCGCTTTTTTGTAGTCAGTCAGTACGTAGTTCGAATAGTGACCGTACCCCTCGACCGTGCATGACGTCACCCTGATGCGCAGCGCCCGCATGCACCGCCCGACAACCTGCCGGCGACTGTTTCGCAAGTGGTAAAACGGTCGCTGTACGTGTTCGTGTGTAGATCATAGAGTTATACATGTAGCATGTGTAGTATATTGATTCGAGGTTGCACGCGCGTCATGGGGTAGGAAATTCTTCACGAAACAGTCGCCGGCATAAACAGGTTGTCGCGCGCTGCATGCTAGTCTTGGTTCCAAGACGTCCTTAGCGCGGTGCGACGTACAGTGCGCACGGCAGCGCCCTCTAGCTACACAAACACAAACACACGCCTTGGCGTGTGTATGTGTAGCGAGAGGGCGCTGTCGGTCGGCCGTGCACGCTATACGTCGCACCGCTAAGAACGTCTTGGAACCTAGACTAGGTGCATGCGGGCGCTGCGCATCAGGGTGACGTACATGTACGTCATGCAAGATGGAGGAGTCACTATTTGAACTCCAAAAAAGCGAAAAGACATGTTCTGCGGGGGTCTCTGGGAATTAAACGGTAAAATTTCACTTTTTATTTGGATGTTAAGTAAACCTTGGTACATTTATCTGATCATGGAACCCCACTTGTTCAGGTGGTGGCGTATCTAGTATTTTGGTGGCCGTTGTAAGGTTGAATTCTGATTTTTTTGTTTAGATTGAATTTTTGGCCATTCTCTATCGCGCAATCGACTTGGACCCTACTATCGCCAGATCATGTCCAAATGTTAAAAAAGGCGATATGAAGGGTCCAAGTTACTCGGACTATTTTGGTGGGGGGTATTAAAGTAAAATCTTTCCCAAGTAACACCTTGCGGAGTAATTGCAGAATACCCCGCCACCCGAAAGAACCCCTAAAAAACGCAGATACGCGGATACGGGGTTGGGAGGGAGTGTGGCGGGGCGATAGAGGGCGCCATTTTCCCTTTAAAAAAAATCCTCCGAGGGGGCTGGAATCTGACTGGCGTGCGTAATACGAATGGGAAGCTCGGTCAAAAGTCTAAGTCCAATGTATGTCCCTGGAGGTGGATACGCGAATACGAGGTGGGAGGGAGTCTGGCGGGGCGATAGAGGGCGCCATTTTTCCTTTAAAAAAAATACTCCGAGGGGGCTGGAATCTGACTGGCATGCGTAATTCGAATGGGAAGCTCGGTCAAAAGTCTAAGTCCAATGTATGTCCCCGGAGGTGGATACGCGGATACGCAGATACGGGGTGGGAGGGAGTGTGGCGGGGCGATAGAGGGCGCCATTTTCCCTTTAAAAAAAAACCCATGGAGTAAGGTATGTGAATAGTTTGAGGGCAATGAACAGTGACCACGTATCCGCGTATCCGGATACGAGGTGGAGATACGAGTGGCGGGGTATTCTGCAATTGTGCCCACCTTGCACCTTTTTGTGTCTAGCACCAGTCACAAAATTGAGTTGGTGTTAGGATGTCAGATTTGTTTGCTGCCCGCAGTGACGACTTTTAGACAAATGGCACCAGTGGGCTATGCTGCGCTAGAGGGAACTTGATAACAAAAAAGTTGAGCCCCGTTATTTTTGTCCCAGGAGAAAGAGATGTGATGAAACAGCCTACTTTAATACCCCCCACCAAAATCGGACAGGAACATAAAAATCTGACAAACTAACCATCCATTCATGAATTGTATTTAAACACATGACACAACCTTTAGTTCAAGACATTGTTGGGAAATGTTTATGCTACATAGGGGAAGAAAGTTTGTGTTGACTGTACATATATTCATGGCAGTGAATGGTAGCTCATGCCCACAGTGTTCACATACATGTACAGTATGTTAATTTCTGTCTCATTTTCCCCCCACAAATTTTGAGGAGATAAATCTTGAAATAACAGATTGTACCACATGTTTAGACAGTTGTGTTATCAAGGAGTGTTGGCAATTTTTAAAGATTTTTCTATCTCTGACCCATTTTGGTGGGGATATTAAAGCTTTACTATAAAACCCCTTTTAAGAGAAAAATGCTGATGGTCAGAAAAAATGTGTCTTGATATTGCCCGTGCCCAAATGCTAAGAGGAATTGTGAACATTTTTCAGACATAAGTTAAACATTTTAAATTTTAAAATATTGGAATTCGTTTTTCCCCTACGTAGTTGTCAGGGGTTATCTTAAAGGTTGTAACAAAATAGAATAGTCACGGCATACTACATGTTTTGTTACAAAATAGTAAAGCTTCATTCTTTCCCCTATAACTTTAATTACAGTACTGACAAGAAGCGAGATAATTACTTGGACTGGGACCAGTATTTCATGGCAGTGGCTTTCCTCTCTGCTCAGCGCAGCAAAGATCCAAGCTCACAGGTAACTAGCCTCATAGACAGGATAAAGTCACGTACTGGATTCTCTTCCCAAGTTGTGGCTGTACCGCACAATTCATACAACTCTTACCCTCTTGAATGCAGACGACGGCCATAGCAGCGGTTTGAAAAAGACTACCTGGTGATTCATGTTTTAGCTATATTGTTCTTGAATGGGAGTGTAATGAATAGAAGCTTTTTCAAACAAAGCTTTCATTCACACAAAAGGGGGTGGGGTCCAAGTGCGATGAATAGGACCACTCTATTCAGTGTGGTGCCCATTGTTTGCATTTATGCTTGGCTGCACAGCCCGTTCTTGGCAAACCAGCCTCGCATCAATAACAGCCAGACACAGCTGATTAACCCCTTGTGTACGGATGACGCCAAATGGTGCAAAAAAACTGCCACCAGGCCGGATGACGCCAATAGCCACTATTTGTGCAGTTTCAATCCATTGTTGGATTATTGTGTATGTTACGCTTGACTGCACAAACACATTGTGTCCGTTTCGCTTGGCTGGAAAAGCCGACGCGGCACCCGGGCGCCTCCTGTAAATAACCGTACTCAAGGGGTTAATATGAATGACCAACATTCACCATAAAGCATGTAATGATTTTCCCAGCGGCTGAATAATTATTTAACCACTTCGTGCCGGGATTATTTTTGCCGAAAATTTAGATTTTCAAAAAAAGGCAAAATATAGCAGCCAACTTCTGATATACAGCCAAATGCCACAAATACTGATTTGCAAGTCATTTCAACAGTATTTGTACAATATTTCTTGCCGAAACCTCGTATATTTCAATACTCCGGGTGCGCCCACCGGAGTGTAAATTGTAGAACAACAGGTCGTGCACAGCGGTCAAGTTCAACACACGGTCCGCCTCCACAAACTTCTCGGACTTTGTGTGTGTGTACAAAACAAATAAGGGATTAGCGTGTTGAGACGTCACCCGGAGGTGAGTCGAGGCAAGCTTGACGTTTTAACCTGTCAGCCGTGCCCATGTATAAAAACAGCCAGAGCGTGTTAACACGTCCTTCGACGCGAACTGGTTAAAGTCAAGTCAGTCAAATTTCAAAACTTTGCTGCCCGGCGTTAATTTCCCCAGTGAAGAACCCTAGTGTCTTCTCACATTTTGGCTCTCTACATCTCCACAGGTCGGTGCTTGTATTGTGAATAAAGAGAAGAAAATTGTAGGGATTGGCTACAATGGGATGCCTAACAATTGCGATGACGACAAACTCCCCTGGGGAAAGAACGGAGAATGGCTCGATCAGAAATACCCATATGGTGAGAGTTGTAGTTAAGGCTGTGTGTGATCATTGTTTTGCTTATGATATTAACTTCTTCCTTACCACATTGCTTATTGGCTTATCTTCCCCCAGTACCACATTCTTTGTTCAGTCACGCATTAAACCACTTACACAGAAAAAGCAGCTGACTGCTTGTCAAGTGGTTGTATTTTCAACCAAATATTTCACCCACAAGAATTGATTGAAAAGGAAAATGTTGTGTGTAAAGTTTGTTCCACAAAAATGTCTCTTTCATATGTGACCCGCTCTGGAAAAAGGTATATTATGTCGCAAAATATGAAAAATGAGTTTTATGTATGTTTGGAAAGCCCGCAATAAAGCTTTTATTTGGTACATGATAGAGCTCCAAAGCCCTTTCCGTTCTGGAGATATCGCATTTTTGCATATTAATTACTTCTATGGAGTTCAAATTGCACAAAAGAGAAAACAGGCTTTGAAATAGCTAGTTCTAATACAATGCAATGGAACAATGCACTCTAAAAAGGTTATTTTTGCACTTTATTCACTGAAAACAACATTGTTGTGCACCAAACCTGAAACTTTAGATATTTAATATGTCATTAAAGACACAAAAATAAAAATGAATTTTGACGAAAAATTTTACCCTCTTAACTTGAAAGGGCCATTACACGGAAATGCATAGCGCGACTTATATCACCTTTTTCTGGAGCGGGTCACATGGTGTAAAAATGAAAGTCATAACTGCTAAAAATGCAAAGTTACAGCTGTTTTCTCTTCTGGCCCACTTTATCAAACAGGAAAGTTGTTTGTCACATGAACCAAATGGCACTCCATACACATATGTACCTGTACAGGGAAACTTCGGATACAGTTTTCTCAAAATATTGTGACACATGAATTTGATAGCACCATCAGAAAGATCTGAACAAGCTTTTTCTGTTGGTATATAGATCATGTATGGACAGCGAAAAACACAAGCACTACAGTTCATTGAAACATGGTGAATATATTTGTTGTTTGGATACTCTGGTGTGTGGTGTCCTTGTCGAGTAAACTCAACATTTTTAAGGAAAGTGTTAATGGATTGATGGAAAGGTTTTACTTCAATACCCCCATCAAAAGTCGTCAGGAACAGCAAATCTTGGAAAATAACCAACCATCCTTGATAAAAACTGTCTAAACATGTAACACAACCTGCAGTTTTAAGATTGATGTCAGCAAAATCCATACAAAATGAGGGGAAAATTAGCTTGTACATGTATGTGAACATTTTGAGTGACCATACACTGTGCCAAGAACACCTAACACAGAAAACAAACTTCCTTCTCCTATAGAGTACCAAAGTCTGACGTCAGTTGCCGCGGCAACTGGTTCCAAACACATGCAGTTTAGAATGTATTCTGGTTCCGAACATTGCATTGATTGAAGTCATCACTTAGGTACTCTATACTGCACGAAAATCTCCTGATAAAAATCTCAAAATTAAAGGATGTGCCTCGTGTATATGCAGTTCCGAACATGAATGGATGGTTATTTTTCAGCATTTTGAAGTTCCTGACTGGTGATCCCCTCCAGTTCCTTTGTCCTCTCCTTACTTCAAACCCCCTCATCTCCTTTTGCCCTTCTCATTTTACCTGTACTAGTGTGTTTTCAGACTTGTTACTTTCTGTGTCATTTAACCTGAGAGACAAATTCTACTAGGATGATAATGCGCTAGGCCCTACTAACTTATTAATTTAAACAAAAATTATGGTCAAATAATTGACAACACTATTTAAGATACCATATGTGACCCGCTCCAGAAAAAGGTGATATAAGTCGCGCTATGCATTTACGTGTCATGGCCCTTTCAACGTTGAGAGGGTTAAATTTTTCTTCAAAATTTATTTGTTTTTTTTAATGACATCTTAAATATCTAAAGTTTCAGGTTTGGTGCACAACAATGTTGATTTTAGTAAATAAAGTGAAAAAATAACCTTTTTAGAGTGCATCGTTCCATTTCATTGTATTAGAACTAGCTATTTCAAAGCCTGTTTTCTCTGTTGTGCAATTTGAACTCCATAGAACTAATTAATAATGCAAAGATGCGATATCTCCAGAACGGAAAGGGCTTTGGAGCTCTATCATGTACCAAATGAAAGCTTACATTGCGGGCTTTCCAAACATACATAAAACTCATTTTTCATATTTTGCGACATAATATACCTTTTTCCAGAGTGGGTCACATATATCTGCAGCTTTCTTGAATGTTTCTACATACATGGGAAATGCAATCTTTCATGCATCTTGCCACTTTGCACATGCGGGCAGAACTAAGCCCAGAATAGTAGCTCTACACAAGAGCATGTTGGACCCACGCTCTGTGGTATAGCCTTAATGTCTCAGATGGAGACTTCATGTGAAATGGGAATGTAATTTTTTGTTCCTCCCAGTTTGTCACGCTGAGATGAATGCCATCATGAATAAGAACTCCTCAAACGTCAAAAACTGTACCATCTATGTCGCTCTGTTTCCCTGCAATGAATGCGCCAAGCTCATCATCCAGTCGGGGATCAAGAAAATTGTGTACCTGTCAGACAAGCATTATGAGAAGCCGGCCACTATTGCCTCCAAGAAGCTACTGGACTTGGCTAAGGTGGAATATGTGTAAGTATGGAATGAGCTGTCTGGTTTTCTGAAAAAAGGAGTCATATTGAAATGAAAGTCATATCAAAAGATTTTTGTGCAGATTATTCTGCTTTATTAAAATTCAAGTTAAATAACAATAACTGATATCTAGAATGCTCTTCTTTGTTAAACTAAATCACAGCATTTACAATAATAAATAAGCTCATCAATAATCATTCTTGAAACCTCAACTCCCTGGGGAGTATGCAGCCCGGCTGCCACAGATATTACACTTCCGTTTTGTATAGCAGATTTGGATTCTAACAGATTCCATGGTTCTGTTAATTCGCAAAGTAAAAAATTAAAAAAATGCTTTTGTTTGGTTATTCTCTGTTCCTCAGAAAATATATTCCAAAACAACAGAAGATCGTGATCGACTTCTTCGAGATAGATCCAGAGTCTCGGCCGACTCCGTCGAGTTCCATCACGTCACCTTGACTTGGGAGGAGAGACATGTTCCATTAAGAATTGTAACCAGGTCAAGGTTCATGCTCAGGTCAAGGTCATGGGTTGAGGTCATGTGTAAGGTTGGGTGGTGGGATGATGTATTTCTGTGTGAATTGTGATGTTTTAAATTGAGTGAATTGTGGTGTACGTGTACACTGTGTGTTCGTAATATTGTTACAGTGTGTTAGTCATTATTATACAACACCTGAATAAATCCCAGCCCTCCGATTGGTGGATCGTCGATCACGTGCATTGAGTTATTAATCCCATCACACGACGCGAACCCGCACCCCCAAAAAGTTGGTTCTATCAAACGGTAACGCGTTTGATAGAACTTCCCTGCCGCCACAACACGGCTGTCATTGGACTGGTTCCCAGTCCCTCCGTTGTCCTTCGGACTTCAAATGTATATTATATACATATGGGGACCGGGAACCAGTCTAGGCTGTCATTCACACAAAATGGCGGACGGTGTTTCCGAACTGCGGTTTGTTTTCCTAACAGACGACGAAATATTGGAACTCGTAGGCGATGCTGACACTGCTAACACAAAGAGACAAATGAAATATGCAGTCAAATGATTAGAGGAATTTGCAAGACACGCAGGAACAACAATTAAAGCTTTAACTGATTCGGAACTGGACCACTTTTTGTCGCGGTTTTATGCGGGACTGAGAAGGTAAACGGCACGTTGTAACGTTACACCAAGAAATCCATGCATGCAATCTGTTGGATTTATTCAGGTGTTGTATAAAACAAATAATGAATGTTTCACATTCGTGCAATGGTAAGAATAATTTCATTCGGTGACAGATGGAATGTCCCATTCCACTCGGCTTCGCCTCATGGAATGGAACATTCAATCTGTCACCTCATGATATTCTTACCATCGCACTCATGAACATTCATTATTTGTATACCACTCTCTTGTTGGCAGCTGTTGTAAAGCCACCCACATGTGACCGTCATGAAATTTTATTTCCTAGTTTATATCGTCCAAAGATTTGATGACCCACATGAGATAATACAAGCAGAGCCCACAACGGCCATATTCGAAAGTATCTCTGGTGACTTATTTTTGCAGGGTTGGATAACAATGTGTGGTGAGACGCATCATTCACCCTAACCATTAGCCTTTTAGAGGTATGGCGGACACAATAGGAGGGCGCTATTTGATTTGGGTAAACATTTTGTGAAACCACAAATTCCAGTGAAAGTCAGAATCAGATATTGTGTTGGGTTAAAGTACAATCCATAGTACAATCCATAGATCATGCCTAATCTTCACCTTTGAAATTTCCTGTGGTTTCACAAAAGGTATACCCAAATCAAATAGTGCCCTCTCCTATTGTGTCCGCCATACCTCTAAAAGGCTAATGCTGAATCCAACAAGATCAAATAATGGAGGGGATCCAGAATTTGCTTAATTAAAAAAAAAAAAAAAATATTTTTATTTTTTTTGGGGTGGGGTAGAATTTTTTTTTACATTTGCCTAAAAAGTTGAGTGTCCAGGTTTTCCCCTGCAAACCAAATTTTACAAGGGGTGGTTTTGTTCTTCCATAGATGCAAAATAAGACCCGTGCAGGGTTTCCGCTTTTCTGGTTTGCAATTGTAGGCGTGCAAGCAAAAATGAATAGCCTGAGTTACAAAATGAATTATGTCCCAACTTGTAGTACATCTTACCAATGAATGAAGTGTAAGTTCCTTGACAATGATTTGTAACATGTAACTTTAGACATGTCTGTGGGTTGATGCAATTTAAGAGGTGCCTTATTAGGGTCGGTTTTCCATTTAAAAAGTTGAGTGAAAGTGTACATACAATTATCCATATCAAGGACATGTGAATTACTTTGATGAAATGGTATACAAATATTTACTGCTTCAAGTGGTGTAGTAAAACTAGCCTCCTGAGGTGATCCATGGAGCATTCTATTTTCCTGAGCCGAAGCCGAGGGAAAATAGAATGCTCCATGGATCACCGAGGGAAGCTAGTTTTACCACACCATGAGATAAAGCAGTAAATATTTGTTTTATAACACCTCACCCACAGATTCTGCTTGATTTGAAAATGTTAACATTATATAAATCTAAATACCGTTAAAATGAACTTCTATTCAATACAGAATTAGTGGAAAATTGATTTGCTCTTTTCCAAACCACCCCTAACGAAATGTTTGAACCCAGCTCTGTAGCGCTGGCACTTCGGAACAATATGCGTTACGCGCAATGCTCAACGCGCACACCCGCATGCATCTGCACACAAATACCGCGCCATGGGTATAGTACTTTGGTTGCTAATGGTATAGTTCTTTGGTTGCTATAGCATGCCTCAAATTTAAGATTTTCTAGGGCACGGCCATTTTGCCTTCGATAATGAAAAATTTGGCAGGGCACCAAGGCCAAAGCAAAGGGCACCAAGGCCAATGGAATTTTTAAAAAAGGGCACAGAGGCCAGTCATTATTACTTCTATTAGAAATATTCTGTGAAGCCCTGTAAAACTCTACAAGCTCTGTAAACCTCCACAGATACATGTAAATTTACATGAATGTTTGTCGCTTTAATCGATCTTTTCGTGGCATTTTTACAAACTTGATAGTTCAGGTTATTATGAACAACACACAATACATCACGTACACAACTCCACGGCACGGCACGGGTGGGTACTCGTTGGCCGGCAATGAGGGCACTACGGCCAGTTGGGAAAATGGCACGGCAAGACTGGCCATGAAGAGTGCACCACGGCAAACTTAAGGGCATCGATGGCACTGGCCGTCGTGGCCGCCATTAAATTTGAGGCCTGCTATGGGTATAGTACTTTTGGCCGCGCACAGGAAGATAGCAAAAATAGAAAATGCTATGTGACTCGCTTTCGGCCAATCAAGACACAGAATCTGTGGATGAGGTGTTATAATTACAACTATGAATTGGGTAACTTTTTGTCGTGACCCTATATTTTTCAGACAAGTCACATACAGTGAAATCTCGATAAGTCAAAACCGGTTAACTCGAAAACCCGGTTAACTCGAAGTATGAATTTATTCCCGTGAAAAGAATAGCAAATCATGTATAAACATGGCCACACTAACTCGAAATTTTGGGCCGGTAACTCCGGATAAGTCAAACTCAAAATCGGCAAGTGCAGAAATAAACTTGCATAATTAGGCCACAGAAGAAACTGGAATCCTAAACTTGGGTATAGATAATCATCAAAGAGGCTATTAGCGTCTATTGTATCATTGGAGCAGCTGCCTATTCGCTCCGGTGCAACTTACAACCATCAAAGCGAACTGCTGGTGACCCGCCCAGGAAGGCCGAAGACGCAAAGCGGCCTTAATTGTTACCGCAATCCTTTGAAGAAGCTCCCACGCAACCACACTGCAGTTGGCAATTAATGATTCAAGTGAACTGCTGACCAATCACACAGTCACACGTGCTTGCTGCAGTGACGTATGACGGGTGGCTGGATCATTTCAAGGCACGCCGCACCACCACCACCACCATGCCACACGGGATCGTTTTCTTGAGAGAGGGCGCATGCCATCTTGAGAGAGGGCGCTGTTGTGACTACGGAGATGACAGACGAATGGCTACGCAATGGACTGCCCAAGATTTTGGCGGAATACAAAGGGAGAGACATCTTTAACGCTAATGAAACGGGCCTGTTTTATTGTCTCTTGTCGGACCATTCCCTCACACTAAAGGGGAAGACCTGCAACAGCGGAAAGCGAAGCAAAGATCGCCTAAAAATGCCATCATTTCGTGCTCTATTTCATGGCCGTTACATTGGATATTCGCTTGGTATTTACGTACGTAATCTTTGGGGAAAAAGGGGACCTTGGGTAACTCAAAACTCTGCTTAACTCGAAATTAGAGCCCATTCCCCGAGGTTCGACTTATCAAGATTTTACTGTATTTGCAAACTTGTTGATAGTATCAATTCAGTGACACTTTCCTGATTGTCCACACTATTTATTGTTCTCTTATAGTAAATACATGAAAGAACCATGGTTGTGTGCTAAAAAGATCATTGCATAATGCTTATGAGTTTTGGGAGATGGTTCGCAAGAAATGTCACAACTGTGTGTTCCAAAGGCCAGTACTCATCATAACCCCACAACACACAAGTTACAATGAGTTTTGTGAAGTTGTGTGCTGGGCAGTGAATAAGATTTTGTTTCTTCTACCTATTGGATATTGTTGGATACAATATGCAAGGCTGTCGGGGAAATGATGATAGGGGTATATGATTTTATTGGTGCTCTGATGGGGAGTTTTTTCTGAACCGAGTTGTTTTTGGATAATTTAAGTCAAAAGTTAACTACGTGTATATGTATATTTTCTTACTCTGGTAAATAAGAACTTTGATTATGTTTTGTGTATTGTAAGTGAAAAATGAGGTTCTATTTGATGAACCATCTTTGTGTCCTTCAGGCCCCCGAAAATAGTTTTGCCTTCAGTTACCCTACCTACCCTATATTAACGGCCCAAACCATAATTTAATTTCGGGAAAAAACGTTTTAAAAAATAATAAAAAAAAACATAAATGCTGTAAATGTCGTTTCCCAGGTTGTATCATAAAATTGGGTGTGATCCCTGGTTATACAGCATTCTGGGTTTATGACTTCTGACTAGCGCCCACTCGAACAAAGATACTTACAATTTGGGAGACCGCCAACATAGGGCAAGATAGCTCAGTTGGTAGAGTGCCAGTACGGTAACCCGGAGGTCGCAGGTTCGAATCCCGCTCCTGCCAGTTTCTTTGTTCACTTTGAAAATGTATTCAAATTTACCTAGTCAGTTTCCCTTGTGGATTGTTTGACGAATTATAAGTTAAAACGTCGTATCACTCATTGAGCGATCCCCACAAAGTCGCTTCCCAGGTTGTATCATAAAATTGGGTGTGATCCCTGGCTATACGGCATTCTGGGTTTATGACTTCTGACTAGCGCCCACCCAAACAAAGATACTGACAATTTGGGAGACTGCCAACATAGGGCAAGATAGCTCAGTTGGTAGAGTGCCAGTACGGTAACCCGGAGGTCGCAGGTTCGAATCCCGCTCCTGCCAGTTTCTTTGTTCACTTTGAAAATGTATTCAAATTTACCTAGTCAGTTTCCCTTGTGGATTGTTTGACGAATTATAAGTTAAAACGTCGTATCACTCATTGAGCGATCCCCACAATGTCGCTTCCCAGGTTGTATCGTAAAATTAGGTGTGATCCCTGGCTATACGGCATTCTGGGTTCATGACTTCTGACTAGCGCCCACCCAAACAAAGATATTTACAATTTGGGAGACCGCCAACATAGGGCAAGATAGCTCAGTTGGTAGTGCGCCAGTACGGTAACCCGGAGGTCGCAGGTTCGAATCCCGCTCCTGCCAGTTTCTTTGTTCACTTTGAAAATGTATTCAAATTTACCTAGTCAGTTTCCCTTGTGGATTGTTTGACGAATTATAAGTTAAAAAGTCGTATCACTCATTGAGTGATCCCCACAATGTCGCTTCCCAGGTTGTATCATAAAATTGGGTGTGATCGCTGGCTATACGGCATTCTGGGTTTATGACTTCTGACTAGCGCCCACCCTAACAAAGATACTGACAATTTGGGAGACCGCCAACATAGGGCAAGATAGCTCAGTTGGTAGAGCGCCGGTACGGTAACCCGGATGTTGCAGGTTCGAATCCCGCTCCTGCCAGTTTCTTTGTTCACTTTGAAAATGTTTAAACCATGCATGACTACTTGTAGACACAGGTCTGCATATGATCAGCACAAAAAAAACTTTTTTCAATACCTACCTACCTACCTACCTACCCTATTTTCAAACTCGGGTCTATTTGAAAAGAATCTAAAAGTCAAATTGTTCTCTGGATTGTTTGATCTTCAACAAAGCACTTTGAATGTTTATTAAAACCAATATTTTATTGTGTAACAGTTTGATTTTCAAAATAAATAAAAATAGAAAGAAATCTGATTTAAATTTTAAAAATTGAATTTGTTTTATTTATTTATTTTAAGTAAAAAAATCAACCTTGCTTTTTCTTCCTCCAAAACTTCAGGCAAAAAAAGTCACAGAAAATGATTAGAACACTTAAAACTGCTCCACAATAGACTCTGATGATCATGGCAGTTAATACATAAACTGTTATCTTAGCTTTTAAAAGTGAGTAAACGAGGTAGCAAAATAGAGGAATTTCACATTGAAAGCGAGGATGTCAATGCTATTAAACAAAAAATGCAATTCAACAATTTCATTTATGCATGAATGAATCACGCCATAAATGGCAGCGCAGCGCAGGGTTAGCATAGTCAGCTGTTTACTTGGCACCGAGAGCCTCTTTTACAAACCCGTTCATAGATGCTTCCTGACCTTACTACAAATTAAAATGGAGCAATTTATAGACTTTGGGGAATGGTCAAGTCATCAGGGAAGTAGACTAGCTGGCTTGCACCCATTCACAGATATATAAACAATTGCAAACAAAATGTGGACTAATACAAATTTGGTAAATCAGGCACGGTATTTGAAGAAAAAAAGTCAGGTTCTTTTTCAACAATGGTAGGCCGACTATCATTGGAAATTGGTATGCACTTACAACAGGTGCTATGATTTCACATATGATGCTTGAGACTATTATTTACTAACTGTCAAGTAAGGTCTTTTAAAATAATTTTGTATTTTTTTTTTTTATATTTGTAAATGTTGTATATTACATAATAGACACTTTTGGTACACTTGCTTGGACCCCTGTACTGGCTGTTAATGACCAATTTGCCATAAGCCAATGTTTGCTTCCAAGGTACTCGGACTGTTTTCTATTCAATTCAAAATAGATGTTGGTGGGGTTCCCAAGGAATTGTGCATTTCCATCTCGGTTTCCTTATTATTTAAGCACAGAATATGACTTTAAAGTACTGGAAGTATATTCTTGCATGCCAAACCATGGAATAATGGAACTGTTTATTTATGGTTTAGTTGATAATGGCTTGTCCAAAAGGGCATGTCCACCAGTGGAGCAATTAAATGGTCAAGGCTATTAAATTGACAATAGGATGTCCAAAATGGCATGTCCATAGTGGATGTCCCACAATGGCGTGTTCAGGGTTGTTTGACCAGATGTATTCTTTGTAACAAACAGCCTGGCGCCAGGGAAATGGATCTTTTATTTCTCTGAATCAATATTTTATTTATTTTTTTCGCAAATTGTGAACTTTCATTTAAAGTTCGCCTTGTGTGATTTCCCCATTGCAATTAACCTCCTCTGTACTTATATGAGGATGGACTTTGCACTGGGGATGATGTCAATAAGATAAGATTTTGGCCTTTCGAGATATGTAGTGTGTTAAGTACTGTATGCTCGGTGCTTTCCGAGAGCGTGGGGAAAAAAATTCACAGACTTATTCAGGCGGAACTCGAACCCACAACCTGCTCCTGCTCCCGCCCCAGTAAGCACATGAATTGTTTCCCATAGGCTCTCAGAAGGCACTGAGCATACTACAGAAGGGAAAAATCTCTACGAATTGAACCTCCATTTATGTCATCTTGAAGAATTTGTCCGATCTACCCTCTGTCCACTGACTTCACCACATGAGTACTTTCAGTACGTTTTGGTTCAGGCTGCAACAGAATGGGTTTCTGTCAAGTACTGGTATGGTGTTTCTTCTCCTGAAGAGGCCACGGATGATGATCCGATCTGCCCAATTATTGAGGCATGTTCTCAAGGGACGTGTAATTCTCAGGATACCCATGATACTGCTGGGGTCAACGCTGGCGGCAGGGCTCAGGTAAATTTTAGTAATTACTCACCTTTTAAGTACATGTCGCTAATTAATAGTTTATTTTTGCGCACTTGATGTGACATTTGTTGTACAATTTTAATACTGTATTCTGAGCGCCTGATTTAATTTAATAACGGGCCTAATGCATGACGGTGTATGTGACACTTTGTGGCATTCAGTTATTACTACAAAAAACATATTTTTGGGTTGGCCTTGGTGCCCCCCCCCCCCCCCCCCCCCCATAGTCCTTGGGGCCCAGACCAAAAATTTCACTTAGTGGGCAAATTCTAGTTGCCATTTTTATCAACATCCCTAGATTATGTTTTGATATGATAACTCTTTCAGAGTGGCAGCTTATTAGTGGTTATCATGCGTTGAATGGACAGACCCTCTGGGCAAACCCTAGAAAAGGCGCTTACTACCTTCCAGGGAGTCTGATTTTCCCCCTGATGAACATGTGCCCTGCATGTAGAATAAACCTGGATTGAATGAAAAAATGCATCCCAACACGTTTATTGGCTGGCCTTCAAACTCATACAACATATACTGATAAATGGAAACAAATTATACAATTTCAGTCAATTGTGCATAGGTGCCTATGGGTGAAAACACTAACATCCAAAATATATGGCTTAAGCTGCTCGTGTGGCAAGGTTATCAAATATACATTGACTTGTACCATGGAGGTTTACTACCTCCATGGTTGTACTGACCCTACAAATATTTTAGTACCACTAAAGTTTTGCCCCCAAGATGGTACCGATTTGTTGTCTGGCCCGTGGACTATCACCCCAGGATCTGCCCTTGATTTTGACTTTACAGTGCCACTAAGAAGCGAGATGAATATTTAGACTGCGACCAGTATTTCATGGCTGTGGCTGCCATTTCATCCCAACGCAGCAAAGATCCAAGCTTTCAGGTAAGCAGACAACGAGTTCCCTACAAAAAAAACAATATGCAAGATTCTGCTGAGATTGGAAACTTCAAACTTTAATTTAAATAGCAACCAGGCCTGCAGGACTTTTTGTGAGATACGTATCCAAATTTTCCTGACCAAATTAAAATTTGTTCAAAAATGTGTCCCAAAAAGTGGGAGCATCACCTTTACACATACTTCCAAACAGGATGCATTTCAACTTCACTGATTCTAAAAAACAAATTTACGCGGACCCTTTTTGGAATTAAGGAGGTTGTGGGGGGGGGGGGGGGGGGGGGTGCATTCACATCCACATAAGCATTTGGTTTGTTTAAAAGTCATCACCTGCTTCGTGCTCTGGTTTCTACTCTCCCCACAGGTCGGTGCGTGTATTGTTAATGAAGATAACCGGATCGTAGGGATTGGCTACAACGGGATGCCTAATAATTGTGACGAAGACAAACTACCATGGGGGAACAAAGGAGAATGGCTGGACACCAAAAAGCCATATAGTGAGGCAGATTTCTATTTGAGTCCTCAAACCATGTCAACAAAGTTCAGAATTCAATACAATTTTTAGTTTGTGCTGGAGAACAGAAGATAAAATGTTAACATTTAAATGTAAACATTTAGCATAAAATGGTAAAAATTTACACTTTATGTTGTGATAAAAAGTTATCAGTTATTGCTTTGCAGGTTGGATCATATAGTTGGGGTATGATCTCTGGCTATATGGCATTATGGCTCAGTGAGGTATAGACAAATTGGAAGATTGCCAACACAAAGCAATACAGCTCAGTCTCGGAACAATGTTGCAGTTGAGTCCTGGTCCGAGTCCAAGTCCGAGACAATATCAGCAAAAAAGAAGAATTAAAGTCCACCCGAGTTCAACACTGGAAAATAAGACCGAGCTCTGGACTTGACCTGAGCCCTGGTTCTAGCTAAGACTTGACCCTGGCGCCATTATACTTTTTGACTACGTTAATGGTCAAATATGCGAGTCCGGTGTATTTTATGGTGTATTTTATACTCCCATTATCATTGGTGAGAGTGGCCAAAAATGAAACATTTACGAAATCCATGAAAAATCAACAAAAAATCCACGAGGACCCCAGATTAACATATAGTTTGTATTTGCCTTAAGGTACCCTCCTAAAATATCTGTTTTTATTGGTCTATATCCACTTTTACAGGTAAAAACACCTTTAGGCCAACACCTCAGGAATTCCAGATTGCAAAAGAGATTCTTTTAAAATCCTGAAATCAGGACAAATCCTGACAAATCTCACCCTGATTAATACAGAATCCCACCCAATTTTGTGGAATGAAACTGTAAGGATTTACACAAGTTTGGTTCTTGGAGACTGGAGTGTTTCCTGTCCAAGGTGCTTTTTTGGTGTGTATCACTCTACCGTAAAAGATTACCAGTTGTACTGTTTTCTTTTATTTCTCCTCCTTAGTGTGTCATGCTGAGATGAATGCCATCGTGAATAAGAACTCGGCCAGTATCAAGAACTGCACTATTTACACCACACTGTTTCCCTGCAACGAGTGCGCAAAGCTAATCATCCAATCGGGAATCAGGAAAATTGTCTACCTGTCGGACAGACGTTACTGGAGGCCAGCTGTAGTTGCCTCGAAGAAGCTACTTGAACTGGCTGGGGTGCAATATGAGTAAGTTTTGAGGGGTGGAAAGTTTGGGAAAAGTTGTGCAAAAACCTAAACGAAACATATCACCATGCCTTTTTTTTTTTAAAGAAGAAAGGTTATTTGTGGAGTGCTGTGGCCTCGTGGCTTAGTGTACCAAACTCAAGATCTCAGTGATACTGCAGATTGTGGGTTCAAGACCGGCTGCGGTCATGGTGCGTGTGTCCTTGAGCAAGGCACTTTGTCACAAGTTGCTTCTCTCCACCCAGGATTAAATGGGTACCTGTGAGGGCAGTGAAGGTTATGTGTTTGATTAGCCCATGTGCGCTTAACTTGCAGCCGGGGCTGTATACTCCTCAGGGAGTTGAGAAGGCTTCAGGAATGATTAATGGGCCCGATGAGCAGGGGTAATAATATTGTAAGCGCTGTGATATAGTTTACTATGTTGAGCGTTCTTAAATGCCGGTTATTATATATTATTTGTTTTTGTGGCTGCAAGGCTGGGTTTTTTTTTCGTGTGTGTGTTTTTTTTTTAAATGGCCACCAGCAATAGTGCAGTCTACCGTATCGATTCAAAGTATGTAATATTAACTGTGACACATGACAGATCAGTGCTAAAATCTGCACTAAATGGGACACCCAGGTTAAAGAAGACATAAATAATGAATAATCAACTGTGGAAATGTTTTTCTTCCTTTTTGCATTTTTGTGGGTGTTTGAGAAGAGACAACAAAAATCAAGCACCCGTGAAACAAAACATTTGACCTCTTAAAAGAAAAATGGAAGGGATTCTTAACACTTTCTATTTTTTTTTAACCTGGCCTGAACATGCGAGAGCCTGGCTTTTAAAGAATTTCAAAAAAGATTTTTTTTTTTTCGTTGAGATATTTGAATACGAAAAAAAATGCGGACAAAAGACAGAAAAAGGTCATATTTTGTTGGGTTAAATTGAATTATGTACATATTATGTACACTATCATATTTGTCGTTTGTGGGTGGCACGATTGTTTCTTTTGTTTTTACTTTTATGGAAGTTGCCCAAATACAAGGTTAAAAGCCACTTTAGGTAAAGGGCTCGAGAGGTGGTAGAGTTGGCCACATTTTGAATAAGCCAGTTCGTTATTTCAACTGCGCGTGTCCGAATGACCCGCGTGGCAACCCAATCTGGTCGCACAACACACGCGTGTTAAATTCAATCAGAATGGGCGTTCGCGTAACATGGCGCGACATTACGTCAGCAATTTTTTTGTTAGAATAACCTTTGACCTTTGAGGTACCGAACTGGCTTATTGCCAACCATCCCACCCTCATGGTTTTCCTGCGCCCAGATCTAAATAGAGAATTCAATCTTGATAGATACTGGAGAAGTTATCAAAATTTTCAGACCTACAGACCACAGTGGGTAACTTTCACCATTGGTGAAACAAACTCCCGTAAATGTCTGTTATGAAATTGCGTTTGATGCCGTACCGCCTTGCAGAAGAGATTCTACCGTAGCATGCGTACAGATTGCCTCATTAGTATTTCGGTCTTGCTGTTCTCAGGAAGTACACTCCAAAACATCAAAAGATCGTCATCGACTTCTTAGAGATGGATCCCGAGTCTCCTCCAGCTCCGATGAGTTCCCACGTCCCATTTTGAGTTTTTGGGGTATGACGGATTTAAACATCGAGAAATCACCAGGGAAGGGGACATATGAGGTCAGAAAAGTTTGTAGTACCTTTGAAACTTGCAGCAGTTTATATTAACTCCCCCACATGCAATTTGCTTTTGAATGTTAGTTTTTTAGACAGCCTCTTTTAATATTTTCCATTATTAAATCATCTACCAGGGAAACTGCATGAGAAATTGAATCAATTATTAAGTGAAATAAAGGACATTGAGAAGAGCGGGACAAGAATGTGCGAGCCCTGAGATGAGGTACCAGTCTCTACCAAGCAAATCAGGCTACCTTGCCTTATGTTCGCAGTTTCCCAGTTGAAATTCTAAGTTTTTAATTAGGCAATATCTTTGTTAGAACAAAGGTTACGGAGTATTGACAGATTGAGAGACTGCCAACATTGGGTGCGTTCGAGTAGCTCACCCGGGTTAGACTCTGGTTAGCCCTGTGCCGTTCGATTAGCTCTGATGTCGTACTCGGGGTCAGCCAACACAGACCCTGCTCGTGGAGCAGAGTTCACTGGTGGAATTACGTCACACGCATGCGTAGTTAAGTCTGATTACCCACAGATTCTGCTCCAGCGGGAAATTGAAAATGGCCGCCTCGAGTGCAAGGTGACATCGACAAGAGAGGGCGTTTGAGCGCTCTATTAGCCCAACCCTCATGGCTGACCTGTCTGCCTTCACCCGAGTCGATCTGGATGAGGTATTTGAACGCACCCACATAGTCGGTCCCTAAAAAACTGCAGCACAGGTAGAGCATAGAAAGCTAATGCTTGGAGCACTCACCTAATGGTTTCTGGCATTCTGCGTGTCTCTAAAAATCAATTTCAAGCACTTGTAGAAAATGATATATTGTCATTTTATTTTGGCTTGAAAAAGTCCTCAAAATTGCAATGAGTATGGAATGAGAATAATTGAATTTACACATACTCCCAAAATGGGTTTCTGGCCCCTGGAGACCCGTTTGGAAAAAAAATAAATGGCAAGGGTGCCTTTGACCCTTGCCATTGAGACTATCTTGCAATCTGAGATTAGATGCGAGGTATCATCAACACTGGATTAAAAAAAAGAAATGAAATATTGCAATAGTGTATTTTAGGGAAAGCACAAGAACCACAATGAAAATTTGACAAGTTGACAACCTACTTTGGTTTGTAATGACCTAGCTCTTCATTTTTCTTTATTTGTAAACTCCAAAAAACACAAAAATAAACAACAAACAAACCTGACTAGGCATGAACTGCACAAAGTAAAGTTACAAGCACTGTTTCCCAAAACCTGTGCCCCATTAACCCCTTGCGTACGTTTCAATCCATTGTTGGATTATTGTGTATATGTTACGCTTGACTGCACAAACACATTGTGGCCGTTTCGCGGCACCCCGACGTCTCCCGTAAAAAAAAACGTACTCAAGGGGTTAACTGGTGCACGGCTCAGCCCACACTTAATCTACCCCATAAGCAGAACGCTTCCATCAACCACAAAAACAGTCGTATGTACACTATAGGCCATGTGTGTGTGTGTGAGTTTGTATATGCCGGCAATCGTGGACCTAGGACAAAAGAATCCGAGCGTAGACAAAGGGGTCCACCTTTCACCTAACGTCCACGATTGAAAATCGTGTACAAAACCAATGGGAGGCCTTCCGAAAAAGTTAGAGTATAAACAAAAGAGGAACAATGGGAGGTCCACGATTGCACCCGTTTACATGACTGTGTGTGTGTGTGTGTGTGTGTGTGTGTGTGTGTGTGTGTGATCACAGCCAAATGCCCAAATCTAGCAAGATTACCATTTTAAATACATTTGTCACTTATACTTTAGAATTACTATTTAAAAATTAAAAATCATGACACTTTATAAGTGTTTTTTTTCCTATTCACAAAAATATACAGCATGGGTAAAGAATATATACAATGCATGTACCCGAAAGCCGGTACATTCGTATCAATCCAAAGTCTTTCCCTAAGTTATCACACAAGTTGTAATCCCTCCCAACTCGGGGAAAACAAAAAAAAGAGAAATCTCTAGATTTTGAGTAGGTTGAATGTAGAAAGTATGAATTGGATCTACTCCAGCAACCCTCAATAGAAGCTCTTACAGATGAGCAAAATCAAGCCAGTTTGGATATCAAAATGTTTTAGACTCCATTGTTTTCACAAAATCCACGTCTATGGAAAAATGTCTACATATGTAGAAACGAAGGTATCTGACTAAGAAACGAAAGTATCTTGACTTATGACTTGGCTGCAATACAATAACACAAATCCATTTGAATTGTTTTGGTTCTTGGTTTCTGGGTAGTTCATGACCCAATATCATGAAGCTACTAAATACAAAATATTTGCTTAGCACGAAAAAGTCTCGCTTAGTAAACAAAACAAGTTACCAGCCAAAACTCAATGTGATTTTCATGCTAAACAAACAGCGGAATACCAGTCACAAGTAATATCACATGAGCATTAGGTTGGTCATCCCGTTTTTACCAAGGAAGACTTTCATGCTAAGCAAATTGGCCCAGAGAGTTCAGCACTAAGAGATTTACATTTCTACAAATCAGAAAAATAAAATCTGTCTACTCACAGAAGTGGGGAATACTCCATGGTTGTATGCAAGGGATTTTGTTTATGATGGCAGCGAAATGAATAAACAAAATAATTCGCACAAATACTAATTTTCATGATCGTCAATTAACAGGGATGTAGTCAAGACCATCACAAGACCACACAAGACCTTGAGTCTTAATAATTCAAGTCTAAGCTATTCAAATGAACTGTAATAAAAGCATTCCTTTGTCATTGTTTATGTCTGTTACTTGTAGCTGGTCTGGTGAATGGTCTTATGATGGTCTCCACTACATCTGTCAATCTTCAAGAGAAATTTCCAGAAATGGAACTACCGATCTACTGCTGTCAGTGGGTTACAGCGCCCTCTGGTGTCATGCACAAGGCAATGTTTTACACTAGTGAAATTTGGCACTATGTTGCCTGCTGAATCCGTTATATTTATGGAGGGGACTGGCTGTAAATAAACAGAATTGCAAAGGGTTACTGTTCCTGTGACAACCCAGTAATAATATTTTGACTTGAGGAATCTCCAAAAATATTAATTATTACAGATACAGCATTCATTTCAATTTGGAAATAACCAGTACTGCTTGAAAAAAGAAAATTAAAAGCGTTTCTTACAAAAACACCCTCACATGACAACCTGTTACCATTGTACAATATTGACAGCACATTCATGTTGTACCAAGGCTATATATGGCACGTAGAAAGAGCACCCATATTGTTTTACACTAAATTCACCTTTGCCCCCGAACAGAAAACTGTCATCTATTTCCTCTATTAAACAATCAAAACTTTGATTTTCTTATGCATAACAAATTGGAAAATCCACACGATTTAAAAATCATTAGTTTCACATATAAACTAGTATTTATATCCATATGTGACATCTTTCTTTAACCGAATCTGCAATATTAACATTATTTTAATTTTTTTTTTCAAAATTAAACTTTTATCAAAAAAATAGTGAAAGTTTTTGAATTGGGATTGCATTCAATAGTTAAGTAATTAATCTTTGGTGATTATTTCTAGACTAACATTGATAATAAATTACTCATTCAAATACATGTAAGATTTTCGCTAGCTTTTGGTATAAAAAAAGTCAATTCAATTTCACCTCCATTTTAGTTAAAACAAAGCTCAGAGATTGAAGAACAATTTTTTGGGGGGTCAGCCTCTTACACAACTCAGAATTCTGGTGCATAGTGTTACAAATAAATACAAAATTTGTACCACATTTAGGTACAGAATTTGGCCAACTAAGAGCAACAACCGAAATTGCCGTTTGGAGGACATGAAATATTTGTTAGATTGTTTAACCCTTTTTCTTACCAATGTCGAGTTTACTCGACAAGGAAAACACACCAAAATATCCGAACAAATATTTTCACCATGTTTCAACGAACTGGAGTGCTTGTGTTTTTTGCTGTCCATACATGATCTTTATTCCAACAGAAAGAGCTTGTTTGGATCTTTCCAATGGCGCTATCAAATTCATGTGTCACCATTACAATATTTTGAGAACTATCTGAAGTTTCCCTGTACAGTTATGTGTAGGAGGTGCCATTGGTTCATGTTTGATAAAGTGGGCCAGAAGAGAAAACAGCTGTAACTTTGCTATTTTAGCAGTTATGACTTTCATTTTTACACCATATGAAAGGGAAATTGTCATGGAGTAAACTTTACACACAACATTTTCATTTTCAATCAATTCTTGCGGGTGAAATCTTCAGGGATGTAGTCGAGTCCATCACAAGTCCCTGCAAGTACATCACAAGCCCTCCAGTCCCAATTCCAATGATCACAAGCTATTCAAATGAGCTTTGACAAAGGCACTCTTTTGTCATTGTTCATCCAGTTACTTGTGGAAGGACTTGCAGGGACTCGACTAAAACTCTGGAAATCTTTGGTTGAAAATACAACCATTCAACAAGCAGTCAGCTTTTTTGCTTGACTGAACAAAGAATGTGGTACTGGGTGAAGATAAGCCAATAAACAATGTGGTAAGGAAAGGGTTAAAGATGACACGGCACTGAAATACCGCTTAAAGTGAATAATGATGATAGTAAATCTTGTTTCGGGAGGCAGAATCCCAGACAAAACTAACAATATACCATTAAATTCTTTGCTTACTGCAAGTATGTTTCACTGACACACAGGTGATCTCAGGTAAAAACATTTTTTTATTTAAAAGTGACCAACTGAAGTTGAGTAGGGCAGGAACTTGTACCTGTGAACTCTGACCTATGGCGCCAATGCTCTACCACGTGAGCTACATGTCGGCAGTTTCTAAATGTCAACATCTTTTAAAATTTGTTACCTGTCCTGCTATCTCAGTAATCACGATTAGTGACCATGTTAAGCACAAATTCTGGACAATGAGGAAAATTTGACAAAGCTGTTTAGTTTTGATTTAACATTTTGCATATAGGTTACCAGCCAAAATGTCATTCTTTTACACTAAATGAATTCGCTAAGCATTATTCTGCAAACCGGTCTGTGTACGTGTACTCGAGGCCGCTGATGAGGGTTTACACAAGGGGTATTAACAAAATGTAGTAGGAATGGGGCAGGGGAAAGGGCCGAAGAAGGATAAGAAAGGATGAAAGGAATGATATTACATAATGCACACACATGGAGACACACCCTGTTCACAAAAGCCTACAGTAACTGCCCACACAATTTAACATTATGGACAATGTGTAGGACAGCGTCACACTGATATACACGATATATATATGTACACAACCACGAAAGTGTACAGCAAAGCCTAATAATATACAATCACGACTTGCCACTTTATGCACTAGCACTTCCAGCCAAATACGCCACCGAAAAACCCCCTTTCGTACACTCTTTACATTCACGTATAAATATGATTCTCGAAACATTATGCAATCTCAAGTTTACAGTGATATTGGTTAAAAATAAGACGGCAGTCACAAGCTTAAAAAAAATTCCCACAAGCGATAATCTACAATTTGGTAAGTAACTTTAAACGGTACTTTTTTGTTCATTGTTGCATTAGGCTTGTAGTGCTTGGCACGTGAACATGATACACTAAACTGTACAAGGCTGCCTATGAGCAATATGAAGAAAAAAAATCATCCTAGGCCCAGAACAACCCAGACAGCAGTTAACTGAAAACTTTTGACTTTAAGCTTTGAAAAAAAAACGATGGTTTACAGGCACCAAAGCATAACCATGACAGCAAATTTTGAAAATTACAAAAAAGAAAATAGAAAAACGGCAAGGCTTTGACACACTTTGCACACACTTTGCTTGCTTACAGACAAATATACTCGTCGACTAGTCCTTTGAAAATGACGGGGAAGTTTCACACTTTTTCCCCTGTTACATCTTACTGGCACAAAGTTTTTAATGAACAAAACTTACAAATTCTAACCATGAGAACTAAGTCGTCGTCGTGCTCATTCTGTGTATAAAGCAGAGAGCTGTTTTTGGCATTCGTCTGGCGCCCTCTAGAGGGTGCTACACCATTTGACTTGGGGGTGATCGCCTTAAATAAAAAAAAAAAAGCAGCATCGTGATTTTGTTTAGTACTGCATCTGAGCACCGCATATTGGAATGGTTTCTTCACAGCTACTTCCATCTGATGTGTGTTCCATCATCATCATTTAAAATACAAAATATATACAGTACACGATGTACGAGGCCAGCTCAGGTTGTGCCTAAGTGCAGTACCCAGTGTTCATACTGGCCGAGTATTTAAGCGCAGCAGATCAACTTGCTTAGGTTCCTGAAAGTACAGGAACTTCCTGTACTCTCACAAGTTCGGACAGGTTTAGGCAAAAGGTTAAGTTTTGTTGAAACTGCCCATCAGAACAACAGCATGCCCGATTCAAAAGTACATCTCCATCACTCTTTAATATGAGTTCCCACACGTTTCTCGGAGGTGTCCAAATACGAGCGACATCCTCACAAACAAGGTACAGTTCCAAACAAAAACTACCCATCTGAAAAAAAAAACCAGCATTTCCGGTCCAAACGCACCTCTCAGTTGCTTTCACAAGATTTGATAAAACTGCCCTTCAGAAAAACTGTAGATGATCCAAATGCACAAAGTTCTGACGAGGACGTCTCCCAGCAAACAAGGTTCAGTTAGAAATGAAACTGCTGATCAGTTCCAACTGCTTGAACTGAAACTTCTCCATCAGCTGGAATCAGCGCCGCTCTGCGACCCCTCACCCTCGACCAGCGACCTCTCCTCCTTGATGCTGTCCCGCAACGCCTGCAGCTGCTCCTCACCCAGCGTGATGCGGTCGTCTAGCTCCTGGGACATGATGCGCAGCCGGGAACGCATGGGCACGAAGTAACGGAAGTCTTCGTACTCCGACTGGCTTAGGTGGTCCTGCAGCATGGTGCTGATCTGGACATGCCGGGCATCGATGCTGACCTTTAACCCCTTGGCGTCTTCATACTTGCCCGTCAGGTCCTTGTACATCCTCTGCAGGTCAGGCTGGAGGGAACGTAAAAACAAAAACAACTAACGTCATCACTTGTACTTATGTATTACTTATACACGTCCCCATAGCCCAGATTGACAAATGAGTTCACTGTGAGGCTGCACTGATTACTCAGTTATAAAACTTTACATTCTAAATGAGGCTAATGATTGGTCGATTACAAAATTTGAACTTTGTTGAAGATGCAATTGTTTTCAAACCATATGGAAATTTTCAACATTGGCCCATGGGCTGCCAAAACACACAATATTCCTGGAGGCCGTAAGCAGTAAGCCCAGCAAAGCACTAACTTACTTCAAAAGCAAAATCTGCTTACAATCAAGATGCAATAATAGAAGTCTCCACACACATCAAGAATTAGGACGACTTGGTTGAGAAATACTGCTAAGGTTAGCAGTTTTCAAGCAGACTCAGGTGAAAAAGTACGAGGATAGTAGAATTAAAATTTTAGAAAAAAAACAGGACAAAAGTTGGACTTTGGAGGACAAAATCAGGAGAAAAGTAGGACTTTTGCAGGCTTTCAGGAGTAGTTTTTGTTGATACTCACCTGTGTCCACAGCATCACAAGCCTCATTTGGCATGTTCTGTACTCACAACACTTGTGCCCCCCATCTTTAAACTACGCTCTTGGACGTAAAGTTGCAGTACTCTTGCACCCAAACCCTTTGTGTTATTTTCATACGACAGTGTGTAACACTGTCATGGAAAATATTCAATGAGATTTCATTTTTCGGAGTTGTAAGACCAAAAATTATAAAAAAGTAGGAAAAGTAGGATTACTTGAAAGCCTGTATTGGGTTATTGTGTAACTCTACTCAAATCCTGATTTTTGCCTGGCCACTCTGTATAATACGACTTGAAGCGATGGGTCACAGTCAACCTTACCTTCTGTTCTTCCTCGTCAATGCCTTCCAGGCTATTCAGCACGCTGTTCACCTTGGCCAGACGGCGGGACAGTGAGAGTAGAAGCTTAGTGACTCTGTCCGCATCACCCACGTACATCAGATACTTGTCCAAGGAATTCGCCTTGCAGGATTTCCGCACGTTTTCTGTGACTTGCCTGTGGAAAGAATTTTCAGTTCACGATGAAAATAGTAATAAAGCGTCATTGATGCACTGCTTTTATTAAGGGAATAAATATGTGCCTTGGGGCCTGGACGCTTGACAATGACCTGAACCTCAGAAAACTATATATTTCCAATGATTTTGTTCAATTTTTTTAAAACTTGGTTTGTAAAACACCCATTTAGATTTTTAATGGTTCGTGCCTCACGTGAGTAGTGCTAAAAATGTCCTTTGACGCGCTCGGGAAATTGACGCGCTCGTAACGTGTGTGACATGTGGCCCAGAATGCAGCAGTGCCGGTGTAGTGTGAAATTATGGACTCTAAATACGGACGCGACGGTAGTATTGTGCTTGCGTAATTGGGAGAGTGACTGGTCGCGCGAGTGTTCAACCAATAAAAGGAACCAGATTTCATAGGAGTCTCAATTTTGTGTGACACCGGAAAAAGTGTTTAAAACCGGTTGGTGTTTTATCGGCCGTTTATAACCACCCACGTGATGGGCTCTCGACCAATAGGAATGGGTAAACTGTCTTAGGTATTTATGAATCAAAGATAAGAGTTTATCATTATTATTACCCCAGTGGGCAAATAATCATTTTGAATTTTTCTCCACACTCTCCACACACAGTCTGATGTACCAATCTTTTAATAAAATGATTGGGGCTATAGTTGACCACATGACAATTCACTCGCTAAACCCAAATTGCTCTTCAACCTCAAGCAAGTTTGGAAAAGAACTACAAGTTAATTATCACCATGCATGTATACTCACTTTCCAAGTTCTTCGATGTTGCTAATCTCATTCTGGAGTTCATCCTTCTCTTTCCTAAGGTCCAAGACTTTCCTGGTTATTCTGCTGATCAGGTCCTCCTGTTTAAAAAATAAATAAATACCTTCTTCTTCAAGAGCCAAACTTAAGAAGTCTAGTTCCTACACTCTTGTTTTTTCAGTTACATGCACCTTATTAAATAACCAATAAGAATGTAAACTGGGTTAACAATTTTAAAAGTTACCAACCAGTTGGTAGCTTTGGTTAAATTGAATAGAACAGTTAAACTTCAACTTGATCAGGTGAGACATTTTTGCTCTGTCCAAATAATTTATGACAAAGCAACTGTCCCACCGTCAGTTGTACAGCAGCATGCTCCAGACACAAATCTACATATGTCTTGAACCAATAAAGAACAAGAGCCAAGGAGAACATTGGTCTTTAAAATAAATCAAAATCATCAACAAACAGCACCCGAATTGCAGACATTCTGACAAATTTCTTCTCAAAAAACTTAACAGGACTGACAGCAACCAGACTACACCAACAGCTCAACCGACTGCTGACCCAAACACTAAAAACTGTTTTTCTATATCGGACAGAGCCTGCAATCGGAAACAGTTTCGACTACCAATGGCCTTGACTTGAAGAGTGACTCCATTGTCAAGATTAGGTTACATGGTGCATAATTAGCAACTGCAAGACAATAACAGGAAAGAGGATGCCTATGCCATCAATGAACTGACATCGGAGTGAAAGGAATTATCACAAAACAAGAAAAGGTAGAAGGGTTGAAGGAACTCGTTTTCACAATGGAATTCTTATGAATAACCTCCTAGACAAGGGCTTAATAACGAGGTTTTTCAGGGGTCAATGTTTAACTTGGACAATGTCATTGTACCTACTACTGTGCAATATCCGTGGAAGTATCATTGTTGAAAATCACACCTACGGTCTAAAAGCTACCATGTAAGCAACCCAAAAGGTGAAATTGATGACTTAAGCTCGAAAGTTCCCATGGACTCTACATACATTGTACACACATAATTCTACTCAAATGCATTAAGGATTTGACCTCAGGAGACCTTAAAGGTCAATGACCCTTGCACTACATTTTTTAGGCTCCTGCATTTCTTGAAATTTAAAACGAAAATATGTATTTAAAAAGGAGAACATCTCTCTCTATCAAAAAATAAATGGCTTGCCAAAGAAACTTGGTAGTTTTTGATGGGGAAAGGAGCCATCTTGAAACAATTAATAATTAATAAAAGTTCATAATTATGTGTTTATTTCGACTAATGTAATCCAACTAAGCCACAGGATTTTAAGGTCTTCAGGCACAATTCTCTCAAAGATGACAGCTTTTCAGACAAATATTGTTCAAAATTGTTACTAGTGCCATCTTTATGAACAGTAAGCTTTCAGATTGAAACTAATCTTTTTGTTTATCGCTACCAAAGCTTTATCATAACTTTAAATAAAATTAGAAAAAGACAACAATTTGGCCTCAACCAAATGTAAGCGAGAGGGGCAATTTACTGTACATTGTAAGACAATTGCGCTACATACCTTCGTTTTTCGGATCTCTTCACTGTCTCCCTGCACCACATCACTTCCCATCATGCTCTTGGCTCTCGTCAGTAGCAATGCCTTGGCGGGTGATATTTGCAGATACATGGAGCTGGACAAAGCATGAGTTAGCGACTTGACATCACATTCAGACCTAAACAAGACGAGAGAGAGAGAGAGAGAGAGAGGGGTTTTGATTGAAATTGGGTTGAATATGTTGAAGTTATTATTATTATTTTATTCAGCCGAAACAACAATATGTACAGAAGTGCAAATTATAAATAACAAAGATAGGTAACACAGGAAATACCCCCCATGACCACATTGGCCACTATGGTCCTGCTGATCCAAATATGATCTTAACAACCGTTTTACTTGGGAAAAAGTATATAAATCACTAGAAGACAAAAAGGTAACAAAAAAAAAAGAAACCTAAACATTTACAGAAAATAAACTCAAAATTCAATAGGACTGACAAAAAAATCTCCTCATTCTTACAGCTAGTGAAACTGACAAATATCTACCTGATAATGTCACTAATGAAAATGAGATTCACTGCTAATGCGGATATTCTGGAAAAGTCTGAAACAGTCACGGAAGCTTGGAATGACCACAGCAGCCACGCACGCACAGATTAACACTGAATAGTAACAATCAATGCTAATTGTTTTAGTCCTTAAGTCATTCTTTCTGTGTTAATGAAATGACAACATATTGTGGGTTTGTGAGACTGTTCCTCAACAGAAAAACAGGAACAGAAAAATCCATTAAAAAAACACCATCCATTTCTGTTCAGAACTGTATCAACATGCCTTTTGGCAAAACCTGTATTGATCAGGAAATGTTTGTGTAAAATAGGCAGGAAAAGTGTGTTGCTGAAAGATGTTCTGTGCAGTGTAAAATCACTCATGCATTGTGTACAGAATTTTGCACTCATTTTACTCACATAAATCTTGAATGAACAGGTCGTACCATGTTTAGACAGTTGCTATCAAAAAGGGTTGGTCATTTTTCAAGATTTGTTTCCGACTCTTTACAAAAGCAACATCTTTGCAAGAAATATAAGATGATGGCCAAAAGGAAGCCTACCTCTTTGGCGACTGCGCCGCCTCTTCTTTCTTCTCGTGCGGCATCTTCTTGTACCTCAGCGAGCCCAGCTCGAGGGGCTCCTCGGGGAACTGAAACAGCTCTCTGAGAGAAAAGTCCTGGGAGTTCAAGGAGTGAAGCACCCAGTCCACTATGGGATCCTGTGAGTGTTCCTCCTCGTCGGCATCATTCCCGGGAAAGACGCGTTCGCCTCGCTTCGGCGAGAGGGTCGGGGTGTGGATGATCTCGACAACCTCGATAGGCTTGGCCTCATCATCCAACTCCAAGTCCAGAGCAGGCCGCCGGAAGATTGGGCTAAACCGAGACACTGAGGATGGTGTCTCGCTCCTGTCGCTACCGTCTGGGACGTCACTGCCGCTGCTATCAACGACGACTTCCTTAGCTGCGGGCACTATCGGGTCACTCTTGGGTGTCTCAAACCTCAATTTGACCTCCGGGTCATTGTCAAGGGTGGCGAACACCGGTGACCTGTCTTCTGTGGAGTCCGGCGAGCTGGAGTTGGATGTGCGAGGAGGGGAGATGGAGTGAGAGGTGTTGCCGAATGATGCTTGTGGGCGGCTCACAGAGGCTTGGGTAGATGCCACTCTCCTGCAATGACAATCAGACATTTTGCCGAAAATAAATTCAAATTGTTGAAACAGATATTGAGTTCACAGCCATTTAAAACCTGTGTCTTGGTCCGCCTCATGAAAAGTAACGAAGTCAAATTAGAAACAAAAGAGTTTGAAACAATACTATTTATATCGCAACCAGAACTGGAAATTGATTATGATGGTTGTAAATAGAAAAACCACACTTCCGAAGTACGACAGTGCCAACTGTCAAGCCAAACCGGGCTGGCCGACAACAATAAAAGATACAGGAAACATTTGTTCAATTTAAAAAAAAAAATTTACTCATCAAGGCAGACACATACATGTAATTCGCAACCACTTTCTCTCTCTCTATTAAAAAGCTGGCTCAACAAAGTCAAATTAACTACATGTATACTTTTAATTTTTTTTAAATTTCAACCCAAACTGAACACATCCAAACTATGCAGTGGAATGCTGACCAAAAAAAACTCAAGGAAATATAATCTGTTAACTATAGCAGGTCTACTGTATCCCTTGGCACTTGTAATACAAACATCCTTAGCCTTGGGATATGGGACAAAAGCCAACAGAAACCATGAGAGTTTTCTCAAGCCAAAAGCACCAGGAAGTAAATGTGATTAGGTTTGGATTTTGGCCACAAAACCCCCATGCCCATTACAGCCAATAATGGTGGTCGTAATCTAATGGATTCTTCTCAAACACCAGACATGGAAGCCAATAACACCACACCAATCTTAATTGGACATAACACAAGATTAAAAACACAAGTAAACCACAACATATTTCATTTGGTCCTGATCTTTTTTGTACAGCAGAACCACTTGAAATAGAAGACAGAAAATGACAAGATTTTACCTTAACCCTCCCTCTCTCAGGGCCAAAATGGAGCCAACTACCCTATATATCAAAACCTATCAAGTGACAGGTTGAAACACACACAAACTGTGAGAGTTGGTGGGTAGATTTCTTGATAGGCTGTGATAGTCATAAACAAATTATGGAAGAAAAAAAAACAATTTTGAATAAAACAAAGCACTTGCTACACTGTGTGCTCCATTAGGTCTTCCTAAATTTACCGTTTTATAATGCTATGCGGACAACTGATATAGACTAATACTATAGAAATGTCCTGATCCTAATTCCAAATTTGAAACTCTTTAACCCGTGACTTTTCGTCAGTTTTTGTGTGACATGTCTCACTGGAAATCTCAGAACTTATCTAATGCTAAAGGCCCCCACCCCCCTAAAAAATAGTTCTGCCTCCAATTACATGGCATTTGAAAATAGGGTAGGTAGGGAAATTGTTTGGGGGGACTTTTTTGTGCTGATTATATGTAGGTGTCTACTTGAGGTCAAGGTTTAAGGGAAGTATATTACAGCATTTATGGTTAGGGTCGGGCCGATAAAATAGGGTACATGTAGGTAGGGTAACTAAAAGCAGAACTTTTTTTTTTTTGCCTAACAAATGAGCAATTCAATAAAAAAAATTCATTTTCGGGGTGAAACAGACATACATGTACGCCTCTAAAGCACAGACAACGTAGCCTTAAAAAGACCAATTTTAAAAATGTAGGCTACAACATGACGTAACATGTACATGTAGACCATATACCATGTATTAACAGATGATGTTGATTGCTGAGAGAATTCTGCGTCATTTTTTATTTTTATGTAGATTGCGTATTGTAAAATCAAACAGTAAATTATTTCTGCCATGAAATACAAAAAAAAGGGACTTTTGAGAACTATTTTTATCAAGTCCCCTCTAGCACGCGCAGCACAGCCCTCTGGTGCCATTTGTCTAAAAGTCGTCGCTGCAGGCAGCAAACAATTTGACGTCATAGGACGAACTCCCCTTTTGTGTCTAGTAAGACGAATACAGTTCAGCCACATTCAGTGAGCTGGTGTATGTGTTTTGTTTTTTTACCACTTACAATTATTATTGTTTCCTTGTCCCTGAATGGGGGTTAGCAGAAGTGCAGGCAAAATGAAACAAAGAAAACTGTAAACCACCGGACACAGCAGGAAATGTGTCACACTCTGAACAATAACTCTTCAATTAAGAAAAACGTGTGGACATGAATGCGACTGGTCGAGTCACTTTCAGTCACTGCTCGTGGTAAGGATTCACTCCACTGGCTACCACTGGCTCAACGGGGGTTTCTCATCCCAAATAACTTGAAATGGCTGGCCACTGAACTTAAAATGTTCAAGTAGAGACGAGATGGGAGACAATATTTTGCTATCATTTTGCTACCTGCCATCTGCCCATGCTACTGCCACGTTCCTGTTGCTGTTAATTCCCTCATGACTACAAGTTTTGCTTGTAATTCGCCCCTCTTGGCGTATGTCACCTGGCACCAACAATTTGAAAATAAAGATGATGGTATTTGCCAAGTGTAGAGGCTATTTAGCTTTGATTTGATGTATTGCATGTTGCTGTAGTTCCTTCCTAACCCATGGTACGTGGGTCATTCTATAAATTTTGGCTCCAAAAGTGCGACATATCTGGTGTCCCGTTACATCTGACATGTATAAGATTTTGCAAATCCGGACACATTCTTTAACCCTAACCCCTTGGGTAACTTTACTAGAAAGTATCCTGAATCCGCCAAAATCCACCTATATTTTCATGCACAAAAAGTTGGTTTTGGTGACTGCTCAATATGGAGGTGTCCTGAATCCATCAAAATCCTGCAGTACCGCTAGGCTTACAATCCTTAATCCATCAAAATCCCCTAGTTTTCAATATGGAGGTATCCTGAATCCGCTGAAATCCTCAAAAACAGGGGTATGGATTTTGATGGATTCAGGTAGGTTAGGGGTCTTCTATCCCCAAGAGTAAAAAATAGTGTGAAGTCAATTTAAATGATACTTGATGGGAAATTACAGAGGTCAGGTGTAACAGGGACACCACAAAAATGTCACACTTTTGGACCCCAAATTTATGGAATGACCCAGATGTACACGTGCACAACCTTTTGATGTTGTTAGAGTCATGACTGTTGTGAGAAAATGAATCTCAAAGTCAGTGAACTGTGTGAATTATACTGTCAGTGCAAAGATCCCAAAACTGACTTTCCAGGGAAAATATGGTTGTTTCTCCACTCAGTCAAAATGCCATAGTACCATTTCCAACTCATTCCGTCGAGCCATGTCACATACTGACTTCTTAATGTTAACACATTTTTTAAGAGCATTTTAGTGTTCCTTTCTGATTAGATGAATCAAATTTGTATGAACTAAAACAAGTCGGGAAGGGCAAACAAATCTTGTTCAAAAGATCGTAAAAAGCAAAACAGTACTCGGGCTTCAGGCTGTGGGATTCTGTCATATTATAATTAACCAGTATCTTTCTACCAGCTTGATCCTGTGGCACACAGACTGCCAACCAATTAAGTACATATGTTGTCTCACCACTTGAATGATGTTGTGATTTGTCCTACGTATCTATCAAATAAAAATAAACAGACATGCTAGGAGGATATGTAGGCAGCATACAATGAGTTCAACTGCACAGTAATAATGATTGTAAAAAAAAAAAAAAACACTTCCTTCTCCATCGACAATAGGCGTTTTCACACTATGTACGTTCGACCTGTGTCAAAATGTAGACTTTTTAAAAATTTCAACACCGGTCAATTACGCTACCTTTTCACACTACTCAACGCGGTTACACGGGTCGAACTCAACCCAGAGGTGTTTTCAACACGAGTCGAACTTCTCTACACGGGTCGAGAGCTCTCAACCTACCTCCCGAGTAGGGTTAGTTTCAACCCGGGTTGAGCGCTCTACACGGGTCAGTGCCGTGTTGAAAATGTAGTGTGAAAAATCAACACGTGTCGGACCCGGGTACAACACGGAGATTTTTCGTAGTGTAAAAAATAGCAAAATTCCAACCACAAACACAAAGTGAGACTAGTATAGGGAAAATGACACAAAGTGTCACAGAAAGTGAAAGACATACATTGTACACAATGTACATTAAGACTTTCATAAAAATAACCGGCCGAGTAATCTGTAGATTTAAAAGCGTTATTGGACAAATACATGTGTGTTTTCACACATCACTGTTTATCTTCTCTATTGTAAATGTTAGTTTGATTTGGTTTAGTTTGTTTCATATCATCATTTATAACAGAAAATCCTGAAAAATTTGTGCGAAAATTATATCTGAAGACCTCCAAGAAATGCTGAGGCTTTTAAAATTTGAAATAAGCCCACATGAACATGCACAAAATCAAAACTAGTGCTAAAAACAGACTCGGTTGACAGATTGAACTCAGACTTTCAGGGGTTTGTTATATTAAATCCCACAAAGTATGAAAACTACCTGCAACTGTTTTATCAGCTCTGCCACTGTTATCACACCTTTAACTACTTCGGGACAAATGTACATGTACATGTACATGCATATGTTCAAATGGGCATGTATTTTGTACAGCAGCCAACCATTTGGTTACATACGTGTAAATGTACATGTGCCCTGTGTACCTGAATGAATGGGTGTGAGCTGAGAGTAGGCCCATAAAGCCTCAGCCTTGTGATTGGGCTGATTCCCGCCCAAATATTTGACACTTTGGGCAAAAGATTCCATCAATCAACCAATCAGCAGGTGTGTTCCACATTTTCCGGATTGTTCCTTCGACAAATTCCAGGCGCATTCTCCAGAGGAAATAATTCCAGCCTGGAGATGTGGGGGTAGGACAGGTGAGGCCCCAGCAAGGCCTGGGTACCGGGTTTGGGTACCGATCAAGTGGGGAATACATGTAGCTAGCAATGGGCTTCAAACTCTCTATGGGGGATCGTTGGTCGGTAACCTGCTGTAAAAAAAAATGCAAGCTGAACAGGGCAAAGTAGGATGATGGCCTACTTGTTGAAAGCAGGGCAGAAAGGGAATTTCATTTTTGGGAGTGAAGACTGAAAGATCGACAGGGAAACCCAAGTCGACAGAAAGATATATGCATTTGCATTGTAATTTATGGGATTTGAGTAATGAACAAAGTACAAAGGCTCATTTTCCACAATGGGTGCATTTAAAAAAAAAAACAATGGCTACTTTTTTTTAGTAATGGCTGCCAGCAATCCTGGGCTATTCCCTTTTTCCCCTGTTCCAATGCATTTGTTTCTTTCAGGTCATTTGTTTCTTATGGAAAAAAATGAAATTAAAAGTAAAACAAAACAAAAACCCAAGAGTAGTCCGTATCTTGACAAAACAGAATCTTGCGACACATATTCGAATCACGTAGGAACTGTTACCATCGCACAAATCCACAATCCAAAACCAACAACAGAAATACCCAGTTCTACGGTGAACACACGGCGCACCTTCAAAATATTGATTGTCCCCTGCCTGCCGCGCTGCCTTCCTACGCAAGCAGCCGATGAGCAGCCTTCGTCAGTATCTCAGCCCATCTTTTTGCCGCATTCTGCACAACACTCAGGCTCAGCAGTGTGACGCTGTGAATACTAACTCCCCAAAAATAGATACTAGGTCTATACTGCTCACCCTGTTCGAAATCTGAGACAGGCAGCTTGAATTTCACACCTCAAGACAAAAACATTTACCATGCCTGTGCAAATATTTTGTTGAAGAATGAAAATACTGAAACCTGCTTTAGCATGTGTGTGACAGTTCTAACCAAATTAGACCTGTATACAGGTAACAGTCATGCTTGTAGGAATACATACTTTTTTATTCATGCACATTGTATACATGTACATTGTATATCATGTATAAAGTAATTCTTCCACTGAGAAATAATACAACTTATGGACAAGTCTGAATTATCCTTCATTTCTATTTGTGTTGTTCATGTCATCCAGTTGTACCCCAAAGTGACAGATATTTGTTGCACTACAAGGTGACAGATAGTTAATATAATCCACAATGTTGGTGTGACAATACACGATACCTCACTTTGTGGTGTGACTGATGATATACACATACTGCATGTACAAGTATGTACATCACATGTTTACAATCCTGGTTCAAATAAAGAATTATTTGTGACATGTGTACTCCAAAACCACAACAAGACAAGGAAATGGATCAAACGGCCTCAGAATAGATCTGGTTCAAGTCAACACAGCTGAAAATATGATTCCAAATTCAAAATGGTTACTCCAGATGGTTTGTGAAGAAACCCAAACAAATTCCTGTGGCTAGACATGATTGATTGTCCAGAAACTTCCCCAAATCCTTGCACAACATGCACAATGGCCGTAAACTCACCTGACAAATCATTATTGACGTAGCCAAATGATGGGCAAAATATAACGAGGAAAACAGGAGGGTCGTGTCAGAACCAATAACATCTGTCATAATGCACAGTCTGTGAAATTTCTTATAAATCCTGAAAAATAATGAATTTCAAACATGGTGGGGTTACAACACTAGTCACATGGCATCTGTTAAATGTATATTTGGTGTTTTGAATGTACAATGTACCTGTACATGCACTATGTGAGCACAAGGGAATCAAGAAAATAAATATTGGACAAAAAGTAAGTGAAATGTGACTTGGTTGTGACAGAAATCTCATTCAAAATGATACTAGCCAAACATCACAAGGAAATTTCTAAACAAATACAATGTAGCAGAACCATATCTTATGTACATGTACATGTATATCAGACAAACAAATCTTTTAAAGTGCACACACCAGCCGAGTCCCCTCGAAAGGCTGGTTCGACACTTCATGCGAATGTGTAGCGAATGTTATAACGTCAATACCAAATATTTGCCCTGCGAATTCGCAGAAGTTGAATACATTTCAACTTGTGCAAATCTTTGCAAATTCATTTTTGTGTTAGCATTCATGTGAAGTGTGAACCGTTCAAAAATATCACACAATTATTAAACTCGAACTGACATTACTACATCTTCATGTTGCCAGAATCACGTAAACAGAATCCAGTAAATAACTATAACATACGGTTACCAATAACAGTGACATGACTTAACTCTTGAAACATAATTTCTTGCTTTGAAAAAAGAAAAAGCTGGCTAAGAGTAATTCAGTATCTTAGTACATTTGACACCACAATAATGGAGAGAAAATGTACATGTGAGCCAACAACGCACTCTCAATACTGCTCATCTTTGTGAGAACACGCCACGAGCAAATTTCATCTCCTTAATAGGACAAGAAAAACAGAGGGGACACAATCTCCATTTTCCAGCATGAGATAATTTGCCGGGTGAGGGAGTGCCTCCGCCAGAATCTGAAGCGACAGGAATCAGCGTCGGCCGTAATTGAGTCCGCGGGGGATGTGAATTTGTGTCCGCGGAAATCACAAGACGGAACGGAGAAAGGGCACCGAAGCAGGTGAAAATGAATAACGATAGTGGGAAGGTGGGGGGATATTCATAGAGCAAACTCGTCTTTATATAGTACATGTATTTCAGCTAGCCATTAGGGAAAAGAACCAAGTTTAATTTAGTACGTTCTCTGCAGGAGAGGCCATAATCATGGATACGATTTTGATACTCAGGCCTGGAGCTAGTTTGATCGTTATGAAATGGAAAGACAAATATAGCAAAGCAATGGGAGACTTTTGTGACGCTGGTGCCAGCAGACATACCAGTCCTTTTTGCTAGTTCTGAGCATTCGTGCATAGTTCTGAGCATGCGCGCGTAGTTCTGAGCATGCGCACGACTGGTGAGAACAATGGAAAAGGACCGGTATGTCTGCTGCCATCACGCATCTCAAAAGTATGGCATTACTGACAAATGTCTGTTGGATAAGGGGAGCCATGGCTGCTCCTTTGCAAGTGATTTTTTAACTAGTTTTGCCATGATCCAAGTGGTGTTTCCAGGTTTTGGGTCCAACAGGAAAATGGCAAATTTCTCTGAAAAAGTGGCGATTTTTTTTCTTTTCCCACCAGTGCAGTATTTTTAAAAGCTGAGGAGGGGGGTATTAGTACTGGTTTTGTAGTGGTGGCGCTTTCATATTGCTGAATACAATACTGCATGATCTCACCAGTTATATATGAAGGGGTCACAGTTTCTGCCAAGCTTGGGATCTCTGACAGGATGCCATTCCTTATCATCAACGGCACTGAATTTCAAAACTATTGCTGTTTTATTTAAGCAAAGTCTGACCACTTCAGACATAAGCTAACTAACGGGAAAAAAAATGGATTTCAAAGAAAAATGCCCTCAACAGGCACATCGCAAACACAATTATACTCATTTGAACCGGACATGTCCCGCAGCATCCACCTTCTGCATATAAATACAGATGAAAGATTGGAATAGTACATACAATTACCTGATACAACGTAGTGCCTCAAAATCCAACCAGGTCTCAAAAACCAACCAGGCCACTATTCGACTGCAACCAAAATCCCACAGGAAAGACAGCAAAGCCGGACCAGAAACCCTTCCGGGAAATGCCAGGCAATATTCCTTATTCAGTGGCCAGCTGATACTCAAGCTTATCTCCAACACAAGTATTTGCAACCCTCCAGCAAGCCCATGATCTGCCACATAGCCTTGACCCTACACAGCCATCCTGTCTGACCAGAGGTCAAGATATTTGACCTCTGCTAAAAATACTTCGTGGAATGACAACAACCTTTGCCAGTGACCCACCTGAGGCATAACCGGACCACCACCGAGCAGAATCAACCAGTTGGTCTCAAACAAATGGCAGATGCCTTTAAACTGGCAGAATAATTTCCTAGTTTGATTATTAAAAAGAGGTTTCATAAATTATTTCCTTGCTTAGTATGTAAATCTGTCAGTGAAATACTGCCATTACCAACTACAACCTCTGGGTCAAAATATTCCCATTATGTTTAGAACAGGGGGTGAGATTGGCTGAAAATGAACAATCGCCGGGGACCCCAGAGCAACGTAGGATCTATGGTTTGTATTTGCCTAAAGGCTCCCCTTGAAATACCCGTTTTTTACTGGCCTATATCCACTTTTCAGGCATGCCACTTGGATTTTACCCCCCCCCCCCAAAAAAAAAACGAGGAAATTGTAATCTTTACACGACTTTGTACTAGGTTTGTACAGTGTTTTTCAATTTTCAATGGCATAAGTGTGAAGTGAAAAACAAGGAAATCAGCTGATCGGAGGAAAAGTTGCTTGCCTGACTTTTACATGTAAGAACATCTTTAGGTAACACCTCGGGAATTCCAGATTTCAAAACAGATTCTTTAAAAATTCTGAAATCAGCAAAAATCCCGACACAAAATCCTGAAATTGGGAAAAATCCTGACAAATCTCACCCAGTTAGATTTTTTTTTTGGGGGGGAGCGAGTCCACCTCTATCCCTTACCATCCCCAGGGTACTAGAAACAGAATCCAACTTCAGGTGCATGCATTCCCAGCAAACACTGACTTCACCCTTCAATGTAATGCAGACGTGCATGGCCTTCAGAATGACAGATGAGTTAATTAATCCTCCCAAGTAAATAAATCCCAGAGCTTCAACACTAGAATCGGGTGACGCCAAATCAATTCAGTCAAAGGCCTTACTGGACTCAAGGCTCAAAAAGCTACATGTACATGTACTGTGTCAATTTATTCAGGTCGTTGATAAGAAAAATATTGATGTTCTGTCAGGAGAGAACAACAAAAATCAACAAAGAACATTACACAAAGTACAAATGCTCAGACCAAACAGTTACTGCAAAATGTACTCATTCTTATGTATACATGAAACTAATAGGTCAGACCAACATGTGTATAAAGAATGGCTGAAAAAAATAACCACTTCTCTTTTTTTTTTTAGAGTTAGTTACTTCGCACCATACATCTCTCTATTGGTATTCTCAGTATATAAAAACCCCTAAATCTACACAATGTAGATTAACACATCTCTATCTTTACGCCAAAGAGAAAAACACAAGACACTCTGCGGCATTGCAAAATATCTTCCAGGGGAAACCAGGCCAACAAAATCTCAATATTATAATACCCGGCCTTCTTGAAACCCTCCCAGTGGCCCCATTGCCTGCCCACGGCTTACCCTGCAAGACGGACGAACTGACGAACACAAGACCCCGGAACAACATCACAGAACAAGACAGTGACAAGAAAGGGAATCTTGAATGCAATCATATCTCTCAGTGACAGAGGCTTCATACATGTAATTAAAAGCAACTCGGGCAGCCGGCATCAAGCATGAATACAAAAAGAAAAAGAAAAACAGAACCGAGGAGACAGCGGGAGAGACAGAAATCATCAAGGTGACAAGTGGTCAATTATTCAAGCTCACTTAAGGAACGGGATCCGATCGGCATCTCAGGGTAGGATGTCAGGGATTTGTGAGAGGACGACAGAGCAAACTAAAATTTGTATCAAAGCGATGATGTATGTGTCTGCATACTTGTAGCCGACATACATGAGGATTGATCTGATTTCTGATTAACACAAAATCAAGAAACTTCAAACCTGAAGTTGGGAAATGAAGCAGTCTTTTCTTTAGAATTAAACACAGATTATATCTGGAAAAAAGCATACCTGTAGCAAAATCAATTGAACATAATAGTTTATATTTTCTCAAATGTTTCTACAATGACCATCTAAACTTTTCACAAGAAAATTTGGCTTGAGAATTACTTCAATTTTTACAGATCTGGAGATATAAAAAATATCAAAATGTATGAAAGGACTGGTTATCTTGTATGTCAACTTCAATTTTCAGGGTCATGTTTGTTTTTCTCCATGGGATGATGATTGAATTATTCGCTTCCAGACAACAAATATGACAAAGAACACATGTTGAAATCAATACATGTATTAAATATTTAGTGTGAACATGTACTGAAATGTATAATAGGTCTGGTTTTGTTTCAGCAACGGTAGTGGGTGCCATACTATAGTCATGTGTGACAATGACATCATCCTACATTCCTAACTGGTGACCGACCGCCTTACTTCCTAATATTATATTTCCCACGTTATCAAGACATACACCAACAGATTGTTTCCTGACGAGGCAGGCCAGCATGAAACAAACGGATAACCCCTTGGTCGGGGTGACTCCAAGTCAGTAGGCTGGAAGGTATTCATCGTTTCCTAGGAAGCGAAATTGTTGATGCATCGGAAACAGTATGCGGTCATTGAGGTAGGCATGAGGGGTCAACCCGGAGCGGCTGTTGCACAACGCAAGAAATTCCTAGTCACATGGTTGATTAATAACATTACAAAGTGCAAGTGCTATCTACCTTGGCAATATTTCAGGTGAATTTAGACGGAATAAAAGAGCCATTTGAACAATCTAATTAGTATTCACTCTTCTCTTGAAGTAATTATCACTTAAAGCATAAAATCGTGCATTCTTTTACAACATGAGCAACATTTAGTGTTCTTTGATCTCTCCAACATTTCACAAAATACAGTTCCAGCAAGCATAACCAGAGTGTAACTTGCAAATGCGGGACATTTTTTATAAACAGATTTTCTGACAACTACAGTATGAAGACGGATCTTCTAACAGAAAACCCATCATTGAAAAAAGAGAACTTACCCCTCCCCCCCTTTCTTTTTGGTGGGGAAGGGGGTTAACTTCTCAAGTGGCTGTGTGTCATCCTTACAAAGTAAAAGTGATACCTTTGGACTATTTCAGTTGAATTACCTTGACATGTATATGTACAAACTTTTCCAAATATATACAGCATTTATAAACTGAAGTCTACTTACCAATGCCGACAACCAGGAGATATTATGAACTTAGACATGAAACATCCAGTTATGGATCTTTTTAACGGAGAAACCCAGACAATAGAGAACTTAAACTCACATTTGAGGCAATTTCGTATTTGGCTTAGTGGCATTTTAAGCCATTGATTCGATTCTAAAATAAAATTGAATTACACAAAATCCAGGTGTCAGACTAGGGTCAGTAAGCAACTAACATCTCGCTAAGCATCAGTAACTAATCAACAGAAAGTTTTTTGACTTTCTATGGCTTTATCAGATTGAACACCGAGTCATATCAGAAAAGGCAAATCTTTAAACACTGGATTGACCGCTGTTTTTTTTAAAACAACTTACAAACAAACAAACAAACAAACAAACAAACAATACAGACAAACTAACCTGCAAAATATGAAGAAACAGCTACCAGTGCAGCCAACTCAAACACAGTCTCTCCAGATTAACTCACAGTCCCAACGATTTCAAAATTTGATATGACGTGGCTCGACACTACATTACATGACCGCACATCCTCCAAGATGGTTAATTTCAGTCTCTATGCGGCGAGGAAGCGTTACAGTATCACTAGTCACAACAGGCCGGGTTCACTACCCCACACAACCCAACATCTCCCACCGGAAGTCAAAAAAATATTTATCTGGTTACAAGAGCAACATTCCTGGACATCTGACAGCTTATGTGCCTATGACCCACCCTAGTCACACCAGGCAGGATTCCTCCACGACTCTGTTTCAAAGTGTAGGAAACAGAGTCTCGCATCCCGCACTATGGTCCAACAATATCTGATCTCCTCAGTGGATCTTGTCTACCAGCAGGTGTTCCCAGCAGGAACAGTCTCCCATTACTCGAGCGTTGACACCTACTGATGGAAATTTAAACACTCCTGGTGAAAGATTTACAGCATCCCTGATGATAAATGGGAAGCAGACAGCAAATGTTGAAGAGGGCGAGGTTTATCTGAATGTGTTATTATTACAACATCCAGACAAGATTCAGCCTCAGGATTACACAAGTTCAATCACACAGGGTGTAAAGTAAGAGTCAAACAAATCTTGCTTTGGCAAGTTCTCTGTGGCTGATGTCTTATCAGCAACACTCAACTGCTCATCTATCTCCTGATAAGATGTGTTATTTCAGTCACAACTTCAAACACCCTCACTACACTGTATAAACACACCTGAATATCCAGCCTCTTCAAGTCTTGTCACTCTTCCCAAAACACTATCCGACAGCCCGCAATACATTTTTGAACTTCGCAGCTGTCCTTGGGATCAAAAAGAGAATCTCATCGACAAATGAAGCCCTCGACAGTTATTGCCAGCCAGCATTCGATTTTGAAGGCGATTCGTATTTATTTCACAAATTCTCCTATCCAAATGGCTTTAAAGCCCTCAAAGCAGGCACAAGTCCCGATTCCAACATCTAACTCCTTCAATGGGTGTGTCTTCGTATGACGTCATTTTCTTGCTATCTCCACTCCAGCAGCCGTGATGAGCGCACACAATCTCCCCACCTTTCAAAAACGCACTATTTCAGGGTAAATGCTAATCATACAATCATGTTTCTTCCCTCCCGTTCCCGACCCAGAAACTCTTAAAAGGATTCTTGCCTGTGGGCAGTCAGCCAGCCATAACACTTGTAGAAGTGAGAATTCTAGAGGGAGAAATGGACACGTACACACCCCCGCATGGCAGGCAGAGTCAGGTGAAGAATTTGATTGTGGAGTACACAAAATCCACCGAACCCTTGAGCAGCATTGGATGGAACCATTCTATTTAACAGGGGGTGGGTAGCTAAATCTGGACAACAGTAGGAATAACGTGATTTAGGTCTTGTTTGGACTTCCAAAAGGGATACTATTTATAGACCAGAGTGTCATGGCATGTAGTGTCAAGATTTCCTTAATTTAACTCCTAGGTGGCCCAAGTGCTTGCACTTTCACTGTTCCTACATAGAAATGTAAATTGACACACATTCCAATCATGGCCCTCACCAAGATACACCCCCATTTTTTGCTCTCTGTAACAGCTTTCTCATATTTTGTAACTTCCACATCTATTTCTTTTCTTTGAAGGTTCTTGAAAGCCTCTTAGTGATAATCTCAAAGTTACCAGTGAGTGATGATCACATTGTGACTATGAAGTGATTCCAGGAACTACAATCCAACAGGTACGTTATACAAGTTGTATACAAGTTGTCGTGGATGTATTATTCAAATACCAAACTTCAGCTTAGCATTATTAAACAAAAAACTGAGACAGAAATTAATATTATGTAAAAAGTGTTAATTTATCAAAAACACAATGTACATTTTTCAAGGTACATGTATTCAAAAGAATTCTACCTTTTGCTGAGGGAGAAGGGTTGAATACTGCAAACAGTTCAATCAAAACAAAAAGGAATTCTTGGCATTTTGTAGTTTTCACCATCAGAGCTCAAAAGCATTTATTTTCCGAAGAGAGTTTCTAATTTTCTGAAAACAGTATTTAACCCTAACCATGCTAAATCCAACAATTTCAATATGATTTTACATACTCCGTGGGGGGGTTAGGGTTAATGACAGAATATATAAGCTGAAACTCCTTAAAAACAGTCTTTCTCCTTTAAAACCCCACATCTGTTTAAACAGAAATACATACATGTAACTCCGAATTTAAACTGGTGTCTTCGCAATATTTTTTGTTTTCCAAAAAATATTCATCATAGCGGTTTTTCCTTATCAAGTTTTTTTGTAGGTTCTACTGATTTGTCACTAATTTTTGCATTTGGCTGTCAACGATCTCCACAGAATATCCCAAATGAGGATGGATCATGGCTAGTAATAATTGACGACTGACCCACATGCTACAACCAAAGTCAATAGAATGATGACTGTCCAGTCTAATACTGTCAGAAGAACAATGATAAACGAACATAGCATCAATGCTATGAGATCATCTAAATAGATTAATAAGACTCAGTAAACGTAGATAACAACAGGTGGAACCACGGCGCCTACCTTGCATTCTACTGCAAACAATGCCTATTGTTTGCTGGGGCAAACAATGACTATTGTTTGCTATGGAAAAATGACCAGATTCAAGGTTGTTTTTTGAAGCAACTAGCTTGTGGACAGGAATACAATCCCAATCCATACAATGACGATTTATGCACAAACAGCATCAGAGTTAATTCTTTTGTACATATGTACAATTAACAATGTCCAACTCTAATCACTGTACTATATACATGTAAGATTAAGTAACATGTGTAACAGGCTTTAAATTTTGAACTAGTAGCAATATGCTGCTACATGTAATTGCTACAGTATTAATTAACCGAAGTGTAGCACATTCTTTGGACTTGTAAAAACTGGGGCATCCAGCGGTGTGATTGGCAAAAAATGAAAATATCCACGAAATATCCACGAGGACCCCAGATCAACATAGTTTGCATTTGCCTAAAGGCGCCCCCGTTAAAATACCTGTTTTTATTGGTCTACATGTATATCCACTTTTACAGAACACCTCAGAAATTCCAGATTGCAAAAGAGATTCTTTAAAAATTCTGAAATTCCGAAGAAAACAAATCCTGAAATCAGGAAAAATCCTGACAAATCTCACCCCTGGGCATCATACATGTACATGTAGGATAAGTAATGGTGCTAAGGCACTACAGTCCTGAACCCATCAAAATTCAACACAACCTGCTGTTGGAGTTTGTAAGGCTTGGGGCAGTTAGGGTTAAAGTATCAATCTTCATGCAGAGCACATGTTTCAGGAAGAATGAAGTGCACAGTGAACAAAGTAGTTTATTTCATTCAAAAGTAGTTTTCTTTCATAATTTGTTCATAGAGGGAAATCCGTTAAGTTGCAATTTATGGAGCACGGACATCGCAGCTCTAACAAACTGCATACAGCAACATGCGATATACAAGTACAGTGCATTTATGTTTGTTTACATTATACACAAATACACTGTTTATCCAACCAAAAATCCCAGATATAAATATCAATACTCACAGGGGTATTATAGCTTACTTCAGTATTAAACAGGATGTGCCTAGATGTGTATTTGATACTAGTATGTAATTTTCTTAATCCTTAAAGTTATGCAGCCACATTTCTTTATAGAAACTGGACATCAAGGTAAAAAAAAAGTACATCGAAACATACCCTGTTTCCTCCACACAAAAAAACTTGTTGCTGCTTTGCAATTTTATTATTGTGTTGGTATATATTACAATTATATTTATAATATCTAAATTTGTTTTTAACCTCAACTCCCTCCACCATTTTCCCACCATTTTTTAACCTGAATCCGCCAACATCCTCTGATTTCGAAGTGTTAAAGCTGCATGTAACCTGAATCCTCCAAAATCCTCTTATGGGGACCATTGCATGAATCCTCCAAAATCCCCTATGGGTTTTTGTAAACATCCTAGTAACCTCAATCCCCTGAGATCAACCAGCATCAGATTGGGCCTGATGACCTGGATCCTCCATTTTCCTCCAGAGGCAAAATCCTCTTACATGTATGCCTTCAATCCTGCAAAATCCTCTGATGCTTCAACTTCCAACGACCCTCAATCCTCCAAATTCCTCCTTTTGGCAAAGAGGATTTTGAAGGATTTGGGAAGGTTTATAGGGTTAAGTTTCAAACAAAATCCCAAACTCAAATTAGCTTGAAAATTTGTCATCTTCCAAAAAACACACCACAAAACAAGATAAATTCCCAGCTTTAGAGAGAAAATTTGCATAAACATGTATACATAATTATGAAGTTTGAGTTACATGTACATGCAGTCAGTGTACATGTACACATGGCATATCTGCAAAATTTCTCTCCAGCTGTACTCTGCCATGCAAAGCCTCAATGCATACAAATTCCCAAAAATATCTTTGTCTGGAACTGGTATTACTTACAGAAACTTTAAAATGTGCAAAGTTCTTGACAAACCAGAGAAAGGCAAAAGACAGACCCCCTCACAAACAACAACTGAGACTTGAACCAGGGCGGAAACTCCCAGTACTTGTGAGAGTTGGCAAACCAAATTAGGGAAGGGGGCTGATGGATTTATGGATGAATACAGGATCAAAGGTTAATGCAAACGGGGAAGCCGGTGGGACATCAAACACAGGGGTACAATTCTAATTGGATGTGGCAATGTCAGCATCATGGGCCATTGCAAAGCATTACACACTCCCATAGGCACAAGGATAACTACAAACTGAATGGGTGGCATTATATTTTTTGGGGGGGGGGGGGTTTTAAAAGTGCAACTGATACAAAGTTAAACTAAAAGACAGAATGTGAACTGGTTAGTCTTGCCAACTCCAGCAAGCTCAGTGGTTGAGAACCCTGCACTAGTGAGCAGCAGGTTGCGGGTTCCAATCCATCTAGATACCCTTTCTATTTATCTTTCAGAGGAGAGCTAATGAAAAAACCCAAACATGTTTAGCAGCACGCCTTTTCTAAAAATGTCAGGGGGAGGGCTCATTTTTTTCTTTCTATTCACATTTGTTTTTCTCTTTCTTTGCATTTAAAAACTTTTCTTTGAGAAAAGAAAAGAAGGCCAAAAATCAGGTGGACTCGAGCCTAAAGATGCCAGTCACTAATTACATGGTAACAGTCATTGGACAAAACCAAACCAAACCAATTTTATAAAGTAGACTCACCTTGTAGAAATCAGCTCTTCTACCACTCGCTTGTCCTCCCTCTGGGAGATGGTGTAGTTCCCAAGCACCTCTGGAGGGGGCGGCGGCAGCTCCCCGCCCAGCTCAGTGATGGGGACAGCGGGAGGGGTTGGGGGAGGGGGCAAGTCAAAGCTCTCAGCCCTTGTACGTGGGACTTCTTGGACTAGATGGGTTGGAGACCCTTCCTTGCTGGTTGACAGGGTAGGAGACGTTCTGGTCCTAGTTACAGCTTGACGTGCTGGTGATTTCTCCTTGCTTGCAGATAGAGTCGGGGACGTCCTGGACCTTGTAATGACTTGATGAGTTGGTGAGGACGTTGTCTCCTTGCCGGCGGGTAGCGTGGACGATGTCCTTGTCCTAGGTCCTTGATATGACGGGGATGTCTCCTTGCTGCCTGGCAGGGTAGGGGAGGTCTTTGTCCTTAGTCTCGAGGTGACTTGAGCGGTCGGTGACGCCTCCTTAGAGGGTAGGGTAGGGGACGTCTTAGGAGATGAATATCTGTTCATCAAGATTGAAAATTATTCAGTCATTAGTTGATCACTTACAATGACTGATATCCTCGCTGGATCAAGAAATTATCATTTCACTTCCTCAACATCAAATCAGGGTATTTTAAAATCCCCAAGGCAAATTTTGGTCACACAAAATGGAAGCCCAAAAAAGCCAACTAAAACCACAATGGAAGCAAAATCAGAGTTGCTCTCTTACATACTGTAACTGAAAACACTTTACAATTGTGCACAACAGGTCATCACCTACATGAGTGTACCGGTATGTTTAAGTACATAGTGGCAGCTAACAGAGATACAATGTTTATTTATAAAGCAACAGTTACCATTCATAAAAGGTTAACAAACCCACATAAAGAAAATACATTACAGGTTACATCAGCTTACTGAAATAAAATAGAATAGAATAGAATATAAATGCTTTGTATTTAACCCAGGATGCAACTTTGACTTTAACTACGACAGGACCATCTTACCTTATCCAACACTGTCTACTGCAAAAATAACAGTAAAATGTTATTTATAAGTCTCTTACACCAGGCACAGAGTCACAGAGCCAGATATTCATTAATATTACATCCATCCATCTGTATTGTGTTGCTACTTTACTGTAGGATGCAGTGCAGTGCATTGCATACCTGCATAACCCGACTCTTGCCCTACACACCAGGTTCAATTGGTACCCGCCAGCCAATCGCGAATGAGCTTTTCAGAAAATAGATGACACATACATGTACACGCTGGGCAATCACGGCCAGTGTGGATGATGACCCCACTTACGTACATGTACATACATGTACATCTACATGACCTGAGACTGGCAGCACATCAAATTGCTTTAACACTTACAGATTCACAGTGGGTAATTTGACCATGGAGGAAGTTGACCAAGTGCCATGTACAGGAATCTAAAAATAAACTGCTTATGACTCATTCGGGTGCATGCATATTCATGAAGTCATTCATGTGTATTTCAAGTTTGACTGAAAAAAAGTGGTATAATTATACGCTAACTCCATTCAGATTTTCGCTGGGCAGCCTGCTGAATCCAACAAGATCCAATGCCCGCAAAGTCTGAAGGCTGCTGAATCCAAAATGCTAGAACGAAAGGTCTTTTGTTCACTGCACAACAAAATCCAACAGAAATAACGCACTGTTGGATATAGCTGGATTTTGCACGGTTAGTTAACTAATTTACTTTAACAATATCTCTTTTTCAATGAATCTTTATTTTTCAATAAATCTTTAAAAACCTGTTTTGTTAATGTATCAGGTTTTATGACCAATTCTTTTATATAATGCAAGTCAAAATTTTACTAAAATCTCCTGCACATGTAGGTTTTTCTAGTATTTTTTTACAAAACGCATTTTATATTCTTACTAACTTTACAGTTGTATAAATGTTTGTTTTAAGCAAGACTACCCTGATAAATAACTCAATTAACAGGTTCGTGCAGTCAAAAAATTAGCTGGCCTGACGTTTCGAACTTAAGCAGGTTCGTGCAGTGCTTGTTCCCTCTACAGTATCAAAGTGAACAAACGACCTAGATGCCAGGAATTTACAACAGGAGTCTTTGATGAGTCATACGCTACATACTAAACATGCTTTTAAATTTGTATTGATTGGGGACTAGTGAACTGGAACAACATGACCACGCCTATGAATCACTTGGCACTATGTATGGCTGAAGTCTGCAGGTACTGTGATCATCAGGTCAGAGGGTGATGCACTGCCAGTAGCAGGTGGCTCATTTGCATAATTAATTGGGCCTTTGTGGAGGCTAGAGGGGGGGGGGGGGGAATCCCCATGAGTCATCCCAGACTGGTTAATCCTGTCATAATGCTGTGGGAGACAAGTAGATTAGTCCAGAATAGGAACAGGCAAGGGGCTCCCTCCATGTACAATGTTGATCCCATGACAGGATACCTGATCTCTATTCTCATTCGAATTCCCCAATTGCTGAATCGTTGAATAATACTGAAATGTGCCAATAACGATTGCCTGTTTGCCACTTGCTCAACTTTTTAACACAGTCTGGGGATATGTTTTAATAACGTGTAGCTGTAGCTCTATGTACTTACATGTAGATCAATTAAAGTGTATATATCTCAATGATGCACATTTGCATAACGTACATACATGTACATGTAGGCCTGAAATTAATTCAGTTTGACATTCTGGCCCTCTAAACATTTAACATCTGCATTCAAAATAATTGTGTGTGTACATGACATGCATCTGATATGTAATAGCTATGTATAAAAGATCCCCAGGGGCCTAGTTTCAACTCTTTATGTATGCCTACAGCTAGGCCTCCTCACTCTAAAGTAGTATCGCATATCAATTACATACACATCATGACTGCACATGCACCTAGCCTTTGGCAGTCTTGCATCTGATGTTGACTTTCAACAGAGGGCGCTATTTCAATATCACAGATGTAAGTCTTCAGCATCACCACCATGCAATCATGAATTGTATTCAACACTTTGTTGAAATTACCAGCTTGATTTTTAGCCGCGTCGCATCGCAGACGGGGGCTCTATAAGTGCTTAGCGTTCTTTTTTTTCTTCTTGTGCCTAATTCGTTTTCGCGACACGGCTCAACAGAAAAGGGCGCTACAACACTTACTATGCTTCACTGCTTCATGGGTGGAGGAGGAGGCTCCTGCACTCATTCGTGCTTGTTTTTTAGATGGAGATGAAATGAATTCAAAAAGGAACTCTATTTCAGATAACCCACCTTGCACTAGAAAATGAATTGTTGAAAACAATTACAAGTACAATTTGTCATTGCCTTATTAGAGTCAATTCACACTAACCTTCCTAGATAAGACTCCAGGTTTTAGAAGCAGGGCTGTAGTTAAGTGGATGGAAACCTTGACAGTTCCTATTGAATTCTACAGAATAAGTCGTGTTTAAGGGTCTGTACCTCAAAAGTAACTCCAGCAACTTGTGACTCATCTTGTTGGGTTGGGTTTAGATTTTAAAGGATTCTGGAGGGTTTCCTAAATGAATTGCTGGAATTGAGCCCTGGTTCAAACTGGGCCAAGCGCAAAATATTGCTTACTAAATTTTCCTGATATTTTATTTTCACTTGAGAACAGTCAATGCAATTGTGGCCGTTTAAGTGTTTATGCTAAGTGGAATATTACACGTTTAGTAAATTTATGAGATTGGCAGCTCCATAACATTGCAACCTCTTGTCTTGGTCTCACCTGTACTGTTCAACGCGGGTAGGCAATGGGAAGTTGAAGACGGTCTCGGCCGGTCCCGATATCTTCCTCTGCCGCTCCGCGTCCCCAGTCCTGTATGGGTTATCCTCCTCCAGATGGATAGGCTCCACCTTGGCTATTGTCTTCAGCTGGGCTTCCTTGACCTGGCAAAAGGGAGCATGAAGGACATCACATTGATGAGTAAAAAGTTCATTTTGAAAACAAGCGAGGCAAGATATTCAAAATGGAGGAACTGTGGATTCACTATTGGACATTGTGTCCTTGTCATGGAGTTGTATTAAGTGAATCAAGCGTTTACTCCTCATTCTCTCATGCAACCTACTTTGGAATTGTCCTAGGCACTATCTAAAATCATCATAGCGTGGCCGTTCTGCTTGTGTTTCTCGCGTACATCTGTAAACATTCAACTTTCACCTGAAAAAGCTTCGCTTGATTCACGTCCTTGGGTTACGAACACGCATTTTGTTGGTGTGTTTATTTTGCTCAGTGTTGTCCGTTGTTGAGGTAAACAATGTGTTCTTTTACGCATGAAAAGCTGTGCAAGACATACTAAATTTGGAGGTTTCCATAGGTTTGTGTACAAACATGGATGCGGCCAGTAGGCGTCATTCCGCACTGCGAGTTATCACTCTAGTAATTTAATATACGTGTAGCTCTATGATCCTCGCGCGGTTTTGTTCAGATGTGTTTCGTTGCACGAGGTTGAACAAAACTATAAAACAAATCATGAATAAGCCACAGATAAACAAAAAGGTTTGCAGTAGCAAAACAAAAATCTCCTTTGGATTGTGTGGTTCTGGGAAAACCCAGATTTAGTGGTTCGTTCCAAAACATCAGAACTCAACAACATGATATCTACATTGTACATACTGCTACTGAACACAATTTTTGCTTACTGGCATTTTAGCCATGCAATTGTATCTCATGAAACACCGATCTCTTGGAGGAACTACAGAACATGTGGGTTTTAACAATAAGCCAGTTCAGTATTCCAACTGCGCATGTGCACAACAAGATTCGACGATTTTTCTCTCGGAAAAACTTGGCAGATAAATGCACACAAGGCTATGGGGGACGTGGTAACCGAATCTGCATTCTGTGACAATTGTTCGTGCAATCGAAAAAACGATGGGAACATTTGTTTGAACATAAGTTTGGACACACAAGACACCTGAAAACACTTCGCTGTCCAAACGTTTTTTGAAAAATGTTACTTCAGAACACGATGATCTCTTTAAATTTGCTGGTACCCGCTATGGTTTTGCACGCATACAATGAAATGTTTCTCCCGAAAGAAAAATTGCCAAATCTTGATGTGCACATGCACAGCTGGAATACCGAACAGGCATATTTCATACTCTCGCACTAAAATTGTGTCCTTTCCAGCCCCCAAAGGCTAGTTTGGTGTATTTCAGAAGCCTGTGAGTAAGTTTGAGTAAAACATCGGATTATTTCAAACTTTAAAAGTGACATTAAAGAATCAGTTTCATCCAGCATTTTTTACTAGTACTTGCATACTGGTTAAGAAAATCAAGATACTTAGTAAAAGTTTGTCCCACAAACTACAGATGTAGAATACGGCCCAAAAAAGAAAATTTAAAGAAAACAAAAATTGAGGAGCCAAATTTTACAGTGCTGTTCGGAAGAAATTTTGATTCCTTAGAGATAACTGATAACACAGTAACTAATCTGCATTTAACCCCTGGAGTACGGTATTTTACAGGAGACGTCGGGGTGCCGCGGCGGCTCTGGCAACCAAGCGAAACGGCCACAATGTGTTTGTGCAGTCAAGCGTAACCTATACACAATAATCCAACAATGGATTGAAACTGCATAAACAGCGGCCAATTGCGTCATTCGGCCTGTTTTTTTGGCGTCAAATTCCGTCATCCATACGCAAGGGGTTAAGCTTCAAATCATATTTAACTAATCTGCACTTAATATATTCTGGGTTTTTATCTGCAGGGCGAGATTGGCCAAAAATGAAACAAAATCCAGGGGGTTGCCAGAGCAGCAACATAGGGTCTATGGTATGTGTACATGTATGTATTTGCCTAAGGTCACCCCTTTCTTTTGGTCTATATCCACTTTTACAGGTAAAAACAACTTTCGGGTAACACCTCAGGAATTCCAGATTTCAAAAGGGATTCCTTAAAAATTCTGAAATCAGTAAAAATCCTGACCAAGTATCGTGAAATGAGGGAAAAATTTTCCTGACCAATCTCACCCTTGTGTCTAGGATGAAAATATTGACCCCAGGGCAACTTCAAAACAAGATCTTTCCCAAAAAATTGTGCACTGTGCAAAGGATTTTTTATTCAAGTGCTCCACAACACTTTCCAGAATGGTGTAAATACTTCTTGCCTTCATACAACGAACCACAAAACAATGAGCAAAAGATCAACAATCTTTTTCACAAAAAAAAAATGTCTGACTAAACTCTTTTTCTTCCCAGGTACATATAAGCAGCTTTTGTGTCACAGAATGCAATACCCCATTCAAGTTTAGAGTTTCCAAACAATTCTGGGGAAAGCAAAGTACAAGTGCAATAAAAGAAGGAAAATAGGTGCGAGCATAAATAAACACTGTGCATCAGCTACAGCGAGTGTTAGAAATCCAAGATTTGAGGGGTGAAAAGGTAGAGCAATCAGAAACAGCAATAAATTACGTCAATCTCGAAAATGAGCTTCAATTCAAAAGCAACTGCTATTAAAATTGAAACCGAGCAAAAATATCACGTATCAAGAATGACTTTTGTATGAAATGCTACCATTTTTTATCCATCTGGGTGTAAGCAAGCCCTTTTTCTGCTGCCCTCCTTATTGTCCAAAAATTACTTAGTTCAAAACCAATTCCTTCTTTCCTCAGCTTTTTATCATTTCTCCCCTTTTCTTAGAGTAGGTTAAGCTTAACAAACAAACAAACAAACAAACAAACAAACAAACAAACAAACAAACAAACAAACAAACAAATTTTTTTGATGTTTAAAGAGAGATTAGCAAAGTGGTTATTTTTGAAAACCCCAATAGGCCACACTTGGAGCAAATGATGGCGACGTAACGATACCATTTGAGGGTCTGAACAAATTGAATGGCGGTAAATTTAGTAACACTACGTAAGATACAAAATTACCGAGAGTATTAAAAAAAAAAAAAAATAAGAATGAGCTTACTGAATATGTAAACTTTTTGTTTTTGCTACCCAAAATTACAGTTCCTTCATTTGCTCATAAATGTTGACCATTTATTATGTATTACAGATTAGTATCTTTCCTGACTTGAGTAGGTTTTAGAGTGCTAGCAAATAGCATGTTAGAAAGATCAACAAAAAACTGCAGACCAAAAAACCACCTTGTAAGATGAAGCTGAAGATTTGTGTGTCACCTGCTTTGGAGGTTCGTCACTATCCTTCTTGTGTTCTGGCGATGGCTGGTTCCAGGCACTGTAGTTGTGGTAGCCACTAACCGGCAAAGTGGCTGAAGAATGCGGTGTCTGCCTGAGGCTTAGGCTCTTCACAAAGTCATCTCTACTCCTCTGTCCATCCCGATGATCATGGTAGCTTACCGGTCGTCTCCTGCTAGGATGAGTCATGGAGGCAGAGCGGTTCATTTTGATGGGCTTTTTCGTTGGCGGGTAGTCCTCTGACAAAGAGTAAGAACTCCTTGGCAAACTGCTGGTGTCGCGGACTTTCTTCACTGGTAAGTTAGTGTCACTCGCTGCCCTCTGGTGGTAGTTGTCTGATGCTTTCTGTAGACCATGCTGCCTGTGGTCCATCGCACTCGGGGGAGAGGTGTTGGGGGGCAGGGGAAACCATGAGGACTCCGACGGAGACACAATCCCCGAGTCTCGATGGGCATGGGAGACCTGGCTGGAGACTGACGAACTCCGTGAGTGATCCAAGCTTCCAATGCCCCCGCCACGCTTCCCGGGCAGGGAGGTCATTGAGGAGTACTGCGAGTCCGAGAGACTCCCCTGTTGGGAGCCAAACACACTCCCATCCGATCGACTGAGGCCCCGCTTCATCTGGACAAAATTTATTAGGGCCTCTTTGGTAAGCCGGGGATCTGATACTCTGTGTGATTTGCTTATAGCGCCGCTCGGGTCTGAGTTTGTGTGCCACTGGTCACTTGTTGAACTCTTACGGTGTTGCTCAGAGTCTGACTTGGAGTACTGGTGTTGACTCATAGAATCGGACTCCCCTCGAGAATATTTCCCCCTTGATTCAGATATTTTGAGGATTGGCTGGTCCCCGCTCTTTGACTCCGAAGTGCTGGGTCTGTGTTCTTTGACATCACTCTTATAGAGTTCATGGGGTCTGCTGAAAGAACCACTGGCTGATCTCCGTTCTAGTCTGTTGCTAGATCGTGAACCGGGTCCAGACTCAGCTGTTTCATTACCCTGTTCTTCATCAATCCGACTGAAGCGGGGCTCTGATAGTCCAGGATAGCTCTGATAGAGCAATCCACTGCAGGAGTAACTCTTTGAGTGTGAGACACTGGAGTTAGACTCGTCACCCACTTCTGGCTTCCAAGGAGGGAAGTTTGACTGGGTAATGAGATGGGGGCCAGTGGCTTTGGTGTCGAGGTCAAGAGAGCTGCTGTGGTAGTGACGGCTAGATGCGCCATTTCTTGACTGCCTGCTCAGCTGTGGCTGGCTTCCAAAGTAGGCATTCCTGGCATCTTTGGACCCGTTCATCTCCTGGAGTAACTCATCTTTGCTCTTGGGTGGACATAAAGGCTGTGGTCGTGTGTTCCACGACTGGGCTGTGCTCGTGTCTGGTCTAGTATGCTGCTGCCTGTTGCTTTCACTGTTGCTGTTAGGTCTGTAAATTTTGATCTCCACTTTGGTTTCACGGTTTACCGTAGACTTGAGTATAGGCTCACCGTTGGTGTACCTCTGACTGTAGGGGGTCTCCTTCTGCAGCTGGGAGAGGATAGAGGTGCCCCCAGTTGACTCCACCTTGTCCAGCTTCATCCGGTCATCTGACGAGAAGGTGTCGCCTACGTTCTGGACATAGTTGGGGGATTCCTGCTGGGCTCGGAATTGGTTGTCTGCATCTACCTCATAACCACTATCCCTCCCCTCGACTTTTAAGAATTTGATTTCTTTATGCTGAGATTCCATAATCAATTCAGAATTGGGGGCTTCAATTGTTGTCACCGCCTCCTCCATCAGCGGGCTAATTGGGGAGCGTACTCCTGGAGCATTGCCACAAATGTGTTTTTCATCTATTTTTATACTCGAGACTCTCACATGCACCTCACTTTTAGGATCACTTGAATCATCCGGTTGTGGATATTTTTCTCCCCACGTGGGATCAGCTGTAGTAACAAACTTTTGCCACTGCTTTTCAGAGTCCATCGCAGCTTTCTTACTCGAGAAATCGTCTGGACTCTTCCGGGTGCGCTGGTTTGCCTTCCTATGTTGGCTGTTCTTACGGTTTTGTTCCTCTTCATCAGATGACAAGCGACTGGTTGGCGATTTCACCCTCTGACTGCTACTAGTGTGGGAATCCAGGGAGGACACCGAGGTCCGACTCAGACGTCTCTCATCCTCATTTTGAGCCATGTATGTGGATAGAGGCTGAGAGTGGGACTTGCTGTAGTCGCTGTAGGCAGTGGAGCGGGGATGATGGACGGGCGATTCTGACCCTGTTGATGACCCATCTGGATTCACTCCCTGCAGCTGCTCCTCGTGGTCTACTGCCGTCTGCATGAAAGACTGGAAAGCCATCACAAGAGGGTCCTTCTCCTCGGTAATTCTATCCACATTGTCTCTGGTGGGAGGAGACCCCCGTGGCTGATATTCAGAGCTGGGTTTCTGCTTCGGTACATTTTGAGGGGTTGAGCAGGGGAAGAATGACTTGGTGTCTGTTGCAGGACTTTCTGGGTCTATAAAGAAGGGCAATGCTGTGTACAAGTATTGCATTTCCTTGTTGTTCTTGTTCATTCCTGGGAATGTCTCTGAGCCCACAGTCTCTCTGTTTCCTTGGAGCTGTGATACAGATGAAGATGATGAACAGGACTGGACATTGGGAAGGGGTTCACCACCATATGTGTATAAGGGTGCTGGCTCTCCTTTCATGGAATAGGTTTTGCTGTGGTTGGATGTTAGCTGCTCTTGCTTGGAGGAAAGCTTAACGGGAGGAATTTCCGTGGGCGAGATGACCGAACTTGGTGTGCAGTTGTTGTCCTTGCGCCTCGAGTCCTGTGTGTCGGCGGTACGCACTGGCCATGAAGGGTACTTATTGTGTTCGCTTATTTGGTGAGTTCTGTTTCTCGAGTCACCACGCTGAGGGGGCGTGGGAGGTTCCCGTTTTTCACTTGGGGTCGGGGATGGTGACATTCTCGGAGTGGCTCGGTACACTGGATGCCCCGACATGGGAGACACCAGCTGGTCTGACATCTGTTGGTGCGATTTGGTACCTTCATCCCAGTACTTTCCGCCGAGCTCGATAGTGCTTGCATAATGACGTTGTGGCATCTGCACTGTGGAGTAGCTCACGACTTGCGAAGTGCTGTATGTCTGAGGCTGCGACTGCAGAGTCTGGGCATCAGGCACGACACCAATGAATGCCTGCTGTTTTGCACTTTGTAACTGTGTTGCCATGACAACTTTGGGATATGTCTCGGCCGGCTGCAACTCCACATCTCTGAATTTTGGGTTAAAAGGAATGAGAGGCCCTCCTCGCTTCTCGCCGCTTACAAAGTAAATGTCTTTGTCCCTGCTGCTAAGCTCCCGATTGCTGGACGAGATGTAGTCCGAGACTCTACGATTGACAAAGCCAGTGCTCCGCGCTGTCTTATCCTTTAAACCCTGCAAGTTACTCATGGATTGGGTGTTACTGTGAGGCATTGGCCTCTTGTGGAATGTCTGGAGTACAGTGAGGCTTTCCATGGATGGCGAGGGGTCGATTCTTTGAGTCTGCTGGTGAGAAGGTAGCTGCGGGGCTGGCCGGGGCAGCGGTTGTTGGGCTACTGGCTTGGGAGACTTCTTGAAGGCAGGTTCTTCCCATGTCTGGCTAGCCTCATCATTGTGCCATGATTTTGGTCTCGTCTGATTGCCTCTATAGTGTGAAAAAAAGAAAACAAACAAAAGCAATTCAATACATTTTTGAACAATTACTGCCCAAGATTTGTAACCTCTTGTCCAAGAGGTTGTACATGTACTGTTAATTTCTGATTTTCCATTAATAACAAAAGCCCATTTACAACACTTGAGTTATTTTGTTTTCAAAGGCATGCTGTTGCTTTTGTGCCTGCTTTTGTTTATGCTACATGTACATGTAGGTCTCATTCATGAAAAAAATGTCTTTCAAAATTCTAGTGTTCGTGATTTTTGATCTACAGAAAAACAAAACTTGTTCAATGTTCATGATGATTAATGTGTCTGACCAATGTTGAGAGGGGTATGTTCTGTAACTTGACCTCTTTCACTTTCGTAAGTTACGCTGGGCTTTGTTAATGTAGTACAATGATCTCTTTTTTCCCAGGATGTTTGTAGATGCCTCCATTTTTTAAATACTTCTCGTTTCTGCTGGTACAATGTACATGGCTGCACAAGTTGGGTAACATGTACACATACACTGGATCAAACTGCAGTGGACAAAAGCTCTGTGACATGTACATGAACATGGAAACTACAAGGAAACCTGCTACACGTTAAATACGTGAACGCTAAAAGTGCACTAGTGAATAGCAAATCATGTATAAAGCCCCATTCATAAATGCCTCAGCGAGTTTCACTATCCCTATTGGTCGAGAGCCTGTCACGTGGGTGTGTTTAAACGGTTGTTTAAACACGGCTGGAAGTTGTTTAAACACGGCGCGTCATACAGCTGTTCTCAGCCGATACGCAACAGGGAGAGCGTAGTAGGTGCGCGCACAACTTAGATGTACTGAAATTCATAATGTAAGATAACGCTAATGCACGCGTATAAAACGCTGCATCTCGTGCGTGTGCGTACGCGCACGCGACAGACAGGCGCGGAGCGCCCTCACGCGCATGTGTTTTGTACTGAGCAAATGGGAGAAAAAGTAGGGTGAAAAAGCTTTGCATTTTGTCCTTTTTACGGGAGGTTTTTGCATTTTTCGTAAGAAGGCATTTATGAATGGGGATAAAAATGTGATGACCCGGTCTTTACCAGTCAATAATAACCTCGAAGGGTCGTGATCGCTGTTAATGGACCTCGCCTTCGGCTCGGTCCATTAACAGCGGTCACGCCCCTCCTCGGTTATTATTGACGTGGTAAAGACCGGGTCATCACACTTTTATCCCCTTATTAATTCAAGTTTACGTGGTGTGGAAGATCTTTTTCCAGGTAGTTTTTACAGAAAGCATCTCTTGCCTTCCAACACTTCCATGATAGATTTTAGAAGTGAATAGAGTTTTGTGGTTTTTTTTTATCATTTCTGTAAGCAATTTTTTGTAGTTAAAATATTTTCATGGGATAAAACGGCAGGAGAGAAGAATCTGAACAAGGGGCACGATGGTCCTTACTGTGGATTCAGTACCTTCCGCGGGATCGGGACCACCTGTTCCTTCAGGTGGTGATTCTCCGGAGATGTCCGCCCACCCCCCCCCCCCCCCCCCCCCCCCCCCCCGGGTCCCACACTGGACGTTGACCCTTCCACAGGAGGAGGAGGGGACTGATTACATTGTCCAGACAGACAACTGGGTCATAAACTCTAAATCTGCACACCTTCAAAAGTCCCAATGACAAGTCTTGTCAACTTTTCAATTAATGAAGCTTTCTAAAGAATGTAAAAACAAATCTGTACAGTGAAAAGTACAGTCAGCCCACAAGTTGTGACTTTGGTTGTCGAAATGTAACTGATACCAACACATAAGACAAGTACTTCAACCAGCACGATTCTAATGATGTGAGAGAGTCTTGAGTCTCCATATTCCACATGACAATCTGCAACAAAACGGGCTTTCCAGAAATTCCTCATACGGTACTTTTGATGAAAAATCACAACTTATCTAGCAGCCAAGCAAAGAACTCCACAGTTTAGGAAGTCTCCTATTTACACCAATAACTCGTCCGCTAACCCCCAATTCCACCTCAGCATGATCGCTGGCGGATTTCTAAATAAAACAAAATCCCAGAGACCAAAAAATACCAGGCATATTTGCTGGCATGGGTGTTGGAGATCGCCTTGGCCAGTTGCTAAAAATGGTACAAGGGGTGTGGGTTTCAAACAACAGGGGGAAACCACAGAATAAGAACCAAGCTGGCTCCATGGGAATTGGAACAAGACTGAAATGTAGACCTTCAGGAGGGTGGTTTTTTTTTTTTTTGGGGGGGGGGGGGGGGTGTGAGAGCCCATTGCCCAGACCTATGTCTGTGGCTGGCTTGTGGTTGGTTGTGGTGGCACCAACAAGTCTTATTTCAAGGGTCAATAGTTGTGCATGAAAAAAAAGAAAATTTTCTTCCAACTTTGCACAGTTGAGTACAAGGCTGCGGACCATTTGTGTTGTTATTTTGTATTATTCAGACTTAACGCCTCCCTGTCGCCTATTAGGGCTTCAGACCTGATTAAAATCCATGATAGACTGTGGTTTGCAGAGTACACACACGGCACATGCTGAAATAATAACACTGGGAAAATGTGATCCCTGTATTGTAACCACTGTAATAACAACATTCCAGTGATGATAAAGATACTGGAGCCCAGGGGACTGAGTGCCAGTTTCAAGACCGAGTTCACGTCTGTCCAAGCAAACTTCCTCAAGTTGAAAAATAAATTACCGCAAAGGCCTATAAATACAACTTGTGAATAGAATTTGGTCACTAAAACAAATCTACGGCATGTGGAAAATGACTAACAAATAAAGATACAGATTCCTTTTTTTGACACACTCTGATCGCAACAAAATTGCCAAGACTTATTTTGGGACGAAAATCCTGGAACTCAACAATAAAACTTGGTGCAAATTCTTGAATCTGGCCAGGTAGAATCCTGGCCTTAAACTTTGCTCTTGGAGAAGATATTCTATTGGGAAATTGCCTGCAGGCATTTCAAGGGCCAATGAGGCAAAGACCAGTGGATACCAAGCACTGAAGGCGATTGCCTCCATTGCCCCATAAAGTTGGAAGGCTGGAATTTTACAGAGTTTTAAGTTATTTTTGTTTTCCTTTGGATTGTTTTCTTTTTTTAGGGATTCTGCTTTGAAAAGTTTTACACCAAAACACTCCTGTTTGCCCAAAGAACTGCAAGAAGTTCGACAACCCATCCCCTCCCCTCGTGGCCCCATACAAAGCACCCACGAATGGTTAAATACATACATGTATGTACTGTATGAAGACGCATATATGTGCATAATTTGTTTCCCAAATTTATTATGTACACAAGTATAATGTACACCTTTTAAGTACATGTACGTCACAAATGTGTAGATACAATGTAGACAAATTGATTGGACAAATTTTGAATGAGGTGCCGTTGATTCATTTGTACGATTTCTTGTATTTCTGTAAGCAGTATTAATTAAAAAATTAAACCCCAATGGCTGCAGGAAAATTGGCTGCCAACACTGAAATCCTAAAGACCACATTACATACATTGTACATGTGCTGGGTACATGTACAGTACATGTACATACATAGACCACAGTGCTAAGTGACCCTGCAGACTTTAATAATGTGTACGCCAGGCAGAAGTCAATTTCCTGCCAATCAATATGGTGTGCATGTGTGCCCTAACCAATACACATACCTAATCCTATTTTGCCATCTGGCTACATCCTACCCCCCAGATGAAAAAGACATCCCCCTCTTCAATTAATGGTTACATAATCGACACAGTATCAGAGAGGATCAGACAGGATATAACTGCCTGAAATGACCTCCTGGGGAGGATGATGACAGGCCTGGGGGGGGGGGGGGGGGACAAAACTATTAAAATTATAATTTTAAGGAGTCTCTGATCTACAAGCAGAATTACAATTACAACTGCAGTGGAATAACGACAATGGAATTACATAGGCTTGAATGAAAACAACACTCGTGTAGCATGTACTTGTACAATCCAGACCATGCTAAACTGCAGTCATTTTGGTCTCTCCCTCTCCCGGAGCCAAAATGGAGCCAAAACCTATTGAGTAATACCATGGAGGTATTAAAAGGAAGGAGATCGAACGGCCCACAGATCAAAGACACTCACTCCCACGCCGCGCTCGTAAAACGCTGGGAGGTTACCGATAACGAAAAACCGCAGACATCAATCATGCACGCAATGATCGGGCTGGAGTTGGCACCCGCAATGCATGCTGGGAAATATTATGTCAGAGCGCGCATGCGCTATACTAGCAACACTCGACAAAATGGCGGCGTACGGCAAAGACGACTTTTACACTGAATCCGACTTTAGCGATCTTTCGGAGGATGAAAGTGAGCAAAAAGACCATTTTGCAACAGATTTTGATGTAGAAAGTGAAGGCGATGAACATGACAATACGTACTGTATTTGTCGACGACCAGGAACGACAGAAATGGTCGCTTGCGATAATGATACATGCGATATCGAATGGTTTCATTACGAATGCGTCGGGTTATCGTCCAAAACTATTCCTGAAGATTCATGGATTTGCGATCGCTGTCGCCCTACTAATGAACCTCGTAAGTATATGGAGGTTACAAATTGCTGCCACGAATCGTACATGTATCTGTACGTTTCGAAAATTTGTAACTGTAGGCTTTGTGCAATTTTAGGCCTATGACGACTGTGCCAGTTCTCAGTACTTACGGTGTCAAGAAAAAACTTTCTGTACAATTTTGTTTTTTAAAGTCTTTAAGAAAAAATTCCAACTAACTGAAATGGTTATTTCAATAAATTTTGTTTTGTTTAGGAACTGCTCCGATTTAGAGCCTGCTTTTTTCGAATTTTTAATCATGTACAAAAAATGTAGCTGTTGTTTTCCCTCTCAAATTGTATTTTCAAAATGTACCATCACTTTTTGAAAATGAAACGAGGAATACATACTTAATGATTATAATATTTTGGCAGAAGAATGTTTCTTTTTTCTATTTCGATATTTTCATAAACTGTAAATGGTACATGTAAAGAAAACCATGGAGGTATTAAAAGGTCCTTTTAATACCTCCATGAGAAAACACACCTAATAAACAAAATTGTATTGTTTCAGAATTGGTTTACAATCTTCCATGGCCTACTAGTACTAGCTACTTCTCTCTAAGTTTAATAAAAATTGTAATCCTAATACATGTACATGTAATTGTTTCTTGTTTCTGTTTAGAACTCGACGCGATTGTATCCCAGTCACTTCCTGATCTTGCCTCGCAGTCTGGCAGCATGGCAGCAGCTACCAATGCAGATGTTAACGAGTTGTCATGCCAATCCCATCCCAGCAGGAAGAAAAAGGCCAGCAAGAGACAAGCCAAGGAAAAGGACAGCGACAGCAGTACAGGAAAGACAGAAAAAAAGAAAAAAACAACAGGTGCGCCTAAACATTCTTGTAATTTTTTTTTTTTTTTAAATATAACTGAATACATTTTTGGTCAAACAATCCACAAGGGAAACTGACTAGGTAAATTTTACGATGCAATGTGGGGATCACTCAATGAAGATACGACTTTTTAACGTCAAACACTTTGAAAATGTATTCTAATTTACCTAGTCAGTTTCCCTTGTACATTTTTATCTGAAAGCAAATAACGTTTGCAATGTTACAAAAATGGCAATTCTGTGAATACAAAAAACACGTCCTGAAAAAATTCTTAGACAAATAATTGTTTTTATTTAAGCACGACTACATGTACATTACATTGACAATTTTAATGACATGTGTATCTTGAAAGTAAACTACGTGATCATATTGTCATTTTAAATATTTCATTTTTTTCCCATCAAAACAGCGGTTCAACGCCCTGCAGCTAGATTTACCGAAGATGATGCCAAGGGAAAAGCCAACTCATACTTCAAGGCAGGATTAGCCAACATACAGTCTCATCCTGTGTACTCTGCCAGTTACCCAATTGCCTTATGTATCATGGCACTTGTCGGAAATTTGTTGACATTGGTAAATACATCAGAGTGTTCAGATTTTTCTGTATTTCTTATAAGTAACATTTGGCTTATAGCTACAGCTGGTGATAAACAAAAGCTTGGACCAGATGCCTCTTCGATGATGTGGCGAGCCTTTGACCATTTCAGAACAAATAATGAAAATGTTAGTAAGTGGCATGAGTTTTTACACTCGGTAGGCCTTCCTGAAGAAGGTAAACATACACGCATTGTCTTTCAATTCATACTTCAGTCAATTTTAACAGAAAGGAATTCAACCGATAAACCAACTGAAGACATTAACGATGAGAATCAACATATTTCGAATGAAGAAGAACAGGTGTTGCGATATGTTGCTGGATATATCCCTTATGCTTTGTACAAGAAATTCCAAATGCATAAAAACAAAGTGGCAGAAGTTTACTGTAAATTATTATATTCATGGAAAGTTTCCAGTTGTCATAATGTAAAAACCTTTTTAGATTATTCCAATGAATGGATTAATTTGCAGAATAGGGGAGGTTTGTTCAGAATAAGCGATGATTTGTATTTATTCTTTCGGACTTTGGAAAATGAAAGTAGGAAACTTTTAACAAAAGCAAATTTAGATAGGTTTCCTGGAGTAAATATCAAGAGTACACTGTTTGATAAAATCCTAGCACAACAAAGGGTACATACATACTGGTGTAGCTTGACACAGAGTAAAATAAAAGGTGAAAGTTCCAAATGCTTGTTGGATATAATTGTTAAGTACTATATCAAAATTAGATGCAAAGCGTTTCTCAAAGTTTATTTAGATCTGAAAAAATCTAGTGCAAAAGTTAAAGCAAGTGAGAAAAAGGTGTCTAAAAAAGCTGAAAAGGCTCTACGAAAAGAGTTGGCATTGACAACGAGCAGCCAAGTAGAGTAACATATGTGATACAAAATCTGCTGTTACCTGTCATGAACATATATTCTGTTCAGTTGTAAAAAGTTTACATGTAAATACTAAAAGTAGTTTGTTACCAGTGCACTATGTACAAACTTGAACAAAAGATCCAGCTTTTCGTTTGACTGGTGTTAAAATGCAATGTACATGTACCTTTTCAGTTTGAATGAATCGTAAACCGTAACCATGGAGGTATTAAAAAGGACTGCCATGCCGTAACCAATGCAGCAAATTGTGAACACATTTCTCTTCATCAGAAAACTTGTGATTGTTTTGTCTATGGATTTGGAACCGTGTTTGGTCATCGTGAAATAAATAATGAAATGTATAGAATGCGTTATTGTAAATATTATTTCTGTATTTCAACAGGGAAAAACTCTGCAAAATGTAGTACATGCCCTTTTCGATAAAACTGTTCAGCACAACAATAACCTTTGACTGCAATATCGGTACTTGTTATATCCCCGTCTTGGATACTGTATTTTGATTGGCCTAGAACGATCATGTGCCCGGTCTATAAAAATGCATGGCACACTCCAAGCATGATATCACACATCAGCGCAGCCCTTTGAGCTGTATCATTGCTACCCACGCTACAATGTTAACGGCAGTAAACAGCGGACTAGCAGATTTTTAGTTGATGTGATTGGACATTGTTACTTCCTTCTAGGAAGCGGGGTGGGGTCTAGCATGTTGACTTCGTCTGCTCTTTCTTTGTTTCTTGAATTCCCTCGCTTGGATGCCTTCACACAGCTCGAGGCAACATGTAGAGCCAGCATATTGTGCCCAAACTGCTCAACAGTTGGATGGGAATTCATTGAATCTGTTGGAAAAAAATTAAAAATTGTAAGTTCTAGCAACATTATTGTAGGATATGACTATTTTTTTTTAGAGTATAAACCTGTCCATAGAGTTTCAAAACACTGAGCATACACTAGGCAAACGAATGTCCGCAAGAGCAAACAAATGATAATTTTGTTATCAAGGCGGTATTAAACACTTTGATAATCATGCTTATCAAAAATTTAACATGGAAAACTTTCCATACGCCTAATATAAATTTAATGCTTTAAACTTCCACAATAAAGTCTTATTTATTTATTTATTTTTAATTTTTTATCTCTGGCATTTTCAATAACCCCATACCATAGTGTAAAAAAAAAAGGGAGAAAATTATTACCCCCCTAATTTATTTCCAGTACCTGCAGTTTAAATTTCCAGCTACAATATTCATGCCTACATTTACGTATTTCCTTTAAAAATAAAATATGATATAAAACAAAAAAAATCCGATTACTAAAAATTAACCACTTCAAATTACATTGGCGCATACCTGTTGCACACAAAAAGTTTATTTGAAGAAAATCATTGCTTTTAACAAACGACCTGCTGTATGGGCTGCAGGTTGTTTATTTTGGATACAAAATTTAATAAAATGAAACAAGAGTAGGCCTAGCCTTACACCGAGTGAAATCATGAAATAAAATTCTAAAAATAAAATTTAAAATAATCGAAAATATAATCGAAATAATATGTAAAAACTTTAGTCAGTAGACCCTATATTTATAAAACAAAAAAAATTTAATATAACAACTCAATGATAGAAATTCCCCCAAAACAACAAAGATTCCCCATCCCCATGCATGCCTGGCTGGCCAGGCTGGCAAAAGTAAGACTAAATCTTTTGTTAAACCATGGTTTAAACAGTCACGGTAGAAAACAAATTTAAAATCATCTCATAAAAATGTGTTTTACCCCTTTTTAATACCTAAATGGTTTTTACCAAGAACGATTTCACATAATGGAAACACAGAGACCGGCATAAGTGGACAATAATTGTCCCAGGAAAAAAAAACAAAAAAAAAAACAACTTGTTTTTCCCCCCATGTAAAACCATCGTACGGTACCGTACGGTAAAACCCGGTATACGAACAGACAAAGAAAGCAATCCTTTATACCCCCGACAAAGTTTGGTTATCCGGAAACCTTCTGAATTGCAAGAATTAATAAAAATATCATTTCATAAATGTGGGGTTTTCTACGAACAATGTGATATAAAACTTACCGTAACTTGACGAAAGATTGTCCAATTGTGACGAAACAAAAACTTGGCTAAATCGGAAAATCGTAACGAACTCGGAAATAAAGATGGCGCATAGACTGCATGTCAACAACGCTACTGCGCATGCTTGTATTAAATTGTTTAGCGATCATTACTCCACTAATGTACATTGCACCAGCGTTTTCTTTTCTCCAGTGAGTGGAGCTGCGGCGTGAGAGTTTGCACACAAAGACGTCTTATCTCGGTCGTAAATCAGCTCACACATCGGGGGACTCCTATGGGTTTGTGCTGGGTCAGGCAACTTCCTAATTGGCTGCTAATGTCTTGGCCAGATTGTGGCGGGCTGTTCGAACTCCTTCCTTTTAATACCTCCATGGTAATACACATGTACATGTAGGTTGTAGCACACAAGCTTCACCTGTGTGGAAGATAAGTGCTTATTTATTTATTTATTTATATATTTTTTCTGATAGGTTGCGATAGTTATAACAATAGGAGGAATGTACATAAATTATTTGCTTGCAAAGTAACCTTAAAACCCCTTGAGTACGGTATTTTATGGGAGACGTCGGGGTGCCGCGGCGGCTCTGGCAGCCAAGCGAACCGCTAAAATGTGTTTGTGCAGTCAAGCGTAACCTATACACAATAATCCAACAATGGATTGAAACTACACAAACAGCGGCCAATGGCGTCATCCGGCCTGGTGGCACCGTTTTATTTGCGCATATTTGCGTTATCTGTACGCAAGGGGTTAACTACCTTCTGTTGGATTTGTAGATGACAGAATCTTTGTACTGGGGATGATGTATATTTTAAAAGAGTTTTTGTTCTAAGGGAAGCTTTCTGATGCGGACGGATCTGACTTTGCCCATGGATACACAAAATAAGTTATATATATATTTACAATGCATAACCCTAACTAACCCAAGCCTTACAGACTCCAGCACCAGGCTGTGTTGAATTTTGATGGGTTCAGGACTGTAGTGCCTTGGCACCATTACTTGACATGGAGCTATGATGCCCCAATTTGTCTAAGTCCAAAGAATGTGCCATAGGTATACTGCACAAAATTGGCTTTTGACAGGTTGAGGACAATTCCAAGTAAAAATGCCTAGGGGGTTAGGATTAAGCTTTAGTTTTTAAAATAGCTTTGAATAATATTCTATACTTGTAAGACTCAGTGTGGCATCTTCAAAGGCAAGAACAGGTTATGAACATGAGCTTTGGTTTGCATCCAATTTTAACATACTGACACGTACAAAAGTAGCAGTTACTAAAACAAACACCGGAAATTGTCAAGGTTAATCCACTTCCTCCATGGTTAATCACAGTGGAGTTCGGGTGCTGTGTGTTATTCATATTTAATTCACAAACCAGGTGCTTCATAACGCACCCTGTGGACGCACCACCAAACAAGCCGTCCACCTTGCGTAGCGTGAAAATACCTTTTATGTCCGTGACAGTGTTTTAAAAGTCAATTTTGATGGCAGGCATGCAACCTGTCAATGAAACGCAAACTTGCCCTACAGACAATTCCAGCCACTCTGAGTCACAAGCTCGGTACTCGGCGGTATGTACTTTTCTGCCGGCCAATTCATGTTTCGCATCACTAAGAAAAGCCACACACGTTAGGGCCCTACTCAATGGGGACAAACTATATATCCATTGTGGCAATTGTCAGATTTTAGGGGGACCAATCTGACAAGAAAATAAATTTTAAAAACCCTATAAATTAGCTTAAATGTAGTGTACACGATTGGTAATCCTCACATTTTGTTTTACTGAATTAATACTAAATACCTTACTAGAATGTAAGTTGATAGTAGTCTCAATCATCCTGTAAAATGATGGCACCAGGTGTGCTTTCGTTTTCAAGAAAAGTGGAAATTTGTATCGTTTTCCAACATGCCGCCCGACGGTTGAAAATGAACGCTGTTTTTCTCTTGTTTTTTGTTCACCATCCAAGAACGCAAAACTTTGAACAGAACGATATTTCCTATAAAATACTAACCCCTAAATCTGCCCATTTCTGAAAATTGCAACAATGACCAATCATGTACAGTACCTACTTCCGGAGGTCGCAGGTTCGAATCCCGTTCCTGCCAGTTTCTTTGTTCACTTTGAAAAATACCTTTAAACTTGATTGTTGTTTGTCATAATGAAAAGGATTCAATTAGCGTTTTAGAGACAACAATCTGAAGAACTGTAAAAATTGCTTTTACACAATGTATCTATGATTTGGGCATGCTGATGAAGTTAACATCAATATTGATTCAGTAGGAGCATCGTGCTCATATTTGGCAGTGACATCCCCACTGCTGGTCAGTGACATCCCCACTGGTGGCCAGTGGCGGTATGTGGTATTTAAATCTGGCCAAAACTGTTCTTAAAGGGTGGCTGCAATGCAATTTTTATTGTGTATATCGATGAAATATAGTTTTTGAAACACAACTGTGTGTTGTTTGTATTTTTTTATTTCGCTTAAGCATTTGAAAATATTTTTTTTAATGCTACAGGGGGTCAGCCCCGCCCATTAAGTGGTAATGCCGATGTGACGTCATCCCGGGAAACCGGCTGGCTGTGGTATGTCATAGTACACCGAGCGTGTGTTGCATTGACATGCACGTGTGTTTTCGCTGTGTCGCGGAAAGCTTTCAGTGTTTTGCGAATGTTTTTCGTCGATAATACCGTGTCGTTGTGTTGCTGCTGGATTCAGCAACACCACTAAGGATGGTGTCAGTCTTCACCTCTTTCCAGTAGAACTGAAATACTGTCCATTTGGACTCGGAGAGTGTTATTTAGCCTAGCAATCGTTGTTTTCAAGTCTTTCACGTGTTCCGCATCGGGAGTCCGATTCGGAGTCTTCAGTAGTTTCACTGTTACTCTCACCTTCTGGCTCATACAAGATCCTCCTCTTCCTCGCCCCAATAATGTTCCGAAGAAGTGTCTGAATCAACAAGTCTAAAATCGACACTTGATTGTCAGATTCAGATCCAAAAGATTCTGTTTGAAGATTTTAACGCAACGAGAAATTTTTCCCTGGTCCCTTCATCCAAAGCTATTTAATCGCGCGTGGCTGGTTCCCTCAACAACAGCATACATCCACACGTACACAAACGTACACTGATCAAACTACTCTTGCTGAGTTTCTGTGTTCCCGAGATGACGTCACGCATTTAGTGGCGCGGAAATAATAGAGAAAGGGGGGCACTTTCTTCCGGGAAAATTAAACACCAAAAATGGGCAGAAACACAGAAAACACATTTTAATCAAATTTCTTATATTGTAAAAGAGTTATACATCACAAAATTTAATTGTTGGTACAATTTCATTGCAGCCACCCTTTAAAGATCATGACAACTGTACGTCTGGTTGTAGACTAGGAACCAAAACAGAAATAATTTACAAAATCTGAATACAATGCTGCAATATTAATGCCATGGAATGGAAAGCATCCAGAATTTCAATATTCATTTTAAAGCTTCAACTCCAGACTTAGATCTGGCAACAATTAATATCCTTGTACTTGATACAATTAAACCATTTGACAACAGCCACATGAGCCTATATATGTGTAACTAGAGGCTTGCCCAAGAATGACAATAATTTATGTACAGAAACTGGTCCTAGGGAGCATTGACTAAAAGACTGATGTCGGTTGCTGTAAGGACAATCTCCAAATTGTGTAGTTTTAGATCTAAGACAACAAACTTCTTGCACAACATGTACTCACCACTGAATGTACTTTACACCGATGATGCTGAACTTTAAGGTATTCCAATTTAGACTAATGCATCCTTTCAATCACGGAAGGTCTGTTCTACATGTATGGCCGAAGGAATATCATCCACAACAACAAATTATCCAATATGATCCAAAAGCTCACAGATTAGATGCCACCTGAAGCTCACATTCACATGAGAACAAAAAGGTGCACCTACTGGAATCAGCACATCATGTACTGTACTGCATGACTTGCATGTGTACTTGTTCATATGCACTGTAGGCTAAAGTTTATGTACATACTGGTCAACAGCTGGTCCAGTGTACACTGTACAGCTAGCTAGGCAGTAGAGCAGTGACTGGTAAACATTGCACATGCTTTTGTTACCATTGTGACCAGGAGTGATGTGGCTTATGCGTGGTAGGCAAGCATGCATTTTTTAGCTATGACGTACAGTTGGTGATGATACCATGGGGAAGGCACGCCAAGGGTCGTTGCCATAGCATGCATAGGGGATCTGTAGTGCTACATGTATAGGGTAAATAGATCATTGTCTGCTGTGTGTACATTAGTGTGGGCTCAATCGCTCCACCGAATTTCTCACCACTACGTGTACCTTGTTCAGTTTTGCATGGCGTGAAATGCTGTTTTCCAAGAACAGTTTTTTTGTTGCACATGTATTGGTTCGGTTAATTTGACTACAATTCTTCTTGGTTTTTCTTCATTTCAGACCACAATGAAAGTCTAAGTACATGTTGTAAACTCAACTTGGAGCACGATAATTCCTTCTTGGAAAGGTGGACGAGTAAACAAAAAGGTCCATGAGTGAAGTAACCTGACCACACCACACAACACCAGAATTGGTAATCTAAGGGTACCCAGCTTCACTAATTGCTCAGAAAGACACCGTTGGTAAAAAAAAAAAAACTGTCCATATGCATGATTATGAAACAGACCTTGATAATCATGTGCTGCACATGTGCAATGTATATATCATTATTTCCACACATCATGAAATTTCATTCACTTTGTGGTAAAATTAATGCGCACTTTAAAATTGCTGCTGGGCATTCAGAGCATGTTGTGTGCAGGCCTAAATTGGAAAGCCAAGTTACATACATGTATGTACATGTACACGAACAGTACAAGTCACACAGTCACAGGCATGAACAAGAAATTACAGCAAATTCAACCTCAAAAGAGCCACATCCATGACATGCATGATGCACTGAACATGTACATGTGGCTAGCCGCACAATTAAATTATTTTCCTTTTACAAACAAAAAAGCTTCTTACAAATTGTGACCTTTTCAGTAATGCCATTTGATGTTTTTCTTTGCATGTAAATTGTTCCCGAGAAGGATAGAACAAGGCCGCTCACAGGTACAGGGCAACAGGAAAAAAGACAACATGCAGCTGACAAACAAGGGACAACAAAAACGTGGTGGCAATGCTTTGTCTCTCCATAGCCTGCCTCGGGCAAGAATTTGTTCCATGTAGGATTGACGGCCCACTTAAAATTAGACAAACAGATTTCAAGAGGGAAAATAAGTGGTGCACTTGGGTTATACTCAAAACTGTACAACGCCTATATGATGTACACTTTCAACCTTTGATAACAATAAGCCAGTTCCGTATTTTTTTATTTTTTTATTTATTTATTTATTTTTTCTTTTATACCCAGGGTGTGCCTAAACAGTTTAAAACTGGTTTCAATTGGGGCCCTGCATATTATTAGTTAAAACTGAATATTTACACATTCATACAAAATATTTTAACAAATACAATAATGTTTACACAAATAAATCTATTTTCGGTTAACTTTTCAACTCTCCAGAAGCCTATTGCTGATTTACAGGATGGGCGAAAAACCCGCGAAAAAAACCTTTTAGGGTGAAAAACAAGGGGAAATTCCCATTTTGGCAACCAAGTTTATAACTCCGCAGATCAGCGTAAATGACAGAAATATCACTGATTGATGGCTTTACGTAGCTCTGATTTAAATGTACTTAAGGAGTTTATGGTTCTCATTTGTTCAGGCAGATTATTCCATATACTGGCACCACTCACGGCGAAACTTGTCACGTAGCATTCCTTTTTGGCGAAAGGAACTTTCAGTGCCATTTGGGTCGATTGTCGTGTTTCACGAATCACTGTAAGTGGTGTGAACAGATTTGTCATATGTACAAAGGAGTCATTTGGTTAAGGCTTTTGAAAACAAGGATAGCCTTTTTTGACTGAACTCTTTCATTAAAAGGAATCCAATTTAGTCTGGCAAACATATCAGCTGAGGGGGTGAGGGAGGTACATTTAAGGATTATCCGTGCGGCTCTTTTTAGACATTTGTTGAGGGTATTGTCGTGAGATATGTACCTTCCTCCCCACACCGTACAGCAATACTCTAAAGATGGCATAACTAAACTTACAAAGAGTGTGTGCAGGCTGCTTTGGGGAACGTAATCACGAATTCTGTTTAACACACCCAACTACGTATTCAACATGTGTACCCCAACTGCGCATGTGCACAATGACACGGAGGTCATTCGGGATATTATTAGCACGCGCGTACATGTATGAACGGGCATTGTGGTCACACAACGCGCTCGCGTTAAATTCAATCAGAATGACATTACATCAGCATGACATTACATCAGCTATTTTATCCCGAATAACCTTTGACCCGGACTACTTCATCGAGATACCGAACTGGCTTATTATGCTTTGATCCAAATGTCAGGCCATCCTAACTTTTTATCACTTTTACATTTTGGGTGATCCAATTATCCCAGTTGGGAAGCTGTTTGTCGCACTATATTTCTTATTTCACACAATTTTGTGTACATGTACATGTACATCATGTATATTTGAACACTGACATGTGGGGAGATGATGCAAAACACCAACTACATGCTCTAACTGCCAAAATCGCCAGACCAATAACAGCCCCAATTAGCTCAGGGAGACAAACAACCAATGGGAAGCCATCAAAAGAACCTTATGGCTGGCTGACCTGTCAATTACCACACAACTATGGTTGGAATGAGTCACGGACTCCTGAAAATGTGTACAAGTGGAAGATTATAAGAGCTCAGAACCAAAATATATTTTTTCCAAACTCAGGTAGCACCTTCTGAAAGTGGTCAACAACATTTGGTCCTTCAGAAGTGGTTTCTGAGATAATTGTTTTCAATGCAGGTGGCAGATTGGGAATGGACGGGCCCCAGACCTTGACCAAAAGTGTGAGAGAGAGATCTGTAAAATGTAATCCCCTAACAATTTGATATTTTTAGGGGTGTATGTCATAAAGTGTGTGCTTTTGAGGGGAGAATATTGTGTGATTTTGTGAATGCACATCACAGGTTTTTATGGTTGTTCATATTGAGTTTGTACAAAGAACTGGGAAAATTCTTTCCCAAAATTACGATAAAACTAAGTTGCTTTGTTTCCATAATCTTTCGGAAAATCAGCTTCCTGTTTAGCTTGTACATGTATGATCGGTCTTTTAATGTGATTGCATTTCAATGCAATTTTGAAAGTAATGTGTGAACATTTTAATTTAATTCTGAAATATTTTACAATAGATGCATCTGTTCTGATTGTTTTTGAATTATTTTGTGAGGCAACAGATATTGAACACTTGTGGTTAGTATTCAAAATAATACAATGTGAAAATATAACTGGCGGATGATGTATATTTATGATGCAATAAGTAAGATTTTTTGCATAAGTAAGATTTGTATATAATGCTATGTTACCAAAGTGTGCTTTTTACCCATTCTTGTTCCTGTGATCAATCTCCATATGAAGCAGACAAATGTAATGTCTGCATTATACAGGTCCTTTTGATTGACAGAAAGCAATTTGTGACTGCAAAAGTCTCAAGATCTTTCTTGTTAACTTTTTTTTAACATGCCAAGAAACACATTTAGAGAAATGTCAATTTTTGTTTTCTCAACTCAATACTTACGATTCGCCCCTTCTCAATCTTCTGGACACTCCGCTGGTGGCAGCTTTTGAACTAGGAGGGACGTCGTAGTCCGGTGACTTCTTTATGTCGTATATATGTCCCGATTTCTCGTAAGTCTGCGGTGGCGGAGAGGGTGCCACGTCGTAGATGTGCGGCGATTTAACCTCTTTTGGGCTGATGTCCTGCAATGAGGGCTTGCAATATTCTGTCTGCTTCATCGTCTTGCGTAGATGGAGGTCTGACCCACTTCTGAAATGATATCAAATATACAGAAAGATGGTACATCAGTGAATATACATTGCTAGTACATTTTTTTGTAATACACACAGCATTTTTTTGTTACCTGCACATATCAGCAATGCTCACCGACTTGTGTTATTCAAAAAATAAGTCGAACATGCCTGAGCAGCTTGTGCAGTGCGTATGTCTGCAACAACGGACTAACTCATGCATATGCATAAAACACGTTTTAACAAGGTCTTGGCAACCACAAATATCTTCAATGATACAAATATTGTAAAAATATTGTTTTCTCAAAGCGCACCTGGATCTGTAGGCATCACGATTTGGATAAAACTTATTAGCATGAACTTGTTGACAATTAACATTGTATTCAAATTTTCAAAGTTGAGATCCATTCACAAACATGCACATAAAGGTCTGCAAAACACAAAATATGGAAAACACCACACAAACAAAAATCCATAGAACAATATTTATAAGAAAATTATGTCTATTGTTTCCAAAGTGGGGCCGTTTCATATTTATAAAAGCATCGCCCACCGGTACATTACCAGTCTCGATCATAGACATGTATAATTAAATGCAGCATTTCAGACAATTAACATTTCAATAGACGAATTAAAAACACTGCATTGTGCAGAAAAACCTCAAGGTTCCTCCAGACAAACAGCCATTTATGATGATATATGTATGCTGCATGCAGGTTGATTCCTGGGTAATCTGCATCATATCCAGGCTGATCCTAGCAACTCAAGGATGGAAGGATTAGTGTCCAGATCCAGTGGACTGATACCTATTCAGACTTTATGTAGGATTAACCCAAACCACAATGGATCAACCAGATTAGAAACTACAATAAATACCCTGAGGCTCATGTTCCTGCATGATTGACACTCGAATGGTAAAAAAAAAATGCTACCAATATGATAGAACAATGTATACCTTGAGTTCCTGACCCTAAACTTAAACGACCCCATGAAGTCATCAAGAAAAGAATCTATGAGAATCAGTTTTGGACATCTTGGTGGTTGGTTCAAGGCCCTGATGTGAATGCACTTTGACAATGTACATATACATGTGGAACTTCAACCACAGATATTGTAAAAAAATGCACCAGGAATCCCGGACACCATAAACCAATCTGGATTTACAATCCAACTTCTGGGTGAAATATTGCTCTTGCAATAGACACAGTGTTGGGCAAAGTTATGCTTTACAACATGTGATGTAAATAAAATTCATAAATTTGACAAGTGTACATAAAAGTACGTGACTACCGGCGCGGTATGTGTCACAGACATACATATACCCAAAGCTAAATCTTTATAATTACACTAAATGCACTTTTTGTCTTGAGATTCTTATTGCTGTCCATTTTCTCTCTTTTTAGGTTATAACTGTTTTTTTTTCTTCAAAACTGTATTTCTCAATTAAGCATTAAGCATTGGAGAAAAAAGGACATATTCACTGGGATTCTCAACGAATTCAGACATGCCATGACTTAAGCTTGTTATGTTTTCATTCAATACCGTATTAAAGGTATCTTGCACTGGAATTGTATTTGAGTCAGAGTCGCCAGAGTTCAATTCCAAGTCTTGAGTCATGTAGGTTGAATCTCAACTGGTCCCATGTCATGAGTCCATTGATGAGTCTTACAACTCGGATGCATACATGTACTGAGTTTTGTACACATTTAACCTAATACATGTACATGTACATGTACATGTACATGTACATGTACATACATGTAAAAAATGAAGTATGAAATTGTGGGTGTGTTTGAAGAAGTACAAAATTGGCCGGATTAAATAAATTTGTTGGTCCTCCTCTCTTCAACTTCAGTAATTACCTAACTATAGTGTCAAGTCATCACTTTCTCATACACGTGCCTTATCACGTATTAAGCCTGACACAACCCCAGTGCATCTGACTTCCAATAATGTTTTTGTCCACACGAGTTCAGTGTTCTGTAACTTGTAATAAACCTCTTTCACAAAAAGAAATCCATGTAACCCCCGGAGCCCATTTGTCACCCCAGTGGGAGTTAAACCTGGGACGTTTTAGGGCCAGATATGAATTGTTTGATCCCAAGCCGAAATGTTTGCATAGGCCAGGTAGTGTAGGAGAAAGTCAACAGGGGTACGGGGCAGGTCTGGATCAGCTGGGGGTAGGCCAGTCGGTGGGAAAAAAAAATCAGTGGTTCAAAAAGCACCACGAAAGCATGAATTATCACCAGTCAAAAAAATCTTGACAACACAGAAATGACGGAGTCTGGAGTCAGGCAGGATTATTTATACAACTAAAGCAAAATTTTGTTTTCTTGTGCCTGAATGTTTTTTTTTATGGTAGAATTCTGACGAAAAAAGAGGCTGGCAGGTTGAACTTGAAAGACTTAAATGAAGCATTCTTAACAGGGATTAAACCTCATGGCCAAAAAAAAAAAAAAAAAAAGAGAGAGAAAGAAGTTTCCAAAAATTTCTCAGGGGCAATTTTAGAACTGACCCGTCTGGAAATGCTTCAAGAATGAAAGGAATGTACCGCAGGGGTAAAGTAGACTACGTCCGGGCCTTCAACTTGATCAGTCTATAACCTCAGGTTCCACTCTGACCAGTCAACGGTGGCCACAAGAGACAAGATAGACGCCAAAACAACATGAACAGCCACAAGGATCACATGCGTGTATTATAGACAAACCTGCTGTTCATAGTTCAATTCAGGAATGTAAAAGTACTGAAGAGTTTACGATTCAAAACGTTGATACTGAATGACACAGGATAAATTGGAGTTTCTTGCAATGTCTGCAAATGACAGCAATTCTAAAATCTCTTTCCCTATAATATTTATTAAATGAACCCAACTCTAAACCTCATATTTCCGGAAAGGCTGTTTGGCTGTGTACAAATTCTGTGGCGAGTTCTGAACAAATTTTCAAAGTATTTTCAAACAAAATGTGAGAACTTCCAAGTTTGTTCAACCATACTACCATTAAAATGGTAAAAACGAATTGCATCGAGACACTTCTTTCTTTCCAGTTTCAGTTTTGATCACACAATATACTTTGCATTTGTAATTTACGACAGACTGACAAATCACAGAGAAAATAAAACAAACCAAAAACCAGTTTAGAGCACTGGTCACATCAAAACCATTTATGTTTTACTAAAAACTCACCATTTGCAGAAACCATACCCAAGTTAGACAACCTCTGCTCCTCTCAGAAAATCAACACTCGAGACCAAAGAAGATGGCCATGTTATCAATGAAACAATTTAGGCTACCATGATCCAACAAAACACCAGCACAGTGACTAGCTAGCTACATGTAGCTTGGGGCACTAGCACAATACTAAAAACACATCCACTATCTCCCATAATCATGATAATGGCACAATGAGACCTATGAGCAGTATAGGCATTCAAAAACATCAGCAGCAGCGTAGTACATGATAAGCACCTATCTGGATGACAGCAAGGGAGCAGCATCTTACCTGAACTACGTGTTCCTTGTTTTCATTGATTAGTCTCCAGAGGATAAGAATGCTGACCAGACCAGTAAACACCTTGGGTGACTTGCATAAACAACAAGTTGTTTAACTATGGACAGTTAATCTGGGGATTAGTGCCTGGTGTCAGAGGCTTCTTTATCAACATATATAGCCCCTTGGGCTTTTCTTACAGGTACACGGAGGAAGTTAGGATGCAGCTCTAAGAACAGGGATCATCAGAGATGTGCAACACTGTGATGATGACATGAATTCTGACACCATCATAATTTCAAAATCGGTTCACCTGACAAAAATTTGATTCATAATTTGTTTGGGTATGGACCAATTTCACAAGATAAACAAATATATGTCCATGTACAATGTAATTCCTGTAATTGGCAGAGTGTTGGATGTGGTTAATAAACAAAATAAACAAATAAATAAACAAACAAACAATATGTTATCATGATACAATGCCAGTGTATGTACATCAACACAGAAGTAGGTTTTTGAATTGTAGTACGGACATTATCTGTGCATTTTTGTAAGTAGTCTGGAAATGAAAGGAGATAAATCAATGAAGAATTCAACCTTAGATTAGTTAAAAAAAATTCAATTACTTTTCTCAAGCCGTCTGCATGTTACACATACAGTTCAACAACTATTAAGTATTGTAAAAAACAATAACATGAGAGTGAGTCCTGGTGGTTTTACAATTTGAAATTTGTAGCTGCAACCTGAATACATCTCATAATAATAAATCTCACAAATCCTAGACTTTGTGTTATCCTCAACATATTTTTGTCCTCCAGTGTGATTTTTATGTATAAATCAAATAAAAAGAAAAAAAGTCAAACTCAGACCTACCTTGTTTACCCTATGAAATCACACTAGTATATCGTCACCAACACCACGAACTGACACTCTCTAGCGCGTGAGTGCCAGGGCGCGCGCGTATTTTACAGAACAGAGTAATTTTCGTTTTCACGAACTGACACCCAAGTAGGGTAGCGTGCGCTAACCACATTTTCATTTTCACGAACAGAAACCATTCTTAATTTCACTAGTTCAGAGGTTTTCAGTTCAATGTTTCTGTAAACCCACAAGTATACAGATGGAGTAGATTCGTGTCAAAGCTTTTAAAGCGTTTTTCTTGGAATGGTATTTCCGCTACATGCTTGCGTGTCAATTCGTGAAAACGAAGTCTTTTCTAGCGAGTCAGTGTCCGATGTGCGCGCGCACACCTGGGTGTCAGTTCGTGAAACTGAAATTTACTCAGTACGCGGTTTCACGAACTGACATCCAGGTGCGCTTGAGTGTCAGTTCGTGAAAACGGTGACGATATGTGTCAAAAAATGCAGAGACGGAGCCAGGAAGAAATGTTAAAAGTCCAAATTTACAAGTGTACAGGGACTCAATTCTGCGGCTGGTCCAACGACAACACCCAATTTTGCTTTATGAAACTTAACTAATTTTCCAAGTGAAAATTGTGATTTGTTTGATGTGGATGGGTTTGTTTGACAAAACTAAACTAAAAGTCCTTAGGAGCAATCAACACTACCAAAATTACACGAAAGCAGTGATTTGGCAAAAAAGTTTGACTAGCCTTTTGTAGGTAATCATAGCTAAGTAGTTAGTCATCAACGCTGCAATACAAACTTGCCATGGGGAGGGAAATCCCAAATCTGACCTCTTTTCAACAATTTACGGTAAAAATTTCCCACCATTTTCGACGCTATTCAGGCAGGAATTTCTGTATCCTACTTCGGGGCTGAATGAGTGATCAATCATGATCGTGATCCGACATGGTGGTAACAACACACAAAGGTGTTTGGCTTACCCACACACACAAGTGTGTAAACACCTTCAATTGGGACCTCCAATTGTCCTATTGTTCATACTTAAAACTTTTTAGCACGGGCCCTCATTGGTTTTGTACACAATTTTCAAACAGGGACCTTTCTCAAACAGGGACCCTATTGTCCCCTATTGTTGAAGGTCTGCAACTGAATGCAAAAACGAACCCACAGCATTTACACCAAATTTACACCAAATCTCAAAGAAAAATGAGTTTTTCCCATTTCAATTCAATGATTCCTGCATGAATAATTCAATAGGTCCATGATGAGACAACTCAAGGATATCGGGCACTTTGAGTGGTATGCTTTTTAGACTCAGCCCCGCCCACACGATTCAAAGTCCGGCCCACGTCATTCAAGGGGAACTAAAACGGTTAAAAAATTAACCGTCAGACAGAGGGTGCCTGTTGTCGACAGCGGTAACCATAACGTCCGCTCCAAGTTTATCCCATTGTTTGACAAAGGGTGTAACCCCACAGAGGTGACCGACAGGGCGTGATGACACAGGCAGAAAAAACTTGCCAAAACAATACATACTAGCTTTCAATATTGTGCACCAAAGGTCAACATTTTTTTAGACTGAATATAAGCCGCGTTCGCATTGTACTAACTATTGTCAAAAGTTTCCGTGCGAGATTGTTAACATTCCACTGTGGTTTTTCTTCCGTGCGTCCACACTTGAATTACATGGCTCGCGGAAAGTCCTTGGCCACGTAGTGGTGAAACACGGAAAGCACATGATCAAAATGCATGTTTTACATTGCAGTGGCTGTCCGCACTGGACTTGAATAGCGATGTAAAACTGCCACAAAACTCTTCCGCTACACGGTTGGCCCTGTAAGAGTTCCCTCTGTGGAGGGATAAACGGACAACCGACGATTGACACTTGACAATTTGGAAAGTTTACCGGCTGTCCGCACTGGACTTAATTTGGACAAGTTGACAACAGTCTTCGTACGTTTTACCAAAAAAGTCCAATGCGGACACTGCTAAAGACAGACCCACCAAGTCAACACAAAATCTGAAAATTATTGTTAAAATATAATGTGTATGAAACACACGGCATCCTCTAAAACTGCGCAAGAAGGACCCAACATTTTCATCCTAGTAGACAAAAAAAGAAGCTTAAATACAAAAAAAAATTTGGCTGCCTCCATGGTACGACCCTCATTATCCATGGAGTTTAAAGAAATGTTAAAGACATAATAAATCGCATTTAAAGATGCAGTTGCCAATTGTATAATTTTGGCTGGTAGTTCACCACTTCCTAAATGCTGAAGCCACCCATTTCTTGCATCGGATGTGCTAAAAAACAGTCTTAAAACAAATCTACCAAAGTTCCAAATGTTACCAAATCCAGGTATACAGAGTTGAGGGTCTAAAATGTCTGAAATTGTAATGTCCGAATTGTTGGGCCTACACCGAGTCATGTGTTCTTCTGGGAAAAGCAATACTGTGCATGCCAACAGTAACATCATGACATGCATTATCGCTGTTATCATAATAATTATCATTAGCTCACAAGGTGACCATGTAATAGTTTCTGAAGTTAATCGAGGGAGAAATGTATATTATTGATTTCCATTGATATTTGGAATCAGTGCATGGAAAAGGTCATAACATGGAACAGCTGGTGTTTTGATATCTTTTAACCGCATGAAACAGACTGAGCTTGTGTTATTGGGTTTTTAAAGATGTTTTACATAAATACTGCTGGAAAGTTGAACATACATGTAGCAACCTATTCCACTTTTTAAATCATTTACTACAATAATACATTTATAATAAAATAATACATGCATGTGGGTCATTCCATTAATTTCACAAAAATGTCACACTTTTGGACCCCAAATTCATTGAATGACCCCCATACATGTACGTGTATAACGATGGATACAAAATGCATGGAAAATGGAGAATGGCACGCTCCATAGAGAAACATGATGTGCAGACTTGCTGGGCCTGCACACAGGACCAAATCAACACAAATGCCATTCACTGCTTTTTTCTGTGTTCCGCATTCCAGCTGGTACAAGCTTTCCAACTGATTAATTAATCAATTGAATTTGTTTTTATTATTTAGATTAATTAATCATTAACTTGAAATCTGAAAGGATGTTTCCCGTTCTATTATTATGTACTACACATGTACAATGTGTAAACAACAACATATGTGTTGATGATGCAATAACATGCCTTCCATCATAAAATGTTTTGTATTCAATTATTTTTAATTGAATATTTGTGACATGGTATTTCAAAAAGACATCCTTTACATGGACATAATTGTCTTCCAAAAATTGAAAATTAACCCTCCCTCTCTTGGTGCCAAAATGGAGCCAACTATACCCTACCAATCAAAACCTATCGAGTTTCAGGTTGAAACACACAAGCTGTTGGAGAGGAAGGGCTTAGGTTTTTTGATAGGTTATGATAGTTATAACAGTAGGAGGGTTAATAAGGCAATAAATTGGCTTTAAAATCGTAAAGCAATATGTACGTCAAAAATTGATTTTTTTATGTAGCCAATCATACAATTGTAAATAATACAATTTCTTACAGTGTACCTTGGGTATTCAACTCCAATTCAGAAAATATATCCACTTACATTTGAGGGGAATTCTGGTACGAATCTATATTATCCAAATAGAGATTGATCAACACTCTTTGCCATGGCTATTTGCTTAATCGTCCAAATCGGGTCAACTGCCGATGGTAGTTCCCACGACTGCAACACAGCCTTATTGTAATCCAACAGTACCGTACTACAAACGACTTGCAATGTATCACTGCATAGATGCAAGGGGAGTTTCGTTATTGAAATGACTGGTTCGGGAAGATGTCGTGGCAGTTTATGCAGCACTTGCTAGTTGCTACCAGCCCAGACCGACGACACAATGGGTGAAAAGGGCTTAGGGTACAATGGGCCATGTACTAGATGTGATGACTATGCCTGCATGTGTGTGTGAGCGACGGATGGGAGGGTCGCAGTGTATATACGTCCCCCATTCATACACACTAACCCCAAACCCTCAACTACACTTGCCGGCACAATAACAGCATGCATGGCCGCTTGCCAGCTATTGTCAGCACACATTAGCCAATCAAAATGTGCCTTTCACAGACCTGTGGATTGACACAAATACAGCCAGGGGAAGAGAACAGCTTGGATCCGATTGGCTAGGAAGAATTGAGCAGCCGCTTAAGATACATAGAAATTGATAACCGATTAGAATTAAAAATCTACCACTCTGCAAGATAGATAGTCTCTGTAATTGAAACATCTCCTCCAGGAGGTACAAAATTACAAAATGCCAGCGAGTGGTGCAAAAAAAACACACTGGCTGCTGCGGCTGCATAAATAATTGTCTCTTTTGTGTGACCGGCCTTGCAGAATACAAGATATGGAGCGGCCCAGAATGCAATCCAATATGCAAATGAGCTGCTCTGAAAATGCTATGAAATGTGGGCCAACAAATCAATAAGATCTGTCCACTCTTTTGGCAGTGGAGACACAATGTTCGATGTTCCTCCACATTACATTGTACCTTTATCAATGCAGATGTACAGCATGTGACAAAGCAAAGCAGAAATGTACGGAGAGCATTCACATTAATGTCATGATTTCTTTAAAGGACACTTCTGGTAAAATTTTATGTCAGAGGCCGGCTTGTCCACAAAAAAGCAAAAACCTTAATTTCTCTGCATTTTACACCAATTTGACGGGTGGGATTTTTAAGATTATTCTTAACATGAACAGAAAATCCACATTTAGTACAGTACAAAGAAAACGTGAGCCCTAATCATATTAAGGTAGGTGTCATGAGTAAACCGAACAATTTCAGTGAATGATCTTGCCTGCAAAAATAGCAAAATAAAAATTATGCATACCGGTACATTTCTGTACACTTTACACACACAAATATCTGACTAGTGGCCCCTGACAAACCAATGTTTGCGACGGCCCATGCCAAAACCAGGCTCTTCCTGCATTTAACGAATGACATTAAATTTAAAAATTATCAGAAGTGGTAGTGTGTTTTGACCCAATTCCCTACCCTTATACTTTCCATAACTTGGCAAATACTTCACCTATTGACCCAGGTGAGGGCTCATTTCAAAGCTCTTGAACTCCTTTAAATGATGCCCCTCACCCCCCCCCCCAAAAAAAACCAAACCCCCCACCCCCCCCCCCCCCCCCCCAAGATACATGGCAAGATACATGGCAAGTTGGTACACAGCACCCATACGGTAATCTGGAGGTTTCGGGTTCATGCTATAAAATACTAAAGGCTGAAGTGGTGATATCACTCTACCATTTCTACAACCAGATTAAGCGATCTTCATACCGATATGTTTGCACGACTGGATATTAACAAAAGAAAAAGTTTCAAATTCCTGATGTGCCAACAAAAGACAGCCATTTCCACAATGCTTGGTATCGGCGGTCATGACAGACATTTCTATAGAATCAGTTTGCATGCCAACTGATGACGTCACCACTTAGGTACTTTATTATAAAACAAAATAAATAAATAAAATTATGTTTTTTTACTTGAACAAAAAAAAGTCAAAAATGCAATCATCAACAGACTCTTACCTGTATCTTCGTAAGGCAATTCTGAAAATATATGAACAAGACTAAAGCAACGTCCTTCTCCCTCAAGGTTCGACTGGGAACATACAGGAGGGGTTACTAAACTCAAAGCCAGTGACAAATAGTTACATGACCATGACTCGGTCTGCTCGTCCCCACAGGAGAGGTCTCTATGAAGTTTTACTTCCTGAACCGTGAGGGGGGGAAACACATGAGATCCCTCAAAGTTTCCATGACTTAAAATCAAATTTACAAGACCGACTGGTGTAATTACTAACACTTGTGCAAGTTACATCAGCAATCATTGTGAATTACGGTGTTCTGTGCTGTAAGAGCCGTTTCCTTTTAAGTACAGGAAATTGAGTATGAGATTTAATCAGAGCTAAAAACTAACTGCTAAAATACAATGTATTGGGGCCATTTCATAAAAAACCCTTGTCTAGTAAAATCAGGTTACCAACCAAAACTCCAATTGATTGTCATGCTAATCAAACAACAGCTAAATACCAGTTTTGGTTGGTAACCTGGAGCCAATTCCACAGAGCTGCTTAAGCACAAAATTTGTTTAAGCACGAAAAACCTTGCTTTGTAAAATTGGGTTACCAGCCAAAACTCTGTATGCTAAGTAAACAACAGCCAAATACCAGTCACAAGCAATATACTTAACTTGGAGTTTGGCCGATAACCCGATTTTACTAAGTAATGTTTTTTTGTGCTTAAGCAAATTTTGTGCTTTAAGCAGCTCTATGAAATTGGCCCCTAAACAGCGCCCAATTTCGAAAAGTTGCTAAGAACAGCACTTTCTGCTAATTAAGACCCCCTGTCCATTTCATGGAGAATGTAGAAAGTAAGCACGGGAAAGAGCTCGCTAACTTCAAAAGCAGATTTAATTGAAAAAAGTAAAACTTGCGACATGTAATATACTTGCTGTAGTTACCAAAAGTTTTCTGTTAACCGTTTAAGCAAATCTATGGGGGGGGGGGGGGGGGGTGTACATCACAACAGCACTTTGAAAATTTCTGCCAAATGTCTCATTTGAAATGTCCTGGTCATAGACTTTACAATGCCAGAACCCATAAAGAAATCAGTTCTGTACTGATGAACCAGAAAAAGGGAGGGGGGGGGGGGGGTGTCTTGTGGTGCATTAAAGAGGGAAATTAAAGAAATGCAATGCAACCTGATGTGTGTTTACGAGAGCTTATGAGATTATTGGCTGAATATGATTGGAAGCAAGCAGGCTTCACATTACAGTATTATAACACACAATGCATTAGGCTGTATCTGTATGCATGATGATGTTAACTGTGTGAAATGCATACGTATTCATATTTTGTGTGAAAAACATGCACCTAAAATCTTTGGCAGAACCACATACATGTATGTTGTCGAGAAAACCAGCGAATGAATAGCACAGCCATGTACCAATCTTTTAGTGTCATGCATGAATGATCATTTTTGTGATCATATTAAGACAGAGTGAGAAATTCTCATCCATTCTCCCCCCCCCCCCCAGATTTTCAACGATTCCAAATCCAAATCGAGAGCATTTCACATACGCCCACTTAACAGACGATTGTTTAGAGTAATACCATTTTAATTTAACTTTTTGGCATCCAACTGTTACTGACTTGAATGACAAAACGGGATTGAATGCTGCATAAAGCTATTTCACGTAAGATACTAATCATAATACCAGTTCAGTCCAAGACCACAATTACAACTACATGTACCCAAATTACATGTAGGCCTACATGCAGGCCTGCCTTTTTTTCACAATTGAACCTCTTTTTGGACTGGCTAAACCAGTTATAAAGCCCTTGGTAATCTGGTGACTAATCCTACTTAAACCATGGCCTGGAGGGAGAGAAGATTAACCTGTTAACATCAGCGCAGAAACTAACTAGCCTACCTGCTTCTGTTCTTGGGGTGAGGAATGGAGCATACGACACCCATCGTGTCTACCGTCTACCCTCTTCCAAAACAACAATAGAACTGTTGGGACCTGGGCAAGTGAACGTCCAGCTAGTTTATGCCTACCGGTGTGACAGGCATTGTTTTGGACACCACTTGACCGTTGCTAACCTGTTCTTTGACCCACATAGCCCGAGAAGATTTTAACTCCAAGAAGTGACAGTCACTCACCTGTTGGCACCGATTCCAGATAGCAGTTATAAGTGTATCATAATCTCAGAGCCATTACTAGGAAAAGTCAACAAACCAAATGAGTTCATAAACCTACTGTTTATTGGACCAACAGAATTATACTATACGGCACACACTGGGTTTAGGTACAGTGCTGGCAACCAGCTCCATCAACTGAATAAAACTGCCATTCAAAGTTGTTTTCTTCGCATAACTCTGGGCTTTTTGCTTCGTGTGATTTCTGATCAAGGTCATGCGTTCCCCTCCTGCATTACCTCGGACAAATAGCCCAGCGAAGGCATCAGGGTTACTGAGTAGGCAAACATTTACTCAAGTCCTCAAGATGGACTGTGAGTTTATTAAATTTAATAAGATCACTAACTGACACTGTCTACCTAAATGGTGTTTCCTTGACCTCCAGCGAGAAACCAACAAATTCCTGTTGGATGAAGAATTTTCACCACAAGCCAAATTTCAAACGGATGTATTCCGATTTGGTTTTTTCAAGGGGACTCAAAATTGTGTAGTCGGCAGCTTTTGAACAGTGACTTTTCTGTTGCTGACCTATCCTGCAAACTTGAAAAAATTTGACATGCTTTTAACGTCTTGATTCAAGAGGAAGCAAGAACCAGGGCGATGCCCACGCAACTGACAGCAAAGGGAAGATGACCGATTGAACGAGTGCTCTGCCTGCCAATATGCTTACTTAGTGGACTTCCTTGTGACACTGATGCTTCTCAAAGTATTAGGCTTTGTGTGTATAACTACGGGCCCTATTTTTTGAGACAGTGGAAGGGAGGGAGAGGGGAATCAGGTGTGTATTTGGGGACTAGAAGCACATTGGTCACTGAAGGGGGGCACTAGGTCAAGTAGGTAGGAATTTGGGTAAGGACCTTTAATTTGGTTAAGCCGATTGTATAATAGTACTAGGAGAGTACCCCATCAACATACCTCTCCTCGTGTCTCGAGGCCTGAAACGGAGAACCTGTATCCACAGTGTCTGATGGGTGGCCATATCATAAGTCCAACACCTCATAAATCTAAATTGTTGGACTTCTAAGGTATCAGAATTATGTAAAAATGTTGTTTTCGGCCTCATACATTGTAGCTGTGACTTACAGTCTGGCGTCGGACAAACGAGGCGTCGGATGTAGGAGGCATTGGAGCTACAAACTGTAAGTGTACTTGTAAAGAAAGGTTGATTTGTCCGATGAGGAAAGAACGAGCTTTACCAGAAATTATACGACAACAGCCCTAGAGGCATCAGACCTATGAGGCATTGGACTAATACATGATGCATCTGATAATCCTGAGGGGAACGGATGCTGACTTATACCCCTTCAACTGTGACTGACAGTATCACTAGTTGCTCTCAAATTTTATGAAAGCAACACTCCTGAGGGTTTTAGTCAGGACATTTGTAAATCCAACCTTTTCTTTTTCTTAAAAATGGAGTTGAATGCACTTACATGTACTACTTAGATACAAAGAGAAAATGCAAGCTTCAAAAGGTTTTCAAGGTAAAATGGAAAAGAAAAAAAAAGCATATTTTAATGCCATGCTTACAGTAAGTGGTGATGTACGTGCACAATGTTCACTAAATTTATTTTTCTGTTGCCTTTCATAGGCCAACAAAACCTCCTGCCGTGCAATTTTTAGCACCTATTGTCAAACCGAAGTCGTGAGAATTTACAGCGAGTGGCGTTCACATTAAAATACACACAAGAGTGCTTCAATGCATGCGGTACACGTTTAGCAGAACCAGAAACATACAATCAGCAAATCTCATTCGAGTTAAGTGTTTGTTAAATCTCTGCACATAATCACACACAGGGGCAAAGCAGCAGAACATGGTCCATCAAACGTTTCAAAATGCCCGGAACACACAAAAAACCCAGAATATTTACTGCAAGGACACGATGAGCACAATTGCCCCAACAATTGGTGTGTAATTGACCGCATTTTTTGCCATCGAGAGTCCATGGTGTAAGGATGGCTGTGCCGGGAGACGATATCGCATTAGCGCAATTGTTCCCAATCGGGCTATTGGCCTCAATTTGTTTTGCAAACTATGCCTGACATGCAGGCCTCTGTGATATTATACATAGTTTCTGCTTATCACTTATCTTTATAGAGTACGGAAGTGCATTGTTAATTTGGTTGGAGAAGAGTTGGTCTCATCCTTACAATCAATCTCTCACTGGGGATCTGTTGCTACTCTGTTCCACAGGCTTGTCCCCCCAGTTAGGGTGTTTGAGCATGAACAAATCGGCTCAACGGCTTTACACCTGTTCCCACCAATATACTCTAGCTGTACCTAGATGTAGAACAAAAAGCTATGCCAACAGCTTTTTCCTTCATTCTGTATCTCTAATTCTTTGCCTGGTGCATGTTTCCCTTCATATGATCTTTCCTGCTTCAAGAGGAATTTTAATTCCTACCTCTTGTATCTTTGATTCCTTTTCTTTTGTAGCTCCGTACCTCGAGTGGCATTTAGCCTTGTTCGAGACAAACATGCATGAAAAAAAAACCAGTGTGCCACTTGGCGACTAACTATTTTTTGCTGTATTGCTGGATATAAATTTAGACAACAATATTCAATATAAATTACTGGAACTATTTAATTCCATCCAACAAGAATATAATGATTACCCGAGATGTAATTCCTAAAAATTAAGCCATGGATGAATATTGAACCATTAGTAACTGACCAGAATCCACCAATGAGAAATTGAAAAACCAACAAGATGTCAGAACTGGTTATCACCAGTAAGCTCCACATCTATAAAGAATGGAGTTCAGAATATTTGCAAGCATGTTTATAAGGAAATGCCAGCATAATCAGTATACCATCCGGATAACGTTTAAATTTTCTAAATAGATGTATCATTTTTGCTGCATGACGACTGCATAATTCTTGAATTACACTTAGGCCTATCTAAATTCCACATGCACAAAAAGTGTTCAGTATTTGATGACCAGCATAGCACATGGACTGTAGCTGAAGGAATCACAATTTGTCTCTGTTTGTAACAATTCAATTGACATTTCAACAATGGAATGTCCCACCAAAATCTTTTCTGAAAACTCTGGTTTGCCTTTCATGTGCCTTTGCTTCTTCCAATACTTCCAAGTAATTTTGTCTATTTACATTAAGTCATATCACAGTAGTATTTTTTGTGCATTCCCTCTGTTTATCCTTTGCGTGGGAGAGAAGAATTTCAACATGTCCTGGAAATCCTGAAAGGCAAATGCTAGTTGGACGAGCAAACAAAAACACTCAGTATTTTGGGGGAAAATAACACACATTCCACCCACCAGGTGAATAGACAGCAGACAAGATAACACGCGATGGAATGTTGCAGTATACCAGCTGAGGGAAAAGCTATGGTAAACACACACTCCCAACACTGGTAACCAGGTCAATATTTGGCAGGATAGATAGATTGATTGATTACAAGTCCACACACATGTATGCAAATGAGGGCGTCTACTTATAAACACACATACCAGTATTACAACAATGTAATACAAAAACTAAAATCCAATGCGAATTGTGTTAACAATGCAAGTTTTATCAGAATTGTACAAATATTTTTGCACAGTACATGTATATAATGCCTGCAGTTAATGGAAATATACTTAAGTCGTACAAACATACCAGTATTTAGACAATCTAGTAAAGTAGCATTAGTCTATGTGGTATGTCATTTTTCGCTCAACAGGTTATTGTATTATGAGCGGTATTATATTATTATCATTAATGGGGTTATGTGAAAGGTATGACATAGCTTTTGGTAATAAACAAAAACCAAACTGATTAATTTCAATTTGAAAGATTAAGATGGTACAAGTACCAATCCTCCCGAGAAATATTTGTTTTGGAAATGCTGTCATCTTTGAGAAAATCCATGAAAGCATGTAGATGTTATAAACTTTCTCCCAAAGACTTAGCATGAAACTTTAACATACATGTTACGGGGATACGGGGCTATGGAACTACGGTCACACAGAATTTAGGACTCAAGACCTCCAAAATACAGAAATGTGCACATAGTGCAAACAAGTGCTTGCATGGCATCCGATCAATTACGACTACGTCAAAATGTTATTGATGTAACCCACTGGTTAAAATAATTTTCACACAGCAGGAAAAAATGTGTCTACAATCTCAGGCTCTCCTTGGATGGCAGATACAATCTACAATCTGCAGCTAACTCAAAAGACTGGAAAGGTTCACGGCAGGACCACAGGCCAACGCAATGCTCCCAAGTGATCTGGCAGCACAAAATGAGTGGAAAGTCACCGCTGAGTTACAAGCAGGAACAACAATTTTTCACCGACAAGTCAATTTGGGGATTTTAACAACTGTATAATTTGAAAAACCCTTATCCCATCAAATCTCAAAGTTTTGGAACTGAATTCATTCGGAGGTCGCTGGTTCGAATCCCGCTCCTGCCAGTTTTCTTTGTTCACTTTGAACATTTATTCAAATTTACCTATTACCTAGTCAGTTCCCCTTGTGGTTTGTTTGGTGAATTCATTCTCGAAATATTTTCGGGATGATTCTTTTTTTGAACTCGGGTTAAAGTGTGCACAGATCACAAAATTTAAAGGGTGGGTGCAATGGAATTTTTATTGTGTATATCGATGAAATAAAGTTTTTGAAACACAACTGTGTGTTGTTTGTATTTTTTTGTTTCGCGTTTAAATATATTTTTTTTAAGTCGGGAGGGGTGAGCCCCGCCCATGAAGTGGTAACGCCACTGTGACGTCATCACGGGAACCCGGCTGGCTGGTGGCTAGTCGGCCATGACTCGACATGTGCATGTAGTACAGTACACCGAGCATGCGTTGCATTGACATGCACGTGTGTACAGGTTCTGTATATATCTCCGAGGACAAGAGGAGAAAGAAAATACAAAGAAAGCTTTCAGTCCTTGCACGTCAAGTCTTTTGTTGAAATTGGCCTTCGCACGTAGAAGTACGTGCTTAGTCTATGGGGTTTGGTTATATTAAAGGAACAATAGGAAACACAAAGCATTGTCCTCGCACGTATTGGGAAAGTACGACTGTGTGTTTTCGCTGTGTCATGGAAAGCTTTCAGTGTTTTGCGAATGTTTTTCGTCGATAATACCGCATCGTTGTGTTGCTGCTAGATTTAGCAACACCACTAAGGATGGTGTCAGTCTTCCCCTCTTTCCAGTAGAACCGAAATACCGTCGTATTTGGACTCAGAGAGTGTTATTTAGCCTACCAATCGTTGTTTTCAAGTCGTTCACCGCATTCCGAACCAGAGTCCCATTCGGAGTCTTCAGTATTTTCACTGTTAGTAATGTTACTCTCGCCTTCTGGCTCATACATGTACGGACGAGCTCCAAGATCCTGCTCTTCCTCGCCCCAATAGTGTTCCGAAGAATTGTCTGAATCATCAAATCTAAAATCGACACTTGATAGTCAGATTCAGATCCAAAAGATTCTGTTTGTTGATTTTAACGCGACAAGAAATGTTTCCCTGGTCCCTTCATCCAAAGCTATTTAATCACGCGTGGCTGGTTCCCTCAACAACGGCATACATCCACATGTATGCACACATGTGATCAAACTACTCTAGCTGAGTTTCCGTGTTCCCGAGATGACGTCACGCTGTTAGGGGCGTGGAAACAAGAGAAAGGAGGAACTTTATTCCGGGAAAATTAAACAAAAAATGGGCAGAAATATGGAAAACACATTTAATCACATTTCTTATATTGTAAAAGAGTTATACAAAACAAAAATAATTTTTTTTGTACAATTTCATTGCACCCACCCTTTAAGCTTAATTTTCTCAATGGCGTGGGTTCGAATCCCACCGCTGCTACCAAAAGTTGCATGGGGAGGGGGCTAGGAATGGGGTACCACAGCACACAATATATCAAATTAAAGCTTATATGTTTTAACCTGTACTTTCAGTAAATACTGTAATCTAGATTTCCAAATTATGCGACTTTCCACCCATTTTGTGGGAACAGGTCATATATAATTATGAGATTGTTCACACCAGAGTTCCTCGAAAGTCCAGCAAGCCCTTTTGCCTAACCTCACAGGTAAGGCAACACCCCTCATGCCCAGCCCAAGACCCCATGCAGGGCCTGCAGCAGGTGTGGGGGGGGGCAGATCAGGTGTTTGATCTTGGCTAATGGAGCGTTCCCCTTGGTGCTATTTTCAGACACAAACACAACCTGATATACGCTGTGGCCATTTTAAAACCAGCATTTTCCATCTAGTTTCACACCAAGGACCTTTGTAAATTGTAAGCAGTTTAGGTTCCTTATTATTTTATTTTGATGAAGTTGCGGCCTACGTTTAGATGGTCACGCACACCAGGTGCATGTTAGTTAAGGACATGACATCTGCTTTTGAACAATCGAGGATCGAGTGATAACTAGAAATGAACACTCATGTTTTTAATGCTTGCTTCCCCAAAACTTTCGCACAAGTTGACAATTACAGGCTAAAGTGTAATTCATTTGACTCTTTGGAATTTCAACAAAACACAGAAAAATAAATTGAACAATAAAATTTTTATAATTTGAGGCAAAACTAAAGCCAAGTATGTTTAACGTCATGCCATTTTCAAAAATGGAAGGCGGATCGGAGGCCCTTTATTTTTTAAAACTATTTTTAGATCATAGCAGGAAATATTATCCCAGATGGCCGACCCCATTGACAGCATGAAATAAATGGACTGGAAGTAGAAAAATGTCCTCTCTTCTCTCTGGGTCTGCAGTTAATGGATTTTGGAGAGAAACGAAAAAAGCAAAAAAGCAAAAAAACAATGTGGTCACTGAAAAGAAGCGGGTGGAAATGCCAAACATGACCTTTTAAATTTCTCATTATTAACCACTAACTCAATGAAATATTTCTACATTCTTCTTCATGCACAGGTCATTTAGTACAAAGTTTTGAAAACCAACACTTCTGAAATTCATCCGTTTGGGAGTAAACACATTCCTGGGACGATTAGGAAGTCTGTTAATGTCCATGTACATGTCCATGTACATGTCCATGTACATGTGTACTTTGTACATGCATAAACATGACCTATTGTAACCTTGCATGAATACAGTTGTTACTGTGTAAACACAGTTACATTGCAGGAACAAGTAGGCAAACGAAAGCACGCAGATGTACAACATGCCCTTTTATGGTAGGTATACATGGACATATTCAAACAAGATGCAGGACAATGTTGAACCATGGAGGTATGGTTGAACTAGACTTTGCCATCACTGTCTAAGTTGCCCTGCACCAACTGCCAGTGAACATCTAGTCAAACCTTCTTCTGACTAGCGCCCCTTCCCCCCCCCCCCCCAAACAAAGACACTGACAATTTGGGAAACCACCAAAATGGGGAAAGATAGCTCATCAGTTGGTACATGTAGATCACTTTCACTCCAAGTCCAATAGATAGTCTAGTCCAAGTTAGACTGACCCATAGATTGTTACTGTTATCATTTATAACTTATAATTCGTCAAACCACATGGGAAGCTGATTAGATAAATTTGACGAATTATAAATTAAAAAGTCGTATCCTCATTGAGTGATCCCCACAATGTCGCTTCCCAGGTTGTATCGTCAAATTGGGCGTAATCCCTGGCTTTATGGCATTGTGACTTCTGACTAGCGCCCACTGAACAAAGATACTGACAATTTGGGAAACCGCCAACATTAACACAGGGCAAGAGAGTTCATTTGGTAGAGCGCCGGTACGGTATTCCGGAGGTCGCAGGTTCGAATCCCGCTCATGCCAGTTTTCTTGGTTCACTTTGAAAATTTATTATAATTTATGAGAGTTGAGGTCGCATGGTGGAGAGTAAAACTACTGAGAAATTTTGCGGATACACCATGTGAAGTACATGCAACTAACTCTCTGCCAGTTTCTCCCAATTATTGCCAGAGCATACATGTACCTCCCACAACATTGAGTATTAAAATACCTCCGATCATTTTAACTCTTAACCACATTTCCCTTGAGTTATATGCATGTACTTCACATGCTATGTCTGCAAACAAATTTATTATTATAAAATGTATTATCATAAAATGCATATCTCCAGGACAACAGGTCTGACATGTCTCTCAATTAATGCCACACACCATATGGTCCCTACCCCCTTTCAACACACTGCCCTGTCCCACATGTACTAGACTGTAGCCAGACAAACACTTTGAGGTCATGACCCTAAGGCCTCCTCTGTCACCAGTTAATTAACAACATAGGGCATTTCTCAAACCCTGGCTTGGGCTCAGGCTTTGGCTAGATCTTGGATACCGTTTTTGCTACATGTGTATCAAAGTCTGAAGTTTTAATCCGGAGCCAGAGTCTGTTGATATATTTACGTATTCAAGGCTTCAGATTGGGACTGGGGAATAGCTGCAGATGAAGCCGCAGATGAAGCCGCAGATGAAGCCGAAGCCCAAGCCGAAGCCCAAGCCAAAGCCAGGGTATGAGAAACCCCCATAATCCCACCTCATCCCTCTGGGTGTGTGTCTGGTACCCAAACTACCAACACTCAGAAATAGATACACTTGCATAACACCACTCTAATACAGGTACATGTGCCAAACTATACCCAGCACGATATGGGGCAAGAGGGGTATCCCCCTTTTGTCCCTAATACCCTATACACTCTCCAGATTATTGTTACCTAACACATCGCCCCCTAAAAGAATTCCTATGCATCATATGTGCCAAACAGCCAAGTTGACTTCAAAAGGCAAAGATTTGGTGGACCTACAAGTACTTGGACTTCCCAGGCACACTGTATAGGAGCTACAACAAACATCTGATTGAATGAAAATATTTTTATTTTCTAACTGGGCTGAGTTGGGAAACGACAACATTGTGGTTTTCTGATTAGAAAGAAAGGGGCATTTCAATTTACATTTTTAAAATATTTCAAATTGATGACCTAAATAGCAAATAATCTAACCTCAGATCAATCTATAACTCACATTGCTCACATAACTCACTCACGAATATTCGGTTGACGATCTATATATTTTCGAATATTCAGGACAGCCCTAGAAATAGTACAAAGTGTTTGAGAAATCTGCAGACTTCAAGTTGCACATGAGACAACAGGTGAATAATGATAACATGTAGACTGTGTATTTATTGGTACACATGGGCAAACTTATTTACTGTGCATCGCTTTGGAATTCTCTGGATGCTTTCACTGACAGAAGATGGAATTTTCACTTGCTCAGAATGTTTCACTCATGCGATTAAACAAAAATGACAGAGTGATCAGGTTGGCAAACAAAAAGTGTAAATCCGGCAGAGGTTGACGTGCCATATATCAAACTTACTAACAGACCGTCTCCTTTGCGTTTTACGATCTACAGTTTGCATTCTTTATGATGTCATCAAAATATAGGTTTGTGCTGCAGTAGACTTGCATCGGCAGTGAAATTCCTGGAATAGTATAGTTCATGGCAGTTTCACACTGTCTGGATTTCGTCCATAAAAAAATAATTCATAAAATCTGAAAATTCATAGTGGCTGTTTATGTGTTTGATCAACAGGAAAATGCTTTTGCCAACAACTTGTCAAATGCATAGTTTATTCGGTCCCTACGGGGTCGGTCAATAAACTAGCATATTTATGACTTTTGCTGCAAATAATGTGGATCACGAAATGGGGGAACAGCTAAACCCTTACAACACCTGCAGTTCAGTACATATAAAGATTCCAAGTTTCATAAGCACATACATCTTGTGAGTTGTAAAGATAGCTCTGTTGGTAGAGCGCCGGTACGGTATTCCGGCAGGCATAGGTTCAAATCCCAGTCCCGCCTATTTTCTTTGTTCACTTTGCGAGCTGTAAAGTTGTTAGAAGAGTGAGCGTGATACATGTTCCTCATCAGCACAGGAAAGATTTGCTCAGCATGAAGAGGTTACCAGCCAACACTATGAACATCTTCTCGGTTAAAATATCCGTTTCTCGGTTAAAACTATGAACAACCCAATTTTAACCGTGCTGATTCTCCGTTAAAAAACTACTCGGTTAAAATAGGGGTCGATTTGAGGACCTCTCCTGGAGCCTTGCTCATTAACTCTGTGGTCAGTTTTGCAGAATTTAATCCTCCACGGCCAGACTTGCCTCTCGGTTAAAATGGGGGTTGTTTGGCCTTTGCGGTTTTTAATCCCGCACGTCCAGGCGAGCTCTTTCGAGCATGGCGCTAATACCTATACTAATTTATTTTAACTGTACATAACTGTTCATGATTGACAACTAACTTTGTATGTATCTAGTATTTATACTTTGGAGTAACACGTAGGCTGTGCATTGCTTAAAAAGATGCAAACTCGACGTCAAGAAATGTTTGCCGCGAAATTCGACCTGGGCTCTATGCAAAAAAAAACGTGACCTCACTGACTGTACGGGAAATCTGCCGTTGCCAACTGCCATCTGTTCGCGAACTTTCGCGAACGATGTTTACTCAAAGAGCCCGACGTGACCAGCGATCTCTGCTCGTGTGCGTTTGTTATTTTAATTCACCCAATGAAGAAAATGTAGCCCCGGACGTATCATTTAAATATCCGCGAAGTCAGCGATCTTCGGGGCTTTCTTGATTAAAAGCAAAAAGCCTTGAGAACTTTTCGTTGCAAAATTTGCAAGAGTTCAATTTTGCCGTGACGAATACGAACTTGTGTTCGTATCTGTACCGAGTATAAATCGGTTTTAAAGTCAAAAGAATATGTTGCCAATGACGTTAAAATAAATGTATCTGCAGGTCGAAAATGTTTTTTTTAAATGTGTGATAATGTTTGTTTTAAATCGATTTAAGTTGACTGCCTTTGAAAAAAAATTGCATATCCCCAAAAAATATATCTAAGGACTCCAATCGACCAGATATTGTTTGTGGGCCGGGTAAAGTTATGACCGTCATATAGGATAAAACTAAGTTTCGTTTTTTTTATAAGCTAAATTTTATAAGCACGTTTTAGCGTAAGTATTAATAGCGCAATCAACATGGTTTCCAACAAGATAGTACATGAAACAGCCGTCGTGTACAACTCATAACTGGCCTCCAGATAGTCGGCCCCCACATGTACTAGCTAATATATATTGGTATACAGGAAACAAGACCAAAGGAAAGTTCGCGAACGTCGCGAAGATAAGCCCGCGTACCGCTACCCATGCGATGAATGTTGTCATTTTCTGCAGATTTCAGTCTTCAAGTTGCAAGCAACTCGCCATAAAATGCTCTGATGTAGGCTCAAAACTATATTTCCATTCAGTTGTGAAAAAATGCAACTTTTTCAACCATCTGAGCAAGATTTTCTACAGTTGAATTCCTTCCTCCATGATTGAACGGACAACGTGGGTTTGCTGGGGCTTTGACTCGTGGGGAAGAGAACACGACACCAAACCCGACATGGCGCCACGAATCATGGACTGCGTGTACGTCGGGACTGGGCCGTCTGACACGGCGTGGATATGCCCTACGCGACGGCCGTGCCCGTACTTTTTTCAGTTTTGGCAAGGTGACACAATAAACTATTTCTTTGATGTGGGGATTTGCAAACCTGGGGATTAGCAGAATCGTGATGAAGCATGAAAAGGATTGTGGTATAATTATCATGCTTTGGTATTAGAAAAGTGGGTTTTTTTTAACAACCAGTGAGCTAACGTAATTGCTTTGTTTATTCAAATAATGTCAACGTCAAGAAAGTGAACTGTTTTACTTAATTTGGTTATTTTTTGTCATCCATACAGTTCCTTAAAGATGTGAGGCAGATTCATGGACGGCATGGCTTTTCACTGACGATGGGGAGTGGAAACTTACCTGGCTTTCCCGATCCTTGTTTAGTACTGTTATCAAGTTGTGCATTAAGAATTTGAATTAATTTAGAAAGCGATTGGTTGACAGCTTCTGAGTTATTGTGCTGGCTTTTGACAATTGTATACGTCCTCTCCCCTTAAAAACAATGCCAACAATTCTGGACAGAATTGTGTTAAAAAATTACTCAAATTTTATTAAAAAGATTAATTGAATCATAATTTTGTACTGTATAAGGTGAAGAGATGTTCAGCGTCCCCGTCTGCTTCCTTTTTGGGGGTTGTCTCGATTAAAAAAAAATTACCATTGGAAAATGAGGTTAAAAAAAAATCTATCGGGAAAATAAAATATAAGCTTACGCAAGCTATTAAAACCACTTTAAACATGTTCAATTCTGTTGTCCAATATGTTCAATTCTGTTTTCAAACATGTCTCTTTCATTTTCGAGTCTTTGAACAGTTAAAAAAATACGGTTGTTTATAAAAGAATGACGCTAATAAACATGTTTTTTGTTTTACTTGCGTAATGATATTTAAAGTAATTTTAATTCGTCGTATGCTTAATAGCAGAAGGTCATAAAAAGAACGAAAAATTGATGTTCAAATTCTTGTTTTGGGGGTAATCGATAGAGTATTGGAATATCGTCAATTTGATACATTTCGTCTCAAGGGGCTACTTCATTCTGACGTAATTTATAAAATGAAATGGACCCAAGGGGATTTTGCATTTTTGTTTCCCAGCAAAAGGGCGTATACCTATGTAACAATACATAATAAAAGTGCGTTCACCTCTCCACTTCAGTGGGGCGTCAGCGAAGTTTCTTCCCGGCCGGCAAAAGGCATTAGCATTTCACATGCCGCTTAAGCGCACGTTTAAGCCAGAATGACTTCCCGGCAAAAGGTTATTAACATAAAGATTTCAATAACTTTAAAATTAAGTAATATTGGAATTATCAATAATGTTTAACCGACAAAAATTCAACCTTTTGCGATTCTTAATTTAGAAATGCAAACACATAAACTTTAAAGTAAATTTTCTCGGAAAGTGTAATTACGCGTCAAAGCGTCCTTAGATCCTCAGAACATCAGTGTTCCTGGCGAAAAAAAAAACCAGCAGCGGACTGTGCAAAAACCACCAACGAGCTTTGCGCGTTGAATAATTACACCACACCAGGGCCGGGACGGCCAGTACCGGTAATGTACTACTGTACTTGTACAAAACTACAATGTACATGTAGGCCTATCTTTGGGGAGAACAGCATGTGCCTGGTCGGGAAAAAAATTCTGAAATGTAATAATTGCAGAGATTTGGAAGATTATATAATTTTGAAGCTGAGTCTAGTAGAATTTCAAAGGCAAATGTGTCAATGTGCAGGGCCTGTAAACCTTTCCAAGTATGTACGTTGTGCACACAAAACAGCCGTTTGTAACTGCAAGGGCGCGCACGTGCCTGCAAGGTACAGGTTCAGCCAGTTTGGCTCATAGCCAAGAAAAGCGTGGGACTGCTCGTAGAGCGCGAAAACAGATTCCTCCACCAATGGGCCGATGCTGACATTCCAGAGGACCGCCCAAACATCATGTGGATTGGATAAATTCGACAGGGCACGTCCATAGCAACTATATCACCTAGGTATATCACCAAGACAACATTGTAATGACGTGTAGACTCGTACATATTCATGATTAACTTACCGCACATGTCTACCAAGATACTGTCTGTTAATTATTAACAATAATTATAGTTGCCAACTTAATTTTTGTCAACTGCATTTTCCTCGGAGTATTTATGGAAACTTTTGAAAACAACGGGCAGTGTATATGCCTGCTCTAAAACCCCCAAGTAAAAAGGATAAAAAAATGATGTTTAAAGTTGCTGTATAGAATCCAACACCGCCCCCCTCCCACTCTCTGTCCACCAACACCGATAATGCATATGGCACACAACTTTAACCCCTTGTGTACGGATGCAGGGGCGGATCTAGGTTTTACCCAAGGGGGGGGGGGGGGGGTTTACCTGAGGTGATTCGCCTACACACCCCAGCGTGCGGATTTTTCGACACCCGACACTGGTTTTTTTTTTTTTCTCAGCCCAAGGGGGGGGTTTAAACCCCCAAAACCCCCCCCGTAGATCCGCCACTGGGATGACGCCAAATGGCGCGAAAAACATTGCCACAGGCCGGATGATGTCTACAAACACCATTTTCTGCATTTTCAATCCATTGATAGATGTTGTCCGTTTCGCTTAGCTGCAAAGCCGTCATGGCACCCCAGTGCCTCCCTGTAATAATCGTACTCAAGGGGTTAAAACCACACTTTTTGCCCCGATATGTCTGAAGAGCCCGCCTCCCCCAAACAAATCAAATAGACAAACTAAAACAAAATTCCCCACACAAACCAAAATATGCCGGGCAGACAGATAAAAACCATAGAAAGAAATATGGGGATGGGTAAAAAAAAGGGAGAAATAATACTTATTACACCCAGCCTAATCGTAAGCTTCGCATTTAATTGTAAACTGAAACGCTGCAGAATGCGCACAGGGGTAGGCCTACATTTAAACAAAGTATTATAGACGTGGATACAATTGCGCCAGCTGGTGAGTAAAACAAATACAATGCACCGTTTAACGGTTGAAAGGACCATCCAAACTTAAATATTTTCACTTATTAGATAGAAAGAAAAAATCTTTTTAGCTGGTTTTGTTTTTGACGACAGTTTCGGAGTCTTCCAAACCATCGGCACACCTGTCATTCCTGTTGAAAAAAAAAAGGAAAATATAGTCAACGGTAATGCAGCAGATTATTGTGATTTTATTTGTAAAATGATATACAGTTTCATTGGACATTTACAATCACCTGTTGCCGGCGAGCCTTTCCTCCACAATAATCTCTACAAGAGAGCACATGGTCGCTGACTCCGCGGAACGTCCGCATTATTTCTAAGGTGAATAAATAGGCCTACATGCAGCTGAATTAAAATAAACGCATGAGTGAAAATGATTCGCGAACAGATGACCCTTATTATAGCAACGGCAAAATTCCATGAATGTTCGCTTACAGCTCCATGCTAACAACAACCGGCCAGCGAAGTTTTTTTTATAGAAAAGAACACTTAATTGGATTAAATAAAAGTGTCAATTAGTAATTCCTAACGGAACGTTGCGGTTTGTGGACCGTCCTTGTACGCACGGTTAAAATGAGTGACTCTTTGTTTGGACAGGAAGAGGGTTTAGCGCTGCATAACAATGGTAGGAGGATTGGGTGGAAACACGGTTAAAAAGCAAGAGAGATTGAGGCTCGGTGTACACGGTTAAAATGTGGTTGAAACGCGCGTAGATTTATTTTTAACCGAGAAACGGATATTTTAACCGAGAAGATGTTCATAGTGCAAGTGCCATGCAATGTGCACTACAATGTGACTGGTTCTCCACTGATTTTGGTTAAGCACTTCAATTTTGTAATATTTTGCAATATTTTTCTGCTTATATCAGCTCCATGAATCTGTGCCAGAGAACAGAGTTTTCTAGAGATTTCATATCTCCAGGCTTTTAAGCAGACCCAGGTGAAAAAGTAGAATAGTGGGGCAAAAAAAACAAGTAGGACTTTGGAGGACAAAATCAGGATCATAAAAAGTAAGACTTTTGGAGGCTTTCATGAGTAGTTTTCGTTGATACTCACCCATGTCCACAGCATCACATGCCTCCATATGGCATGTTCTGTACTCACAACACTTGTGCTCCGTCCTCAGCTAAGCTCTTGGAAGTTGCACCCAAGCCCTTCATTGTGTGACCGTGTTGGACACTTACGAAAAACATTCAATGAGATATCATTTTTCGGGGTTGTGGGGCAAAAAATATGGAACAAGTACGAAAAAAATAGGAATTTCAAGAAAAAAGTAGGAAAAGTAGGAGCAAGGTACAAAAAATTAGGAAAAAGTAGGAAAAGTAGGAATACCTGAAAGCCTGCATCTCATTCAGCATGACATGTTTGTCTCACAATGAAGCAAGGGTCTAACCAACCAGACTAGTTACACCATGCTGGCCTATTGCTGTCGGACGTGTACTAGCCATCATAATGGCTTCAGAAACTCACAAAATATTTTGGATACAAATATCAGTTGCCACTCGGATCACAGCAAGAGCACAAAGGGCTACCCTGGGTATCTGGTTGCCAACATCTCTTTATGCATAAGACTGGGATTCTACACAAAGACTTGACCATGAAAATGCTCATAATATCAAAAACAGTATGTGTACAATAAAAAGAAGAGGTGTTTTCCTAAACATTGGCTTTGTGTACAGACAAACCATGGAAACTCTGCACAATCATCCTATAAATTACAAGCCCAGCTACATGTACATGTGTCCTTGTGCATCAAACCCACTATGTATAGTGAGAAACGGTATGGATGCCTCCATTCAGTAAAAACCTCCGAACATAAATATGTTATAGTGATACAGTAAAAAGGTCGCTCCGTTAAACAGCGCCAATTTGACGACAATACGTTGCTCAATTATGAATAACTATGGCCGGCGGCACAATTTGTGGTCTAGCGCGGATCCAGAGATGACAACAAAACATGAATACGTGAATACATGAAGGTCTAACGAAAGAGCAAGTTCCATGGCCCAAATGACAAACACTTACACAATAGTCCGTACAATACTTAAAATAGAAAATTAATCATATACCTGCGTGCAGTTTTTTTTTTACTGAAATCACAAGGCTAAAATCCACTCTAGGTAAAGGGTTACGATCAGAGGTGGTAGGGTTGGCGACATTTTGAATTGCCAACCCTACCACCTTTACGGTTTTCCTGGGTCCAGATCTACATAGAGGATAATTCTTTTAACATACATGTATTCCAGAGAAATTATCCCAATTTTCAGACCCGCAGACCCAGGCAGGGTAACTTCCACTGTCAGTAAGACCAACTCACCTCCCCCCCCCCCCCCACCACCTGAAATCAGATATGAGCTGACAAAATGCAACTTTGCAGTGATGTATCAGCACACCCATAACGGCCAATACACAATACATGTATGTGGCATCCTCAAGGGAAATCGGACAGAAGTCGCATGACCTGTTTTTCAGTAATTGCAATTTCTATGAAAATCGTCAAAAAAAGAATCATCACAATTCCCGTTTTTGTCAAAATACTGTAGTTTAAAGCATATTTAATTCAAAATACCTGGTTTGCTTTTGTGTTGAGAGCATTAAATGTGTACAATTTGACATTTTTAGTCTGGCGTACTTCCGAAAAAAATTCTCAAACTACGTATTATTTTTCAATTTCCATTCTCAATACTAAATTTATGGCTCTATTCGAAAACCAAAATATCGTATAAGTACATTAATTTTTTTCACCATTACAAAGCTTACATTGTATTTTATTATGGAATGGACATCTCAATTTTCAAAATTACCAACTTATGTCTGATTTCGCTTGCTGGTGTCACATATGGTGACACTCTTTGTTACTGTGTCATCTTTCTGTGCACAGACTTGTGAATTGGTATTGTGTAATTTACATAGTACAAATCTCCATGTAGCACCACTCAACTGATCCTGCAGCTGCAATGCATTGTGAAAGATGCAATTAATGGTCTGCTGGAAACTTTGCTTGCATTATGAAGAGCATGAACGCTTCTAGCAGACACTGTTCAAGCGTCCTTAAATGTAGTGTACACGATTGGTAATCCTCCAATTTGTTTTCTTTACTGAATTATTACGAAATACCTTACTAGACTGTAAGTTAATAGTAGTCTCAATCATCCTGTGAAATGATGGCACCAGGTGTGCTGTCGTCAAGAAAAGTGGAAATTTATATCGTTTTCCAACGATTTCCAGCTGGAAATCGTTGGAAAACTGCCCTGTAGCCTAATAGTCAAGGCACGTGTGGCTCCCCGGACGAGTGGCGCCATGGAGTGGCACACCCCGGACACGCTGGCATTCGTGGCGCGTCACACATCCAGGTAGCCACGCGCGCCTTGACTTAAGGCTATCATCTGCCCGACGGTTGAAAATGAGCACTGTTTTTCTCTCGTTTTTTCGCCATCCAACAACGCAAAACTTTGAAAAGGTCAGTGGAACGATATTTCCTAGAAAATACTAACACCCAAATCCGCCCAATTCTGAAAATTGCAACAATGACCAATCATGTACATGTACACTACCATTAATTAAAGGGGACTCTCTCCCTTGGAGGCCGCCCAGTTGGCTACAAAAAGCATTTGTCCTAAATTTGGTATGGTTGGAAAGATCATTCAATACAAGAATACAATACAAGAATACAATACAAGAATACAATAATGTACACGACCATCCCTTGAAAATGTGCTGCTTGTCTTAAAGTCATTGATGAAAATCATTTTGGGGACGCCAGTTTGGTTCAGAAAAGTCAGACTTTTGGAATTCAGTGTGGTGCCCCTTGCACTTTGGTTGCGTACAAGCTGCACCATGTACGGTGCCAGTCTGATTGTCCAGATGTCAATGCTTACAATGTAAATTTATTCCTCATTTCTCTGTAAAATATTACATTTGTTCCCAATTTCTATTATTAAAATATTACATATTATGGTAGGATTTTTGCACTCAGATGTTGGGGGGGGGGGGGGGGATTTCAGGGCAATGTGTGCCTTAACCCTAACCCTCCTCAATCCTTCAAAATCCTCATGGTGGTTTTGGAGGATTTTGGAGGATTGAGGATGAATGGTGATTGAAGCACCGGAGGATTTTGGAGGATTGAGGATGAATGGTGATTGAAGCACAGGAGGATTTTGGAGGATTGAGGATGAATGGTGATTGAAGCACAGGAGGATTTTGGAGGATTGGGGATGAATGGTGATTGAAGCACAGGAGGATTTTCAAGGATTGAGGATGAATGGTGATTGAAGCACAGGAGGATTTTCGAGGATTGAGGATGAATGGTGATTGAAGCACAGGAGGATTTTGGAGGATTGAGGATGAATGGTGATTGAAGCACAGGAGGATTGAGGATGAATGGTGATTGAAGCACAGGAGGATTTTCGAGGATTGAGGATGAATGGTGATTGAAGCACAGGAGGATTGAGGATGAATGGTGATTGAAGCACAGGAGGATTTTCGAGGATTGAGGATGAATGGTGATTGAAGCACAGGAGGATTTTGGAGGATTGGGGATGAATGGTGATTGAAGCACAGGAGGATTTTGGAGGATTGGGGATGAATGGTGATTGAAGCACAGGAGGATTTTGGAGGATTGAGGAGGATTTTGGAGGATTGAGGATGGTTCCTAGCAATAAGGGCCTAGGGGGTTAGGGTTAAAGCTAGCTTTCCTTGTGTTTTCAGTCTGTTTTACATCTGTTGCTTTTAACCCCTTGAGTACGTTTTTTTACGGGAGACGTCGGGGTGCCGCAGCGGCTCTGGCAGCCAAGCGAACCGCTACAATGTGTTTGTGCAGTCAAGCGTAACATATACACAATAATCCAACAATGGATTGAAACTGCACAAACAGCGGCCAATGGCGTCATCCGGCCTGGTGGCACTGTTTAATCCAACAATGGATTGAAACTGCACAAACAGCGACCAATGGCGTCATCCGGCCTGGTGGCACTGTTTTTGTGTGCCATATGGCGTCATCCGTACGCAAGGGGTTAAGGCATGTGAGTAAACATACAGACTTAAAATGCAGCACACAAACAATGGACCGTAAAGCACACTTATGGAGTAATGCTTAAATTTCACACTTTTGACAAATTTGATTTTAACTGGAAGTGGGCCTAATATTTTCAGGTGTCAAGCAACTATTAGGATTGTCTTGGTACCCAAATATTAAACAACCAACAATGTGAAGTCCAAAGTGTTTAGTCAAAATTTTCACTCATGAAACCAATTTTTTTTTCTTTCTTCAATCAATCGGTATCAATAGTTTTACACAGCATCATTACGTCCCAAGACAGCTCCTTTTACATGTGTGCAGACTTACTCAACATTGTTCTCAACTGTAAAGCAATGAAATAAACTTTTTCAGTTACAACCTCAATGACATAATTTTTAAGAAATCTCTGGCGTTCACTGATCGATTCTTAATTCTTTCCTTGTGTACTCATTAGCCAGAAAAGTTCATGTCACAATATGAATAATTTATGCTTTTAACCCTATTAGATTGTGAAACCAATTCACTAATCTCTGAGAAGGTATTTTTAGCACCAAGGTATTTTTTTAGTACAAAAGAAGGCCGAGCACGTAGGTGGGCCCACAAGGTAGGAACAATGTGACGAGAGACACCGCAGGACAATTGTGGTAGCACGGGTTAGCAACTTCCTCGCAGGATTCAGTCATACTAAGCATCAGGGACTAACAACCTAGTTTAGACCTGACCCAAGTCTCGGACACAAAAAGAAGGATGCGCCCAATTGTTCTGGCTGAATCACCGACCATTCTCAAGGTGAGAGTTTTACCACATCAATCAGGAAGTTAAGGTGCAACAATCTGAAATATATGAACCACAACATTGCCTTTGCACATGCCATTAGATCTAATATGAGAGAACAAAATAAAGCAAACTTGGATGAGACGACGATTTCCACCCAAGATGATATTGGGGGGGGGGGGGGTGATCCAATAAACATGTTTGGAACATCAACAATTTTTTTTATTTACAGTTTTGTTTGTATATGAATATACTAAGGCAATGTAAAAAAACAACATGCTTAACATCATGCTGGAAGGAGGACCTTTCTTCTTTTTTACTTCGTCAAACAATCCATTTGTAAAACTTGTTTTTACTTCTAACAAACCAACCAATATTTTCTAAGATGGCCGCCCCCACTTTTTTCAAGATGGCTTCCGGGACATGCAATAGTTCAACTGAGAGGCATTCCCCTTTTAGCTTTCCTTTGCATTTTTTGAGGTTTTTTGAAAAAAGGAAAAACAATAAGGAGAAAAACAGGGCCTCAAAAGGATGTGGATGGGGGACGCTAAACATATTTTTAATATATTTTATTTTTATTTTATTTTAGTATTATTTTCTTTTACATTTATTTGTTTATTTTATTTTATAATTTTTTGTTTTGCTGAAGCAACTATTGTCCAACCTTTTTAAACTAAATTTTCAAGTGAAAAAAAGGGGTCATCTTTTCATAAACTTGGCACTCCCAACCACCACTCAAAATCCCAGACCTGGGAATGCTTTAAAGGAAAGCGGCAACAGAAACCAGTGCCTTCGCATCCCTTTCCCTTCCTAATTGGATTACGTTTCACGATCCCACAGCGCATCCGATACTCTGCCCGTTTCCTGGGATTTGGCATGATAAACATTGCCGGCCGGGATTTAGATGTCTCCCAGCCTGACGGGGTGACTGCACATGCACTGTCGTCGGGGAGTCTCCCTCCTAAAAGTCAAAGAAACAGTTCCTGACATTACTCACTCCCCTCCCTACAAAAAAAACCCCTACGGATGACCGCAGCTAACATCCGATTGGTTGTATTTCTGAGGGGATTCTACTTATTCCCGGGGACATGATACAGCGGATTATTCACTTCCGAGGACTCCCGGTGGAGACCAACACCTTGAGCTGGAGACACATAAGAGAGCCTGTTGGGATTTCTGGAAGTATTTCTGTGCTGAGGTTGTCTGAACCCAGTGTGACACATCACTGAACTGGGTACACCACAGTGTTGGAGTCGAGTCCTCAAATCCGAGTACAGAGTACTCGGAGTATTTTAGGGGCCGAGTCCCGGGCCAAGTCCAAGTACACTAGTGACGAGTCCGAGTCCAAAACACCGAGTAAGAGTACATTCAAGGCCGAGTACTGGGCTGAGTCCGAGTACAAAGTCCGAGTCCGAGTACAGTACAGTACCAAAAAAGTACAAAAACAAATAAAATTTAATTAACTTATAGAGGGCGATGTATGGCGCTATTTTACCTTTAAAACAAAATCCTCCGAGGGGGCTGGAATCGGACTTACATGTACGTACGTAATTCGAATAGGAAGCTCAGGAAAAAGTCTAAGTGCTGCATTTTCCCACCGGTGACGAACTCTCAGTGATCTTTATATCCCTATTTAATTATGTCCGAAACTGATGACATATTCAATCTTTCCATGCATAAACCATAGAGCAAGGAAAACTAAGCCAAGAAAAATGCAACAACATGAACGATGTAGCTAGCAGCACATGTGATATAAATATGTACGCACGTACATGTACCTAGCCTAGGCAGAGCCATGCCGCCACCAGCCGGAAAAAGCCTTGCGCTGTTTTGCGCATGCGATCACGTTGTAAAACTCCCAAGATTTCCCTAGGCAACGGACAATACATGTGCTTAAAATGTGCTCACGAAGTGCTGGGACAAGGATTTTGCTTGGAAAAAATCCTGAAATGGCCTCACTGGTAACCGTGAAGCGGCGAGCAAGCATAAGAAGCATGGGCTTGGCTGGCTCCCGATTCACAAATCCTCGGTGCTATACGACTTTGAATGTTATTAGTATTGGGGAGGCGGGAATTAGACCCAGCGCACCGCGCTAGCATTGCGGAATCAATTGAAAAGAAATGTACTCGATTTATACTCTGGAGTACTGGAGTCGAGTACTGAGTACCAAACCATCGAGTCCGTGCAAAATTCGGGTACAAAGAATCGAGTACGGGCCAAGTCCAAATAATTTTTGAGTACTGATAGTCGAGTGCGGGCCGAGTACTTACGTGTACTCGAGTTGTACTCAAGTACGAGTACGGGGACGAGTACTCCAACACTGGTACACCATGGAGGTGGGACCTCCATGGGTACACGTACAGGCACATCCATGTACACAATGGAGTTGCTAGCAGAAAATACTGCTTGGCAAGTTTCCATGCTAAGCAAGAAATATCCAAGAACCTGTCACAAGCAATACCCACCACACAACATTTTGGCTGATAGCCAGAAATAAAATGCTAAGTAGAAACAGGTTAAGCATGTTTTTTGGGGGGCTAAGCAAAATTGTGTAGTTCGCAGCTCCACGAAACTGGCCAATGTTTGTTTTCAGCAAGTCGTGACATAATTAAACATTATTGATGACAGTATTTATATATGAATGTCTCTTAAACTGGATGATTCAATTAGTTTCTATTCAAATTTTCATTCTCCAGACTAAAGAAATAGATACTATAACTGTGGAACAATCTCCTGCTTACTTGTACAATTTGTACACAAATACATGATACCCACCACCAATGCGATGTACAATTTCCTCACAAACATTTGTTACGGGACAATTTCTCCAGAAAAGTCTCAATGGGAAACTATGGTTTGTGGATAGACGCTAGCAGCCAACAGCTAATTTGATATAAAAAACTACCGTAACTTCAACAGTCTCCTTCAACCATACACACATCCAGACCTTTATTTCCATCTTCTTTTCCACAACTCAAAAACGAATTGAGCAAGTATCGACCTACAATGTCAGTTACAAACTCTTATGGTCCAGGTACTTACTGAAAACAATGCGTGTCCTCACATCACAGACAGACATCTCCCTTCATCAGAGCATGATCACAGCCAACACAGGAACAGATCAGAACAAGCTAGCCATCATACCTGTTGCTCAACCCACAGCCCTGAATCCAAACGAACCATCTATCATATCCCGCAACAGTCCAATCAATTATGCAGCATTTAATCAGGCAGAAAAATGGAATATGGGCATTGTCTGGCCAGGGTCTCTCCCAGGCTGGCTCAACACAAACATCTCTCCTTGGGGGGAAAGAACTGATTGTGACCAGGCCCCTATGTGGGGAATATCATCCAGTGTTCTTCAAGCCCCTTTTGTTCAGTCCTGCACGTAGTTTACCCCACACGGAGCCGCATCAATTTTAAAATGACAAGCTTGGTTCCCCCCATGGGTATAAATAAACAGGGTGGGAGCTATTTGTTTCTTAGCCGATTACAGGAGACATTTCTCAACATTCCGGGATCAAAGAGGTTGCAATTTGCATAGGTGAAAGTACAATACTTTCAGATAGTGTTTCCTGTATATATGCTCAATCAATCTCAAACATTATTCGATATTCTTTTATATAAAAAACGTGTTCGACAGAATTCTTGCTCTACACAGAGCACCAAAAATGTATGGGTTCAACGGGAGGCTATTAACAAACCTTAGCATTTGTGATCTCAGAGCCACAACACAACAGCCAAAAACAAAGCCATAAATCTGAGAAAATTGTTTACATGAAAATGACCGACCCGCCCCCCACAATGCCCAATGTGTCTATGACTCAATGAGATCCTGCTGCATCTTTGCGGCTGACACTTCATTGCCCAAGACGGAAAAACGAAGGACATGACCCAGAAACTATGAATGAAGGAAATTCTTAAGAAACGTTTAACTGTATACATGCATCAAAAACTGTATGCTTGATATACGTTTTGAATAAGCATTATTAAACTTTTGAGTAAACAAGACTTTACATAAACAATAAACCACCAATCCTACTAGCAGCACTGTCGACCCTATACACTAATCATTCTCAGAAAGCAAGCCAAGCAACTATAGCAAAGTCAATGTGACCCATCATGCCGGCGTTTATCTCCGATTTCGGTAGCATAAAACAACAGAATATTTCTATTCCCCCTGGACGGGATGCTAGTCCATCGCAGGTTACTCCCCAGCTATATGCTGGTACCCATTTATACTCCTGGGTACAGAAAGGCAAGTGGGGATGAAGTGGCTTGCCCAAGGACACAACATAAGGCCAGTAGCTGGATTCCAACCCCTGACCCTCTGATCATGAGTCAATGAAAGCCAGTGAGAATAAACTTCAAAGAGCTTCAGGATTCGAACCTACAACCTCCTACTTACTGGTACAGAAGTCTTATCTACTCAACTACCAGGGGCCATTGGGAAGGCAAAGACAAGTTCAAATCTCTGGTCATAAATTTATTTTTCCATATTCTGTCAAGATTTGAAACACGCACCCTACATTTCTTTTTTTGGACGCGCATGCGATAGCTGGTCATTTGGTTAGCTGATGTTTTTCTTTAGTTCTGTTCAACTGATCGATAACGAACTATATTAGTATGGAAACCAGTGGCACTAAGATGGTGACGCCCAGTAAATCTGACGTTTGTTAAACTGTTTTCAAAGTGAACAAAGAAACTGGCAGGAACGGGATTCGAACCTGCGACCTCCGGGTTACAGTACCGGCGCTCTACCAACTGTTAAACTGGTTGAACCAAGTCCAAGTCAGACAGTTTTGGGTTCTTGATTTAATTAAACCACACTACCCTTGCCCAACATTACACCAGTATACACTCTCTACTGTACATGTACTTACATTTGTGCGATTTGGCAACAGTGGTACAATAACAACCAGAACAGAAATTGCTGAACGCTACATATTGTACGAGGTGAAAAAAAAAGGTTCTTGCAAAACCACTGATCAAACCACATAATGACTCCTTACTTCTTTCAAGCAAATATCAAACCTACTATTTCCACTGCATACAATAACCACTCATGTCACCACATGTTGGAGACATCACTGCTTTTTCTTGTAACCTCCCCATAACCACCCATGCTGTAACTACAACAAAGCGAACTCCCAAGAGTGAGCCCCACTGCATGTACCCACCAACCTTGACCCTGGGGTCAGCTGGTGTAAATGTCTTAAGGTCAGACTAGTCCCTAAGTGGGCTCTTTATGCTTTGATGGGTTTCTGATGCTCCCTGATAGCCTGGACTTGCACCTGTTGATCAGTGTTCAAGTCCCAGCCAGTAGTTGGAGGGGAGGCGCTAAGTGTTGGTGGCATGTGAGAATGTCTGGTTTGGTTTGGTTTGATTCCAACAATGCTTCAACCATGTAGCAAATTTTCAATATGGGTGCCAGCATTTTTTTTCCAGTCAGGTGGCACTCTCTGGTTATAATTTTGCCACCACTTGTTAGTCATAGTCTGGTTGCCATCGTGTGATTGGCTTGCAAGATTCTGTGTACTTTGCTATGGGAGCTGCAAGACTGGTTCTCAGATTTTTCGCCCTTAATTAAAAAAAACAAAATCCTCCAAACCCCAAATTAGAAAAAGAGCAATCCTTTACGTTCCCTCTGTTAACAGAAAATTTATCCGACAAAAATTAAATAAGAAAACCCCCCAAAAATAATCAGTTTGAGAACCAAACTTGGTGCACGTGATCACGGACAAAATGTAAATAAACCGGGCATGCACTAATTTTTAAAGATGACTAGAGCTGCCTGTAGTCTTTCAGCCCCACCCCTGCACAAGCTGGGTCATGTCACCTAAGCCAGGGGATGAGCACAGGGTCTCTACTGGGATGAGGGCATTTCCTAATGCCTGACCTCACTGACCTCTTAACAGGGCCTAATAACTCCTCATTAAATTTTACACATGTACCTGCATTACCCTAGATAGCTACTCATGGTGAGTATGCAGGCGCTCTAACTTGTATAAAGCTTCACGAACAGACTTTTTTCATGTGTCATCATGGACCACATGGTGTAGTGATGAAAATGAAGTGTTTATTCAAGTAAACCACTTAACCCCAGGAGTACGGTATTTTACGGGAGACGTCGGGGTGCCGCGGTGGCTCTGGCAGCCAAGCGAACGGCTACAATGTGTTTGTGCAGTCAAGCGTAACATATACACAATAATGTTGCACAAACAGCGGTCAATGGCGTCATCCGGCCTTGTGGCACTGTTTTTTTTGTGCACCATATGGCGTCATCCGTACGCAAGGGGTTAAATGTGCTGCGTGCACGCGTTCGGTTTCCGAAACAAATGTGGACGTATAACAAAGGGAACAATAATACATCCGCGATTGAGATCGTGTACAAAACCTATGGGAGTCTTCCGAAAAAGTTGAAGTACAAACAAAAGAGGGAACAATAGGACGTCCGCGTTTGGAGGTCGATGCACGTTTAACTGCACCTGGTTTATCCTGGTCCATATCTGACCAGGTCCTATGAAATTAGTCTTAAGCCATGTTTCCATTGGACTTTTCCTTAATTCCGCGACCTCGCTTAATTCTACCGTGCGTTCCCATTTGGACTTTTATAAACGCGATGGACCGTTTATCCGGCCTTTCTAGGCTGGCAGAATATCACACATTGTGGGCACTGTGCACAATAACCTCAGGATAGACGCGGTAACCTAACGTAATTTTTCGCGCTCTAAAATCGCTCAAATCTGCCATGTTTCAAGCAGCGAACGGACGAAAAACCATAGTTGTATACATGTACAGGGTCGTCTGTCGGTTCGCTCCACTGCAATGGAATCACATGTCGGTGTACTATACACAAAGAGACAGAAAAAACATACCACCATTTTCGCGCACACGGCTTTAACTCTTTCACTACGGTATTATAATGGGGGCGGTGACGTAATTATTTTACAGAATGTTTACAATGAGCCGCTCTGAGCGGCTTGCTGGCAGGAATAGGCTTTTTTCAAGCCGCTGTGAGCGGCGCGCCGTAGCGGAAGAGTTTGACTGCTTGCATTAGAAAGAGCACACTTGACTCCTCATTTTGATATATCACTCAGTTTGACATCCTGAGGACTATGGACATTAATCATGTGGGTGAAAACCTTGACAGTTCCAATTGATTCCCACATTATAAAGCCATGTTTCCATTGGACTTATTTTTGTCAATCTACCGCGACTTTTCTGTGGAATGACAAAATTAAGTCCAATGGGGACACGCGGTAAACTAACATCCCTGTCAACTTACCGTGACCTTGATGTAAAACAACCAGGCTGAAAGCGGTCACGGAAAATATCCGCGTGGCCACGGAAAGTCGTCGGGGATGATAAAAAGTCCAATAGAAACAGCCCCCCACTGTAGAACTACTGCGACCACGTGAAAAAGCATTGTGTAAACAATGCAACTTTCTTGTATTACGCCAACTGCACAGTGATTATTGCTATATATATCGTGTGCGCGAAAATGGTGGTATGGTTTTTTGGTCTCTTTGTGTATAGTACACCCACATGTGATTACATGCAGTTGTGCTAGCACTTTGCAGCGGAGCAAACTGACAGACGACCCTGTACGCGTATACATCAACTACGTTTTTCGTCTGTTCACTGCTTGAAACAGTACAGATTTGATTGATTTTAGCATGAAAAAAAAATTACGCTAGGTTACCGCGTCTATCCCGTTTAGGTCAAACTGTGATTGTGCACAGTGCCCGAAACGTGTGGCATTCTACAAGCCTCGCAAGGCGAATTAACATTCTGTTGCGGTTATAAAATTTCAAATGGGAACGCGCAGTAGAATTCCACAAAAGCATGTCTCAGTAAGTTTTCGCGAGGCCGCGGAAGAAAAAGTCCAATGGAAACACGGCTTAAACCTTGTTTAACACTAAATAGCAGCCTGTAACTCAAAAGTAACTCAAGTTGTAACTCATCTTGTTCGGTTGGGTCACATATGATACATGTATGAAGATCATTCCAAGGCATCCAGAGGTGGTGATTTTGCTTACGCTTCACATTATTAGGTCATGTGGGTGAAAAAAGTCTAAAGCTGGTCTAGTTTTCAGAAGAGGGGTTCCCCAGTGTTTTTTGTACACTTTTTTTTCACAAAAAGTGAAAAAGTTTGTTGGGACACCCCACCATCCTAGTCCTTTATCAATTTGAGAACAGCGGGCCGAATGCCCTGGTAAAGCCAAGGCAATTATCAAACTTCTGCAGTGACCGCTTCCTCGGAACTGCTCTTAAAGCCGTCTTAACTCACACTTGAACTCTGTAAACACCAGCGCGACTCGGGGCCGATTCAGGGACAATCCCTCCCAGCAACTTAATGGCTAGAAAATAGGGCAGTAAATGTCCCAAACCCACCGCCTAATGTCCGATAAAAATCCGAAGTGCCAGACTTTGAAACTCATAAAATCAAATTATTTGTGACCTTTTGATCCTCTGGGATGGCGATTATCCACTTTGTGCGGCTCGGCCTATAAATAGCCGCCCAAGTATAGGAGATATGGAATTGGTGTATCCTGCAACACAGGAAGCGTTTGTCTTGTAGATAGTCTGCGATGACTGGGCTAACCTGCTTCAGACTAAAAGAGGACCTTTTGATCTTTCGACCTAAACTGCTGCTTGTACTAGAGCTTGTTGGGAGTTGTGGGGATTAGAAATGAAAGTCGGGAATGATTGAAAACATATCTTCACCAATCGGGCATTCATTCACTGACCCTTGCAACCAGAATGAAACTACTTGCAAATTAACTGCTGGTGGCTTAATTTTGAGGTAAGAAATGGCAAAGGTGCTGACCTAATATTGAGCACAAATGCAGGAATCAATTTTCAGTCTTCACAAGAGTGCAATACAGTGGAACGCATAACGAACATCGCGGGATCCACAGATTTTGTTCGGTATAGCAATCGTTCGGTATAGTAATTTTCAGCTGCCGGTTACTTAAGGACGACTTTAAACATGAAGGGGCCATTGAATTATGTATTTACATGTGTACATGTTCATACTTTACCGAATTCTAAAGCAACAGTTGGCTTTTCCCTTCTATTTCTTGGGGAAATAATAGCCACCTGTCACTCTTCTACATAAAGCTGCGGCCGTTTGGGAATTACAAACAGCCCAAATGCCCAGTACATTTGTTTTAATCCTTTGCCTTTTTTCAACAACAATGTTCGTTAAGTTTTGTGCACAAAATTTGGGAGCCAAGGATGGTTTTCGTTATAGCGGTGTTCCAATGTATTAAAATATTTATGATAAGGGAATATAATTCAAAGGGACCAAGGCAAAGCCTGAACTGATTGAGGCAGTCCTGATTCAATTCCTGATTGAATTTTCTCCTTCAATAAGACTAAAATCTTACAGACCCTGACCTTTTCACATGGAAATAAAAAACAGCCCTTGCAAACTACATTTACATACCGGTACATCTGCATGCACTGGCAATGACCGTGTTGGGAGGAAGTTTTTTAATGTCATATAAATTAGAACCAAGTTGTGGGGACATTTCCATATCTTCACAACATCTTTGGCCCAGTCAACGTCTATTCTGGGACCGGTGAGTCATCCCTACAACTACGGAACAATAATACAGGGTGAGTAATAAAAAATATAAAAAATAATAATCATAATAATCATAATAATAATAAAAAATAAAATACAAAACGAACCCAAATTTTTCCGATATTTTACATGAATTATTTTTAAGCACAAAATCACAATCGTACAGGCATCATATGTAGAAATTGTATCTACAGGCATGACATTTTAACCTGCCAACTTCCTTTCAGTATAAAAACCATCAAATTAAAAAAACTTGTCGTGTAGGAATTTTTTGCCTAAAATCGGGGAAATGGTTTTCGTTCTTTTTGATTCACGCAGTATATTTTGGTGCATTTCCCTTTTGATTGTTTTCTAGCCTTTTTGAAACACCTCATTGGTCTTGCACATTTTCCCCCTCCCCAGGACAATGTGAAAACCGACCACATCACCACTGTCTCCTTATCATAGTTTTACCATTCCTTGTCCTCCGTTTACACCCATTTTTGTTTCGTAGTTTTGAGGGAAAACACAGCAGTCCCATGTTAGACGTTTAGGGGAATAGAAATGTCCTCACAATATGAATGTTATGATGAACGACTTAGACACTTCCATGGCTACTGGCACATTAGGCAGTGAAAGTCCCCCCCCCCCCCCCCCCCCCGACTTTTATCTCCACGCAGAACACATGCAAGTTGCAACTTCCAAATTTCATCAAAGGTCCATTTTACCTTTTGCCTTGCTCTTGATCTCTTTCCTACTGGTTACTACTTGCTTGGCTATGCGGCTTTCTTTTTGTCCACGGTTGTGATCAGACCGAACTAGATCTTTGCATCCAAAGAACTACATGTACAATAAACTAAGTTGTGATTTGCCAAACAAAAACTTCCCCATGATGCGGTCACAGCCTGTGCACATTCTGAAGTTAGACAGTGTGCGAACAAGTAAGAGATCTGTCACATGAGAGAGGCAGGAATGCCAATTCAAAACCCCTTCAACATTTTGAAGCTGTTAAACTTGTAAAGGTAAAATGATCACACCACCGACAAACTGAACATGAATAAACATCCAAGACAAATAACCCAACTCTCAACCCCTTCCAAATTTTGAAGCCGATTGTTAGAACCTGTAACGGTCATGATAATCACACCTCCCAGGTCCCTACATTGACAACCCGAACATGAATAAACATCAAATAACACCCAACTCTCAAAAGGCTCTCCGCATGCGGCTGCGCATTTACAAAAACATCACAACTCCTTTCAAACAAACAGTGATCGCAGGCACTGAAGTTTATGATCACCAAAAAGCAGTGGGGACAAAAAAAATGGAGGGAAACAAAAATGAGAACTGTTCTTTCATCGCCAGCACAATGTTACATTCTAGGCCAAGAAAACATGAATCAGGGCTGGCATAAATAAACAAACACCATGGAAATGTGTGAAGGTTGTCTGGGTTAGTGCTTTTGCAGTGTGTGGCTCTATTCTAGAGGAGGGCACATACCTCACATCACTGGGAAAAATTGGGCCGATGTCTGAAAGCGTCAAGCTTTCTGTTGATCTTTCAACTGAAACACCCTTAAAAAACAGTAAAAATATTTAAGGAAACATAAGAACTGATTCAAGTCTCTGCTCAAACCAACGTGGTTGTAAATGCTCCATGGTTTTTAGTTCTTTTCAGTTTTCAAAGTCTACTCCCGAAAAATGAAGTGAGTGTGAACTACAACCAGAACCAAAAATGGCCACAAGATCAGTAAACCGTGCCCCTATTAATTCCCATCTCTAAATTATCTCCTGAACTCGACTACTGGTCTGGTAATTTCTTTTCACAATAATTTTTCATTTTCCAAATTGGAACCTAATTCTAAATTTCAAACTTTCAATAGTTTGAAGACTGGCTCGTTTATTTCATTTGTTTTATCAAATATTACCCATGCAGGCCCCTGCAGTTGAAAGGTATTAGTCCTGTACAATTAAGGTCTTGTGAATATCTTTTGCTACTAAGATACTCCGATGGTCTAAGAGTTCGATAAACAAACACAGTAAAATGCCAACTATAGCGAACATTCACTATAGTGGTCATTCATTATAAGTAAGAAAGGGTATGTATTGAATACATCAATTTGGGAGCCAAAGAAGATGTTCGTTATAGCTAAACGTTCATTCTACTGTACAACCCCCGTCTTTCTGCATTCAACTGCTCAGCTCAAAAGAGATTGGCTGGAAATTTGAGGCCTAACACAGTGGTTTGACAAATGTGATCATGTATTAATTAGCATGCCTCCTCTCTTTGTAGGAGAAAAAAGGAGAGATCATTCCAAAATTGACAAAGGGCAACCTTTCTGTATGTAGGCTACACAAGGTCAATACCCAGTGAGTGCTATATAACTGTTACAGTAAAGTTCACATGCTCTGTCACTGACTGTCAGTGCCCCAAATAACTGTTTGATTCTGCACTGCTAGCTGCTTTCCAAGTGCAAACTGGAGTTTCCATCTGCAAGAACAATGGACTATGATTGACGATTACAGGTGGTTGTGCCTGTCATTAATACCTTCCTGTTCTAATATTCCTAAACTGGACACCTGCTTCAGGGCTTCAACCATATCCTGCTCCTGATGACATACCCTAAAATGTTAAATCTAGGGGTGTGCATTTACAAGTAGTACGGGAATCAGGTACCCGATTGAAAACAAACCCGGCTGCCCGGGTACCATTTAACCCTTTGAGTACGGTATTTTACGGGAGACGTCGGGGTGCCGCGGCGGCTCTGGCAGCCAAGCGAACCGCTACAATGTGCTTGTGCAGTCAAGCATTACCTATACACAATAATCCAACAATGGATTGAAACTGCACAAACAGCGGCCAATGGCATCATCCGGCCTGGTGGCACTGTTTAATCCAACAATGGATTGAAACTGCACAAACGGCGGCCAATTGCGTCATCCGGCCTGGTGGCACTGTTTTTTGGGCGCATATTTGCGTCATCCGTACACAAGGGGTTAAAGAAAGCCAATCCCAAAAATATAATCTAGGAAATTGCTGTTCATATTGTTTGTAGTCTGCACGTTTACAATGTATACTACCACATCGGTACAGTGAGCTCCATAGCTTTACGGTATAAATTGCATTTTCACCCGAAAATGCAATTTATACCGTTTTCCATGTACCCTGGTTTTCATTTTGAAGATTCCCCACAAATGACAAAATTACTCATTTGCTTACGGGTACTCAATTCCATAGTCTGGAACCGGTTCACGACATTAGCGGTCGGGTACTCAGGTACCCGGTTCGGATGAACAGCCCCAGTTCAATCAAAGAGGTGACTTTGAATCCAGCTACATTATAGTACTGTTGCCAACAGCCTTATCCCCTCCCCCCCCCCCCCCCCCCCCCCTCCACCACCACCACCGCCAAGGGTATTGTGCACGTACCTGCTCTATGGCATGAAGGCTATAGAGCAGATTAGCCAATGAGCGTTTCGGCATGGGACCCAGCTCTGCGATTTTGATTATCTACTTTGAACAAGTGCCGGTTACGCTCTTAAATGCTGAAAAGCTGTGCACAGGGTTCTGGAAATGTCTCTTTGTTGTGCCCCAAAAGGCTTGCAGACCTTGTATTCTGGGAAGCTGAATTGCTGGCCATGCATTGCGCTTTGTAATACTATTTTTGAGCAGGGCATTGTTCATTACATGGAATGATGATGGCCATGGGGGGGGGGGGGGGGGAAACGCAAATATGACAGACAAACATCTCAAGCTATTCAAGTTGTGTTCAAGGGGGAAAAACAAGTTTGGGTATTTGTTTGCACGTACATGCCTTTGTCTGGTTGATAATGCGAAAAAAATAAATTGTTATTAACAATGTCTGTTAAGTGAACAAATGACTGAATGACAATAGAAATTCTTTTGCAATTAAATCAGACTTCAAGCTTCAAGGCAAAACAGGTACTTTGGTGGGTTTATGGGCAGGCCTTGTCTTACGGAATTAGCCATGGATCACAGAGAAAGACAGAAACAACTTTTTATCACAAATCAGTTGCTGAGCCAGATAGAGGAGGGGTAGTGGCTAAAATGATGATTGACATTTTTGCACGGTTTTACATTTGTTCCAAAAGTGACATTAGGCTACCCCACCAGCACCACCTGGAGACCAATGAAGACACATCACAAAATTTACAACACCAACAAAATCCACAAAGACTCATTTCTTGTCAAATCTGTAACTGGGTCTATGTAAACTGGGCTGAAGTCTGAAGTATGATCCACTGCCATAGTTTTGTGATCCCAAACGACTGACCCCGTCAGTAAGACATGTACACAAACAACCACTGCACGGGTCAGTTGAAGATGCATTTTTGCCCCACATGTGACAAACTATCGGGTGGCACGTGATTGTTACCCAATCGGATCACAGCTCTCACTAATAATAAGGGGGGAGGTGAGTTGGTCTGACCAACGGTGGAAGTTACCCGGCCTGGGTTTATAGGTCTAAACATTGGGATAATTTCTTTGGTATCTATGGAAGATTTATCCTCTATTTAGATGCAGGTAGGGCTGGCATCCTAAAATGTGGAGTTTAGCCTTCTATTGGGCAACTTCCATTAAAAAAATGTACATTGTATAATGTCTAGAAATCTTCACAAATTTCAAGGGCTATACATGTACATGTATATCCATTTAGTCCGTACCTACATGACTGCGCCTCAGATTCTGGTTCCTTTTTAATTACAATCAGGGATGGGGGGGGAAGGGGGTAGTCACCACGAATCTCCGAAATAATTTATATGTGCCTCCCTCCAACAAGGAAGTTAACTTGAAGCAGCTGTTCGCGATGGCTCATCTGGTAAACACATTCAAGGCGCTACATGTACGTTCCACATTTGAACATGAACTGTGACACAGCTTCACATACATAATGTACCAATTACTCACATGTAGAACCTATTTATATGCTCAGCGAATTTTTCTTTCTTTCAGAGGAGAATTCCTGGTACTTGTGTACCTCTGGGCGAGTTTCGACCCAGCCTGTCCGGGTTTTACCAAAGAGTGGAGAACGGGTTGAAAAATTATACATTTGCATATATTCAATTGTATATTTTATACATGTACATTTGCATGTTAATTTGTTAAGAAAAAAATTGGGCTCATGATCCTCACAATCACTCTCTCACCGGAGATCTCTTGCTACATGTACTCTTAAGCCCTGTCCGCACTGGACTTAAAATGGGAAAACTTACCGAGACGATGGGTACTTTTCCCATTTTAAGTCCAGTGCGGACAGCCTAGGACGTTTTCCTCTCAGTTACTTTTCCTGAGTCCAGCGGTTACTTCTACCGGCCAACTGCTGCCCAGGAGAACTGACCAGGTAACTTTTCCCGAGACGATAAGTCCAGTGCGGACAGTGCGAGTCGGTAAAAGCGTCTCAGGAAAGCGTACATCCGGCCCGAGCGCAAGGTCATGCTACACTGGGACACCACGCATGCGCTTTGCATTGCTTCACCGCGGTGCGGTGCACGTGGCAAGTTCCTTTTTTGTCTGCAATCATGGCAGATATTATTATTGATACAGTCAGAAGTTTGATTGGTGCTAATCGATGTAGTCCTATATGTACACATCAGCCGGAAAAATAAAAAGGCACGCGTGATTTGGGTCAATCGTGTCAATGTAGTAAGGTCACGCAAAGCGCCCTCATGCGTCCTTATATTGACAGCTCGGTTACTTCTCCCACGGTCTCGGTAAAATTTTCCCGTGTCGAAAGTCCAAGTGCGGACAGCGGTCACATTTGACCATTTTTCATTTTACCATCGTCTCGGTAAAACCTTCCGAAAAATAAGTCCAGTGCGGACACGGCTTTTGTCTGTACTACAGATATTTTCATGGTAAATGTTGTACCGGCTTGTCCAGCTTGGTTCCGACAGTTTGAGTGTGAAACTCGGAATGGTGATGACAAGCACCAGGTACAATGTACAAGTACAGTGCATGAAGCCTTGATACAATGCATCCCTTGCTGTACGAAAAACTGCCTGATGTAAACATCTGTGAATATGGTGTCCCTACATGGAGAGACACCTCTATTGCATAACAAATACTGATGAGTGGGCAACACTGTGTTCATTGTGAATTGTGATCAGCAAATGAATAATAATAGCGGTCAGTCTACCTGCGGCTACTCTTGCTACTCAAGAGCTTGCCTAGCAACCGGACCGCCTGAATGGAATGACCATTAACCCAACAACTCCCTACAAAGGGACTCGGCGGGTATTATATTACTCAAATACCAACAAGTAGTTGAGAATATTACTATATTACTGGGGGTGTTGGGTGTAAGGTAATTAGGCCTACCAATTGTCCATGGGATTATTAGTGATAAGGAGGTGAGAAACTGACCATTAAATTCAGGCAGGGGAGCAGACCCCCTGGTTTGGAAAGTGATATCCTGGCCATTTTTTTCAAATGGGCTTGCACACAATGTTTTGCAATTTACAGTGAAATTCAGTAACGTGTGGTCAAGCATAACAAACCCAAGGGTCCGTGATACAATCAAGCCCAGCTTTTCAACAATAGTATGAAGAAAATAGAATATTGGTTTGGGGGCAATGTACTTTCTGAGTGTCAACATCATGAGACCCGCTTTCATAAATCGAGAGACAAGATACTAGAGCCAGTTTGGAACATACAATGATCGTGAGAACCCAACATTAATTAAAGAATCTTGGGGGGGGGGGGGGGGAGGGGGGGAAAGGTATTTCACAGCCAAGTTTTGCTAATGCCTGGGTATGAAGATTCTGATTGTTTCATCACAATTTTAAGCAAATTTTGCTTCTGAAGCAAGTGAGCTTTTTTCACTGTGCCTACTGCTTCAGTGGTAATGGTATTATGGTAAAAATTGAATGCTCAGCAGTTGCCTTGAAATCGGGCCAAGGCTGTACTTCGCACAGTGAAACTAAATACGAATTGTCACAGTCGTTGACTCTGCTATGGGTCAGGATTTCAAAGGAAATACAACGTACAATTAAATGCCTGAAAAGTGTGCACTTTTCTCACGTGCGGATACGATGAAGAAAAACAAGGAAATGTCCTTCCAACAAGTCTGGTGGGATCCGCCATTCACAGGAAGAGTAGAGTATGCAAAATGTAAAATGCATTGGTGTTCCTTCCTGGAACTTCCTGCAGGCCAAGCAGGTACCAGTCAGACCACTTTCATTTTTACCCTCGATAAACATCCTGCTAGCACTAGGACTGCAACCTGAGGCCAGATGCACAATAATAACAATTTCATGAATTATATTCAATATAAACAAGCAATAAATGCCACTTAAAAAATATTTTCAAGCAGGTTACAACAGCTGATGTTTCATGAATTTTCTGAGAATATACAATGACAGAAACTGAACACAGACACCAACAAATCTTTTTTTTGTTTACTCTAAAAATTAAAAACACCCCCCAAAAAATATCTCAACTTAAAAAAATATTTTTTTTTCATCCAGCCTCAGTTTTGATTGTTTTTGGTTTTCAATGATAGTCTGCGAATTCTGCATTTCTATTTGATCCTAAGAACTATATTAACCCTAAACAGTCCCGAATCCTCCAATTTGAATACGATTTTCCATACACCCTAGGGACTTGGGGTTAATCACATCATGTCTAGAAACAGGGTGCTTTGTTTGCTTTTGCACACCAACTAAAGTGCGTGATTTTTTTTTTTTTTTGTCTGGCTGAGGCCCCGGGGGAGAACGAACCCGCACCCACAATGCCCCGGGCCTCCATGCCTGGAGTTTCACTATGCCAGGAATGGGTCCATTGTTGGACTTTCGACCTCCGCATCGTACCCCTGGATTAAAGGTTTTCAGGCATCATGTTACGTTACATGATTACATGAATTATCCAAAAAAAATGGAGGGGGGAAAAAAATCACGTTCACGGGTGGGAGTGGGTATGTTTTGCTTTTTGGTAATCAATCATTTTGTGAATGACAGTTTCCCCGAGAGGCACGCAACTTTGACGTCAGCACCTCTTTGAAAGGTTGTTTGGGAATCTCTGGGAACCAGGATGTATGATACTGAAGAACATTATTCTGTTGTTTGGGGGAAGCTACTCGGAGGCTTAGAGGTCTATTGAAGCAATTGTTTGCACAAGTGCTGTTTGAATGGTAATGTAAGGCAAAGCAAAAAAAAAAGAAGCATCTTATCATCCTCACTCACTTCGTTTTCAGAAGCCATGTTAAAAAATAAAAAATAATAATAATAATCTTTCTCGGTAGTAGTTCCCGCCCGAGTGGGCCTGTGAATTTTTTCAAACAGGCTCTCAGAAAGCACCGAGTATACAGTGCTTTATATATTACGTCGGGACAGGGCTAAAGAGAAAACATCTCTGTTCTAATTTCAGTAGATCTTATTGCATGCTTTGAATTGATTTGGTGAACTCCACCATCGGTGCATCTTGTAACAACAACAAAAAGCGGCCATCTTGGAAAATTAGCCCAATGGCAAATTTGAGAATTTTAAAGAGGCCTCCTGCTTTCTCATTTGAAAATGACAAACACCCAAAGGAAAAACAGGTTGGAATGTTGTCATCAAACATTGACAAGTAAAACCCTGAGCTATCAAATGTAAATTCAATTATTTCAAATAAATTAGTATTTGATTGTGAAATTATCGGATCACACATACAAAAAACTCACGCTGCTGCCCTTTATCTATTAACTTGATATCCCTTTATCTATGTTCATGGCATTTGACATTTCATCTTTTAACACTCCTGGGTATCTAGAATTAGATTTTCAATGACAAAAATATATTGATCAATCAATCAATTAATATCTCATTGACTTTCCTACATTTCATCGGGACATTTTAAGTCTTTTCATGCAGGTGACAACAGGTATTAAGATGTAAGGATTCATGACCGATGAGGATACAACTGAACACCTGGCAAAGGATGCCTCCCTAGATGAACCATAATAATCCTGTCACCGCGCTTCGGCATAGCTGAGGCATTCTTTCATTTGCAGGAGGTCAGACAAGCAGACAGGAATCTTAGCCTAGAGCCCATTTCACACTATGCTCTTACCCGGGTAATTGCCGGGTTAACGAAAAATTTAACCAGGCAATTATCCGCTACCAATGCTGATCTGATTTTTTTCAATTTGCATTGCATGCTCTCGCGCCGCTCTCACTTCGCTCTTTTATGCCGACGAAACAATGGCTAGGGCAGAGGTCAAGCAATGCACATTCTCCGGGTTACCATTCGCATAGTGTGAATGCGGCTACAAGTTACCCGGGTGCGCGCTGAAGCGGGTAAGCAGAATTGCAGGGTTAATTTTGTAGTGTGAAACTAGTGTAATAAATTTCCCGGGTAAGTTCAGAGTAGTGTGAAACCTATATAAGAGAATACAATTGAAGACCGAGGAAAAGGGTTGGTTGGATCATGAAGTAACGACCAGAACTGCATGTACAATTTTATCACTATGTCCAGCAGCAAGAAGGTTGCATTTCATCCACAGTTCTAAGAGATGAGCTGCGAGGGACAGAAATCCAAGAGAACACAACCAGAGATATATAGGAGCTGATTTTTCTTCATCGTAGTCTGAGACTCGGAGGTTGTATTTCTTAAGAAGGTGCTTAAAAGCCCTCAAGGTGTAACCCAAAGCTTTGAAAAGAATTTAAATGTGGACAGAGAAAATGGTCTTTGCCATGAATTGAACCCAGAGTTTGCAACTCGAGTTAGTGACTCAGAATCAAGTTGCACTGGAGTCACAATATCTTGTGACTTGTCACTGGACTCGGGCTCAATTGAACTGACTTATATGACTTTACTTGTGACTTGATCATGACATTAAAGAAGACTTTTTTTAAACAAGTTTTTGGCAGTATAACTGATATGCAGAATCTGGGTGACATGGGAACTGGTGTTTCAACTGACAAAAATCAAAACGCTCCAAGTCGTTGCTGATCAAAATCCATGTGTTAGTCCAACGTGTGTACTCGTCTGATTTATATTTTCGGACAGTGACTTGAGGCTTTAATTGAGACTTGCTCTAACGGTATGATTTAGCACTGGTTGAGCTGACAAAACAGTTGCAAGACAGCAGTATTCATGTGATTCAACATATGCTTGAAATAACAAACCTGTTAAAAGTTTGAGTAAAATCCATCAGTGAAAAAGTGAAAACCAATTCTGTTTTAACAGTGGTTTGTGCATCTTTTTCATATGCTTATTTCAACTGTTGAAATGGAAATGAGCCAGTGTGTTTTTGGAGGTCTTCGTAATCAGATCAAGTTTTTTTCCGAAGATGACAGCATTTCAGATGGAAACACTTCTCGCGAGGATCGGTGCTGGTATCACTTTTATAAACAGTATAAGCTTTTACATTGAAACTAACCATTCACTTGGTTTTTGCTCATCAAAGTTATATACCTTTGGAGATTTGAATCGAGATTGAACCCAGGAAACTGATGATAAATCTGGATGAACCACGACCATGCTGTCAGCGCAGTGTGCCCCCAGATAAAGAAGCTGTATTTCTTCAACTGGTGCTTTGAGTCTCCAAGCAAAAGAAGCCAGGGATATGTCAGATGACCCGACTGAGAATTGGTCCTTTCCTGTCTTGAACCACCTTGAATTATTTGTGAGTCAAGGTGGTTACAGGTATTACTGACAGTCCAGAATGCAACCCCATGGGAATATGTCTGGAACTGTGATGACAGACAGAAGATTGATCCTTTCCTGTGTTGAACTTCATTGTATTTGTTTAACCCCATGATTAATGTTTCCTTGGGTTACTTCAAGCCAGGGATTCTTGCTTTCTTGCAGTTTAAAAGGTGCTTAGAGTACAGGTACATTGCCGGCAGTAAAATGAGGACAACCCCATGAGAATGCATCTGAAGATGGACAGAGGATTATTCTTTCCTGTGAAACCTTCCCAATGGGTGGTCGCAGTGAATCATGCACAGCAAAGATAAACACAGGCCGAAATTTAAATCATTTGTAACGTTTGTATCCCAATTTGCATACAGATGCATTACATAATCCAAAATGATGTTAAAACAAAATTGAGCGGACAGTCAAACTACATGAACCAGTGTTGTAGTCGAGTGCATTTCCATGAGTACGAGTACGAGTATGAGTATTTTGGCAATTGTATGAGTACTTTACCCCGAGTACGATACGGGTATATGGAAATTTTTTGCACGCGAATACGAGTACAAGTACTTGAGTACAACCACGAGTACTACAACACTGACATGAATTTTACAGAACCCATTACAAGTATACATGTACAGTATTGTTCACTTGACTTGACTTGCTGACTCGGACTCGAATCAGACCCGAGTCGAAAACAAGTCGTGATTTTTTTACTTGAAACTTGACTGGACTTGGGAAAAAAATGACTTGGGACTTGACTTGACTTGGCTTGAAAGAACATGACTTGTGACATTAACACTTTTGTTAAAATAAAGACAAACTTTTGGGCGTACGCACACATCAGTTGAAAAAAACACTGAACCTTCAGAGCATAGCAAGCTGGGTGTCTCCAGTACATGCGGGGCTGCATCATGGCTGACTGCATGGAGAATCATCAAGACGGCATGCCAGGTTGATTTTGTACAGTGCATGCATGCCAGCCTGTGCATAGTCTTAACAATTTGCAATTGGCTGGAGCCCCATTTTTGCAAAGCAAACATTTTTCCAAGCTCAGCCCTGAAATTGGCTTCGACATGTAGGCTACGATTTTCAAGCAGGCTGGAATATTAAAAGATCATAGAATTCCTGATTTTGATTAGAGTGGGTCACAAATTCAAACAAGCTACCAGTATTTATGTGCAAAAGGGCTTGACATTCTACATGTAGTTCCATTTCTTAGAAGTATTTACACCAAAACAGTTCAAATTTTTGATGGCATGTTGAACAACACTGCATTGTAATCAATAATTTTTTTTTCTAAGAAGTTATACAACAATGTGTAACTAGTGTGGGAAAAATTCTCAAGGCCAAACTGACAATGCAGACCAGTGCTGGTGTTTACCTTGAAAGGCTATTTACAAATCCAGATATTTTTGTACAAACACATTATCATGAACCACAAAGTAAATTTAGGGTGCCACTGCATAGCATAGGCATAGGAGAAGCAAAAACTGGTAAACAATACCAGATTTTTTGCATTTTATTCTTGTCAGTGATTCATGAAAATACCTTCATGAAAATAAATTTATATAAATTTATATAAATGTATTTATTTATTTATTTATTTATTTATTCATTTATGTATTTATGTATTTATTTATTTATTTCAACTTGTGACCACAAACCTGTTTGTGCACAAGATGCAAGCAGTGACGAACACCAGCAGTGTATGAACATGTCAATGAGAAAGGAAAAGATGTAAAAGGATTTAAAAGGTACCACGAAAATAAATATCACATTGAAATGCATTTTGTGCGGACATCAACTTTTTTTTGCTGACAACTTTAAGTTCAAAGTGTTGCTGTCATTGTTACAAAGTCTTTCTCAGTGCCTTCGCAACTCACCACTGCATTTATTTACACTAGTGCAGTGCCCGTTCAATATGTGCTTGTTCGAAACGGACAAATTGCTTGGCTTCTGTTTAAAAAAGCCACGGGTGTATGTTTCCATGCCACACGTGTAACACAGCTTTGGAAGTGAGTTTCTTGGGAAGAGCTGGTTTTGTAACACTGATGCGCATGCGTCTAATTTGCATATTAGATCACGCCCCATTGCATGCATGGCGGTCTATACATGGTGTTGATACAAACCTTTCACTCTAATCCTAGCATTCGTGGCATAATGTTAGAGTTGTACTCAAGTCAATAATAAAACTCAAATCACTGGTCCATCACGAGTCAGCTCACAAACTACACGGGATGAATGCTTTTGTCACAGTTCATTTGAACAGCTTGTGACTTGGCTTGAAGATCCGGACCAGACTTTCGATATGACTTGTGATTGACTCGTGATGGCTTCATTACAAGTCTGCATAATGTCTTTCTATAATGAATGCACAAAGCTTTAAATAACCCAACTTTTACTCTAAACTAAACTGACCAATCCTATGTAGATTAGGAAATACAGAAAGAAAATACAGCAGTTTTCTGAGCAGGTCTATGCTTTCTACATGCATGGCCATTCGTAATGAAGGAGCCTCTTTCAGCAATCAGTCAGTCAGATTTGAAGAATATTCAGAAAGTACACAAAATACATACAATGTTAAGTTCTATTGTATTGTATTGTGTTGCCCAAAGCAACAAGTTTGAGGCCGTACATGCAATCCCTTGAACATCCTCACAATGACCTTGGCAACCTCCAATTACATTAAATAAACACATCTTGACTCCTCTGGGATGCCCAAAATTCCTCGGGAGAAAAATAGACGAGACAAGACTGTGACAGAGAGCGCCAAAGTCACGTCCACCCACTGCTGTATATTTGTCCTCACATAATTGGCTGTTTTCCTGCAATATAATTACACCTAGTCTGTGCAGGTAGTTCAATTTCAAACCGATCATACACTGTAGATCCGTTTTGGCCGTTTTGAACTGCTGCCGAACTTTACAGTCATTTGAGTATTTGTTATTTATGTTACATGGCAGGAATTTGTAAATTCAATGTTCAGAAATCTAATCAATGTCTAGTATTACAGCAGTTGACATTCTGTTGCTGTTTGACATTTGGTCGGGACAAGTCAAGTCAATTTATGACAAGAATTCTGCAGGCAATTGGCAACATCCATTGTTCACTTTTATAATTAAATGTTGTCACAGATGTATACACCGTGCTGAGATTTCTTTTAAGAATAGCGTCCTCTTATGAAGGACTGTTCCAGCTGTGTCAATAGTTTTCTCCTTCGTTCTGTATCTTCCTGGAATTCTTTGCCTGGTGCGTGTTTCCCTTCATCGTACGATCTTTCCAACTTCAAAAGGGAATATTAATTCCTTCCTTTGTACCTTTTAGCCTTGTTTGGGGTGAACTTTCATAAAAAAATTAAACAACTTTTAAAAATAAAGAAACAAATCCCACTTTTAGGCTGTGGTTTAACCCTAACCTACCTGAATCCATCAAAATCCTTCCCGTTTTGGACGATGGATTGAGGAAATCTTGTTAGCCTAGCGGTACTGCAGGATTTTGATGAATAGGAATGTAGTTGACCAGGGTTCTCCCCAGGATTTTTCCAAACTGTGGGGGATTTATTTTGTGGTTGACTGACAATTTGCGAAGCCATGGACTTTAGATGCTCTCTGGTGCATTTTAGAGCATTTCCTGGGCTTTTCAAGTACTTTTTCTCAGGAAAAAACATGAGAGATGTAATAGGCTGTTTTTAATTTAGGATATCAACATTTCATCAAATGACCACTTTTCCTTTCTGGACTAGTAATTCCAGTCACAAAATGAGCCATTCCAAGTTTCAGATATGCAACATAAGTCCCCTGCCTCATGTGGTGCTTTCGGCACAATGAGCATAGCATTCCTGAAACGTGAATGCAAGTCATTAAAAATAAAGTAGAAAAGAATTGCCAGAGCTTACCCTTTTGGAAGTGCCATAAAGAAAATGTTTCATTTTCAAGCTACAATAAAAAAAAAAATGTTTTGTAATAGGTGTACTGTTTATGCATGCTATAGCTTAAAAACCCTGAAAATTACAAGAAAAGTACCCCAAAAATTGGCCAGGGGTTCCCCCATGGGCGGTTAGCCCGTTTTTTTAGAATGCTGTAAATAAATCATTGTGTTGTTTTTAAAAATTCTTGTGAAAAAAATTCAATTAAAATATTGAAACTAACGTTAATATTATTAATTTTACAAAATTAGGCCTTTCGTTAAAACATGGAGGAAGGAACCTTCCTCCATGGTTAAAATAGTTTCCAAGTAATATGGGTTTCCATGCGCGGCGCGCACGGACCGCTGATGTTATGTATTGGTTTAAAAAAGACCCTATTTTTGATTGCTTTTCCGCCACGCGCGAGACAAAAACGTGGCGACTTGGCAACGTCCAACAATCTCGTCCCCCATCGTAAATGCCTTTAATACAAAGAACTACGGCCATGAAAAAAACCTGACGTGCGTGGGGTCGATCTTGTAAGCACTGCAAATGGTGTAGTGCAAAATTTTTACCCTCATAAAAGTTGCCCCTGCTTAGCGTATTGAGCACACGACCGGCACCAAGAAAACACACGCGCGCACGCACACAGGAAGGTGCGTGCACGAAGAATTGTCCTACAACGGAGGTTCAGATTTGGGGCGACACATGTACTGTGTGGCCACGCGTTGTGCATGGCGGTGCGATGTGTACATATCTGCACGGTGTACGTCGTGTACGACACGGAAAATGTAGGAAGATTTACTGCTTTTTCGTCTAGATTTCGCCGGACATGTAAAATTGCAAGCTAGGCCTTACGCCATGCAATGGACCTGCATCATGTAAGATAATACTGAGCCGTACTATTGTGCGTATCGGGGATGAAAAAATGGGTATCGGCGGGTTTTTTGCGTATCGGGCAGAAATAATTGCGTATCGGGCCGATACGCAAGTTTGTACGTGAGGAGAACCCTGAGTTCTATTACATCGACTGCATTGTAGCAGTTGGCATTTATTAACATGAATTTGTGGACATTCATCCCACCGGGGTCAGAGGTCGCCACATTGTGAACCCCAGGCATGGTGAGCCGATTTAGAATGAGCGACAGGGATTGTGTGCCTGTGACAGAAAATGGAATTTTTCTCTTTCTATGTTTGATCTCTAAATGAGAAAAAATGTTTTAAATTACCCATAATAACCTACATGTACCTGAATCGGTATTGCAGGATTTTGATGGATTCAGGATACCTCCATATTGAGCAGTCACCAAAACCAACTTTTTGTGCATGACAAAATAGGTGGATTTTGGTGGATTCAGGATACTTTCTAGTAAAGTTACCCAAGGGTTTAGGGAAATTAAACAAACATAAAGCACCCCTGCTTGTGTTTCAAGGCAAATGACTTATGTATGATGACTGTTCTTTGGTGAAGGAACCCAACTTTTCTCAAAATAGAAATGCATTGGTATGGGAGAATTTCACATGCGGTGCAACCCAGGCAGAGACCAACTGCAAACTTGCCCTGTGAAGTTTAGAGGTTTGGGCAGTGCTCTGTAGTTCCTGATCGTGATGGAACAGGCAGCATGTGTGAGTATATTGAACTTACATATTGTAGGTACACAATTTCTATAGATATTTTTGGCTGTCCTAAATTGATACGATTTTAAGCTTTGCATGGTGGGTGCGATATGAGAGAGACTGGGATTGCGGGTAACGCCATGTGAAAAAAATCTCTTCTAGGAAGAAGTGTGGTTCTGAAAAGAACCAGGATGAGTGTGTAACTCGACGTTTCAGACAGTGTGCTCTGTCCGTCCTCAGGAGTGTAAGGATGTGCTCTGTCCGTCCTCAGGAGTGTGAGGATGTGCTCTGTCCGTCCTCAGGAGTGTGAGGACGGACAGAGCACACTGTCCGAAACGTTGAGTTACACACTCATCCCGGATCTTTTCAGAACCACACTTCTTCCTAGAAGAGATTTATTTCACATGGTGTTACCCGCAATCCCAGTCTCTCTCATTGCATGTAATTACTGCACTCTCACTCAATGTACGCGGTTGACTCAGTTATTCAGGCAATGACTCAAACTGTAAATCCAGTAAGATGGGAGGCGATGCGTAAGGCCATCAGTAGCTTAGAGTTTATTCTTATAAAAAAAGACTCCTCCCCAATTTTCTCCCCATCATCAAATTGTTAAAATCAAAAACGGTGAAGAAAATTGCTGCACACTAAATATCTCTAGGATTGTCATGGTCATCCTGAAAATAGTTGTATGCAAGAAAGGGGAACACTGGTGCCCACTTTGTATGGTGCAGTTCTACAATACACAACCTCCCCCAAGAACCGGCCCCAACCTCCCCCAAGAACCGGCCCCAACCCTCCCTCAACTCCCCCGCCCCTCCACCCCCCGAACAAAAAAGTACAAAAATACAAAAAAAAAGGAAAGAAAAAAAAAATAATTAAAAAAAATCAATCCTCGTTTTAAAATGTAAATGAAATTTTTAAACAAATAAGTTTTAAAAAGTTTACCTGAAAACAAAAAATTCTAAATTTATCCAAAATTTTGAAAAACTTGGCTTCTCAAAATCTTCTTACGTGTAAAAAATAATTTTCATTTCAGCACCCCTCTAAAAGTTTGGTCAACATACATGCCTGCACTATGCACACCAAGGGACCTATTAAACTACAAGAATAGACCATTTACATGTATACCTGCTGACAAACCGACTCCACTCGTCCATGTTGGGACCACCAACCAACAAGGGTACGCCCTTGGACCTAGCTTGTGGTCACGACAGGTCATAATCTTTACCCAGTTGATTACAGAACCCTCCAGAAAAATATTAATGACCATATGGCAAACACAGGCAATAATGGGGCAAGCCACTGATCAATTTGCCATGCAATTAAACCATAGACGCGCATTCTTGGCCAATATTTGGCATAGCTAACCAGAGCTGATACCAATCTATACTTGGTACACGTGAACTGCTGAACCGTCACATTGTTACCACACAAAAATCACTGTGTGTTTTTTCTATCCAAATACTCAATAACAGAGCAATATAGACCCAATTTCCACCCAGTCGCCTGATATGAAGGGGTCTGACCCATTATTTCAAAGCGGCAATCTGGTCATGATTATTTTTATGAATAGACGACCATGAAGTGGGCAGATTCTTTTTCATTCTACTTTTTGCATCACAAACACAGATAACAACATATTTAAAAAAAAGAAAAAAAAGAAAAGATAACTAGGTCTGCATCTGTACAGAACAGAATGCAGGGCTTTTCCGATTTTCCTTTTTTATGGATCGAGCTAAACCTTCATGACAGGGTCTAAATGTCTGGGCCGCACCTATGCTAAGTTTGTTTAAAATCCGAGGTTAAATTCATGACCCAAAATTCATGCTCAGTATTTAACATTTTTGCTCATGTCACTTGACACATGATTAAGTCATGACGTGGCTCTTTAGCATTCAATTTCAGTGTGTCTATGACAATTTTGAAAAACAATCTGAGGTTGTTTACAGACGAAAGTGTCAGTTACAATGTATATGTTCATGTTGTCTACAAAGTATGTGGCATATTCCAAAACATTTATGATAGAACTACAAAATTCATAGAAAATCAGCCGATGACGTCATCATGACGTCACTTTGCATTTTACATGCTAATAGCATTATCTACCTACCCAGCAATTTTTATGACGATCGGACCTATCCTGATATGTGTTTCAAAAAAGCACATTTTTGATGACGTCATGATGACGTCACACATTTTTCCCATTTATGTGAAAGAATATAGGAGCTAACAAATCTATTACAAAAAGAATTTTGAATTTAGCATGTTCTGTTGATGATATATGGTTTTAAGAAACTTTAAGATTCAAAAACTTTAAAATTAATATAAAGTCGTATGATGACGTCATCATGACGACACCTAAATTTTCATCTATAACACGTGCTTGTCTACCAACATACCAGGTTTAAAGGCAATCGGACCTACGGTTTTCTAGATATGGGCCCTTGAAAAATGCACCTTTAAGATGACGTCACGTGACACGTGATGATGTCATCATGACGTCACAGAAACAATTTCAGTGGAGGGTCTTTGTTTAAGATCTGAGGTTGTTTAGTGACCAAAGTGCCGCAGACAAAATCTATGGGATTTGGGATAGAACTAAAATAAGATTAAGAAAGAAAACAAATCAGAACAAAAACAAGGCCTTTTCCGACTGGTTGTCGGAAAAGCCAAAAACCCAACACTGGCCATTTGAATATATACAACAGATGTATGTATAGAGGGTCCGTGTTCCATATAAATTGCTAAATGTTCAAGGTTAGTGTTGTTACAACTTTAAAAACTCACAAGGTAGTGTCTTTAAGTACTATTAGCACTGTATTACTTGCACAAGTAAGAAATGTGCTTCAGGTAATTACCGGTAACTATACATGCAGCACCAACTTAAATGTTCCTCATGTACATGAATTTGATATGATTTTGATGGTCCAGAACACACAAAAGTACTTACATATATCAGCTACAAATACATGTGAGATGATGGTTTGGTTTTTAATGGCCCAACAGTTACATACATGTACATTTGTACACTGGAAGTAACGATCCAAAATTCAAAATCGAGTTGCCAACCTTTTCTGGGGAGTGGGCCGACACTTGCAGGCCTCAATCTTGAGCTGCATGTCGATCACGAGCCGCTTGACATAGCCCGGTGAGACAGGCATCTCCGCCACGCCCTCGGATTCCATCACGAAGCTCGTTACAAATGCTGATGACCGCATCGTTGGTAATTGGACAGGAGAGCCAAATAGTCAAAGACCAGCAATGCCAGCAATGTGTCGGTCGACAGAGAGTTGTTTAAATTTGAGCACCGGTCTGGTAGCCGTTTGTCTACTGTGCTGTGTCCATTAGAAGCGAGACTGGTGACAAGATCAAGTCTGACATCCCGCTTCTACAGTATTCCAGCTGGCAATTTGAAGAATACATGTATGTCGACCTTCATATCCACATGTACATGTACACACACATCAATCTCCACACCTTCAGGGTCGCCTTCCTTTCCCAAATAAATCCCAGGTCACAGAAAGCCCAACGTTTAACAGCACAATCATGTCAACTAGATGGTCTGAATTCACTAGACAAATTCTCACTGGTTACTGGAGGCCTGAAGTTGACAAACACGCCAAACATCAATGACAATACACATCGCTCCATTGCTTATATTGTTTCCTTTTACATGTGCATGTGGCATGGGAAGTGCTAGAGCAGTATTTCCCAGCGTCCCTGAATAAGACCCCTGACAAGTTTCCCTGTCCCTCTGACAGGCCCTCTCCAGCACTAAACACTTCAGCATTCAGCAAAGCTTGTCCAACTAATCCACCGATTCAGCCTGCAGCACAGGGTGCCCCGATCAGTGGTGCTTGCCCCGAATGACTGGATTCAGCTCAACGAAGTGTCACAGCGCCTGGACCCCCGTTCGGTGCCGCTAAAACCACTCTGAGGAAATCCTTTTCCTGAACTCGAAAGAAAATCCTCCTCCCATCCCTGGGAATGCTCACGCTGAGCAGCGATGACACTGTTGACAGGGTAGAGTGGTGAGGTCAGATGTTTCCAGGCCAGACCACAGGTGACCCATGAAAATCTAGCAAACCCAGCTGACCTTCCTTCCCAAGTGCCCATATTACTGGACTTCAAGTCCAAGTTGAACCAGATTTTACTTGCTACTTCAGTTTATAGGTACTACTCGAGTAGGAATTCTGTGTCTGTGCCATACACACGCACATTGTCATTCTGGGTTTATGTGTCGTAAATTTCTGCCAGTATATATATATTCTGGGTGGCCAATGATTTCCCCTGGGTCCTGTCAAAAAGAAGACCAATCCATGGGGGAAAGAAAGCCACTGAGTTTGTCTCTGCAATCTCTATTTCTGATTAGTATCGATACATGTAAGTACTGGCAACACAAATTTAAGTACACATTCAGATAATTCTGCAAGTTGGAGCAAGCTGCTGTTGATCGATGGACATATATATACCTGTGCATACAGAATGTGCATGTGGCAAGGAAAGGCCACAGCACAAGTTACAGCACTGAACAAAACTAACAAAACACTGATGAAACGTCACTTCCAATATCAGGCAAGTAAGCTGCCCTTGAACTGCATGTTGTGATCCATGTGCTACATTCTAATCAGTGTCTTCAATCCTAGAATAGAGTTCCACAACTGTGTAAAATATACCAAAGGTGTTTGTGATGGACAGAAGTTAACAAAGTCAGTGCACCTCGAAGAGGTCCTTCAGGACTACACAACTTCTCTTCGCGATGCTGTCCCTGGCTGAGTCCATGAACACATCCACAGATTGTCGTTGAGACTCCTGAATGACTGACAACTCCCACCCCCACCCCCACAAGGGTGGATCAATTCTCTTCTTGTAGACTAGTTCCCAGTCCCTCCATTATCACACTGATTTCAAATATGAGGACCCAGAGCAAGTAACACCAGTTAATAGCATAGTAGCATACACCAGAAATAATTCCTCTTCAGATATGCAAATTAGCATATTCCATACTGTATACCCATAATGCATTGCAATGTTCTCACCCACTGCAAAAACTTGCCAAAACACACATGCATTAAAAAAATAAAATTTCTCCATGGTTCAAAACCATTTCCGTCAACGATTTAAATCTTTAAAATGGGAAATTTAGACAGTGCTTGGCTCCTTCAGCTGGAGTGTTTGAGCATGAAACTCAGCTTTCTGCCTCTTCCGACCAATATATACTCTAGCTGTACCTAGATGTACATGTAGAACAAAAAGCTATGCCAACAGCTTTTTTCTCTTGTTCGGCACTTCTATGGAATTCTTTGCTAGTGCATGTTCCCGTCATCGTACGATCTTTCCTGCTTTAAGAGGAATATTAATTCCTACCTCTTGTATCTTTGATTCTTTTTACCTTGAGGGGTAAACTTGCAAAAAAAAAAAAAAAAAAAAAAAAGCACCGTCACACTGTCTTCCTATGATCCTCTCATGTTTTGGGGTTAGGGAACCAGTCTGATCCTCTCTAAGCCAATCAACTCAGACCACGCACAGAGTCATCCTGCAACACAACTCGCACTCTTGAGTCACTCGCCTCCGATACGCCAGAGGTGCCCTATCTACAGACAAGGCCCGGTCATTTCTTTAACCAAAGCCTCCTCTCCCGGGAGCCTCACCATTACTAGGGAGTACCAGGCACTTCCCTCTCTGTCAAATTGAAAAGTTTATCAGGCTACAGGATCTGGCTTATATCATGTAACCACATCCCGTTCTGTACGTGAGTGTTGCGGAGCGTGCAACATGAACAGTGCGAAAAATGAGAATTTTAGGTGGCTATTTTGAAAAACCAAATCAAGGATTTCCTGTGTGCTATACAAAGTCTAATCCTTTATAACTGGAGGGGCTGTGACAAAACTGACCATATTCAACGAGGCCCGTCTTAAGGTAGACGGGACCAATCTCTATTTTCTTTTTAATAGACAGGATGCTTACTCAAATACTGGTCTAGAATTTAAAATTGACCTTCCTTGTAAAACCCTACATGTACATTTTTGTACAGTGGTGTGCAAAATTATTTGAACACTTGGCATATTTTACGTACTTTAGTTGTTTGTGATGAAATGGCAATCAATATACCAATGTACATTCAAATGAAACCCTCTTGAATGAACTTCAGAAGACTTGGAACAGCATTAGTGTAGAAACTCTCAGGAAATATATAGACACTATGCCCGAAAGATGTGCCGCAGTGATTGCTGCCAAGGGTGGACACACCAAATATTAGAGTAAAGTTTGATAAAAAGGTTGGTAGGACTGGCTTACACTAATGTGAGTTACATGTATGCATTGCTCACAACAATTACCTTTTCTATTTAATACAGGTGAAAAATGTAAACCAGGCATTGTAAAGCATTAACCCCTTGCGTACAGTTGACACAAATATGTGCAGATTGAAAATTGCCACCTGGCCGGTTGACGTCTATACACGCCAATTTCTGCATTTTCAATCCATTATTGGGTATTATACAACACCTGAATAAATTCCAGCCATCCGATTGGCGGATCGTTAATCACGTGCATTGATTCATTCGTCCTATCGCACGACGCGAACCCGCACCGCCCAAAAAGTTCTATCACACGGTTCTATCAAACGGTAATGCGTTTGATAGAACTTTCCCGTCGCTACAACACGGCTGTCATTGGACTGGTTCCCGGTCCCTCCATTGTCCTTCGGACTTCAAATGTATATTATATACATATGGGGACCGGATACCAGTCTAGGCTGTCATTCACACAAAATGGCGGACGGTGTTTCCGAACCGCGGTTTGTTTTCCTATAAACAGACGACGAAATATTGGAACTCGTAGGCGATGCTGATGCTGCTAACACAAAGAGACAAATGAAATATGCAGTCAAACGATAAGAGGAATTTGCAAGACAAACAGGAACAACAATTAATTGATTCGGAACTGGACCACTTTTTGTCGCGGTTTTATGCGGGACTGAGAAGGTAAACGGCACGTTGTACACCAAGAAACCATGCATGCAATCTTTCGGATTTATTCAGGCGTTGTATAAAACAAATAATGAATGTTTCACATTCGTGCAATGGTAAGAATAATTTTATTCGGTGACAGATGGAATGTCCAATTCCACTCGGCTTCGCCTCGTGGAATGGAACATTCAATCAGTCACCTCATGAAATTATTGTTACCATCGCACTCATAAACATTCATTATTTGTATATTGTGTACGTTATGCATGGCTGCACAAGCCTCTTGTTTCCGTTTCACTTGGCTGCATAACCTGGCCTGGTGCCCCGACGCCCCCAAGAAATACCCGGGTTCAAGGGGTTAAATATCAATTTCTTCAGATATGTCAAGTGTTGGAATAATTTTGCACAGCACTGTATACCTTGCTACCAGTTATCTTAGGGTGGATATTTTGTGCAAAAAAATGAGTCCCGATGAAGTTTTAGGGACACACTACCACGGAGGCAAATAGTGTTCGTCTTACAATTGCTGCAGATGGACAGATTTTTGAAATATCGATCATAAAAATGCACACAACCATCCCTTCAAAATGCACCATTTGTCTGACAATCATTGCCAAAAATTTCACGGAAGCATGATCAGGGGCCAATTTCACGGAGCTGCCAAGCACAAAAATTTGCTTAGCACAAAAATATGTTGCTTATTAAAAATAGGTCACCAACCCAAACTCCATGTGATTTTCATGCTAAACAAACAACCGCATATAATACCAGTCACAACATATGGAAATTTAGTTGATAATCTCAGTTTTTATCAAGGAAGAATTTTCATGCTAAGCAAACAAATTTGTGCTTAGCAGCTTCGTGAAATTGGCCCCTGATCATGCCTCCTTGAAAAGATAAATTTTGAAATTTGACCAAAAAAAATCAGTATTCCATTTTTCTCCCCCAACCAATTTTCTGTTTTATATGTCTCATACAAAGTAAACACTTGACATCACATAAACCCAGTCACAGCATGTTCTGGAGTTCCCCATCAATCAGTTTCCCGGGAGACAAAACGGCAGTGACGCCGAGACAGTTCGTTGGTCCTTTTCCATGAATAGAATTTCACCTGGCGCCTCCATGGTCCGTCTTGCTGTCAACATGCCAGAAATGAAACCCAACAGTTCAAATAACTACTGCCGGTATTAAACGGCGTCAGACTTTGGATTATTATTTGGTATGTTGTTCTGAAACGCACACCGGGCGACTACAGCTCATACATAACTAAAAGGACGTTAAAAGAAGGTTCAGATGTTAATTACCTGCCGATCAAATAAGAATATCCCATTCAGATTTGCTAATAGCCATTGTTGCCAATCCTGTAAAATATTTTGCATCAGTTCACATACTACCGGTAGACATTTTTTGTATACCTGCCTGTACCAGTGTTGCATGAATAATCAGACTCCCTGAAAAACCGACTTGTTGGTTATACTGCACATGCTCAGTTGGCCCCCCCTACACCAAAACAATGAAAAACTTTTTACCGGCGCGGCAAGCAATTGCAGCCGACGCGTGAAAAACTTGAGTATCGAATATTCGGTCAAACCTAGTTTCGAATAATCGAATACTAAAATTATTCGAAAATGAACAGCCAAACATTTCAGCCAACTATAATTTGCTAAACAAAATCCAAACATCACGGCACACGCCAATTTTTCAATATTGTGATTTCTTTATGTGTGCATGATGACATTCACCCCTTGCATTATGGATGATGCCAAATGCCGCCAAAAAAACAGTGCGGTCACCAGGCCGGATGACGCCATTTGCCGCTATCTGTGCAGTTTCAATCCACGGTTGGATTATTGTGTATGTTACGCTTGACTGCACAAGCACATTGGCGCCTCCTGTAAATAACCGTACTCAAGGGGTGAAAATATTTAAGCAAACAACAATTTATTCATTTTCTATAATCCCACATACCCATCTGATAGAGAGTCCTCCTTTTCGCATGTCGCCATTTTTAGCCCGCTTAGAAATCCGGCAGGAAACTTCAAGTACACGACAATCAAATCCCTCGCATTTTCAAAATTCAAAACCAGGGCGAGTACCACTTTCAGATCCAAAGAACGCTGGTATTCCCAACACCTTTGATTCTCAACACCAAATCAAATTTCCGAACGCAGTTTTTACTTCAATCTTGCTCTTTTCTGGTGAAACTCGTAGCAACGAAGCACCGACCAACAATGGAAAGAACTTATTCCCACGGAATCCGCACCCTTCAACACTGCACGTTATTTGTCGATGGAAGAAAAACATTAATTTGATGGGCCCTTGTGTCTGGTAAATTATTTCTGTAATGACTGCCCTTTGGCCAGCCATTACCAGACAGGGCAGCCCGTACTGCAAATATACACTTTGAAGTGGTTTGCTTGTGTGAGCTTGCGTGTGTTCCTAATCAAAAATAATGACAATATCTAACAAGCTGATATCGATGAAATGAAAAGAATTAAGTGAAGTGGGGTTTTGAAAAAAACCAAAGGGTCCGAAATTTCAATTTGGGTTCCTTTTTACCGTCCGTCAAAGTTGCAAATGTGCTGGTTTGTATGCAGTCTTTATGCCCCAAGTGAGAAATTCTGTAAATTCTCAAAATCTCAAACTTAAATATTCTTCATTTTTTTTAAAGGGTTACAATCAGCGGTCGTAGGGTTGGCAACATTTGGAATTGCTAACCCTACCACCCTTACAAAAGGTTTTGAGGTATTTCGTCAGGTTCTTTTCAATAATAGTTATTGTTACATCTCTGTCTTGGATACTGTATTTTGATTGGCCTAGAACGATCACATGTACAGTCTATAAAATAGCTGGCACACTCCAAGCGTGATATCGCATCAGCCAGCTAGCTATTGAGCTGTATCATTGGTACCCACGCAATTTTCACCTACACTGTTGACGGTAGTAAACTACAGGTATAATGGGAGCAGCGAACGAGCAGACGATCAGCTGTATCATTGGTGCCCAGACGATCAGTTGTTTTGATTGCGTGATTTGTTTGAGTTATTCCACCGAGCAAGGCAAGTTTAACTAAAAATAAAACTGCATTTGGCGATATAACAAAACAATTGTTGACTGCTGTGATGTGGGATATGACGTTTTTAACACCCTCGGGGACGAGGCATTTCCTTGGGTGCTATGCGTCCCTCGGGTGTTAAAAATGTCATATCCCACATCACAACAGTCAACAATTGTTAAATGTCACTAATTATTCCGCTCAATCCAGAAAACAGACGGAATTATCACTACTGCTCTCTTCAAAGAGAATTCGGTCTCAGATGCAAAATCGTAATATACATTTTTGTAATAAAATCTATCCATTATAGGCCAGTTTGCAGCCGTATGTGGTAAAATTGATTGACCCCAAAAACATCAGGGCCTGTTTCAGTTCAATCAGTTGACGGATGTTTGATACTGTTTAAACAGGAATTCATGAACTAAACATGGAAATTCACATTCTGAAATGGAAAATAATTTTGTCTAAGAGCCTGTAGTTACGGAGTATCATATCCACACTCAAGACTAAATTGGATCTTACAGGCTAATCTCATGACAGAGTTGTAGTCGAGTCCCTGCAAGTCCGTTCACAAGTCCTTTCGCAAGTCTAATCAGAAGTCCTTTCATAAAGCTGGTCACAGGTGATTGGATGAACAATGACAAAGGAATGCCTTTGTCAAAGCTCATTTGAATAGCTTGTGATTGGAATTAGGACTGGAGGGCTTGTGATAGACTTGTGATGGACTTGCAGGGACTTGCAGGGACTTGCAGGGACTTGCAGGGACTTGCAGGGACTTGCAGGGACTTTTGATAGACTCGACTACACCCCTGTCTCTAGATATAGAAAACTTCCTTCAAAAACTCTTGAGTGATAAACATCACATTATACACTGCTTAACTCTCTTGCAGTTAAAATTTGTACATGGCTACATTGTTGATATGAATGTTGCCCGAACGCGGCAACAATGCTGGAAAGAGGTAAGAAACTTGTCAGTGTGGCCAACCAAATTCCCCAAAGCCCTTTTTACAAGGCGCTAAGAATTTCCACCCTCTGTATGTGTGAAGCATAATTTCACATCAATGTCACAAGCATATTTTAGAGCAATCAATTAAGTTCAGTACCTGTCTTTTACCTGTGACAGGTGCATTGTTAATCATTTTTATTACATTTCGGTTCTTTTTTCGTCAATGTCAGACCAACCTCCAGATTGACACTGCCATCCTTGAATACAACTTAGCCGCAAGTGCTTTTCCCATTCAAACCCGGCTAAAATAAATTGGTGGTTTGAAATGTTGACACGGGCTCAATGGCATTAAATATGTGTAAATACGGTAGTCATTGCCCAAAGATTGATAGCAAGAGAAAAACGGACAGAGGGTAGGCGTGACACTTGACAACTTCTATTTGTTCTGCTCTAATCCCCAGCTTGGCAGAATCATTGTGGGGCAAAGGGGAAAACACGCACGTCGTATTTCACGTTCAACCGCGGCTGCCCTGCGTTAAGTTCCAGACATAGGGTAAACAGAGAAATTGTCAAAGTTTCAAAAGGTTTGGCCGAACACTGGTGGCGCTAATAAAGAGTCCCTGTTATGATCTCAATGAGTTGTTCAGTTCAGAATTGGACATTTTTTTAAATTTCTTGCATTTTTTTTCTGCTTTTCTCATATCATAGTAGTCTTGGTTCCAAGACGTCCTTATCACGCGGTCACTGCAGAGGGAACATGTTAATGATGTACAGCGCCCTCTACACATGCACACCAAGGCCACATCGCTATGGACATCTTGGCCCTTTCGTAGTTTCGCTAGCAAAATCGCAAGCAGAATTGTGGGTGTACATGTATTTGCATGCGCGCGTGACGTAGAGTGCATATAATTGCATGACCTACATTGCATGCATTGTATAATCGCTGACTCACTGGTCTAGTTTCTTGAGATACACATGTACGTTACCTGACTAGCCAGCTATTACTAAAACATGATTTCCTCCAGTGCGCAAGCGCCATTATTCTTTTGACCTGCCTGTTAAATTATGCATACAGGTTGCGCGCAGTTCCCTACGAAAGTACCAAGACTAATATCATAGTGGCTGAAAAAGTTCCTGATTGGAACACTGACAAGGTGAGTTGAGAATGATGGAATTTATCCTTGAGAACAAAATCCAACTTGTTGTGGAGTGTTTTTAGCAGGTGGCAGTACGAATTATTGAACATTAAGTACTTTTTTTCTGATCTGGTATCTGTACTTGTACTAATAAAAAAGACAATTACATGTATACAATACTGCTGTCTAGAATAGCCGCTGAAGAGATTTGGAATGGAACATTCCAGTGAAAATTTAAAACATGTTTTGGAATATTTCGAAAAACAATGAAAGACTTAGGGCCTACATGTATATGTCAGTCTAATTTCCTCATTGTGCAAAATGTGCAACTTTTAACATGCATAAGATTTAGTTTTAATTAACTCTCCCCTCTCCTCTCCAGTGTGAATGGCATTACTAATTCTTCTTTTTAGACAACTGATTGATACGTCTTGCACAATTGTCAACTCTACCAATGTGGGTGGTAGTTCAAAACTTCAAATGCTGATACCACCAGTGGCATAACTGGGCGGGGGGGCACCTGGGGGTATGGTGCACACATTTTTTCAAGGGGGAATTTGTTGTGTACATTTCAGGATTTCAAATGAGGGGGGGGGGGGGGCACCTGGGCGGCACGGATGTCAGCACGTGCCCCCCACACCCCCGCTGCAACCCCCCCCCCCCCAACCCCTACCCAGTAGTTACGCCACAGTGGATACCACTGTTTTTTGCATGCATCCAAAACCATCTTAAAACAAATCATTTAGCGTTCCAGAAATAATTTGCAAGCATCAAAATGTTGGGCCTTCCTAACATTAAATTGAAATTAATGTAGCACTTCTGACTTTCAAATGTTGGCAACTATGGGTTTCTTTGTGAAAACAAAACAAGCACGAATTCGTGCAGGAGCCGCGTCGTTGGTGACTTGCGTGTGCGACAGTTTCGTCATAGACACATGCACAGCACAGCCTGCGGTCTCATAGACTTTGCGTGTGTGAGATATTCGGCAAGGAAAACTGTCACGTGACTAAACAAATTTGGCATAACAAGAAGAAGAACAACGCTAAGCGCTTATAGAGCCCCGTCTGCGATGCGACGCGACTGAAACAATACTCTACTTCTTTGTTGCAATGTTGGCCTTTCTCCCATTCCTCTCTACACCATGGAACCACTGCATAGGCAGAACACTGTCTGATTTGCCACAAACACAAAGCCAATAGAGGAATCCCACAACGACGAGTTTAGCGCCGATCTGCGCACTTCCGCGTTTGAAAACGAGGATCTCAATGTCAGAGTAAACAACTTTATGCTGATCGTGCGCCTGCGCTGCCTTATATGGCCTGATTAATTTATGCAGGAATGAATGTGCTGAAAAGCGTTGTTTTGTTTGCCACTGCCATTCTCGCTTTCAACCCGGAAGTGCGCAGAAGGGGCTAATGTGAAATTCCTCTATAGACTGTGTTTGAAATCTAATCTTCAAAAGCTTATCAACTTAGGCATTGGTTTCAGAATTTTTCTATACAGTGGGCAGCCAAAAAAAAGGCCGCACACCACATCTCTGCATATTTGGGAACCAACACCAAGCTTTCTTTACAAACATGCATCTTGTGGTTGTGTACATTTTCAGAGAGACCCTGGATTTGATAGTGCAGCACCCACTTGTGGCAAAAAAGGAATATTCACAGTTGTTGAAATTGTGCAATAACAATTTACAAGGCTATCTTTATGTCAAATCTGTTTGATGGCTTAATTGAGCCAAGCTTTGCGGCAGTATCTACAGCACGTTTTGGTATTCAATATTCAAAGCCTTTCTTTCGTTATTGAGGACCAATTCTATAATTTGTTAAAGTTTTTTAGAGACAGAGTTAATTACAGAAGCCATGTTTCTTTGTATGGTAGCCTAATCAAAAGGTATGATAAAGACCACAACAAAGTAAGCCAACTATTGTAGGCACCTGTCATTTCAAGACAGGAACCTCAATTTGGGCCTCAAAAAAAAATCAAGACAACCACAGCAGAATGTAAAGTGTGAATTACACGTACAGTAGTAACACTTCATCAGTGTAAACCCAAATGAAAGAAAACCCTTAACAGGGCCTAATAAAATCAAGTAGCTGATAATGTGGGCAAAGGACAACAGTACGATGTATGTGATAAAAAAACATTGTCAACAAATTGTCCCAAGTTTTTGTTTCTGATCTCCCAGAGCGATAATTTCACGAGTGGTTAGTGGGCTTTATCTGATAACTGTAATAAATTGATCATTACTGCTATTCATGTTTGTTAATCATTACTTATTGTTTTTCGGGCTTGAATACAACACTAAAAGATGTGGGGGGAAAATTTTCAAACAACTATCATAAAAATACTGAACAATGATAAGGTGGTGTGTTTTTTTACACGTATGATTACAATGTTCACCCGTGATGGCTGTTCAAACAATATCTATGAATTGTAACTATGTGATTAATGGCCCTGTTATATGTACTTTACACTCGGGGGAAAACAGAGCCACATTATTTGCGATTATATTCCCATTTTTAACACCAGGGCAAAATGCGTTCCGATAAACTTTGCGTGTCAAAGTCTTCCGGAGGGTTTTCAAGCCCCGAGTTGGCAAAGATAATAAGTTATTTGTAGTGCATTGTGGGCTGTGGGCCCAATGAAAGATGCCCTCTCACAGAATGTTCATTCTGTAAAGTTTGTCGACTCAACTTGCTCATGTCAGACCCACGTGACAGTTACTCAATCTTATTTCTCACTTAACTGAAGAATTTCTGACACCTGTGTCACTGGTTAGCACATTTCCCGGGTTAGTTAGTAAGGAATTTTGGCTCTGGTAAATGTGTACATTCCGCACCTAATTAAGGATTGTGTACTTAGGAAATTAGTTCGGAATTTCTGGGTTTGGGCTGCGTGCACGGAACCGTGACCGTAAGTGAGAATTTTCATGGTCCTCCACGGAATTCTGTGCTGAAACAGGCCCTGAATATTTATTTGGGCTTGCCGCTCATACACAGCTACATGTATTATAGTGCTGAAAAAGTCAGAATAACATAAAAGAATGACACCAAATTTAAAATTTTGACAACACAGATGAGATCTACGATTACACATTAGTTTCTTGTTCTGTAATCAGTTGGGTGAATTGTGAACTTTGAAATTAACACATAACTTCATAAATTTGCATAACAATGACAAATATGCCATCATTCGTTGTTGACTGCATGGTTCCATTGCTATTTATAAACAAGATTTTGAATCATCAAAGCAATCTTCCTAACTTAGTGGTGGAGACATCTGCATTGGTATGCAACAGGTTGGGAGTTCATGTCCCACTCGTGATCACGTACACCTTTGAATTTTATTTTTCTCACAGACATCCAGAAAGCACCAAGCACACAAAAATTATTCCTGTGTTTTGTAATGTGTCTTGTTAAATACATATGTACACAAATTTCACCATGGTGCAAAATTTCCATTAACCAATAGAAAACAATGCGGTGTGGAACGTCCGGATGTGTCTGCCACGCCAGTATCCCACGTCCTCTGGCTGAACCCAGACGGAAACGTGCAAAAAAGTGCAAAAAAGTGCAACATGTCCCCCAGCCCCGTTAATTAAAAAGTCTGAAAGCATTCTCCGGCAAACTTGAAAACAACTGCTCTTTATTTCACGGTTAGGAATTTTCAATCTGCACCGGACCGACGTGCCAGTGCGACTCTTTTGAACCTACATGTACATCCGATCGTGGAAAAAAGTGCACAAAACCCCAGTTTTCAAAAATCACCGAGCTTCACTAATCACGACTGAAAAAATAAAGTTGCCACACGGCAGCACGCTTGTACTTCAGCGGGACCTGTGTCTTGTTTTCTCGCCGAGTATCCTTGGAGTCCGATTGTTTGATGTCATCAGTCAGTGAACCTTTTTTGGGGGGAGGGGGGGGGGGGGGAGAGTCTGCTTTCGAAGGCAGTAGAGCGAGCCTCTTCAAGCCCCAGTGGAGATGATTCCTATAATCCTATGTGGGATAATTAATGGACAACCATATTCATCCGTTAAACCAGACCTACCTGTAAGAGCCAAATCGCTGCTGTGGACGATGCCCCAACGAGTAAGACATTGATCTGTTGACAGGGCGCCTCTTCTTCTCCTTCCAAGCTTGCTCTCCTTCCTCAAAGTACATCCTTGAAGTTGAGTTATGACTGTTCCCTCTCACCCCCCCAAAAAAAGACATGATTTTTGCAGTTCTAGTAGCAAACAATGCTTCCCGTTCTGAGGCAATTTTGGTGTAACCGTGTCCTTGTTACTGGCACCCGAGCTGTATGGTACGTGACCATGGCATGCCTAAACACTGAACAGGTACTGGTAAAAGCATGAGTGAACCTCCACTGCGACGCTTTAACACCCAACAATAGCGTTGAGCGGGGAAAGTCAATATGCTAATGATGTGATATTGAGCAATCCTGCATTGGGCAGGCTCCCACAGAACAATAGTCAACATTCTTTGGCACTTTCCAGTCTTGACTACGGTATCCGTCACTGACGAGTTCTCACGTGTCGCCTCCCATGCACATGTACATGTATATACATATGTAGGTGCTGTAAGCCGTAACAGTGGGAGTACAAACAAAATAGTGCAAGGGGCCTCCGTGTCACAAAGACACAATACATTTCAAAAATTGCGACAAAGAAAACGATCCATGAACACACTGTACACCAGTGATCAAGGATACATCTTTAATGAAATGGTATGGAAAGAAAATAATTAAAATTTGATGGCAGAAAAACCACCCATTTTGATGGATTTGGGTCTTGTATACACAGTTATTACTTTTTATTGGGCATGATGTCCCTTGATTCTTAATTACAAAGAATGTGCCATTGGGTTACTGCAATTTGTTGGATTTTGGTAGACTCAGGATAGTTCCTATATGTATCAATGAGCCTTGGATGTGTTCTTACACACTTTTACATTTTTTCCTACACATTTTCCTGTGACTCCTACACATTTTCCTATGACTGGCGATCCAAGATTTGATCCAAATCTGTTGGGCCTGACATCACCCCCCCCCCCCCCCCCCCCCCCCCCAAAAAACAAAGTTCTGGTTCCGCCCATGTATACTACAGCACCAGAATCCTCCACAGCAAAGCTATGGCATAAGTGGCACTTTGCCTCGACAAATTCCAACCAGATTACACCATCACTGCCCGGATCTGTTCCAACACAGCAAATCCCAATGTGTTCAGACAGTGGGAGTGACTCGTACACAGGAACCACCAGGAAGCTGGAAGCTGATCCTCTGTTAATGGGATATCAATACACAACAAATTCGCACCACTCAAGTATTTTGGAATTGCAACAATTAAAGACCTTTTGGTGTGCAGCCAGGAAGTAGGGGAGTATATTTCGCAGAGCTTCTGAGCACCCAAGTTTGCTTGGAGCCAATACATTTTCCTTTCAGAGAAAATTGAACTGGAACAGAATTGGAAAATCCATTTCATTTGCAGTGACACGTCAACTGAAAATGGTTTTGGAAGTTTTAGCCAATCATACTTTGCTACTACAGTAAAAAAAAAAAAAAACATGCTTGATGTCCCTGGTGTCCCTGTACACCTTAATATTTTTTTTTAATCTAAAACAAAAATTGAAAAAAAAATTCCCAAAGTTGGTAGGCTGTTGCATGCTTTGGATCTACCATTACTCTCTACGTATACAATGTACCATCACTCTCTATGATCACTCTCTCTTCAGGAGCAGGATTTGAACCTGCAATCCCTGGAATACCGTACTGGCGCTCTGCAAACTAAGCCATCTTGCCGGGTTGGCAGTCTCCCAAATTGTTGGTGTCTTTGTCAACACATTTTTTTTTACAAGTACAGTACCCAAACGTGTTATGTTTCCCCTATGGGGATGTTTGTTACCATCCCTAAGTCTGCACAAAGCGATGCTTTGAGGGAAAAAAATAGGAAAAAAGCTTTTTTTTGGTTAATGGAAAACGTGTTAGACTCCTGTGGCTTGACTAACAAAAACATCACCAAATATCACTTCTACTTTAACAAATCGTAGTCTCATAACTGCAAGCAACTAGTGCAGAACAAGTATGACTCATAAAAAATAACCTATAATTACGTCATTGTTGAAATTTTGAAACAAATTTCCTGTACAATTGTACTACTGATCTACTGATTGCGTGCAGTGAATAAGTGTGTCGGGGAGGGGGGGGGGGGGGGGGGGGGGGGGAAGGAACACAGACATTTGAGTTGTTCAAAGAATGGCTTTGAGGGAAAAAACTAGAAATCAAAGTTACCATGTATGCTGTACCGTTAACCCTACATGTAACCCAAATGCTAAATCCAACAAATGGCAAAAAAAGCTGCTGTCATTTGTTGGATTTATCAGTCAACACAAACAACATGGTGTGTTGGATTGTCATATTTACCATGGCGGAAGCTGAATATACCTGTTGGATTTTGTTGTATTTAGAAGGGTGAAAGCCATAGAGCTATATTAAATTACTAGAGCGCTAACTCCCCATCTTAGGCGCGGAGATACTTTAAATCCTTCCAACGCGCAGACATTTTGAATTCGTGTGCGTGTTTGTAGAACCTAATGAAATTAGATGGAGTGAATTTTAAAAGTGTACTCTAAATGCAACGCAGAAGTACAACATACGCAAACAACTTAAGCGCATCATGACGGTTATAAAACGTCACGGCAAAAATAATCTGCAGCACGGTACGTGCACACGTTTGCATTGTTTGCGCAGAGCAAAATGAAACCCTTATTTTATACTGATTGTGCATTTCGGGTTTCGGCGTATCATCTTCGATAACGCAACTTTATAGAATACAAACGCAGATATGCAAAAAGCCGTACAAAAGCCATACTGTGATATCTATTTATATGTAAATTAGTGGGACTACTTTATTCCAATATCCTTGCACAGGGATTTATCATAACGTATATAAGGGCCAAGTAAGCTGATTAAATGGGTTGAGTTTTGTAACACCACTGGCCGGCGTTCTTGTTTCGTTCATTTACAATTACGTGTACAACTACGATACAACACATACAAAATTTCGAGTTTACCATAGGTTTGTACACAAACATGGATGCGCCCAGCAGGCATCACTTTGTACAGCGAGTCAGCGTTCTAGTAATTTAATATAGCTCTATGGTGAAAGCAGACTTCTGGTAAAATTTAAGTTGCATTTTGTTGGATTTGACAGGGCCCATACAAACAAATAAGTGTTTTTCCCCCTCGCCCCCCCCCCCCCCCCCCCCCCTCCCCCTCATCCCAAACCCTGGTTATACCACTTCTACAAAAGCAACTGTGGACTGCACAATTTACATCAATTCAATCATCAATGTCAACTTGAGCCCCACTTATGTCTCAGCTCATCTGGAAGCAAGAAGAGCCTACCAGCCAGGATTTCCAACTCCATTCATAGACGGAGGCCCCCAGGATATTAATTTAGCAGAATATGTCACCAAGGTAATAATTTCAGATGGATTTGATTAGCGCCCTGTTAGGAGGGGCAAAGGAGTCATGGTTATGCCTTGGGGCAAGTTAAGCTGTTTAAGGTGGAAATAAAAACATTCTACACAAATATTTCTTGGAAAAACACAAACATTTACACATTTTATGTTTTGATACAATTGCATTGAGAAACAACAAAATTAGTCACTTGAAAGCATCCGCTGCAAGTACAACTTCTGCAAGTAGAACTGTATATTGAATGTACACGAGCAGATCAGCTAATGCCTATTACATGTATCACCTGAATTTTACTTTTGAATTGTACTCATGTAATACAATGTCAAGTTATCAATTTTATGGAGGTATGACGGTCGGTGTTGGGGTGATCGGGGAGGGTGATCGGGGCGGGTGATCAAGAGAGGAGGGTGATCAAGAGAGGAGGGTGATCAAGAGAGGAGGGTGATCAAGAGAGGAGGGTGATCAAGAGAGGAGGGTGATCAAGAGAGGAGGGTGATCAAGAGAGGAGGGTGATCAAGAGAGGAGGGTGATCAAGAGAGGAGGGTGATCAAGAGAGGAGGGTGATCAAGAGAGGAGGGTGATCAAGAGAGGAGGGTGATCAAGAGAGGAGGGTGATCAAGAGAGGAGGGTGATCAAGAGAGGAGGGTGATCAAGAGAGGAGGGTGATCAAGAGAGGAGGGTGATCAAGAGAGGAGGGTGATCAAGAGAGGAGGGTGATCAAGAGAGGAGGGTGATCAAGAGAGGAGGGTGATCAAGAGAGGAGGGTGATCAAGAGAGGGGGGTGATCAAGAGAGGAGGGTGATCAAGAGAGGAGGGTGATCAAGAGAGGAGGGTGATCAAGAGAGGAGGGTGATCAAGAGAGGAGGGTGATCAAGAGAGGAGGGTGATCAAGAGAGGAGGGTGATCAAGAGAGGAGGGTGATCAAGAGAGGGGGGTGATCAAGAGAGGAGGGTGATCAGGGGAGGAGGGTGATCAGGGGGGCGGGTGATCAGGGGAGGAGGGTGATCAGGGAAGGGGGACAGTGGAATAGGCTGCCCAAATGGGCTACAAAAAGCATTATAGTCCTGAAATTGCTGTAGTTGGAACTTGGAAAGATTATTCAAAAGTAGAATATAGTAATTTACACGACCATCCTTGAAAATGTGCCATTTGTCTGAAAGTCATTGATGAAAATAATTTCGGGGACGCAAGTATGGTTCAGAAAAGTCGATACACAGCATGATATGGGGCATAGGGGTACACTCTTTTGTCCCTATACTATATGTGACCCGCTCTGGAAAAAGGTATATTATGTCGCAAAATATGAAAAATGAGTGATGTATGTTTGGAAAGCCCGCAATGTAAGCTTTCATTTGGTACGTGGTAGAGCTCCAAAGCCCTTTCCATTCTGGAGATATCGCATTGTTGCATATTAATTAGTTCTATGGAGTTCAAATTGCACAACAGAGAAAACAGGCTTTGAAATAGCTAGTTCTAATACAATGCAATGCAACAATGCACTCTAAAAAGGTTATTTTTTCATTTTATTCACTGAAATCAACATTGTTGTGCACCAAACCTGAAACTTTAGATATTTAAGATGTCATTAAAAACAAAAAAACAAAAATGAATTTTGATGAAAAATTTCACCCTCTCAACATTTAAAGGGACATTACACGTAAATGCATAGCGCGACTTATATCACCTTTTTCTGGAGCGGGTCACATTACACTCTCCAGACTATTGTTACCTAACACATGCCCCTAGATTTCTTAAAAGAATTCATGAGATTCCGGGAACACAATGACCAACACAAAAGTGGGGGGGGGGGGGGGGATTCCATTTGCTTTTCTTGCCTCATATGGGAAAAGTTGGACCGTTGGAATTCAGAGTGGTGTCCCTTGCTACTTTGGTTGTGTACAAGCTGCACTGTGTGCGGCACCAGTCTGAATGTCCGGATGTCAACGCTTTGGTTTTTACGCAGTTCTCCATAAATATTACACATTTATGGTACAATTTTAAGACTCTGACCTTGGAAATAGGTTAAATAACTAACCAAAGAGCTTGGAGAGGTGAGTTGGTCTCACTGACGGTGGAAGTTTACACTGCCTGGGTCTGAAAATTGGGATAATTTCTCTGCCATCTGTTGAAGAATTATCCTCCAGATTTGGGCCCAGGAAAACCGTAATGGTGGTCAGGTTGGCAATTTAAAATGTCGGCAACTCTACAACCTCTGATCGTAACCCTTTACCTAGAGTGGCTTTAAGCCTTGTTTTGGGTGATTTCAATAAAAAAAAAACAGATTAAATTTGGGGGGATTTCGGGGCAATGCGTGCCTTTAAGCAGTGCCTTTAAATTGACCCAGATGGTAAAACTGCACAGTGTAACCCAAAATCAAGACTTTTAGAGCAGTCTGATAGATCCTTCATCAGTGTTGATGATTTTAGCAGCAGGGATTCGTTGTGGTTTTGCAATTAGCACCCAGCTGTTTGACAAGGTGGATTTCCAGTGCACTCACACCAGGAACCTGTTGACACAACCTCTATTACTGGACTAATCCTAAATTGCCTACAATTTACTTGTTATTATTTTTCTTTGTTGGCCCAAAAAGCAACATTTCCTGTCAGAGGATTTAACTGTAATTCACTTGCAATGCTGTTCATTTGTGATAAATCCTGTTTCCCTGAAATGAGTGGCAGTTGGAGAAAAGGTGGAAAAACATGCCTGGTTTTCCAACTTATCTTTAATTTTTCCTATATCCACAGTTTGGCGCCACTTATCAATTCCTTATGGGTATATGGATGTTAGCAAGGACAGTACACCATGGGTGTGTAATGCAAAACAAACAATTAATTAGGCTTATATTTTAGGCTCTCAAAATCTAACAAACACTAAGAATCGTTTGTCCATATTTTTCTGGCAAGTTGGGTCCAATGATGAAAAGGTGATACCATTGTGATACTGACTTAATCTCCATCATGTTCTAGTAAGAGAGGAATCTTTATTATATTTTTGGGGGGCAGGGCTATGCAGGTTTGTTTTGGAGGTCGTTTCAATAAAAAAATACTAAAAAAACTTTATAACAATTTTGTTGGAGGTACAAGTCCTCCTAGCCACCCCCCCCCCCAATCACCAACATAAATAAATACACCTGAGAACCGACTTTTCATCGCATAAGTAGTGTACAAGTTCTTTTCACGAGATTCTTTTTACTCCGATATATGTCCCAAAAAATGGGCCCCAAATCAGACAAAAGACCGACATGGAGTGAGGAGGTGGATGCTATGTTGGCTATTTGGGCTGACAGCTCCATCCAAAGCCAGCTCAACGGAACGACCAGAATGCAGTATGGGGGATTTTCCGATTCGACCCTGTGTTGAACGGCCGGCCGTGTGTATAGTGTGAAACGATGGCACAATACACGGGTCAAAACATTACATGTGTACCAAAAATGCTGGCGCTGCGTTGAGTAGTGTGAAAAGGCAGCGTAATTGACCTGTGTTGAAATTTTTAAGAAGTCTACATGGGTCGGACCCGCCTAGATTTCAACACGGGTCGAACGTACATGTACATAGTGTGAAAAGGCCTGATGCCTCTAAGATCCAAGGAAACTTCGATTCCGAGTGCAAACGCCCAGCAGGTCTTGTCCAGGCCCAAGTCCAAACAGTTGAGTATTGAAGTCAGGCGAGTGCGGTCTAGGATAATGTAGTCTGGTTCCAGAAAAGTTCCAGCTAGAAAAGACCTTACTTGTATTATGTTTGACCTTAGGCTTGGATGTATGATTTTAAATTTAACTAGAAGACTACAATGTAAGCTGTTTGTATGCAAGGATTTGAGGCACATCACATGAACTTAAATAGCCACACTTCAACAATAGCTCTTGTTGCTAACCCTGCCTGGTAGCCTGAACAGTTGGCACAATAGGAAATACAATGTAACTGTGATGTTCTGGGGTTCTTCAAGGTCACTGTTGTTTTAGAAACTCATGATGAAGCATCTTTAATGCTCTCATACTCAAGACGGCCCGACAGACTGACGGACAGCCCGACCGATGGACAGACAGACCGATGGACAGCCCGACCGATAGATAGACAGACAGACCGATAGACTGACAGACAGACAGACAGACAGACCAACCTTTGGATGACGAGATGCAAGGTGTCTGGGGAACCCTTGACAAGCTGAATAGCCTCAGTGTGTGCTTCACACTCCACATTGTTGATACTCAAGATGATGTCATCAACCTGTAAGACACCTGATTGGCTAGCCTTCCCTCCTGCCTCAATCTGAAAAAAATGACAAAAATAATCCCCCAACACATTAGGGTAAATCAGTGTAACGCATATATTGTATAGAGTAGCCTTAATGGGAAGGATCGGGAACAAGTCTGTGAAAAGTGACTGACATCATGCACGCGCAATCTGTTGAGGTCGCTGGTTCTGTTCAACTGTTGTATGGACAGCGCGCGATACCAGTGGCATAAAGATGGCAGCTAGCTCTCTGCGAAGAGTATTTAACTTATTTTTTTCGGAATACGAAGTCACTGAATGGCGATGATATTAAACTTTATTTGTGTTTGCTTGTACAGTCGACTCTCGGTAATAAGAGCTCGGTTAACACGAGAACCCGGTTAAGACGAGAATTTTCGTTGGTCCCGACCGAATTGTGCACATTCTTATGGGAGAAAATTCCATTAATACGAGCTATGTCATGTCTGTTTACGCAGGAACTCGGCTAAGACGAGCATTTTTTGCGGCCCGATTGAGCGCAAATGCATGTATTGTTATCTATTTTCCACGAACATTTTGGAAAACAACCTGTCAATCAGCGAATCCATTCAATTTGATAAGTAATTGTAATGTTCGTTAATTCTGCAGTGCGGTTTTCACTCCGCGTACACATACACATCACCTGTTTGTGTCTCATGCCGCAATGATAATGGCGCAGTCATAATGCTCGCTAATCCTGCTCTGCGGTTTTCACTCCACGTAGACATCAGCTGTTTGTGTCTCGAACGTGCCGCTAGAGGGGGCTATTAAAAGGTGGACAATGGGCGATTGCGGTTCCAGTGCCGCTATAGAGGGGTTTGTTTATGGCGGCTTTCATGCCGCCGGAACGCGTAAACTGTGAAAGCAGTAGCCTGCACTTGCTTTCGTTCCCCTTCCAGCCAGCAGGAAAAAAAATAACCCAACCATGCCAAGGCAATCATGAAAAGCAAAATGTTTGGCGCCCTCTTTTGTTCAGTTATATCAATCCCGTTTGTAACTCAAAATATTTAATTTACCCCCAGGATTATCAATTAATTTTATAGCTTATTAATCCCCAATAGTCGCACCCCAACATTTCAAATTTTACCGTAAAAAATAGTCATTAATGAAGACCCCCCACGATCGAGAAACGCCCTCTGTTGTCCACAAAAAAATGCACTGGTTTCCTCCCTTTTGTGCCTTATGCTAGTTTCCGTGATGGTTACCAACTAACAAGAGCCCGGCGCCATCAAGATTTTTGTGTATGATGGAAATACTTACGTGCGTGTAGCTAATAATGCAGTGGTTTGCAGTGATCTTGGCAGCTCAAATCGCCCGGTCAGCGAACTCCAGAGGTTTTGTTCTTGTGCTCCGGTGTTGTTTTAATAAATATTACTGCTTGTTTCATTAAAAATCAGCTTGCAACATTTTCATACATGTAACCAATATAAAGCAATACAATGTTATCGACACGATGTGCGTGGCGTTTACATCGTGTTTGGGGCCTATCCACGCATCACATTTATACAAAATAAAGGGAAAAACCTGCAGCCCGGATAGGACGAGAGCCCGGATAATACGAGATATTTGCGTAAGTCCAGAGGACCTCGTATTAACGAGAGTCGACTGTACCTGCTTGTACCTGTGTAACTTTGTGTTCTGGTCCATGATTATTGAGTTTGATTCTCTGAAAACATGTGCAATACAGTTGGTGGTCCGGCTTGCTCTAGCATGGAAAACTCTGGTTGCCTAGAGGCCTGGCAAGGTTGTCCCGGGCGTCTGGGCCCGGGATTCGAGCTCTGCAAACAAATACCTGTTTTATTTTGTTGGATTCAGCAGGGTTGCTGCAAAATGCCAAGGCTGGTGTGTGGGTAGTACACTGCAGAATTTGCTGTTTGATTTTGTTGTATTTAGCAGGCTTCTCATTTCAGTTTTGTTGGAAATTGTTGGATTTAAGAGGGCCATATTAAAAACATTGAAGAGGATTCGGGTTAAAAACCTAACAAGGATTTCTTTTACAAAATGTCAGCAATTAATATAAAGAGAGGTGGACATTTTCAGTATCCATGGCTGATCAGCATTATCATTGTTTCTATGCCCTCTCCCCACTAATTGGGCTTGTGGGCATTTGAGCTTACATGTAGTTCCGATTTCCTTAAATTTCCCCACCTTCACACCTGGGCCTGAGTTATAATTGACAGTCTTGTTTACTAGGGGTGAGATTAGGCCAAAAATGAAAAATCCACAAAATCCATGAAAAATCCACGAAATAATCCACGAGGACCCCAGATCAACATATAGTTTGTATTGCCTAAAGCCACCCCCTTAAAATATCCGTTTTTATTGGTCTGTATCCACTTTTACAGGTAAAAACACCTTTAGGACAACACCTCAGGATTTCCAGATTGCAAAAGAGATTCTTAAAAAAAAAATCTGAAATCCCGACAAAAAATCCTGAAATCGGGAAAAATCCTGACAAATCTCTCCCCTGGTTTACACTGACATGACGGCAGTGGCCAACGTGTGTCACAATCATAGCTGGCTACTTTATGCCCCAAGGCAAGGACTACAATAGCAGGGAATGTTGCCGCGACCACTAAAAATAAATTACAACAAAAAGTGAATGGGAGGCGCATTATGATACAGTTATGAAGTCATCTGTCTATTAAGAACTTAATCCTTTGTCGTCGTGTGCTTTCCTGGTTTCGTTTTGATCAACAGGTTTCTGAACACATCTATAATTGAGGATCCTCACTTTCATCTTTGAATTGTGTTCGCAAAACCTTTTCAGAAGTTGCAGAATGACTTAGCTTTCTTTCTTTTTTCATTTCAAATTACATCTAAATGAAAAACACAGAATGTTTACTCTGAGCTCTGCAACAAATTTAACATTTACATGTTACTTTTGTTTAACCCCCAAAGAGGTGGGATTGGGGGGGGGGGGGTAGTTTTTTCATGATAGTTTTGAGGTACATTCCCCCTGTACTGAGCCTGCATGACTTTTTGGGCTGATGTCTTTTGGCACAATTTGACATCATTAGGGTGAGGTGAGTAGGTGTCAACAGTGGTGGAGGTTACCCTGCCTGGGTCTATACATGTAGGTCTGAAAATTGTGATCATCTTGTTGTACCAATCTACATGTATTGAAGATTTATCCTCTATTTAGATCTGGGTCCAGGAAAACTATAATGACGCTAGGGTTGGCAATTCAAAATGTCACCAACCCTACCGCCTCTGATTGTAACCCTTTACCTACATGTAGATTGGCTTTTAGTCTTGTATTGGGTGATTTCAGCAAAAAAAAGTAATTCTTCACCTGCTTCGTTCACTGGCCGCAAGTGCACCAAGATGATCAACCTATGTACTTACATGTACATGTGAATCTAGCGTGTAATAAAAGGACAAAAGATGTTTGGAATATGTCATTACATGTACATGTATAACAACAGACTTGAGATCATTGTAGTACATGTACAAGTACATGCACACTGTGTCTCCTGGGAAGGTAACTTTTGCAGAACAGGAAATGTCACAAAGATACTATAATTTCATGGGGAATTTTCTATGTTGGGTTCATTTCAAGAGAAAAATTCTCTGATTTCAGTCCATTTTCAACCATCGCATTTATTTGAACAATCAACATCGCAAACCCACAATGAGAACCACATTCTGTGGGGAATTTTTCGGGAGCCATGATGAGTGTTTTTTATGAGAAAAAAATCCTTGTCTTATTGATTAAAAGGTCCTTGATGTGGTCATGCATGCGTGCATGCATTTGGCACTGTTGTTGTTGCATATTTGTTGCATATATCAATTTATTTGTTGCCCATTGTCCCCAAGAATGCCGCTAGCCTTTGTCGTGCATACTGAGTACACCTCCGAGACGACTATTTTCGGTTGTTTTCACAACAGAAGCCAACTCGCTTGTTTGGATTTCATTTCCAATAATAAAACGGGACTACTATGATAACCTTGTGGTTGTGGTACCACAACACACGTCCATTTTAAAGAGATAAAATATATGCGTAGTTATTGGGTTATAATCATTACAAATACTGTGTACATGATGCACTTGATACATGTACATGTAGCTATCTTTTATGTTGTTATGAAGGAAGGACTTGCATGCTCATTGAAACCTGCTTATCCCTGCATTCTATACATAAAATGTACATTGTACAATTCACATGAGGTTTGCCTGGACTCAGTTTATCAATAGAGGGCGCCACAGCAAATTTTGTTGTCTTGAAACTGCTACTGGAAATTACAAGAGATAATTCTTTTTTGGGGGTGGGGGGTGGGGGAGAAGAAGGATGAATATTCAGCATTTCAAATCAACTATTAAATATTAAAAAGGAGTTAGGTTTCCTTAACATGAAGATTTCTGAATTGTTATATTCTAAAGTACTAGAATGTGCATGTTATTCCTCCATGGTACATAAGGGGTGTGCATTTACGGGTAGTAAAAAAAATACCGGTACCCGTTAAAGAAACCCAACCCAAAACTTCCAATCCCGGAGGTTGCAATAATGTCTTTCTCTGAGATTCAAAAATCTGATTTCAGACAAAAGTCTGAAAAATATCATGCCTGTCCAGTAAACATGATCACTTCTCCGCCATTACATGTTCCGGTACGTGCATTCGCCGGCATATCACAAAAGACAGAAGCTTTATACAGTTGTATTTATTGTGGAATGTGGCATGCTATTATGTCTGGTCGAGGCTCTTTATCCATACCCAGACTACAAAAACCACAACCGTTAAATTCCCTTTATTGTCAATTTTCGTGAGCGTCACGGTCATAAACATGAAATCTGTGCTGGTTTCCCATGTAGTCCGGTTTTAATTTTGAAAATTCCCGACAAATAACATTCGAAACCTTTCCTTTTTCATTTTCTGGGAAGTTACTAAGAGATAATGTAAAGTTGTACGGGTACTCGATTCCGTAATCTGGAACCGGTTCCTGACATGAACGGTCGGGAATTCGGGTACCCGGTTCCGATGCACACCCCTAATGTACATGTACCACAAATTGAGTTTAGTAGGCCAACACTGTTCCAATTCACGAACAAACCTGACAAATACCTCAAATATTTGGTTTCCTCTCTTACTACTCATCCGTTCCATGGACCTTTCGATTCAACTCACACAAAAATACATTTGTTTGAGTTTGTTAGACAGGAGTTGCACGGTTGAAATGCAAACCATTAATTCTGGTTTCCTTCAGTCACGTCGGTGCTGCTTTTGAAAAGTACATCGTGTATAAATGTTCTTCCAAATCCTAAGCACCGAGGAGTAGCTGTATAAACAATGGAAACTTCCAAATTCCAGCACGTACTGAAACAGGGAAATTCTTCGGTTCCAAGGATCCATTCCTACATCATACACAGAGTTTCCAAATTCAACTGTCACAGAAACAAAGAATGTTTCTGTCCTAATTCAAGAGGATCAACCTCTTTTGGGGGAATATTTGTATAAACTGAAACCTGCTGCGACCGTTCTCGGACTAAATATTTTAGCTTAACCCTAACCACCCAGGGTGTGTGGAAATTTGTATTGATATTGATAGATTCGGCTAACGAATTATGGAATAAAACTATTTTTCAACAAAAAAACTACTTACTACACTATGCACCCTATTTGGTCTTCCTGAAAAAAACACTTCATATATGCTACACATTCAGGGCCTGTTTGTTTCACACGAATCCAGATCGCAATCAGTGATCTTTACACTGGTTCACACACCAGATTCCGCCTAATGGATAGAGTGAACCAGCGGTTGGATGACTGATCGCAATCCGGATTCATGTGAAACAAACAGGCCCTTATTGTGTGTGCTACTACTACATGCCACTACTACATGCCACTACGTAATTCAAAATTTAAAATTTATTGTCAATCATTTTTTTGTGGAATGACTCACTGGAACGCTTATTTATTTACATTGTATCATGAAAAAGAATGAAACTGCTGCAAACTGCTGACTGACTGAATGGACCTGAATTATACAAATCAAAAAATTAGCTGGCCTGTCGTTTCGAACTTAAGCAAGTTCTTTCTCAAAGGTGAATGACAGAGTACAAGAAACAAACATGTACATGCATGAGGGGGTGGGTGGAGAAACACAAAAGAGGGATGCTCTTTTGCATCCCTCTTTTGTGTTTCTCCACCCACCCCCTCATGCATGTGTGTTCCCTACATGTTTGTTTCTTGTACTCTGTCATTCACCTTTGAGAAAGAACTTGCTTAAGTTCGAAACGTCAGGCCAGCTAATTTTTACATTGTATCATGTTCAAAAAGTAGCAATTCAATTTGAAAATTTATTTTTTCAGGGTGAAACACCCCCCCACCCAAAAAAAAAAAATAAATAAATAAAGCACAGACATAGCGGCTGTAAAACACTGAGTAGCAGCTGTACGTGTAAATAACCGACACTGGAAAATTCTTTGGTCCCAAGTATTTATTCTTAGTATCCATTCTTAAATTACACAGCGAGTTACTAAATTCCTTTTAAATCGTCACAGAAAGTAGGAATGTTTCTGTTCATGAAAAGGATTCACAATGATAAATTTTTGTATTTCTTTATTTGTTATTTGTTGTTATTTTTTTTAATTTTCATTCTATTTATTTATTAATTTATTTATTACATTGCTTTACTCAGGGTGTGCCCAAAGAAGGACATGGTGTATTTAATGGTACTTTTTTCAACCCCGATTGTCGTCTAAACTGGTAGAACTCACTTCAAAAGTACTTGTCTTTTTTAAACACATATGGGTCAGAGCTGAACATTTCAATTAGCATTAATTGAAATACATATTCTAGGCAGGACTTGCATAAAAACAGTACTAAGTGACGTCACTTATGTTACGTCACTAATGGAGAAATCTCACAAAAAGTCTTATGTTCAAAAATCTTATTTCACAAAATATCGAGAGCTAATTTAGTAAAACAGAGATTTGTTGTCCACAATATATGCAGAAGGCAATCCAAACATTAAAAAGGCACATTTTAAGTGTTTCACTTTTTTTCAGTTTTGTCGCTGTTGCTGTGGAATTGCAAATGTAAAATGGATGAGTTGTTTTGGTTTTCCAATGTCTCGGTTTAGTGTACTGACCAAACCAGAAAGAAATTGTAACCAAAAGAATCAGCAAAGAACAGCATCTGTAACCAAACACCCCCTGCCCACCTTGTACCTACATGTACACACTGTAAAGCATGGGGCACACAGAGCATGCACAAAGGGTGCCTGGGGGTGGACTAGCTAGGGGTGCGGGCATGTTAGGACTTGTAGGAACACCAAACCCATACCAGGCAAGGTGGGCAAGACAGGCCAGAGTTGGGTTTTTTTTTGGCTGAGTTTCCAATCACGGACCAATCAAGATGAAAGGAGATGGAGGTCTGCAGGTAATTCAGCAGTTCAAATGCAGGTTCAAGATTTTGTCATGGGGTACACGAGAGCAGCACGAAGGGCGTCTGGGGCTGAGCTAGGGGTGTGGGCATGTTAAGACTTGTAGGAACACCAAACCCCATAACAGACAAGGCGGACAGGACAGGCCAGGCCAGAGTTTGTTTTTAGCTAAGTTTTCAGGGATCTTTGGTACACATTCCAATCAAGATGTAATTCACCAGTTCAAATACAGGTTCAAGACTTTTCACCCCAGGTGTTTTCTCCAACCAACTTCAGCGATGTTTCTTCTTCTATCTGTTTAAGATAAATTTTACGAGTTCTGAACTTACAATGTATGATGCTATACATGTACGTGTACATAGAGTACATACATAAAATATTGCAAATTATTTTAAAGTGCAGAATACAGGTACATTGTACATGTATACTTTGTGTTAACGCTCTTCACTCACCTCCTTTGCAAATTCAAAAATGCAAAAAATTGCAAATCACTATCCGAGTATAATATAATATAGAATTAAATATAGTGTAAGAAATATACATACATGTAAATGAACTAAGGTTGTTTTTATTTTTTTTTATTTCTTGATTTCTGATACATTTGGTTTCCCCATGATATACAAACAAAGTCTACAAAACTCTATATAAATCAAATAAAGTTTTTACAGAACTGTAGGTATAATGGAACTCAGAATTGTCCAAATGACAGCTGTAAATAACATACACCATTATTACCAGTTAAATGTTATTTTATCACCGATTCTTAATCCAACACAAAGATTGAATGATTATTCTGGACATGCAGAAACAAATTTTGTGCAGGTTCACTACTGTGGAATTCCATTAACCCTAATCCCTTGGGTAACTTTACTAGAAAGTATCCTGAATCCGCCAAAATCCAACTATTTTGTCAAATGCACAAAAAGTTGGTTTTGGTGACTGCTCAATATGGAGGTATCCTGAATCCATCAAAATCCTGCAGTACCAATTCAGGTAGGTTATGGTTAGTTTAAAAAAAAATTCTCATTTAAAGATCAAACATAGAAAGATTAAACATAGAAAAAAAATAAAAATCTTTCGAACATTCCATTTTCTGTCACAGGCACACAATCCCTGTCGGCTCACCATGCCTGGGGTTCACAATGTGGCGACCTCTGACCCCGGCGGGATGAATGTCCACAAATTCATGTTAATAAATGCCAACTGCTACAATGCAGTCAATGTAATGGAACTACATTCCTATTCACAATGCACCATGAGGCCTCCGGGAGGCCCTTTTCTAGTTCCGGGCGGGGCATTTAGGGATTTGGCTTGGCCCATATATCTTTCTTCGTGCCCATGCAGGTGGGCTTCTGGTGTTAACGAGGTGTAAAAAATGAGGGAAAAAAGAACATTTTAATGCACATACACAGTAGAAAAGTACAGTAGACACTGTAGACCATACAATCAGGCTTACAATCAGACTCAGGTGAAAAACTAGAATACTTGAAGTAGGATAACAAATTGAAAAAACAGGACAAAAGTAGGACTTTGGAGAACAAAATCAGGATAAAAGTAGGACTTTTGCAGGCTTTCAGTAGTTTTGTTGATACTCACCCATGTCCACAGCATCACAAGCCGGGCATGTTCTGTACTCACAACACTTGTGCTCCATCCTCCACTAAAAAGCTCTTAACTGTGTGATTTTCATATGACAGTGTGTAACACTGTTATGAAAAATATACAACGAGATTTCATTTTTCGGAGTTGTGGGCACAAAAAAGTAGGGGGGAAAAGTAGGAGAAAAACAGGAAAATTTCAAGAAAAAAATAGGAAAAGTAGGAATACTTGAAAGCTTGTACAATGCCTGAGCATTGATGGGCCAGGACAGGTGGCAAACTTGGACGTGTACATGAAAATGTGTTTTTTAACACACTTAAAAGAGAGCGCCGTGGTCCAACAGTTAGGGTGTCTGACTATTGGGCAGTGTGGTACATGTATGTTGATTTGAACCCCACCAGAGGGAACACGGCAAGCCCTTGGGCAAGACACTTTTCTACAATTGCCCTTTTCCACCCAGTATAAATTAGTGCATAGTACATGTACCTGTGGGGGCAGAAAACAGATTGCGCTGATTGCGAGAAGGGTGTCTGGTAGTGGGCTAGGGGTGCGGGCATGTTCGGACTTGCAGGAATGCCAAACCCATACCAGGCAAGGCGGGCAGGCCAGTCATTTTTTCCAGATTTTTTCTAGCCGAGTTTCCAATCAGGGACCTTTGGTCCATGTTCCAATTAAGATGAAATGAGATGGAGGTCATGGAGGTACATGTAATTCACCAGTTCAAATACAGGTTCAAGATCTCCCATTCGATGTTCTTCTCCAACCAATTTCAGCAATGTTTCTATTTGTTAAAGATAAATTCTGAAAGTTCTGAAATGACAATGTAGGATGCTATACATAGAGGGATCAGGGCGAGTTCTTGGTCAAGACACTTTTCTACAATTGCCTTTTTCCACCCAGGACAGGGGTGAGATTGGCTGAAAATGAAAAAATCCACGAAGTCTGCAGTGTTTGGAGGTCGCCGAGGACCCCCAGAGCAATGTATGGTCTAAGGTTTGTATTTGCCTAATGGCACAAACCTTAAAAATACCCTCAGGAATTCCCAATTTCCAAAAGAGATTCATTAAAAACTAGACATATGGTACAGTGTTTGTGGACAAACACAGGGCTGTTTTGTTTTTTTGTGTAAAAGTTTGTGATTAAAATGAAATTTCAAAAATTTCAAAAATCATAAAAAAAATTGCCGATGATGTCATCATGACATCATTTCAGATTTTGCATGCTAGTGACAGTATCTACCTACCCACCAATTTTCATGACGATTGGACCTATCCTTATATGTGTTTTAAAAAAGCACATTTTTGATGATGTCATCATGACGTCACACATTTTTTTCCTTTTTAGGGCATATCTTTGAGACCTACCAAAGCTATAACAAAAAGAATTTTGAAAATATCTTGTTTTGTTTGCCAGATATATTTAAAAGAATTTTACGATTTCAAAATTTCAAAAATTCATAAAAAATCACGTGATGACGTCATCATGACGTCACTTCGGCTTCTGCATGCTGGTTGCAGTATCTACCTACCCACCAATTTTCATGACGATCGGACCTATCCTTATATGTGTTTTAAAAAAGCACATTTTTGATGACGTCATCATGACATCACACATTTTTTTTTCTTTTAGTGCATATCTTTGAGACATACCAAAGCTATAACAAAAAGAATTTTGAAAATATCTTGTTTTGTTCGCTAGATATATTAAAAAGAATATTACGATTTTCAAATTTCAAAAATTCATAAAAAATCACGTGATGACGTCATCATGACGTAAATGTTCGGCATACATTCTGAGCAGTTAGTCTAAGTGTCTGCCAAGTTTGAAGTCAATCGGTAACATAAAAGTAGCCAAAGTGCCGGTAAGAAAGAAAACGTGTACAAATGCTATGGGAAAAAGTCTGAAAAGGAAAAGAAAAAAAACTAGACATGTTATGTGTTTGTCCCGTGGACAAACACAGGGCTGTTTCGTGTTTTTTTTATTGTGTTAGTTAGTCAAATGTTTATACAATAATTAACGTTATTGGATGTGTGAAGGATTGGTTTAAAGAAAGAAATCGAGTACAAATGTTATGGGGAATAGTGTAGCGAATGCCCCTTTAAAATGACATCACGTGACATGTGATCACTTCATAACGTCAAGTCAATGTTCACCTATAACACCCGGTGGCATACCTAGATACATGTTTCAACTTAATCGGACTTGTACTTTTGTTTATATATGGCTTCAAAAACTGCACCTTTAAGATGACGTCATGTGACATGTGATGACATCATAATAATGTCATGTCAATTTTCATCTAGAAACCTATTGGGCTACCTAGATATTACTTTTCAACTTAATCGAACTTGTACTTTTGTTTATATATGGCTTCAAAAACTGCCCCTTTAAGATGACGTCACGTGACATGTGATGACGTAATCATAACATCATGTCAATGTTCATCTATAACACCCGGTGGCATACCTAGATATTACGTTTCAACTTAATCGGACTTGTACTTTTGTAGATATATGGCTTCGAAAAAATGCCCCTTTAAGATGACGTCACGTGACATGTGATGACGTCATCATGACGTAAAAGTTCGCCACACATTGTGAGCAGTTGGTGTAAGTGTCTGCCAAGTTTAAAAGTAGCCAAAGTGGCCGGTAAGAAAGAAAACGTTTACAAATGCTATGTGCAATATTCTAGCGACTTGAAAAAAGAATTTTTTTCATGACGTCATCATGACGTCACACAATTTGCGCTTTTTATGGCATATCTTTGAGACATACCAAAGCTATAACAAAAAGAATTTTTAAAATATCTTGTTTTGTTCGCTAGATATATTGAAAAGAATGTTACGATTTTAAAACTTCAAAAATTCAGCGACTTGAAAAAGACTAGAAATCAACCCCTTTTATAAACAGCAAGCTCATAATAGCCATGGTTATCAGCCCTTCCCAGAATTCCTTTGTGTTATATTGAATTTGGTCTAAATTTTGAAATGGCTGTTATTTCTTACTTGAGTGAGCCACGATCATGAAATTTTGGAATTGGGTACAGAAAAATACAATGTATACATTTTTGTAATCAGATTGACCCTTACATGCGTTTAAAAAAAAATATATTGTTGATGACGTCATCATGACGTCACACAATTTTCGCCATTTAGGGCATATCTTTGAGACATACCAAAGCTGTAACAAAAAGAATTTTGAAAATATCTTGTTTTGTTCGCTAGATATATTGAAAAGAATGTTACGATTTTAATACTTCAAAAATTCAGCGACTTGAAAAAAGACTAGAAATCAACCCCTTTTATAAACAGCAAGCTCATAATAGCCATGGTTATCAGCCCGTCCCAGAATTCCTTTGTGTTATATTGAATTTGGTCTAAATTTTGAAATGGCTGTCATTTGTTACTTGAGTGAGCCACGATCATGAAATTTTGGAATTGGGTACAGAAAAATACAATGTATACATTTTTGTAATCAGATTGACCCTTACATGCGTTAAAAAAAAAAAGCATTTTTGATGACGTCATCATGACGTCACACAATTTTCGCTTTTTAAGGCATATCTTTGAGACATACCAAAGCTATAAGAAAAAGAATTTTGAAAATATCTTGTTTTGTTCGCTAGATATAATTTAATGAATGTTACGATTTTCAAAATTCAAAAAATCATACAAAATCACGTGATGACGTCATCATGACGTAAAAGTTCGGCATGCATTCTGACCAGTTGGTCTAAGTGTCTGTTAAGTTTAAAGGCAATCGGTTGCTTAAAAGTAGCCAAAGTGCCGGTCAGAAAGAAAACGTGTACAAATGCTATGGGCAATAGTCTGAAAAGGAAAAAAAAGAAAAACTAGAGGCATGAGGTTGGTGTTTGTGGACAAACACAGGGCTGTTTCGTTTTTGGTTTTTTAGTTTGGATGTGAAATGTGAATACAATAATTTAAGTTTGTCAAACAATCGCGCTGCTGCCAGTTTTCTTTATTAATTTTGAAATTAATTAAAGTTGTTTGTAGTAGTAACATGTGATGACGTCATCATAACGTCACATAAATTTTCATCTATAAACTTGCTGACCTACCTAGATATAACTTTTCAACTTAATCGGACTTGTACTTTTGTTTATATATGGCTTCAAAAACTGCCCCTTTAAGATGACGTCACGTGACATGTGATGACGTCAACATCATGTCATGTCAATTTTCATCTATAAACCTACTGGGCTACCTAGATATTACTTTTAAACTTAATCGGACATGTACTTCTGTAGATATGCGCCTTCAAAAACTGCCCCTTTAAGATGACGTCACAAGTGATGACGTCATCATAACGTCATGTCAATTTGCATTTATAAAACTACTTGGATACCTAGATATTACATTTTAACTTAATCGAACTTGTACTTTTGTAGATATATGGCTTTGAAAAATGCCCCTTTAAGATGACGTCACGTGACATGTGATGACGTCATTATGACGTAAAAGTTCGGCACACATTGTGAGCAGTTGGGGTAAGTGTCTGCCAAGTTTAAAATTAGCCAAAGTGGCCGGTAAGAAAGAAAAAGTTTACAAATGCTATGGGCAATATTCTAGCGACTTGAAAAAAAGAATTTTTTGATGACGTCATCATGACGTCACACAATTTTCGCTTTTTAGGGCATATCTTTGAGACATACCAAAGCTATAACAAAAAGAATTTTGAAAATTTCTTGTTTAGTTCGCTAGATATATTGAAAAGAATGTTACGATTTACACAATTTTAAAATTCAGCGACTTGAACAAAGACTACAAATCAACCTTTTTATAAACAGCATGCACATTATTTAAGCCATGGTTATCTGCCCTTCCCAGAATTCCTTTGTGTTATATTGAATTTGGTCTAAATTTTCAAATGGCTGTTATTTCTTACTTGAGTGAGCCACGATCATGAAATTTTTGAATTAGAGAGAGGAAAATTCAATGTATACATTTTTGTAATCGGATTGACCCTTACATGCGTTTAAAAAAAAAAACAATTGATGACATCATCATGACGTCACACATTTTCTCCCTTTTAGGGGATATCTTTGAGACATACCAAAGCTATAACAAAAAGAATTTTGAAAATCTATTGTTTTGTTCTCTAGATATATTGAAAAAAATGTTACGATTTAAAATTTTAAAAATTCATAAAAAGTCACGTAATGACGTCATCATGACCTCATTTTAGATTTTGCATTCTAGTGACAGTATCTACCTACCCACCACTTTGCATGACGATCGGACCTATCCTTATGTGTTTAAAAAAATCACATTTTTGATGACGTCATCATGACGTCACACATTTTTTCCCTTTTAGGGCATATCTTTGAGACATACCAAAGCTATCACAAAAAGAATTTTGAAAATATCTTGTTTTGTTTGCTAGATATATTGAAAAGAATGTTACGATTTTAAAACTTCAAAAATTCAGCGACTTGAAAAAAGACTAGGAATCAACCCCTTTTATAAACAGCAAGCACATTTAAGCCATGGTTATCTGCCCTTCCCAGAATTCCTTTGTGTTATATTGAATTTGGTCCAAATTTTGAAATGGTTGTTATTTCTTACTTGAGTGAGCCACGATCATGAAATTTTGGAATTACGTACAGCAAAATTCAATGTATACATTTTTGTAATCAGATTGACCCTTACATGCGTTTAAAAAAAAAACTTTTTTGATGACGTCATCATGACCTCAAACAATTTTCGCCTTTTAGGGCATATCTTTGAGACATACCAAAGCTATAACAAAAATAATTTTCAAAATATCTTGTTGTTTTCGTTAGATATATTGAAAAGAATGTTACGATTTTCAAAATTCAAAAATTCATAAAAAATCACGTGATGACGTCATCATTACGTAAAAGTTCGGCAGACATTCTGAGCAGTTGGTCTAAGTGTCTGCCAAGATTAAAGCCAATCGGCTGCTTAAAAGTGGCCAAAATGCCGGTTAGAAAGAAAACGTGCACAAATGCTATGGGCATTTGGGCTGAAAAAGAAAAAAAAAAAGAAACTAGAGGCATGAGGTTGGTGTTTGTGGACAAACACAGGGCTGTTTCGTTTTTGTTTTTTTAGTTTGGATGTGAAATGTGAATACAATAATTTAAGTTTGTCAAACAATCGCGCTGCTGCCAGTTTTCTATGTTAATTTTGAAATTAATTAAAGTTGTTTGTAGTAGTAACATGTGATGACGTCATCATAACGTCACATAAATTTTCATCTATAAACTTGCTGACCTACCTAGATATAACTTTTCAACTTAATCGGACTTGTACTTTTGTTTATATTATATGGCTTCAAAAACTGCCCCTTTAAGATGACGTCACGTGACATGTGATGACGTCATCATCATGTCATGTCAATTTTCATCTATAAACCTACTGGGCTACCTAGATATTACTTTTAAACTTAATCGGACATGTACTTCTGTAGATATGCGCCTTCAAAAACTGCCCCTTTAAGATGACGTCACATGTGATGACGTCATCATAACGTCATGTCAATTTTCATTTATAAAACTACTGGAATACCTAGATATTACATTTTAACTTAATCGAACTTGTACTTTTGTAGATATATGGCTTAGAAAAATGCCCCTTTAAGATGACGTCACGTGACATGTGATGACGTCATTATGACGTAAAAGTTCGGCACACATTGTGAGCAGTTGGGGTAAGTGTCTGCCAAGTTTAAAATTAGGTAAAGTGGCCGGTAAGAAAGAAAACGTTTACAAATGCTATGGGCAATATTCTAGCGACTTGAAAAAAAGAATTTTTTCATGACGTCATCATGACGTCACACAATTTTCGCTTTTTAGGGCATATCTTTGAGACATACCAAAGCTATAACAAAAAGAATTTAGAAAATTTCTTGTTTTGTTCGCTAGATATATTGAAAAGAATGTTACGATTTACACAATTTTAAAATTCAGCGACTTGAACAAAGACTACAAATCAACCTTTTTATAAACAGCATGCACATTTAAGCCATGGTTATCTGCCCTTCCCAGAATTCCTTTGTGTTATATTGAATTTGGTCTAAATTTTGAAATGGCTGTTATTTCTTACTTGAGTGAGCCACGATCATGAAATTTTGGAATTAGGGAGAGGAAAATTCAATATATACATTTTTGTAATCGGATTGACCCTTACATGCGTAAAAAAAAAAAAAACATTTTTGATGACGTCATCATGACGTCACACAATGTTCGCTTTTTAGGGCATATCTTTGAGACATACCAAAGCTATAACAAAAAGAATTTCGAAAATATCTTGTTTTGTTCGCTAGATATATTGAAAAGAATTTTACGATTTTGAAATTTCAAAAATTCATAAAAAATCACGTGATGACGTCATCATGACGTAAATGTTCGGCATACATTCTGAGCAGTTAGTCCAAGTGTCTGCCAAGTTTAAAGCCAATCGGCAGCATAAAAGTAGCCAAAGTGCCGGTAAGAAAGAAAACGTGTACAAATGCTATGGGCATTTGGCTGAAAAAGAAAAAAAAAAAGAAAAAAAAAAAAAAACTAGATGTATGGTGCAGTGTTTGTGGACAAACACAGGGCTGTTTTGTTTTTTGTGTAAAATTATGTGATTTAAATGAAATTTCAAAAATGAAAAAAATTATAGAAAATTAGCCGATGACGTCATCATGACGTCACATAAATTTTCATCTAACATGCTGGCATAACTAAATACCATGTTTTAACTTAATCTGACTTGTACTTTTGTAGATATATGGCTTCAAAAAATGCACCTTTACGATGACGTCACATGACATGTGATGACGTCATCATGACGTAAAAGTTTGGCGCACATTCTGAGCAGTTGGTGTAAGTGTCTGCCTACGACTTGTCTAACGACTTGAAAAAAAGACTAGAGATCAACTCTTTATAGACAGCATGCCACATGAACGCCATGGTTTCTGTCCTTCCCAGAATTCGTTTGTGTTATATTGAATTTGGTCACAATTTTCAGATGCCTGTTATTTCTTAATACTTGAGTGAGCCACGATCACGAAATTGTTGAATTAGGTGGAGAAAAATTCAATGTATAATTTTTTTTAATCGGACCGACCCTTACATGCGTAAAAAGAAAAAAATTGATGACGTCATTATGACGTCACACAATTTTCGCCTTTTAGGGCATATCTTTGAGACATACCAAAAGCTGTATCAAAAAGAATTTTGAAAATATCTTGTTTTGTTTGCCAGATATATTTAAAAGAATGTTACGATTTCAAAATTTCAAAAATTCATAACAAATCACGTGATGACGTCATCATGACGTCACTTTGGATTTTGCATCCTAGTGCCAGTATCTACCTACCCACCAATTTTCATGACGATCGGACCTATCCTTATATGTGTTTTAAAAAAGCACATTTTTGATGATGTCATCATGACGTCACACATTTGTTTCCTTTTTAGGGCATATCTTTGAGACCTACCAAAGCTATAACAAAAAGAATTTTGAAAATATCTTTTTTTGTTTGCCAGATATATTTAAAAGAATGTTACGATTTTCAAAATTTCAAAAATTCATAACAAATCACGTGATGACGTCATCATGACGTCATTTTGGATTTTGCATCCTAGTGCCAGTATCTACCTACCCACCAATTTTCATGACGATCGAACCTATCCTTATATGTGTTTTAAAAAAGCACATTTTTGATGATGTCATCATGACGTCACACATTTTCTCCCTTTTAGGGCATATCTTTGAGACATACCAAAGCTATAACAAAAAGAATTTTGAAAATATCTTGTTTTGTTCGCCAGAAATATTGAAAAGAATTTTACGATTTTCACATTTCAAAAATTCATAAAAAATCACGTGATGACGTCATCATGACGTAAATGTTCGGCATACATTCTGAGCAGTTAGTCTAAGTGTCTGCCAAGTTTAGAGGCAATCGGGTGCACCAAAGTAGCCAAAGTGCCGGTAAGAAAGAAAACGTGCACAAATGCTATGGGCAAAAAGTCTGAAAAGGAAAAAAAAAAAAAAAAAAAAAAAAAAAAAAGAAAAAAAAAAAAATCTTAACGAAAACAAGGGCTGTTTTGGAAAAGTTTCCAAAACAGCCAAAAAAAAGAAACTAGACATGCTATGTGTTTGTCACGTTATGACAAACACAGGGCTGTTTCGGGGTTGTTTTGTTATTTTGGATGTGTAATATGCTTATAATAGTAAAAGGTGTTTGTTAGTTAAAGACGGAGGGGTTAGGATGTTGTTGTTGGGAGGAACATAAAATTTACAAAATAAAAAAAATCATAGAAAATTTGCCGATGACGTCATCATGACGTCACTTCGGCTGCCGCATGCTTGTGGCACACTATCTACATACCCACCAATTTTTATGACGATTGGACCTACCCTTATATGTGTTTTTTTTTTAATATATTTTTGATGTCGTCATGATGACGTCACACATTTTCTCATTTATGTGAAAGAATATAGAAGCTAACAAAGCTATTACAAAAAGAATTTTGAATTTAGCATGTTCTGGTGATGAGATATGGGTTTAAGAAACTTTAAGGTTAAAAAACTTAAAAATTACTATAAAATCGTATGATGACGTCATGATGACGTCATGATGACGTCACCTCAATTTTCATCTATAACACGTACTTGTCTACCACCATAGCAGGTTTGAATGCAATCGGACCTACGGTTCTCTAGATATGTGCCCTTGAAAAATGCACCTTTAAGATGACGTCACATGACAAGTGATGACGTCATCATGACGTCACTCTTCGGCATACATTCTTAGCTTAGGGTCTCTGTTTGAGTTAAACCTGATTAAGATCTGAGGTTGTTTAGTGACCAAAGTGGCTCTTACAAAATTCGTGTACAAAGTCTATGGGATTTGGGATAAAACTAAAAAGTCATAGAAAATCAGCTGATGACGTCATCATGACGTCACTTTGGATTTTACATGCTAGTGGCACTATCTACCTACCCACCAATTTTCATGACGATCGGACATATCCTTATATGTGTTTTAAAAAAGCACATTTTTGATGATGTCATCATGACGTCACACATTTTCTCCCTTTCAGGGCATATCTTTGAGACATACCAAAGCTATAACAAAAATAATTTTGAAAATATCTTGTTCTGTTTGCTAGATATATTGAAAAGAATGTTACGATTTTAAAATTTTGAAAAATTCATAAAAAATCATGTGATGACGTCATCATGACGTCACTTTGGATTCAGCATCCTAGTGACAGTATCTACCTACCCACCAATTTTCATGACGATCGGACCTATCCTTATATGTGTTTTAAAAAAGCACATTTTTGATGATGTCATCATGACGTCACACATTTTCTCCCTTTCAGGGCATATCTTTGAGACATACCAAAGCTATAACAAAAAGAATTTTGAAAATATCTTGTTTTGTTCGCTAGATATATTGAACAGAATTTTACGATTTTGAAATTTCAAAAATTCATAAAAAATCACGTGATGACGTCATCATGACGTAAATGTTCGGCATACATTCTGAGCAGTTGGTCTAAGTGCCTGCCAAGTTTAAAGCCAATCGGCACCATAAAAGTAGCCAAAGTGCCAGTAAGAAAGAAAACGTGTACAAATGCAATGGGCATTTGGCTGAAAAAGAAGAAAAAAAAAAAGAAAAAAAAAAGAAAACTAGACATCTGGTACAGTGTTTGTGGACAAACACAGGGCTGTTTTGTTTTTTTGTGCAAAATTTTGTGATTAAAATGAAATTACAAAAATTTCAAAAATCATTTAAAAAATTGCTGATTACGTCATCATGACATCATTTCAGATTTTGCATGCTAGTGACAGTATCTACCTACCCACCAATTTGCATGACGATCGGACCTATCCTTATATGTGTTTTAAAAAAGCACATTTTTGATGATGTCATCATGACGTCACACATTTTTTTCCTTTTTAGGGCATATCTTTGAGACCTACAAAAGCTATAACAAAAAGAATTTTGAAAATATCTTGTTTTGTTTGCCAGATATATTTAAAAGAATGTTACGATTTTCAAAATTTCAAAAATTCATAACAAATCACGTGATGACGTCATCATGACGTCACTTTGGATTTTGCATTCTAGTGCCAGTATCTACCTACCCACCAATTTTCATGACGATCGGACCTATCCTTATATGTGTTTTAAAAAAGCACATTTTTGATGATGTCATCATGACGTCACACATTTTCTCCCTTTTAGGGCATATCTTTGAGACATACCAAAGCTATAACAAAAAGAATTTTGAAAATATCTTGTTTTGTTCGCTAGATATATTGAAAAGAATTTTACGATTTTGAAATTTCAAAAATTCATAAAAAATCACGTGATGACGTCATCATGACGTAAATGTTCGGCATACATTCTGAGCAGTTAGTCTAAGTGTCTGCCAAGTTTGAAGTCAATCGGTAACATAAAAGTAGCCAAAGTGCCGGTAAGAAAGAAAACGTGTACAAATGCTATGGGCATTTTGGCTGAAAAAGAAGAACAAAAAAAAGAAAAAAAAAAAAAAAAGAAAAAAAAAAAAATCTTAACGAAAACAAGGGCTGTTTTGGAAAAGTTTCCAAAACAGCCAAACGTCACTTTGGATTTTGCATTCTAGTGCCAGTATCTACCTACCCACCAATTTTCATGACGATCGGACCTATCCTTATATGTGTTTTAAAAAAGCACATTTTTGATGATGTCATCATGACGTCACACATTTTCTCCCTTTTAGGGCATATCTTTGAGACATACCAAAGCTATAACAAAAAGAATTTTGAAAATATCTTGTTTTGTTCGCTAGATATATTGAAAAGAATTTTACGATTTTGAAATTTCAAAAATTCATAAAAAATCACGTGATGACGTCATCATGACGTAAATGTTCGGCATACATTCTGAGCAGTTAGTCTAAGTGTCTGCCAAGTTTGAAGTCAATCGGTAACATAAAAGTAGCCAAAGTGCCGGTAAGAAAGAAAACGTGTACAAATGCTATGGGCATTTTGGCTGAAAAAGAAGAACAAAAAAAAGAAAAAAAAAAAAAAAAGAAAAAAAAAAAAATCTTAACGAAAACAAGGGCTGTTTTGGAAAAGTTTCCAAAACAGCCAAAAAAAAAAATCTTAACGAAAACAAGGGCTGTTTCGGAAAAGTTTCCGAAACAGCCAAAAAAAAAAAAAAAAAAAAGAAAAAAAAAAAAATCTTAACGAAAACAAGGGCTGTTTCGGAAAAGTTTCCGAAACAGCCAAAAAAAAAAAAAGAAAAAAAAAAAAATCTTAACGAAAACAAAGGCTGTTTCGAAAAACTTTCGAAACAGCCAAAAAAAAAAAAAAAAAAAAAAAAAAAAAAAATCTTAACGAAAACAAGGGCTGTTTTGGAAAAGTTTCCAAAACAGCCAATTATGAAATCATTACAAATCCTGACAAAAAAATCCGCGATATCAGGAAAAATCCTGTCAAATCTTACCCCTGCCAGGAGTATAAATGGGTACCTGTGGGGGTAGAAAAAAGATTGTGCTGATCTCGAAGGCAGCACAAAAATGACCTCATGACCTGATCAACAGAATAATTATTAATATTTAAAACATACTTTCACATGGACAGGTGCGGTGTACGTTTTTAATTCGTGGACCCATATTTTGTTCACCCATGCCTTATTTTGGCTGTCTAGCCTTTTTATCTAAATTTCTCCACAGTCTACTCAATTGTGCAGTTTTTTTCAGACTGGCGAAACAAATTAACCTTAACCCTGCTACAAACGACATGTACATGTACATGGTTGTGGTGGATATTTGTTGTATTCAGCAGGGTAGCAGCTAAATATACCGGCTGTTGATTTTGTCATATTTAGCAGGGTGGAAGTACATGTACATACCTGTTGGATTTGTTCGCATTTAGCAGGGTGGAAGCTAAACATACCTGTTGGATTCTGTCGTATTTAGGAGGGTGGAAGCTAAATATACCTGTTGGATTCTGTCGTATTTAGGAGGGTGGAAGCTAAATATACCTGTTGGATTTGTTCGCATTTAGCAGGGTGGAAGCTAAACATACCTGTTGGATTCTGTCGTATTTAGGAGGGTGGAAGCTAAATATACCTGTTGGATTCTGTCGTATTTAGGAGGGTGGAAGCTAAATATACCTGTTGGATTTTGTCATATTTAGGAGGGTGGAAGCTAAATATACCTGTTGGATTGTCGTATTTAGGAGGGTGGAAGCTAAATATACCTGTTGGATTCTGTCGTATTTAGGAGGGTGGTTCAAGCTAAATATACCTGTTGGATTCTGTCGTATTTAGGAGGGTGGTTCAAGCTAAATATACCTGTTGGATTCTGTCGTATTTAGCAGGGTGGAAGCTAAATATACCTGTTGGATTCTGTCGTATTTAGGAGGGTGGAAGCTAAACATACCTGTTGGATTCTATCGTATTTAGGAGGGTGGAAGCTAAACATACCTGTTGGATTCTGTCGTATTTAGGAGGGTGGAAGCTAAACATACCTGTTGGATTCTATCGTATTTAGGAGGGTGGAAGCTAAACATACCTGTTGGATTCTGTCGTATTTAGGAGGGTGGAAGCCGACTTCTAGTAAAACTTTAGTTGGATTTAGTTGATTTGGCAGGGCTCATACAAACAAATGCCTGATTGTATTTTGTTGGATTCAGCAGGGTAGCTGCAAAATGCCAAGGCTGGTTTATAAAGTGGTACACTGCAGAATCCAACAAAAATTTGCTGTTGGATTTTGTTGTATTTAGCAGGCTTCTCTTTCAGTTTTGTTGGAAATTGTTGGATTTAGCAGGGCCATATGAAAACACTGAAGGGGGGTTATGGTCAAGGAGGAACTCTTTAACCCAGATGAAGTCAATACAAATCCAACATCAATTACCTTGCTGGATTTAGCAAGGTTAGGGTTTCATGTACATGTACTATGCAAAATGTGCATACATTTATAATACAAAAATTGAAAATGAATTAAACTGCTGCAAAGTGCTAACTGACTGGATTGACCTGAAATATACAAATCAACCAAATTAGCTGGGCTAATGCTTCAAACTTTTAGCAAATTCTTTCTCAAAAAGGCATCAAAATGATCAAATTACAAATTTGATCATTTTGATCGGTACAACTTGTACAGCAGCAAAGTTGTGTGCTATCAGCTCCCGAAACTGGCCCCAGGTTATACAGGAAGTCTGACCAAAATGGTCACAATCAAATCTATTATCAATATGACGGATAGTACCGGTATGTAAATGCATTTTAATTTGCCACCTCCAGGGCTCTAGGCCCCCAGTTTGTTTGTCCGCCACCGACAAGGCCCCCCCACCCCCCCCCCCCCCCCCCCCCCTGCTCACCGGGGCAAAAAACCGGCAGTTAGCCCCGTGAATTGAAATCACTAAAGAGATGTTTACATGCTAGAGCTCTCACGAAAAGGACGGGGAGAGACAAAAAAGAACCTTGCTTTTGTTTGGCCACAGTTTATGCAAGGTTGTTTCTGTGGCTAATTCTTTTGTGAGTGGATGAAGCAGGGAAATGCCTGTGCTTTATAATAGGATGTACGTGTACGTGTACGTGAATGCAGTGATGCGGGTATCATATCAGCCCATCCCCATTCCGAAGGGAAAAGTTCAAATACCAGATGCGTGGTATTGCATGAATGTCCTTGTTCTCTGGTATTAAGATTTGAGATAAGGCCATGTACATGTACTTGATCCAAAGAGGGCACTGTAATGCTGCCACTTTTTTGGAGGCGATTTGTTTTTTTTTGCAGTTATTGAAGTAAGTTGCTTTAATTAACCCTCCTACTGTTATAACTACATGTATCACAATCTATTAAAAAACCAACCCTCTTATAAAAAAACCAACCCTCTTCCTCTCTCATAGCTTGTACGTTACAACCTACATACATGACTCGATAGGTTAATATATAGGGTACATCTACATAAGCTAGTTTCACACTGCTCTTACCCGGGTAATTGCCGGTTTAACGAAAAATTAACCCCACTTACCCGGGGAATTTCTAACCCTGCTCGCGAGGTGGGTTAACCCACCAATCTTGGGGTTAACGACGACCTTGAGACAATTCTCCGGGTTACCATCAGTAGTGTGAATGCTCGCCGGGTTTTCTTCTACCCAGGTAGGTGGGTGGGTGCGCTTCGTCGTGTTTTATCGGCCAGCTTTGCGAAGGTGACGTAATTTATTAGTACGGCCGCCGTGGCTAGTACTTTGCCTTAAGTTTATTTTTACGTATACTTAATGAAAGGCACCAGTCTTCCGTGGATGATGCCTCGTCTTAATAAGTACAATTCACATACACTTAATGCAAGGCACCAGTCTAGACCGCACAGTTGAAGGATGACTAGACTTGAAATCAAGTCGGTAATTGGTCGGCATTAGTCCGACTGCACCACCGCGTATTATCATACTTACACCGCACTTTGCAGGGGTTACGTGTAGCGAGCGTTATAATAGCATGTGGGAACGTTCATGCAACCTTGGCCCCAAGATGCGTGTGCGTCGACTGTCCAATTACTGACCATGGAGGAAAGAAGACATGTCTGAACATTCAATTTTGAGATTCTTGTATTTTTGGAAAGCTTTAGTATCATTAAATCTCCAGTTGATTTTTATAATCATTGCTTTCTTTGCTCTGTGAAAGACCCTCAATTCTTCAGATTCCTCTGTTTGGCAAAGAGGATTTTGGTGAATTGGGAAGGTTAGAGTTTTAATGTGTACAGGTATTATACGTCTGTGAATAATACATCCTGCTAGCTGTAAGAACTCCAACTGTAAAATTCAATTAACCCTAACCCCTTCGGTAACTTTACTAGAAAGTATCCTGAATCCACCAAAATCCAACTATTTTGCCATCCACAAAAAGTTGGTTTTGGTGACTGCTCAATATCGAGGTATCCTGAATCCATCAAAATCATGCAGTACCGCTAGGCTTACAATCCTCAATCCATCAAAATCCCCCAGTTTTCAATATGGAGGTATCCTGAATCCGCTGAAATCCTCCAAAACAGGTGTATGGATTTTGATGGATTCATGTAGGTTAGGGTTAATATTCAATGACAAGATTTTTGTTAATGTAATTTAAAAAAAATTTAAATGTACATGTACCTGCTAAATCCAACAGAATCCAACTGTGTCTTATTTTTCTGTTGCCTGCTGAATCCAACAGGGTGTAACACTATTAGCTGCTCAATCCAACAGGGTCCAATGGAAATTTATATCAAATAGTTGGATCCTGTTGGATTCAGCAGGGTTAGGTATAATTATTAATTAAATTAATAGTAAAATCAAGTTACAAGCTAAAACTCTATGTGACTGTCAAGCTAAGCAAACAACAGTTAAATACCCGTCACAAGCAATAGACATCTCATGGAGTTTTGGCTGGTAAGCTGGTTTTACTAAGCAATATTTTTTGTGCTTAAAGACCAACTAAAACGCCAATTTTGTTGTTGACTTTTTGGACTTATCTGATAGTTTATGCCTCCCCAAAACTAATGTAACAAGTTTCATGATTCTGAAAAAAAAATTAAAAATGTTTTTTAACCTTTTCCTTCTGAGCCACTTTCACTTGATTCAGAAAAGGCAGAGGTCAACTGCGTGCCATATCGCGCGAGTATTGACGTATACGTGTAGAAACACATGACGTCATGGTATTATACGACAATGTTTTACGTAGAGTATGTACGTATTTTTTTGTCTAAGGCTAGTATTACTTGCTGTGCTTTTTGCACATGATTCAGGTGTAAAACTACGGTAAACATATTTTAAAGTGTTGACATCTTTGTGAGACACATTTAGAATTGGGGTTGTAGGCTTGTTCTTGCTGAAAAGCTAGTTATGATTCATACTTTCCTTTGTTTGCAGTCGGCTTTTATTAGGACCTGTGCGGTGAGTTGTGTGTGAGCTGATGCTATACTCTAGTCTGCGACTTTGCTTATGCAGCCCTCTTAAGGACCCGCACCTTCTCAGAACTATACACACAATTTCTGTTATAAGGTACCAGACTCAATCCCATGCAGCGCATGCGGTACCTTGCCTGTACAATGCATGTTGAGTCAAGCGAGCGTGGACAGGAAGGGAGACGGCCAGGGCTCTGGCTGCTGGAGCCGGCAACCGCAGGCAACGTCGTCGTGGTCTGGTGGTGAGCGTGAGTCCGGGACAGGATTGGAATGGCTCCATCCAGCCTTCAAACGGAATTGTGCCTTCAAACCCAGCTGAGTTTTTATGCTAACACTATCATCAATACAGTCTTTGGCAAAATGTTCTGCACATATTTTCGACCATTTCGACAGCCAAAAATCAGATCTTAATTGTATTGTCTACAAAGCGGACCCACTGTCGCCTTTGAACTCCATTCAGCACTGGGAATCGCAGTAAGGTTAGGTCAGGGTTTTTGTCGCTGTTCCTCATGCAACCCCCAACTACACACGATCGAGGCATAATGATTATCTCAGAACCATGCTCATACTGAAATAATATCAAAATTAGACAAAATAGACGGGAAAACGGAGGAGTTATGTCGACAAAAACTCTTCCAGCAGCATCAACTCTACGTACGTACATGCATAGTGTTTGGCTGTAGCATCAACCGACTCTACACGTGTACGTCGCGGGGTCACGTACATACATTTAACACACATAATGAACTTTCGCGAAACAGGATAAATGGTTCAGTTTTTTTTTTAAATTAAAAAATCCCTCTCGTCTGCAAACTAATCTCCATCAGTTAAAAGAGTATTTAAACTATCGGAAAAGTCAAAAAGTCAAGAAAAAAATTGGCGTTTTAGTTGCTCTTTAAGTTGTTGTGCTTAAGCAGCTCTATGAAATATGTAGGCCCCTGATGACTACACTCAGTCAAGCAGGTTAAAAAAAGAAAATGCAGTTGCACGAAATGTCCCAATGAAACTGAGTGCATTGGGATGACAGGTGGATTTCCTGTGTTTAAAGCAAACCTTCCGTACATGTACACACACATGTATGTGATTTTTGATGCACTAGTCCAATCTCAACATGTATAATGTAAAGAAAGTCATTCAGGAAACACTTGTGAGAAGGAAATGGCCAATACAGGATGCAGTCAATTTGAAAGTTTGCTGTCGAATACCACGGTTGACACATTCGCTATTCCCAAAAGGGTAAAACTATCCTTTAAAATGATACACTGTTGGTACCAAAAAACAAAAAAAACAAGTTAGCACCCCCCCCCCAATAAAAAAGGAGCAATGCATATTAAACACAGAAGCAATCATGCATAGTTCTAGATATACCCAAATGCATTTATTTTGGAATTTGGAGGGCAAATTTTTTTTGGGAGGAGAGAGGGGAAGGGTGTAGAACAGGCCTTTTTTCACTAATGTTAGTAAACTTGTATCCATTGCAGGCATTTCTTTTCTTTGTTGCTATTTGTTACCAGCTTGTAACTTTGATTCATCAACCACTGTTTACAGGGAACCAGTGAAAAGGTCCCTTGAGTGCGTACATTCCTGCCTTGAGAATATTTGTTTATCATGTTAGCATTCCCTCCTCTACTGGAAAACAAAACAAATTCCACGCGTTTCAAACACTGGTAAAAACTACAAGTTCTATTAAAAATAAAATGTGTATTTTATTTTTAATCACAACAGTTTGTTTCACTTTTAGACATACCTACATGTGCCATTGCATGCAGGGCTGACATACCGGCGAATAGACTACAAACATGCTTTACTCGTACAGGGTTTGGTATTATTCGGTGTGTCAGTTCTGCAATGGCATGACTGATAATTTTTGTCAAACACAACATTGTTAAAATTCAATAACTTCAGGTCTAGCAAGTCACCCCTGATTGTTTCTCAACGTATGTTTTATGCTATTTTGAGAAGTTGAATACAAAATCAGCTTAGCATTTTTATATGAATTTGGTATTGTAAGGGCAGGGACGAGTGCTAAATTTAGCAATGTCTGTCGACATGAGATTATGGGACTGTCTCCCGATAGGAGATGATGATAGAGGATGATGATGACACAATTCTTAAGTTTTTTTTAGACCATAGTAAGCCTGTTCGATATGACGATATTTCCCGATATTTCCCGATATTTCTTTCATATCGAAAATCGTATCGGCCTCTTTTAAGAAAACCGGAATATCGGGGAAATCGATATACCGAAGAATATCGCGATATATGTTCCTTTTGGCCGCATTACGTGTGGATTTGTCCAGTTTACTTTGCTCGAAATTCCAGTTATTTCCAATTAGTGGACGGTAGAATAGTATATCATGATGTACCATGGAGGAATAAAAAAATACATACATGCACTAAATGTGTCTTTCTTTGACCGTTTTCTAAACCCCGACATGACATCTCCGCTCCGCGCGATTTACCTTCCGCGTGATTTACCCTCCGCGCCGTACGTTGTCAAGTGCAAACAACGTCTTATTCCCAGTGTACAATGTACGTACCTACACGCTTGGGAACTCATCTTGAGATCAAGGGGTATGGCAATTGTTTGCAATAAGGTCAACCCCTGTAGCGCATCTGCGCATGCGCGTTGTTTTGTTGCTAGCCTTGGTCAAGTGCAAGCAACCGCACTGAATGCCACCGTCTTTCCCCAGTGTACAAGGCACACGTAGGTGTAGTTACGTGTAGCGAACTGCGTCTTGAGAAAAGATTAAAACACGTGCCACGCATCCATTGTACATTGTGCAATGTCATGTCGCATCTGTGTTACTAATCAACAATGCTGAAATAGAAACAAACGCTAGTCTTTCTGGAGTGCCATAAAGTAGCCAACTGAAGGTAAATGTCGTAAAACTCCAAATACTCAATGAGCGAAGGGAAGCTTTGTCAAACCGCCCCCCCCCCGTTCCTGTCGCTCAATCCTGGCGGGCCCGATCCCGGTGGCGCGGCCCCGATCTCATGATGCCGTGGTGACTTCCGTCATGTATTTTTTTTATTCCTCCGTTCTTCCGGTAATGAAAAAGTGACGTCATCACGATAATATCGAATATCGCGATATTTTTCTGCCGATATTTCGGTATCAAAATAAATGGATATCGAACAGCCTTAGATCATAGCTTTCCAATTGTGTTGATCTCCTTACAGCTGTCGAGCGCAATCTGGAGTTTTGCGCAAGTTTATTGTACTCCCTCCCGAGCTAATTTCCCTTTGAATGAAATCCATTCATAGGGATATGAACTCAGGAGGGAGTACAATAAACTTGCGCGAAACTCCAGATTGCGCTTGCAGCTATACATTCCACATGATCTGCTTAATATTTCAAGAGCAGCATTTCTTTCATTGGGGCGACCAACAAAAAATGCACTGCTAGATGGTTGACCAGCTGCTGAATTTTGAATCAACTCTGAATTCAACTGCCACAAAAATGTTTTTGCTGAACTTACAGCATTTGAACAAATACTGGTTATCAATTTCTTCATCAATCAAGTAGATTTCATGATTCATGTCTGGGTTACCAACAATAGCCGGAAAGACTTAAATTAAATACCCCTAACAAAATGGGTCAGGACGAGCAAAATCTTGGGAAAATAACTAACCGTCCTTGATTACAACTGTGTAAACATGTGGCACAACCTGTTAGTTCAAGATTTATGTCAGCAAAATTTGTGTAAACGAGTCAGAAATCAAGACATTCTCACTGTGCAGTTTATGGCCATGAACATCCAACGCGGTAAACACATTTTTTCTTCCCTATTTTGCATGAAAATGTCTCAACAAAAGTCTTCAACTTAAATGTCATGTTTATACAATTCTAAACATGAATTGATGGTTATTTTGTGAGATGTTTCTGTTCAAGGGGATATTATAGTAAAATCTTTCAAATCCATAAAAAATCTTCCAAAATCGTGAAAAGAAGAAAAAAGAAAGAAATTTTTTTTAAAGTTTACTAGCCCCTATATTAAATTCGTTTTAAGAGAAGTTTTGCCAACGAAAAACAGCCATGAACAGAAAGGGATTAAAAAGAAAAATCGATCCCTTCATAAGTTCATGCATTTGGGGTCAATCCCTCCGCTACATTGGAATGGATTGACTATCCAGCTTGATTAGATCAGGAAATAGAAATGTTATGAACATGATGAAGTTGGGCAAAGGACCAGATAAGTGAATACATCGTTGATTGACTGGCAATCAGAGAAGACTGCTGGCAAAACATTGTTTCAGAACATTTTAAGGTACCAGCAGAATATCCAATTCCTTTCGAAAATGGCCCCAACATATGTTACCACCGAGTCAGGAAAAAACACACTTTAACCCCTTGAGCACGGTATTTTACAGGAGACGTCGGGGTGTTGCAGCGGTTCTGGCAGCCAAATCGAACCGCTACAATGTTTGTGCAGTCAAGCATGATATACACAATAATCCAACAATGGATTGAAACTGCACAAACAGCAGCCAATGGCATCATCCGGCCTGGTGGCACTGGATTTTTTGCGCCCTATGCCGTCACACGTACACAATGGGTTAAAAATAAAAATAACAATTTGAAATTTTTAAAATAACGGAAAGATTTTACTTTAATGGGCCTAGGCTACTCCCTACAAAAATCGGTCAGGAATAGCACATTTTTTGGAAAATAACCATCATCTGTGTTCAGAATTGTATAAACACTAAATTTGAGAATTTATTTGGGAAATGTTTGTGCAATATAGGGGAAGAAACTTTGTGTTTTCTGTGTTAGATGTTCTTGGCACAGTCAGTGTACATGGTGTATGGTCACTCTAAATGTTCACAAACCGGTACATGTTAATTTCGGCGATTGTGTAGTGTAGGGCCCTGTTCCCTAGGGAACAAAAATCCACTAGTTTTAGGTTATTGGAATTGCCAAACTAGTTTTGGGTTTTAGTTTTGAGGGAAATTTTGGGGTAAAGCGGCGATGAGGACAACAAAACACAATGCGAAAATCAAGATGGCGATCACCGCGACGCACAGTAAACACGCAAAACCACATTCATTTGCATAGCAACTGCCGTAATAAACTGTTCAAAATTACAAAAAACGATGTCAATAGAATTAAGAGACGTCTGCTTTAGGTTGAAAAAGTCATTTTAGAATGAGAAAAAAATACCCTTGACTCTAATTTCATCAAAACTAAAGAGTAACAGTTACACAATCGCCGATTTTGGTGGGGGGTATTTTATTAAGTAAAATCTTTCCAAAAAACCTTTCAGGTGAATATTCAAACATCAAACATGTCAAACTCAAACTGGTTTCACATGCTTCATGTATTTTGATGTCAACAAAATTAGCTGGCCTAACGTTTCGAACTTAAGCCATAGCAAAACCACCCACGGCACCACCCACGGCCGGAAAACTTACCCGTGCAATGGTGAGCGGACACCGGTGTTCTGACCCGCCTTTCACGGAAAAGCCCCACGGCGCACCGCCCTGCAGTGTCACGTCCAACGTTCGAGTTTTTGGATCGCTGTCTCCCTCCTCCATTCCGAATGAAAAGCAGATTTTTCCACTCCCAAATGGTATCTATGGCCATGGACCAGTACGGCCCTATAAAAATGCGCCAATGTTTCAAAAAAAGGCAGAAACATGGAAAAGAAAAGGGATAAAAATTGCGATATATTTTTTCGCCCAACATCACATTTCGGCTATTTTGGTCTGGTACCCCAATCGAAACGTGGGGACCCGACTATTGTTTTTGAAGACGAAATCAATTTCGCTGGTGCCATGTTTCTTACGCTCAGTACTACGTTATCATCGGTAACCAGCTGAAATAAGCAGCTGGCTCGTTGAGACAAGTATGGTGGCTAATGAGAGACATTCGCTGAATACATGTATACAGTGCTAGGACAGCGAACTCGGTTTGGGTTTTTGCGTCCTGTTATTAATAGAGGGCGGGCTGGCTATTTGTCGGGTTCGCTTTATAGGTAACAGTTCCACAGATATAAACTGGAAAAAATATTATGAAACGAACAAGACAAACATGTTACTGAAATTACCACAAAATATTTCCCCTCCTGAACAACAAACGAAAACCACAATAAAAAAGGCACATGGGGCAGACAAGTTTCTTCTTTGCTTTTTATTGGGGAATAGTGCAGAACCCCGATAAGGGATGGGCACGATTATTTTATTTTATTTTTTTCAAACAAAATATTTTATTCTCTCAAAATCCATTTCGTTTAAACAAAATAATATTTCGCTCCCTCAAAATCTTGTTCGTCCCTTCAAAATCTATTTTGTTAAATTTGAAATAAATTTTGTTCCCTTTAAATATTTATTTTGTTCCCTTGATTATTAGTTATTTAGTTCTCTTGAAACAATTGTAAGTATGAAAGGCCTTTTGACAAATGAAGTGAAATTACTCAAGATGCGTCTTGGGGATTGGAATCAATCCGATATACGTTCCCCAGGTGTTCCATACCGATAGCTATTTCGAGAGTGAACAAAATATTATTGAACACAATTTGAGGGATGGAAATATCTTTTGAGGGAACGATATATAATTTTGATCAACTGATACATTATGTACATTTTGAAAGAGCAAAATATTATTTAATTTTAACAAATTTTTTTTTTATTTGTGCCTGTCCCCTTACAGGCTCGGAAGAATAGCCTCCAAACATCCCATAAAATGGTGCCTGAAACACACTAATCCAATACTTCACAAGACATTCAAGAGTAAATATTTGAAATTGGACTTAGTTCATTATTTTCATTAAAGTGATCCAATATGTTTCATCCCATAAACATTTCTTTTACACAGTTTGTGATTCTAAAATGCACATTTATGCAAAGGCAGGGAATATATTCAGCCGGAAAACAAGTACAGTGTCACGTGATTACACACTAATTTAAAAGTACATTTCACATATTATTTACAATGATTTAGTGCACAGAAAATGTCACTTAAATATCAAAAAAGTATTCAACACTTTTGTTTGTCTTTGATGCCTTATTACGCATTTTTTCAAGAAAGTTCCAGTCAAGTTGGTTTGTTGGCTTGTTTTGAACACCGAAATAAATTCACATATTTTCAAGCATGGATACCTTAATCCACTTATATATTTTGTACATTGCATAAATTGTACCACTTTCAGCACAGGGGTGGGAAAAATGAAATGCCACATTAAAAAAGGAAATTGTCCAAAGGCACTGTATAACATATTAGCATCCTTCAATTTAGGTTAGTTGCTTTAAATATAACACCCCCCCTCCCCCCGACCCCCATGAAGCAATGCCGAGACTTTTTGTGCATGTGACAAAATGTATTAGAACAAGCAAACGTCTGAGCTATTAATACAATAAACATAAACCAAAAATTTTACTTGTACACTGTATATCTAATTAATTTGCAAAAATCCCAAAGTTGCTTTCGCTGACCAAAACCACTTGTAAAAATAATTTACAAAAATAAAATATTCAGCCCCATAATGTCTAATATTTAGTAAACATTTTAATACAACTTTTGAGGTATGTGCTTCACTAAAAATAGTAACCCTACATTCTGGGAATTCACTGTAATTATTGCAAAGTGTATTTGTGGTCATTGAATACTTTTGATACTCTGTACATTTTGTTGGACTCATCAATCTATTCAGCATACTTTCCATCTCAGAGCGCCTGAGCCACAAAACCACTAGACTTGATTTCAAGTCCGAGATCGCGGTAATTTTTTTGTCTGCATCAGCCACGCTAAACGTCATTACCACTCGCGATCGGGCTCGCGATCTCGGACTTGACCCTTTCGTGATATGGGATATTTATGTATTCATAACTAAATTTACATAATAAAACGGAGGCCCATAGAGATGGCCAACCAGAAGGACACAACAACCGTGTAGGCCGCGTCCATTACCAATAGGTTATAATACAGTGTTCTGTTACACTGTTCAGTCTCAATTTTGTATGATACTTGGCACAATGGCACGTAATGGTATTTAAAACCTATAGCTAAATCATATTAGATCTATATTAGTAGAAAAAAATACCAAATTAAATATGTGATTGTTAGTTTTTGTTACTAGACGAAAAACGCGTTACCTACCTATAGACTAATCCGACGAACAAAATTGTAAATTAGAAGCCATCTTTAGGTACCCAATCAACCGGTACCATACACGCGCGCTCGTTATACGCGCACACACATTGTGCCTTTGACTAATAGGTGAAAAGTAAACACGCTCCAAAATAAACACGCGCCTTATAATTCTGTACTAAGCACGCCTATTAAGCGCGCGCGACCGCTGTACCGCCCGATTGGGTGGCTTCTAACGGTTCGTCGGATAAGTGGAATCGTCCAGTAATTCTCCTGGTTTGAATATTCATGTTATAGAAGGCTTTTAACGATTCCGACCAATCAGCTTGTTCCGTCCACTTTTGGACTAATTCGCCATAGGGTGTGTACAAACCGATGAACGACATTCCCAAGTCTGTGATCGTGATCCAAGGTTAACTCACAAAAGGACGCAAGAGGGCGCTATTTCTTGCACTTTTCTGTGATTGTATTGGCTATCAGGCCGACAAAAACCACGATCACAGACTTGGAACCAAGTCTACAAAACC